>OX376697.1:27509875-28109875 GCA_947389925.1 Coelopa pilipes
GCCCCCGCTCCGACAATTCAAAGTTTCACGTCGTAAATTTCGCTCCCAACTTCATCGATCACTCGCCGGCCCAGCGAATTGACTGAGTTCCCGAGTCGCCGATGCCGGGCCCGTTCTCGAGTGCTTGTAGTTGCCGTCGGAACCGCTCCAAGCGCACAGTTGTCTCTGCGTCCGGGGAGCGGGACGCGAACGCACCAACGCAGCGCTGAAACTCGAATTGAAGCCCGCGCCGACCCGTCGCTGAAGCGCGAGAATGATTTAAGGAGCGACAGCTGCATCGACATCGGCGGCGGGCGAGGAGGTGGGAGCTGGAATCGACGGCCGGGCGGGGGTCGACGGCGATCGATCACCAGCCGCAGGGCAGGAGCCCAGACAACGGTCTCGTCCCCCATCCGGCTCCGGAACGACCTTCGAGCTTCGGTTTCCGAGAAAGGACTCCGCCTGCGCCCCATCGGATCTGTGGGTCGGCCTCACCACCGGACCCCTTGCGATCTTCGGTGACAGACGGACGCGCAATCTAAGTGACAGGTTGACAATCGTCCGAGGTGCAGCAACGACCGGGGCCCGACTGGGCCGATTGAGTCGTCGAAGCTGCACCCCTCGCCACCCAGGCCGTCAAAGTGCTGCTTATCACGTGAGTGGCTCGACGCGGTTCCGCTGGGCAACAGGTCGGCAGGGCCAGGCGGGTCCTCCTCCTGCCCTCTGGAGGGGGACGTGACCCTGCCTTTTATGGCCCTTCAACTCCCCGCCCCACGCCTATTTCGGAAATTATCGTTTTAATAAAACTCACAATTACACCGCAACAACAACTCCGACGAGGCAAGTGAAAAAGCTCGCATTTATCAAATGCGTTTGTTCACACACTTGTATCTTGTCCTCGTGTCGCGCACCGCGTAGGTATCTAGGATCTCGCTCGACCGCGATGTGGTCGATAGTGGGTTCGGCGCAGATTCGGACCGTGTTTCGCAGACAATGACGAAGACAGAAACAGCAAAACAACAACTACAACAATGACCAACAAATCTATAAAAAACGAAGCGAAAATAATTCCCATTCCTCGTCATCGCCGGTCCCGCTCGACCGCCCGTTCGTTCGCTCGCTCGCTCGCTTGCTCTGGCGGGAGGCGGCAGAGGTGGTGGCGAGGGCCGGGGCCGTGGTCCGGGCGGAGGGGGCGGCCCACAAAGAAATGCCAGCAACTCATAAGTCGCTTTGTGTGCTGCGTCTTCATCGCTCGGCTCGCCGGACGGCAATAAATCTTCTTATATTGGACTTTTAGCGATATCAATGAAATTGTATCTTTTTATCCGCATTATTATAATGTATAGATACGGACGCGGCTGCGACCACGGACACGGACACGGCTCGGATGTGGACACGACTCACGGCTGTGGATGTGGCCGTCGGTCCGCGGAGAGAACGCGATATCTCGAAAGCTCGGCGGACCGAGTCAAAGACAACACTCGCACACACAACCATTCCAGGTCGTCGCAGATGCGTTTCTTTGTTGCTTCGTCCGCTTCGTAGCGAATCGCCTCCATTGGCCTAGGAGCTTCGACAACAAGAGCCAGTGCCGGGGGCCCGAGGAAAAGTCGGGTCCTTGCTGAGGATCCTCGCCGGCCCAGAGGGCGTTCAAGATTTTCCCTCCGGAGTCGGAGACGCCGTCCCACCCACTACAGCTACAAGAACAGCAACCGCCGCGTCAACAAGACAACGACAGCAGGCGTCGACGCCGAGCCACAAATCATAAAGATAAGATAATGGGATCTCTTCGCCCCTCGGAGTCCTGTCCGGGGCCGCCCAGCCGCGGTCCACCCACGCCCACAGCACCAACGAGCCCCGACCCCAACGCCCGACGCCGTCCGTTCATCGATGAATCGGGCTATTTTCGGCCCTCGAGTCAGCGCGCACGGGGTTGGCGCCCTTTCGCACCCGGCAACTCCTCCCCCGCCCGGAAGCGCCGGAAACGCCATGTGTCGCGTGCGTGTATGCGTGCGTGCGAGCGTCTTGGCGGGGGGCATCTGGGCACGCTCGGCCCACGTCATCGCCCCCGTCCGGCGATGGGCGGGGGCGTCGATGGCACTGCAAATGGAAATCGAAAGCGGAATCGAGGTGCGTGCATCAAATGGTGGCGCAGTGGAACGCGATATTTTCCCGGGTCACGCGGGCCGGCCTACCGGGAGCGGGAGCCCGCCGGGGCTCGGCCGGCGTGCTTCGAAGGTCAGGACATTCGGAGTGGTTGGCGCGCCTGAACCAGCGACCTTGGTCCCAGTTCCTTCGGAGCCCATGCACCGACACTCTAAGGCTGTCGGGGAAAGCAGTCCTGCGAGAGACGAGCCACCTTCCTGGACCAACCACAGGATCGGCAGGATAAACGCACGGCAGCCGGTGATGTCGCCTCTGAATCCCCTCGGCTCGCACCGCTCAGGGTCGACAGCGCGTCATGCAAGGCTGTCCTTTCGATTTCGCTCAAGGACACAGCGCAGTACCTGCTCGGGCCTGCCAATGAGGTTCTAATCAAATTAGTCGCAGGTTGCGAGGCCGTTCCCGCGGCTGCGGCTGTCGTGCGGCATTTATGGGTTTATGGCTGCACACAAAGCCAGCGACCGACACAACTTGACTTTCGTCCGCCTCGTCTCGCGACGTGACGCTGACGAGGGCCGAGTCGTCGCAAATCGGGTCGTGATGCGATGATGAGTCCGGTGCCTCGATGCACGTGCTCGGCCTGGCTCGAGGGAACCATGCACCGTCCTGCGTCTCGCCGATTCCCAGCCGCAAGGTGTCGGCGGCCAGGTATATGGGGCAAGGACACAGTGACTGGCGGGATCAAGGTTAATGGCCGTGCGGACCCGTGTCGCCGCCTCGTTGCGCAACCCCGGACGGATGACGACGGCGCAGGAAGGTCCAACTCCTGGTTCCGGAAGACTTTCATTTTTGCAGAACTTACCCTGCTCGCGATGGGTTCGTCGAAAGGGCTGGGAAAAAACGGATGTATGAGCGGACCAGCGGCGCCGAGAACGAGGACAGATGCCGCAGGAGGAGGCAGAGACGGAGGCCATAAAAATGTTGACTCAATTAAAAGCGACAAAACTTCGGCAAATGGAACTTCGCAAGCATTAAAATAATTTATTGAATTCCCGACGAGTTGGCTCAGGGCTCCAACTCCGGCCGGAACCGACGTCGGGTTCAAACGCCAACCCCGGAACCCCCTTCCACTCGCATCTGGAACGGGGCAGCGGACCGTAAATATCGAAGGCGAAAACTAATCCGCAACTAAAGGCGAAACAAGTGAAAAAAGATTGCTTCCACTTACGGCGAATTGCCGAGGATAATGATGGAATAAACAAAAACAACAATCCCAACAGAACAGCTGAATTCCGAGGGCGAGGAGCCGAGGGGGACGGGCGGGCGGTAAAGAAAACGAAAGTCGTGTACGGCGTGGCGAGGCGTGACGGGGGTCGAGGGACGGAGAGGGGCGACGAGCAATCTGGGAAACGCGCCTATGTGCAAACTTTTCCCCATTAACATAAAAAACAGAGACTCCCGAAGTAGCAGGGTGGGGAGGCGTGGGGCGGCGGACCCGCCCGCCGAAACAAGCAAAAACCGTTACCGTTACCGCATCTCTGCAGCTCCCGTTGTGGCTTCTTGCGGCCAGAAGCGGCCGCGAGGCGCAGTCGGGGGCGCCGCAAGGAAACCAAAACAAAGGCAAACAAGCTCCGGGAACTCTTCAAACTGACGAAGACGCAGAAACTTTTCCGGCGCTAGCAAATCCATGGGGAAATTTCGGGGAGTGGTGGCAGTGCGGGCAGTCCACAGAAGAAACGGAGGAATGGCGGAGCAATCGAATTGGGTCGGAAGGGGAGGGCAGGAGGGAGAACCGACAGAACTCCGGCACGGGATGAAGAAATCTCGCTCGACATCGCCATCGCCATCGTCGACGAATCCTCCAAGGATCGACCAACGTAATCGACACTGGGCGTCGAGCGAGGGACGCGGGCGGCGGGTTCGGGCCTCGTATTGCTGTGAGTTACGCGCAGTTAATTTGACAAGGATTTTTGATTGAAATTGAAATGCGAAATATAAAAAGAGATTGGATCGTGGGGCTGCTGATATGAAGAGTTGCGAGTGATGAAGGGTGCTGAGTTCATTCAATTATGCAATGTGGGAGCTCTGGGGTAGGGCGTGCGGCCTGCTGATTGAGTTGAGAGCTGTCGATGAGGGGTGGAATAATAAGCAGATGTGAAGCCGAAGGAGCGGAAGGGATTTGTGGGGGTTCTTGACAGACAAATAAGCAGTTGTATTTCATTCCTGCAATGTTTGTAAATGGTTCACGCCGAATATCTTGTCATGTCATTATTGTTATTATGTGAGCTGGAGTCGTTCTCTTTCTCTTTCTCTTGCTCTCTCTTTCTGTCTCCCGGGATCCAGTTTTTGGGCGGATGATTTCTCTGTTTGGTTGTCTTAAAGCAGGTTTCGGATGACAGAAATCGTTTTGTTATATCGGATTTAGGTCGTTAATCGTTCTGGTGCCAAAATAATGCATTCCCAATGCAGAGATGAACTCTTTGGAGAGAAAAAGTACAATTCAGCTTATTATGTTATAATATGTAATTCTTCTGGATGACAAGTTATGCTGAAAATATTTCCATACTATTTTAATATTAAATAATTAAATAATGATCAGCTCAATGCCGATGGAAAATAATATAATTATTATCAATATATGTACAAGTATTTCAATTTAAATGGTGTATTATTTATTATTTATATATATTTATATTAATAAATTGCATTAATTAATTAAGAGCTTATATATATTTATTTTTAATGTTTTTTTGTTTACCCTACATGTTTGACAAAATTAGCTCACAAAATATTTTTTGAAAAACATGTAAATAATTTAAGCGATAATATTTTGATATATTTAACGTTTTGAACGGAAAATGCTAAATATTTCATTTGCGAAAATCGGTCATTTGTCGGTCATCAACAAAATCAGTTTTGCGGTAATGATGTGCTTGTTTTGAAAATACTTTTATCATGAAATAATTTTGATTATAATATGTTTGAGTATGTGTGTATGTTTTTCAAAAATTGCCTGATTGATGATAATAATACATGATTGATGTAAATAATACAGCCATTACTCCAGGTTAACCCAATTACAGAATGATCGACCAGTATATAAACTATTTTATAAAAAATTCAGCGTCAAATGTGTTAAAACTATGTGTAAAATGAAATATTTCAATGCAAAAACTTAATAGTTGTCGAAGAACAAGTCGAAAAACAAAAATAAAATGGTTACCGTTCGGGTTTAAACCAGTTGTTTTAATAAATTAGTTGTAAATATATTTTACTAAAACAAGAACACGAATAAATAAAATTAGATAAATTCAATTCAATAGTTTTTGACCAAAATATATCAAAAACTTTACAATATTTTACATTTTTATATTTACAGTGTATGTGTATTAAGTAATGCAATAAATATTACTTTAAGAACATATATATTTACAATCATTTTAATGAGTTAAAAATAGGGAAAACCCTTTAAGACCATTTAGAGAACTATAACTGCATCTTATGTTTGCTATTTCCTATCGGAAGTGTCACAAGTTTATAATAAGTTGTTTGAAGATCTGCAACTACCTTCAGATCTTTTTGTTATGTCAGTACAAATGTTAGTTGTTGAGAAACTCCTTTGTTGGTAATGTTTAATATATACATGTCTTTTTTTTGAAGAATTTGATTCCTTTTAACAAGTCTTTTGGAAACATTTTTTGAACAGATTTGAATGCAATATAAATAAAAATTTAAAATAGGATAGTTGAAATAAAAGTAAATAACTGTAATTTTCCCAGGACTTCTCGCGGGACCTTATATCATTAATATTTTAATTAAATTGAATTCACTCATTGCCAATTTGGCCACTTTTTGTACCTTCACAATCCACATAAAAGTGATCATGCAAAAGTCTGCAAAACTAATTAATTATCTAAGTTGTTTACTACTAACAGCCTGTGGAAGTACAAATCTACAGTAGTTAGTTAAATAATGTGAACTTATTATGTTGGATTTCGAAAACTCGAAACGCACAGAGAAAAAACTATAAATTGAATTTTCCTACCAACGGTTTCACACGAAATCCCTTTAAAGTGGACGAATTAAAAAATGTGCCTCTGAACAGAATAAAAATACAACATATTATGCTATAACAAACCATTACAAAAGTATGTTATACGAATTAGATGGATCATTTTAAGAGTAGTAACAAAAAACAGCCTTTAAACATTTGAACCTCCAGAAATCTGCTACGAATACTTATTAGCGACACTGTATCTTCAGTATGGCTGATGTTATCCAGTTTTGACATCTTTCGCGCAAAGTTCTAGTCATTCACAACTCCATCACTTATATATTTTGTAAGACTTCAGGAAATTTTGAGCGCTTTAGGTTCTACTAGTCATCTAACAGACAAATTAGAGTTAAATATTGTTGTGCTCATAGTCCAATACCGCAAGCCTCAACCACTACCCCTCACTGACATTGTTTCACTTTGTTTAACTAGATTTTTACGCCTCATCTTAGGGGTGATGAGGAACCATAGGACAAGTCGTTGGATATCTTCAGCGGAATATTTACAAAGTGTGGCCCACTTTGTATAGTTATATTCATAAATCTCTGCACAATTTTCAAGGAGACTTCAGAACTCAGATGGTTGATTAGAAGATCGGAAAATCGTAGACTTCAGAACTTCAAGAACAAAACTCCGACAGAATAAGGATTGTCAAGTAGTTTTTTTATAAGTACTTGTCATATAATTTATTTTAATATAACTATTATGTTCCCTACCTGTTTCCTACTTTATCCAACATTCTACACCATAAGGAAGAAATGCACAGAACCTCGATAGCTCTAAAGAAGCTCATATTTATTTGCGGTAGAGCAACTGCCATATGCTATTGGAGCACTTGGTTGTGTGTCGAATTTGGCAACACGTTCCTTTTGAATTCATTTTCTCCGAGTTAAAGCGTGGAAGTATATAGAGTGAGAGAATGGGTGTTTCCTTCTTTTTATTACTTACATCCTTCCAAATACATAATCTAAAAGTAAACTAGTTAATACCCATATGAATAAACTCATATATCGCAAATATGAAAATGTAAATATGTACATACGGTGTATATGGTGTTAGGTAGAAGACGGGGCATTGTCGACAAAACTGGGACACTGTCCTTACTTGGTTGGTATGGAATGGACGAGTTAAAGAAGGAGACAAAGAATTCTGATGGACATAAATTCAGACAATCTACCATGCGTTCAGTGGGAAAATATATCTTATCATCCTTGTTACTATAAACTGAATTGCAATATTAATTTTACATTAATGTAATACACCTGTAGAATTCCTTCAATCATTTGCCATTTTCATATATTAGGGTGCATCCCTCAATATATAAGAACAAATACTTGTGAGTCGACTATATAATGAAATAATGGTATGCTTTTCTTATGAATTTCAGATTATATTTTAAGGTCAGATGAGATGTGCTATTTGAAAGTACATGTAAAATGTGGTTTATAGAGAGGTTCAACTATGATAAGTCGATCTAAACTTTTTTGTACAAATGACTTTGAATTATTATGTAATGATGACATACAACGTTTTATAAATTCATTTTTTTTTTTTGTTACTTTTGATTTGTCCTCAGAATGTAAAAGATCTTGGTTGTATAAAGCGAATGATTTGGAAAAAATTGTATGAAACTATAGTTGATTCTACAAAGAGAACATACCAATAATAAAACTTAACTTGTGACTGCTATCATATTTTTTATTGAATGCCATATATAGAAGTTAAAAATTTTAAGATTAAGATAAAAATAAAGCAGATGTTACCGATTTTTAAAATTTAATAGTTTCAACATATCTTGCGTTAATTTATAATGCTTCCCTCCACTAGAGACGTCTACATATTGGAGCGAATCCCTGCTAATCAACTGTTGAAGCAGACCATCACATTTTCTATAATATTCCACAAAACCGCAGATTACACAGATGCCAATTTCGTGACCCACAATTTTCTTTTTTTTCCTTCAATAGCAATTAAACGGCCCAGAACCACAACAACTTATACAGTATTCTATATTCAGCGGGAAGATCTCACATCGATGCCTTCAGAGCCAAAATTTGTCATCTCAACCTCGGTGTAGGTTCCGAGTCCGTAATAAAAATGTTCGTCTCGATCGGAACAAAATCGGTCTGACTGGCCTCCCGGAGCTGCTGCGTCTCCTCCGCATGGAAATCTTATCAATTTGCGTAAATACATTCCCCACAGGGCGTTGAAATCGTCCACGTTTTAGATTTCATTCTCATTCCGAGACGCTCGAAGCCCAGGCACGGCGCGCCTGCCAAAGGCGGCGGCTCCCCAGCCCCCGCAACCTTGTCTACTGCAGTCCCTCGCGCCCTCGACGCCGGCTGCTTCTTCGCTTTATCCCTTTTGCATCAATTTTGTTCGACGCTATGTTTGGCATGCTAAACATGATCTGTCGATTATTGTAAACGACCCAAAGATGCATCGCATGCGAGCAAGAGTCCGATGTCCTTGTTGTTGTATTTGCTATTGTTATTGTTGCAAACGCCTAACCAAGCCGCTGCACTCGTCCATCGGTGCGAGCCGTGCAAGGCGGCGCGGCGCGAAGCGAAGCGAGACGAGCGAGCCGATGCGATGCGATGCGAGGAACTCCCCTCAACCGAGGCCTAATGCAGAAATGAGAAGAGATTAACCAGCCGCTGACCATTCGAATTGATTCCCGGCCCTGGCCGAGCGAGGGCCAACCAATGCTCCAACAACAAGAGCAACAACGACAATAAAAAGAAGTAGAAGAACTCGGTCCTGCGGGAACAACAACACACGGCGAACGTAGAATCGATTAAGCCATCACGTAATTCTAACCGTAACCCAAGCGGACGTTCCCTCACTCGGTCGTTCGTTCGCTTGCTCCTTGCCTCCTTCACTCAGCCCTCCGCCGTCGCCCCCCGCCGCCGACGTCTTCGCATGTAAATTTATTGACTTAACGAGCACTTTGCGCACACTTTACAATCAGCGGCTAAAAGCGTCCATTCCGGTATTGGCCGAAACGCAGCCTTGAACACAGCGAGCCGTTCCGTCGATCGCCCGGACTGGACTCTGGACCACGGGTCCCAGCCGAGGCAAAGACGATCGCGGCCGTGGTATCAATCGGACTCGAACCGCCAGAAAGGCCAGAGCCGCACGACGCGAGGAAGCGGCCACAATGGGCAGACGCGCAGTCTTCGACCCTCGGTCGGCCGTGGGGCAGGGCGTGGGGCTGTCCGATGCTTGCGCAGATAGGCCCATTGAAGGGATGCGAGGTTGCCGGACCGCGATCGCGAAGGGCTCTTGTGGAGGGCCGAAGAACAAAGTAAGCTCGGCTAATGATGGATCTCAATGAAGAATGGACGACCGTTTGCTTTGGGGCTCGGGCAGGTGACCATCAGATTAGCCATGCGAAGCTTCCAGCCGGCGGCAGCGAGGGCCGGTGAATGGCTGGACTATTCGCAGCACTGAATCATCATCTGGATCACTTGTCGAAAACCGAACCGCGACGGGTCCTCTAATTGGCCTGAGATCGTAGGAGTGCACGCTCCTCCTCGACCTCGACCTCTGCGCCGGCGAGTGCTCCACGTACACTGGCGCGACGTGCGTGTGACGGCGCTCGTCGCCCTTCGTCGCCGCCCAGCGCACAGTGCGACAGATGTCGGACACTCGGACGAGCGCGTTGGCACGTTCCGCACGGCCTGCAACGTTGCTGGCGTTGCTGGCCGTTAGCTACGCCCGCACGTCGGCCCTGCGCCGACACGCCGTCGGCCACAGTGCGAATCGTAAAAGTTTCCGATTTCTCCACATTTGGCCGGCCGTGCAGTTGACGCAATCGTCGGACGGACGAGGTTGACGAGGTTGCCTTCGGGGAGTCCGTGGGTCGCCCACGACGCCCCGGATCGGGACTCGGCGACTTTGTCTCGACGGCTGCCGGGCTCCGAGGTATCCACCTGTCGGCCGTGCATTCTAATCAAGTGGCAGCTAATTAAGTGTTGCCAACAAGGAGCTCACTCCCACTCCCACTCCCACTGCCCTCCTGCCTGCCGCCTGCCACTGGGGGAGGCGGGCACGTTTTAATTAACTCGTCATAGCCGTAAACTAGCAGCGCCCGACGTCGCCGGTCGCCGGTTGCCGGTCGGCTGTCGCTGTCGCTGTCGACGTGGACGACGCCAAGTGCGCTGCATGTAAATCTTCTCATCACTTCAGATGGGAAATTTCGCCATAATTGCCGCCGGGCGGGTGGGCGACAGATGGACGGACAATGGGCTGTGGTGGGTTGCCGTAGCCGTTGCTTGTGCTGTGCTGCTGCACGCGTTACAACAAATGAGTGTGATTTGCAGTCGCAGTGCACGCCTCAAATTAAGTTTTGCATTTTTCCACTCGATTCCATTTTCCTCTCGGATTTGATTTCGTCGCAACGGGTTGACACGTCGCTCGGCATTCGAGGAACGTCCGACGCATGTTTTCGCCTGCGTTGTTGATATTGTAATTGTTGCTGTTGCTGTTGCTGTAGATGTTGCTGTGATAGTGTAGTTGCGTAGTTGTCGCTGCCGGCGTTTAATCGCACTTGCCAAACACCGCGGGGATTCGCGTCGCCATCCGAATTGCGAAAATGTGCTGGAATTTTTATTGTTGTTTCGACCACACCGCGCTTTTGCGTTGCGAAATTTCTGCCGACCTGCCGCATTAGAGTCGAACGACGCGAACGTCTTTGCGCCTCACCACCCCTGCCTTTCTTACTACCGTCCACTGGTCGCCATCCCGTCCTGCCTTCTTGCTCCTTCCTGCCTTTCAGCCGAAGTCTATCTGTCCGCCTTCCTTCCCTCCGCCTTGGCAACGTTATCCGTTCCACAGTTCGTGTCTGTCCAGTTCTGTTCCCTACGAAGGGCTCACTCTGTTCCTTTCCCAATCAGTTCTAGTAAAAGCGCCGCTGTTAATTTCATAGTGACGGATTAAACGGCGAGCGCTTTTCCAAAGTCGGTAAGAATCTCGCGAATATTTATTTGCCATCGCACTGTATAGGACATCGGGTGTAAAGCGTAGGGTGGCCTAGCCGACCGGAGATCTCTCGTTCTTCTTTGAATAACCATCAGTTCATTTTCCCTCTGCGAAATTTTAATTAGATTCGTCGAGTGCCGCACATGATGCTCTTTCGCCAGCTCCAGTCGTGCGAGCCCCGCCCGGCTCGAACCGCCCGCTCCCTCGGCGGTGTCCGCGGTGGCCGCACATGGCTCAGCCAATTCCGCGATTCCGCGGAGACATAAATTACTCGGGCATCTGTCTGGGATACATTTCGGGAAGCATGTCGATCGCTAGCGGATTTTTGTTCGGCTGTTGGGAACGTTTCAGAAATCATTGCTAATTATATTTGCACAAACGCCGAATGGTTCGTCTCACTGGAGTTCTGGAAACCCACAACACTTTCTTTTATCCACTCACCACAGCACAGTAAATGCATATTCGGTTCATGCACAAATTAATTACAAAAATTAAATCGCTTCAACCAATTCAAGATGATTTTGTTCCCAAATAATGGTAAATTAACTACAATACTTCTCCTTGTTCTATGGATTGGAGTTTGTGGGCATATTTTGAAAAAATGTTGTTTTGAGAAATTATAAAAGAAGGATTTTAGTTATTTTCCGACCATATGCCGTTGAAATGAATTGTTTCTTAACTGAACATCTTTTTCCATATGCTAGATATAGTTATCGTATACCTATGTGTTTGGATTCCCCGACAGGACGTTTTCTGTTGGAATTGGTATTGAAATGGAATGTTTGTGGAGAATAAAGCCACTTCAGATTTGAAGATATGGTGCTGTCGGAGGGGGCGGAGGCGCATCCCTCATCCTCAGGCCAACGAACCTTCCGATCGCCGTCTGCCACTCGAATTAAATTGGATCGACTCTCGTCCCCATTCTTCCCGAAGTAATTTCTCATTTGGGAATTTTCTTCGAATTGTCACTGAGCACTCGGACGCGGACGCGGACGTAGCCGCCCCTCTGAGGGAAACAGCCCTCGTCCACGACGCGTCCTCGAGGAGTCGCATCCAATTATTTTTCGATTAGTTTCGCTATCATTTCTCAGCCATATTTGGCACCGCTTCCGCCACCCCGTTGCAGGGCGTCCCGCACATAAATATGTATCAGCAGCAGAAGCGACGGACGCGGCAACAACAATGCCGACAACAGCGTGGGGACGAGCACGAGGAACACGAACAACAAAAAGAAAGAAAGAAATAAATAAATAAAACATACAGAATGGAAATAAATCTAACGGGGCGGCCATAAAGCATTTTCATCCTCGCTGTTTAATACGTTTCTGTTGGTGCCGGCGTGGGTGTGTGAGTGTATGTGTGAAGGGTGGTGGATGCGAAGATGCGAGGGTGTGTGGGCGTGGGTGGGGATGTGGGCGACGCACGTACGAAGATGCTGGGAGGGGGGCCCTTGAAGGCGAGCAGGCCTGCGAGCGACCCGCACGCCGGCTCCGTCCCTGGCTCGGGTGCGGGCGCGGGTCCGACGCGTCCCTGCGCTAAGTGTGATATATTATATATCCCCCGATTACATAAGATGCTTTATTTGTTGTTGCCACTGAGCTCGCATCGCAAATCGAATCCGAAATAAAACCATTCGCAGGCAAGGAAAATACCGCCGCCAGAAAGGATATTAAATAGGTGAACACAACAAGGAGAAAAAGAAGAAGATGAAGAAGACGAAGAATGCTTCCGAAGGATACGCTACGAGCGACTGACACTCGTCCCGCACCGCCGCCACCTCGCCATCCCCGCAGGCTCCGCGCCGTGTTCGCCTTCGCCCCAGCCCGCTCGAAAGGAGAGAATGAATTATTTCCGTTGTAGCGCATTTTCTTCATCTAAATTCCTGGACGGATGCTCCAGGATACGAACAGCGCCAACAACAGGGCCGAAGAGCGCGGGGCTGGGAGGGAAGCCGCCCGAGTAGCGAATACCACGAGCCATGAAATGAGCTGGAGACTGACACATCGGAGCGCGCCTTCGAGGGTGCCGAAGACGAATTACAGAAGGGGATCTCTCCCCGGCGGGCGGGCGGTCCGTCGGTCTGTCGGGCGTGCGGCGGAGCTGCGCCAGCTGTGGCCGTCCTGGGACAGAGCTTCAAGGACTTACACTTGCGTGTGTGGGTGAGTGGGAGGCGGAGTGGGAGTGGGTCGAGTCGGAGTAGGGCAACGAGTAGTTGCGACCGGAATTACCGAATGCGAATTCGGTTCCATGTGGAGTCTCGAAGGGCTTAAGCCAGACCGCTCCAGTACTCGTCCACCCTCACCCTCTCCCCTCCGTCAAAGGGCCTCATTCCGCTGCGGTCGTGGATCGCCATTTCCCCATTAAAATCGAGCCGGGAGAACCCGACTACCCGAGTACTCGCATCGAATCGGCTGATGGCTTCCCCAGCACTGGGATCTTTTTCTCGCTTCCACTCGCTTTAATTTCTGGCTGCTTTTGTTTTCCTCAAATGACTTGAATGCGACCCTCCCCTCCTTCTTTCTCTTCCACGTCCTTTTTGCCTTCTTAAGACTTTCAGCCTTTTCTTCCTTTTCTCCGTTTTCTCCTGGTTTTCAGCTTTTTCTCCTCTTTGTTGTTGCCTTTTTATTCGCCAACTTAAGTGGGTGTTGCGTTGAGGGCGTTGCTGTTGTTGTTGTTGTTGTTTGTGGGGGTGGGTGTCAGAGGGTGGTTCGCAGCTTCCCGGAACCCAGCGCTCGCCACCCCGCCGCACGCCGATGCTGCCATGAATTTCCGTTTGCCGAAGATGGATGTTCGCCAGCTACATAAATATGTATGCGAAGCCATACATTAAAAGAACTCGAAGAGCAAAAACTAATTTCGAAAAATGCCAACGGAGCGAGAGGACGGGAGCCAGGGGGACAGAGCATCAACAACGCTCTCCACACCGAGGAGAGGAGAGGCGAACAGGACATTTGTGTGGCATTAGAGTGGGGATGGGCGGATCAGAGGCTGTCCGTCGGTGCGCGAGGGTGGGTGGGAGTCAGCACGCACAGATATGGAGATATACGACCATAAGGGTATTATAAAACGGCAACAACAAGGACCGCAGCATGTAATAAAGCATTCGGACAGACCTGAAGATGGCTGAAGGAGGAGCAGCTGCCGATTAAAGGTGTGCCCAAGGGCCCTGAGGAGGAGGACGCGGGGAGGGACTGGGCCGGGACCATGGCATGGGCCGAATCGTTTCCACGATGAGAATGGACGAATTTGACAGGAAAGTGTCCTCGGCATCGGTCGTCCCCGCGCCCTCCTCCGTCATCGCTCGGCACTCAACTCAGTCGTGCTGCGCCTCATCTCGCCTTCAAATCCACTTTGGGCATCCAATTAGAGGGACTCAAATTGGCTGCAAGGGTTGTTCCACAAGTGGTTGGCAGCTCATTTCGAGCTCAAGTGGGGCGGGGTTCCGAGTGAGGGCTGGTGGTGGCTCTCGGCGGTGGTCTCCAGGGCGGCTCTAGAGTGGTTCGATCCATCTGGCCGTGATTATTCCATCCAGCGCCCGGGTCCCTGGGTGGGCCCTGAGAAAGAGACGAGCATTCCGTCTGTCGCTCATCTCCGCGGCACCAGCGGCCCATGAAATTCGACTTCATCTGACTGGGGCCGTCAGGAGTGTGAAACCGCCGAGAGATTTATTCGCTGAATAATTCTCTGCGGTTACAGCAACATCGGTGCCCCACACCACAGTCGACGCCGCCACTCGAACAACTGCAATAACAATAATGACGGCAGTGGCAACAACAATAGCGACTTCAACAGGCGCAATAATAACAATAATAATAATAATAATTATTATTGAAATAATTATTCAAAAATAAGCGAACGAGCCGAGGTCGCGATTCCGAGCGCGGATGACTGACTGAGTCCTGCGGAAGGATATTTCATTACAATAACGTTTTTCTCTTTTGTTGGCGAGTGAGTGCTTGTTGTTGCTGGAGTGGTTGGCAGTGGGCAATTTCACATTCACGCACATAAAGTCCAACACATTGAGTTGAAAATGAAATTCAGCAAAATTTACATTTGAATAGCTCCGAAGAATGGCTGGCGATGGCGGGCCGGGGCGGGGCGGGGACAGGCGGGCCGGAAGGGACCCGGGCTGCTGGGCCCAGCCTGCGGTGCCCGCGGTCCGCGCTTTGGTTGCGGGAAGTCTGCTCCTGTGCACATTTAGCTGCGGCATTGTTTTAATTTTCTGAATTATAAAATTCATTGTGAGTGAATTTAAATGAGCTGCCGGCGACCTCAGCATCAGCCCGGGCGGCGGGCACTGCTGGCGCGAGGGATCGCCGCGTCGTTGGGAGTCGCAAGTGTCGCCAAGTTTCGTGTTGAAATTATTAAATGTGCGAAATAAATCAGAGCGGAAGGTTTTCAAGTGTCCAGCGGCGGTGTCGCAGGCAGGGCGCATCCACTGAGCTCCGAAGGCCGAGGACCCCACCTTCGGGCCTGGTCTCCTTTCTGGACCCAGCGTCGCAGCCCCGACCTCGACTTTCATTGAAGAGGCCCAGCGAATCCCTGCTTTAAGGCCCGGCTGCGGAGCCCCCGCCGCAGCCAATCCCACATTCGCATTCGCATTTCGCATTAGGGAACGTTTTCGGTGTTTTTTAATCGCGTTTTTCAATTAATTACAACTGCGACCGTGCCGGGCCCAGGACGAATGGCCGTGCGGTTGCCAGGCGCTGTCCACCGCATAATGCAGTTCATTGTGTGCATTGTTCAACTGGTGACCAGCTCGCAACGACAGCGCATCGTCGCCCTCCTGCCTGGCTGCTGGGCTGGGTCCCCTCCAGCACCCAGTGGAGGCCGGCCTGAGACTCGCTGCTCCTAATGTCGGTGTTGCTGCTGCCGATGTGCTGGTGTTGTTGGGACCGCGGACTGTTCGGTTGGAACAACGCGTCCAGCGTCCGGACGCTGGAACATGTGCGACATTCGCTTAATTCAACTGCGTTTCCGCACCGAACAATGGGAATCTGTGCAAGCAAAGAGTTTCCATGTCGCGCTTAATCTGCTCAGCTTGCGTGCGTTTCGGCATTGTCCGCGTTGTGCCGATGGCCCTTGTTGTGGACCGGCGTTGCTGCACAGGGACATCCATACATATGTTCGCGGAGGGCCGCGGTGCCCTGTGACGGAGCCCGCAGCTCAATCGACCGTAGGCAGAGGTCGTCCATCGGATCCAGGGAAAGTCTTGCAGGTGTCCACATTCGCGGACACCGGGCTCTTATTGGGGCCGATGACACCACTCATTAGTTCAACTGTCCCACTAACGAGAACCACTCGTAGTCTCTCGAATCACCCCCTCAACTCCAATACCCAGCACCCTCCCTCGTTGCAGTTTTCGCCCTACCCTGTCTTGCCGCGTCCTGTGCTTCCGGTGTTCTCAGTCCTCTGAGGACGACCTATGGATGGCCCTCCGACGGGGCGGCCGAACCCAGCCAATTCTCTTCGCACGGCCACGGAGACAGCGCGATCCAGTCCAGTGGGTCCATCGAGTTGCGGAGGCTGTTCGGGTGTCCCAGCCCACCCTGTGTCGTCCCCCGGCTGCCTCAGGCCCGAAATTAAATCCGCCTCCCGTTGGCAGCTCTCTCCACCAACAAGCCTGCAACCAGAAAAAGGTGGTGGGAGGTGGGCGGTGGCGGGCGACAGCAGGCGGACTGACTCGGGATCGAGGCTCCGGGCTCGGGGCTCGTATTTTGTGGGAGCGCATAAAACACGATAAAGGAGTTCATTCAATATTCGCCAATTGTACAAAACACTGATAAGGGAAGAGATTCGCTGGAGCGCACAGAGAATGATGAACAGAGAATTGTGTAGGCAATATGTTGGGTCCTCGCACACTCTCGCACCCACACACACTTCCTCTTCCTCTCACCCTCACTCTCTCGCGCGCTCACTCACGCACACCCAGTACGGAGACAGACAGCCGGGCTGCGGGCGGACGGAGCCGCGCGGACGGCCGGGTGGACGGAGCGCGGTAAACGAAAAGGGGAGCGGAAATGGCGCAGCTGTGGCAACGCTGGCTGCCGAACGCGCCGCACACTCGAGCACGGCCCCAACACGGGCGCGAGCACGGCGTCGCAGATGAACGTGTGGCGGGGCGGGCAGGGAAGCATCAGGAGCAACGGTAACAACAAGAACAACAAAAGCGAGCGGCGGCCCACGGTAGCAGTTGGTATCTACGCGATACAGTTTCGGTTTTTCATTTCGCTCCTTGGACCGTCTTCCTGCCTCCTGGTCCTGGTTTCGGCCTCGTCCGCGGCCTCGGCCGCGTGCTCGTCCTGCCGTTGTCGTCCTCGCCCGAGGTGCTCAGTGCATAAATAGCGCTTGCCAGGCCCGAGACTGAGTTTCCATCTATCTTCGTATCATATTGTTGCACGGACGGACGGACGGACGGGGGTGCCGTCCTCGTCCTCGTCCCAGTCTCCGACCATGTCTCCGCCCCCAGTCCCCAGCCCTCGGCCGAGGAACCTACCGTCAGTCACACCACAATGGAAAACTCGCTCGCGCGAAAAACTTGCAACACTTTTGTATTTTATGCGCGTCCCGGGGACGTCGGGTTGGTTTCGGCTCGGCTCGGTTCGGGTTCCGTGGTTCGGGCCTCGGTGGGTCGGAGGGGGTTCTAGGACTCGGGCGCCCTCCTGGCATCGGTGCGCGGTTTGGACGGCTTGGGTTGCGCTGCGGAATGAGAGCGGCTGCTGCTGTTGTGTTGTTTGTATTATTCTTGGTCGGGCGATGGACGGGCCAGCAACACCAGAGTGGGGGTAGCAGAAGCAGCAGCCGCTCCAGCAGCCAGTAGCGTCCCGTACGTGATTTATGGCCATCGACCCTGAATCGGTGGAATGCGAAATAAATTTGCACCGCCCGTGCGGGTGGCAGGGAGAGGGGCGGAGCCCGAGTGGGCTGCGGCGGTGCCACATTAAGAACCGCTGCAAACAAATGAGAAATTTGATATTGAAAAATCGCCCAAGACCTCCAGCTGAAGTTCTTTACGAAAACCAATTGGGTCCGCTTTCGATTAGCTTAAAATGGTCCGGCTCCATGACAGGGGTCTGCCATCGCAGAGTGCTTGAATATGAGTCCTTGAACTGCTGAAATCAGCGGTGCGCGGTCTGGATCTGGAATGAAGTAAAAGAGACTCCGCTCTCCAACATAGATTACATGTAAAAACGCTCTAATTACGAGGTGAACTGACGAGTGAAAATTTTAACTATGTTTTTAAAAATATATACTTGGCCTATATCCTACAGATGTCATTCTAGTGGTGAATCTATTCTGTACCTTGTTTTTATTTGTGCCAAGAGTGATAGTGTGATAGTGAGACATCTTCTCATCTTTTTTAATAGCATCTCTATTTCCTATACAGGATCCATTATCTTCCAAATAATTTCTGGCAAGAGTCGGTATCGGTATTTCATAATTATATACAAATCTGAATTAATAATAATATAATTAACAAACAATCTATTTATATTAAAGATATGAAACATAAAATTGAAATCTGTGATCTTTGCTTTTTAAGCAATCACTCTTAAATAAATAAGTCCGCTCTCGTCACAATTCCCATAAACACACTTACTAGGAAGGGGCATGCAAGAAGGGGCGCGCCAGATGACTCCGTCAAATAGAAGTAAATCTTCGGGGTCCGGGTCCTGAGAAATAAGCCCCATTGTTTGGAGCTCTGCAGCAAGGAAATCCTGTTTGAGCTCCATGCGATATTCATAAATTTCCCTCGGCTCCACAACAACAAAGGTGGTTTCGACTACGGCGCCGATTGCAGCCACACACACTTGTTGAGAGGTGTTGAAAAGTGTTAAAATAATAAATAATAACATTAAGTACTGCCCAACTTTAAGAACTCGCACCCGAACGCATGCTCGCACTGACACACACACACTCAGACACACTCACAGATGCACGTAAGTCCCTCGCCACTACAGGCGAGGACACACTTGCACGTCCGCAGACGTCTCGCAGCAGCTAGAAGCGGCGACATGCAGCACAGCCCGGAGCACGTCGAGGACGATGGCGACGACGAGGACGAGGACAAGGACGGAGATGGGGACGAAGACGAAGATGGAGGGGATCCCGACTGCGGACCCGGCTTAGGAACAGTGAGTGTGTCTGCGCCTCTTCGACGCCTATCCTTGGCCGCTGCTAATCCTTTGTGTGCGCCGAGAAGATTTAGCGACACACGCAAGCGTCCAAATAAATAGAATCTTCGCGTGGTCGGAAGAAGGAGTGCGGCTGTAAATGCCCGGCCATCAATGCGGGACATCGATTCGGAGGACACCCTCTTAAAACGCCCACCTGCTCTCCACCTCGCCACCCTCGGGGTTCGAGGAACTGTGAAAAATGTGTCGACTTCTTGCGGTTTCATCGCCCACCTCCTCTCCGACAACAGGGACAGCAATAGCAACAGCAACGGGGATGGCGATGGCGCTGCCAACGTCATCATCAGCAGATAAAAAATCCATTAAATGGAACACGATAAGGACGGCAGAAAAGTTTACAATTTCCAGAAGATTTCCACAAAGCGGACAGCGAGTGGGCGGGAGGTGATTGGGAGGAGGATGGGCAGGGACGACGGATGAAAAGAAGAAAAAAAAAAAAGAAATTGTTTAGTATTATATCACGATGCCATAAATTGCTTTGGCTATAAGGATATCATTATAAGGCGCAAAAGGACTTTGCATGCTTTCACTTTTGTGAGGTCGCCTGGCGTACGGCCTCCACCTCGGCGCATAGCATCGTTGGCTCCACCTACTGGAGCGCCCACTACGTCGTCGTTAGGCAGAGGAAGCTCCGGTAGGGCGTCCAGGACAGGGTCGTCATGACAGCGAGTACCGAGTGCGAGCCGAGTCGGTTCGGTTCCACTCGATTCGGTCCGAGGCGTCGTATCCAACTCGTCCAACACTCGGTCGAAGACCCGGCCTCGCAATTTGCGCGGAGTCTGAACTCAAAACTACGAGGTACTGACGGACGATTATTTTTTCACACACAGGTACCCGGGTGCCGGCGGGTATCCCTGCTAAGACCTGCTCCAGAGAGCAAAACCGAAAGTATTTTTGCGAATTCTAGGGGAAAACAGAAAAATTGGGTCTTCGGGAGGTCGCGAGGGGCCCGACACAAGAAGACGAAGAGGAATGAGAATAAGGAGCAGAAGGCAAGAAAAGGAAGGAAGGAAGGAAGGGAGCAACGAGGAGGAGAAGACAGAAGGAGAGCCAGAAAGAATATCATTTATATCGAAATAAACAACCACCAACCCTCTGCTCGGCGCACTCCAGCATAATTTATGATGTCATCCATCATTTTTATCGTGAAAATACATTTCCCTGCCTCAGCCTCCTGTCATTGGCCAAGGACTCGGCGGGCCCTTGGGCCGCCGCGAAGGTCTCCGCGAGCCTGGGTCGCTGTGTGTGCGCGTTTGTTTACTGTGAGTAGAGCCCTGCGAGAAATTAGAGAAGGTATCTTGAAGACGACGGGAAAGGCGCACGAGCGATGGTGGGCGGCAAGGGAGCGGAGAGAGTAGGACTGGGGTGGGAGCGTCGGTGGAAGCTTCCCTGATTATAATGATTTTACAACCCTCGCTTGGATGGCGCTGCCGCTGATGCGCATTACTTCGGCCTCCTTGGGCAGCACCCTCTGCCACCGCCGCTGCCGTCGCCGTCGATGACGACGGCGAGCGCGCCCCTAATTCTTCGGCAGGATGTGCCAGGAAAATTAAGGAATCACCCAACACACGGACATTCGCATTCGTTGTTGTTGTTGTTTTGCTTCTGCCTTGTTTACGCGTTTCATGGTTTCCTCCTGATTTCCCGCCACCCTGCCCTGGCCGCCATGGAGCGGGCGGCCATTAGAGTCGCATGGCAAGCGGCAGTTCGTCCTAGCGGAGCACAGACGTCTCTGGCGCGTTGAAATCTGGAATAGGCCGAACGCGGCTCACACATCGTTCGCTGGAGTAATTAGACGAGGCGGCAGCAGGAGGGCCCGCCTCTGGGAGGGGGCTTTGTCTCTAGTCGCCCTAATGAAGCCGCTTTCGATACGCACTCGTGATGTCTGCCCCTGCGCCAGGCTCGGGCCCCGAACTGTTGACAAATAAAAATTAATTTTCGTCTCGGCGGAGGGACCCCTGTGAACTCAGGGGTGGCGGGATGGTTTTATGGGATTAATTGCGGCTCTGTGGAAGCGACGTCCGGCGAGTGCAGAGAAATTAAATCATTTGCAGAAGCATTGAAAAGCCGTCGAACTTTTGCACTCAAGCCATGGAAGAATCGATGTCTTGCATGTGGGGAGGATGTGGCGGCAACCGGTCAGTGTCGTATATGTAGAGGGCCAGCTAGGGCAGTCCCAGGCAGGAGTCTAAGCTTTCAGTTTCATGCCAGTGTGGAAAGGACGTTCCTAGTAGTTCAGTGTGGAGAAGACTCGGGTCAAGGATCACTTTTCAGGGATATATAGAATAAGCAACATTGCTTGACCTTTGCGTTCTAATTTTCGCCCCGTTTTCTTTGGAGTACCCACGAGTCAGCCAGCATTCGTCTCGCAGTATTTCTAGAGTCCGTGCAGTTGTGTGTGTGACGGCGGCATCTCAGACTCCCTGACACACACACACTCGCTCTTGGGGCCACTCGCGTATGGGGACAAGAGCGAGTGTGTCTCTGCAGAAAAATGATAAATTATAGCGGCAAGACGAGCGACGAGCTGAATATTTTCAAACGACGCGCCGCAGAGACACATGTCGGCATTTGCTCGCTCTGAAAGTTGTTCGCCATTTCCCCTCTGGCTCTATCAGCCTCAACCACTCGCTCTCTCCTTCGTTCCCAGTCGCCTCTTGGCTTCTTTCGCAACGCTGGTGCCCTCCCTGTGCCTAGACAAATGGCGACTCCGCTTCCATGACGGCGGTTCCGCCGGCCGCGTCTGCCACGGCTCGCCGAAGAGTGCTCTATATTTGGCCCTGTAGTTCGGCAGCCTCCCCGCGTCCGGCCCGCCTACCCGTGGCGTCGCGGTCGTGGTGTCTGGTGGCTTCCTAATCCGCCGCCGAGGCAGCGATCCCTCGACAGTTCCACCGCAGGACTGATCGCATTATTTGCAATGCATCTACTGCACCGTCGCATGTACACAAATGCACTACGGAGTTGAGTTTGACCTGTTCGCATCGATCGGACTGAGGAAGCTGGTGCGATGGAGCTCAGACCGAGTTGCGCCACTTGAAACTGAGGCGCTCCAGGGTCTGTCGGGACCCCTCGGGGCCGCGGAAGCCACAGAGTGCTATACAAGCCGACAGCTTGCTGATCACCCCATCGCCGCGTTAGAGAACATTTGTCGTTGCTTTCAAAAGGCGTTTGATTTATTCGTCGGTGGCTGCAAACTTAAAACCGATTTGTACGAGGGCCGCGTTGACACTTTTAGAACATCCGCCATCGCTGCAGCCGCCCGAAGACGGCGCAATCGCCCGTCATGACGCAGCCAGCCGGCAGTCGCCGCGACCCGATTGGCCATATTGGAAACACATGTCGCACTCATGTTCGGGAGGACGCGCGGCAGGATGGTGCCCGGGTCCAGATCGAGTTCTTATGCAGATTGGAATTAACATCGAAATCGAATTAATGCGCTCGCGGGGATGGGGAGCGAGTGCTGCCATCGCCACTTTTCCGCTACATAAATTCCATGTGAGCGCGAAACAATTGACATGTTGATTTGTTTTGAGTGCTTCCAGCGCCCGGGCGGAGAACAAGGGTGCGAGGAGATGCCGGTCGACGAAGACGCCCGCTCTCATGGCGGCTGCCGACAGTGAGTCAACGTGTGAGCACAAGGACGACACATAGTCGCAGACAATCGACGAGGTTCATAAAGGATTCAATAAAAGTTTTCCTCTTCCAATAATTCACTTCACTGCTCTCCACTCCGCAACTCGCCCGCCCCTCCCGGCGCTCTCGCGCTTCCGCCCTGCTCTGGCCTGCTTCCGGCTGCCGCATAAATTCGCAGACTCATAATTTAAATTATATTAAGGATCTGGTAGAGGACGACATTAAACACACATTCGCGTGTGTTATTGCTTCTCCATGCGAGGACATAAGGATGCGCCCTGCAGCACTTGGCGCTCCGTGCACACGACCACGAGGTCGGAAGATGCTCGCAATTTGGCAGCCGCCTGCCCGGGTCGAAGGGACGGGGCCGAGGACGGCCGGCTCAGTGGCGAGGCAGGCGCTCTTTGTGCGCGCAGCAGCCCGAGGAAGACGCGCCTTGCGGCCCGATACTTGGAGAAGGCACACACTTCCTGCCAAAGACGAGGCCTCAAGCACATGTCCTCAGGGCCCCGAGACCTTCGGCGTTGCTGCGGCGCACAAGAGGAGGAGGAGGGCAGGAGGATGCATTATTTTATTACGTTCGCAATCAGTTGTAAATTGCACCAAAGGTGCTCACTGAGCTGTGAATGAAAAATGAATTGGAGCCGATTGACAAAATAACATCCACTCCTCGCCGCGGAGGGACGCGACCCTCCGTCCCCCCAGCAGCTGCCTGCCCTCTGCGGAGCCGAAGCCGTCGAAGTCGCCGGAGTCTGCTGCTGCCGAGGAATAAAAATCGAATTCATTGAGAATCACTTACAACAAAATGGGAATATTATTATTCTCGAGGCTGCTCGTACATTGTTTAGTATCTTTGTTGTTGTTGTTGTTGTTGCTGACGTTGTTGTTGATGCTATAAATGGTTAAATTCACATGGCAAACATGCAGGGCACCGCAAAGAGGACAGCAAACAACAGCAGCAGCCCCAACGACGGCAGCGACAACAACTACAACAGCGGCAACAGCAATGTTTGCACTTTGCTTTTACGGATTGTAAAATAAATTCCAGTAGCCCGATCAGGAAACAGCCATTACCTTGTTGTTGTTGTTGTTGTTGTTGTTGGTGCCATTACATTGCTGTTGTTTCTGGTTTTGTTTTTGTTATTGTTTGTTGTTGCTGTCGCTGCTTTCGTATGGTTCCCATTGTTGTTCGTATTATTGTTGTAGCCATTGTTGTTGTTGTCCTATTATTATTATTTGTGTATTTGCTTATTTGGCTTAGCATTTTTTGCTCTCGCTGTCGACGTTGTTGCTGCTGTCGATATTGTTATTGTTGCCGTTGCTGTTTCTGTTCCCTGCACATTGATTTCATTTTACTTATTGTTCTGCGAGGAACTATTAAATATTGTTGTATGCACTGTTGTTTTACTTGGAGCTCCAATGAAGAGGGAGCTGTTCACAAATGCTGCAATGGAAACGCGGAAGCGTCAAGTTCTACCACGGTCCCTATTCGAAATCAAAACCACTTGACTATTCCGCAAGCAGCACTGCCTGACCTGGTGTCACCGACAGGCAGGCAGTTCCTTTGATTTCTCAGCTCAATAAGACCACGCACTCCGCCAGATCCACTGTAGTCTCTCGTCAGTCCCTGGACCGGGAGGCGTCCAAGTCGCGGCCCGCAGACCAGGACAGCTGATTGGCCGCCTGGGCAACACACCGACCAACAAGCACGTCGGCTCGCAATTAACATGTCGCTCCGAGTGGGCAGCCACTTCGGACGTATCGTGCTCTCGCTCCGACTTCTGGGAATCGCCGCGGCGAATCCTGCAAATATTTATGATTGTTAACACCTCTTCCGGCCCCTCCCGCCGTTCGGGCCAGCACTCGGCCTGCCGACGAGCTCCGCTTCTCACCCCGGAGCGCAGCAGTCGCCACTGCAGCAGCAGCAGCAGCAGAAACAGCAACAACTGCAGTACGGCAACAACAATAAATAAGTTGTTTAGCATTTAACGAGTAATAAATTGCAAAGCGATGCACATCCACCGGCTGAGCGTCGGGGGGCGGCGGCGAGAGGCGCAACGTGTGAACTCGAATAAATAACTGAAGCATTTCATAGAGACCCATGAAATTGCCGCATGCACAGTCAGCGGAGCAGCAGCGGCGGCGGCGGCAGTCGGCAGTCGGCGGCAGTGGAGAGTGGGGCGATCGTATCCAGAGCCATAAGTTATGGAAAGCGAGACCATAAAGAGCACGAAAAAGATTGTCGAATGCCAGATCCGACATCGTAAAACACTGTGCGACGCAGTGCTCGCCAGACGGGCCGACGCACGGACAGACGGACGGACCGACGGCTCGTTGCGAGGCCCTCGGCGGTCGGAGGCTAGTGGTTTATGAGCAACTCCCGATGACGCTGTCGACTGCGAGGCTAGCGGCGGCGATGATGATCGCGACGATGATGATCGAAGCGATGATGACCGCGTGCGTCGCGCCGTTGAATTGCTCGAGTCCCCCACCAGCCCAGGCGCAATTCCCTCGCGCCCCCCATCGAGCCCCCATCGCTGACGATATGCTACTCAAAGAAGGCCGCCATCAAAGGAGGCCAAAACGAAAATCAAAGTGTGAAGCCGGCCGGCGGTGGGCCGGAGCCGGGGCAGGGAGCGGGAGCGGGACAAGGATACGTCAGGCGGAAGAACATCGGCTATTGGCTCGGAGTCAACCCTTTGTAGGCATAAATCAAACATTTTACATGCGCATCAGGCGGCGATCCACAGCCTAGGAACGTCTGCGGCGGCGGCCAGGCGACGAACACGGCGACGCTGACGACTGCTGCAGTGGCATCAGCACTGCGTCGGCGACGTCGACGGCATCACATGTGTACGACGGATCTCATGGGCTGCGATAATCATCGGCGCGATGTAATCCCGACATCCATCCCGCAGGCACTACGCCTTCTCTGCGGGCGAGGAAGCGGGAGCTGCGACGAGTGGGAAGTGCATTCGGTCGGAATGGCAGCTCGGACGGGCGGCAGTGATGACCCGAGAAGGGGTTGGTGACCCTCCCTCCTCTCGCTGCGGGCCCACAACTGGGTCACCTTGCGGAGCCACGGGGGCGCAGCGACCAGAATTGACAGAGATGTTGGCCCATAACTCACCGCCAAGTATTATTTTCCCATAAATCCATCGCGCATTAATTCAAAAGTTTCCCGCGCGACCTGCAAAAACTCTCAATCGAAGACTCAGACTCGCGCAAGGAGATTCGGGCGAGGATAAATCTTCGCTCGCCGTCATCCACCCTCGCTCCCCGTCTGCCGTCTACAGTCCACCGACTTCCGTCTTCGCGAAGCCAATGAAGAAGGCGGAGAGAGGTGGAGGGCTTTAATTTGCATCGCAGGCCGCTGCCGGGTCGGGGTTCAGGAGGATTCGCTCGACTACGGCCCGGACGAGCGGGGCCGGACGTGCCGATAGACGGATGCGCGTGAGTCCATGCTGGGCTGCGAATCCTCCGTGCTCCGCTGGCTTCGCCTTGGTGACGAGGCCGCGAGTCCGCGAAGCGACGACGCATCCCCAAGGAGCTTAGAGCGCAAACGGAAATGCCGCCGTGCTCGAGCCGCTGCAGCGGGCCGCAGGAGCTCGCGGAGGAGGATTTGAAAAAGAGGGATTTTCCCTAATGCCGCGTAAATAATGAGTTTGCGAGTGTGCGCGCGGGCAGAGTTAAGCCTTGATTTAGAAATGGAAATTCGATCCAAGGCGGGAGGGGCTCCGCCGTCGACTTAGGAGCTCGCGACAGGACTTTCTGAGGGACATTCTAACTGCCGCCGTCGCGTCGCTTCGAAGTCCGAAGACGCGCTGCGAGAACTAACATTTAATTAAGTCGCCCGACTTCGCGGCGCGCGTCGCAGGTCGCGGGTCGCGGGCGGAGGTCGTTGCTCCGATGAAATATCGCAGCACTTATCAGCTGTCAGCTCCCATTAAAGTCGCATTTAATTGGGGAATCTTCGACCCGTCAAAATGCAGCCGCCGTATTTATGAGCGCCCATTAGCCCCGAATGGGCTGACGTGGTAATTAGCTCCCGCGGCGGGTGACGTCTTCACATGTGCGTGCTAGCGCTGTCACTCCGCCGGCGGCGACCACTATACACAGGCGCGATATTGCGATTCGTTTGGCTTCGATTGAGATATATTTTTCTTGGCGGTCCCTGGGATGTTGCCCTAGGAGCTGGGGTGGACGCCCCTCACTCTGGGCTCTTGAACAATCTATTTCGAAACGGCAATTGTCCCTGCCGAATAGTTCGAATCGACGCAGGATTCGCCAGTTTTGGGTCCTGGGAGATCTTCGGAGGAGAAGGGAATTAGCTGCGAAGCTGCCGTCTGACGTGCGGCGCTCACTTGACAACAGGCGAGCGAAGCCTCTCAGCGAATGCGCAAAAATCTGCCCAAGCCACGGAGTCGAAGGCAGTTGGACGACTTCCAATATCGCCGCCTCCCCAGCCCTGCTCCTCCTCCTCAACCCCTCCTCCGGGTTGTATTCTATTTCGAGTTCTTCGTCTCCTCACGCGGCGAATAAAAACCCAAAAATTATGTATGCGAAAGTTGATTATTCTGTAAGTATGTGAATTTCCTCCTCGACACGCCCCACTCCCCACCGCCCCCTCCTGCCGTGGTCTGCCTATCGGCACTCACACACGAGCCCGCCTGCGGATGTTTTCGGCGAAACAGAATCGGAAAAGTCGCAATACATGGGAATAGTGGAGGCCGACAGCGGGAGGGAGGAGAGCGCAAGTTTGGCAACTCTTGTCGTTGCTGGAACTAGTCTAGAAGGGCTGGGCAGGCGAGTGAGGCAGGCGAGTGGGGCAGGCGAGTGGGGCAGGCGAGTGGGGCAGGCGTGTTGTTGTTGCTGCTCGCAATGAATTTATATTTTAGAAAAAAGTTTCTGTTGTGTCTCATGACAAATGGGGCCGAAGTTTCCACAGCTACAACAAAACCCTGCCGCGTTGTCGGCAGTTTTTGCTCTTGTTGTTCGTTCCGAGTTCGACTTCGGAATTCGATTTCGATCAATGCATGGGTGGGATGGAGGGGGAGTGGATTCAATTGAAGAAGTTTTGATTTTATTCCCCTGATGTTGTTTCCACAAGAAAGCACGTCACAGCCACGATGGAAATGTGTTTATTTATGCGGAATTTCAATGGAGTTGCTAGTTTAATTCCCTCCTTTTTGCATAAAAAAGACAGCAGACTTCCAGGCGCAGGATCGGCCATCCTCTAGCGACCACGTCCATCTTGGGTGGTAGAATAGTTCGCAAGGTCGATTGGAGCCAACGCGTGCCCCTCCCAGTTCCACAGCGGCTCCGCTGTGCTCCGCCGCCGGACCCTGGGTCAGCGGAACCCCTGTTCTAACGGTGTGCGAAGTAATGAACATGACCAGACGCATTAATCAACCCGCTCGCCGCTGGATCAACCCGGCACCCGCGCCCGCTGTAGAGAGCTCCTTGCTGCATCTCGCCCAGTGGCCGAGTCCGTGGATGATTCACTAGCCGCTGTATTGCTTCTGCGGGAAGGCCGACCTAACACCGACCCTGGCATGTCCGCCGACGTTTCTGACCGTCGCCGTCGACCTCGCCCCCTCTACACCGCTTTCAACAGCTAATAAGTTCCGGCTTCTGTCTTTCAGCGAATTTATGGCTCAGAAAAGGCTCACAGCAGTGTGGCCGGCGCAAAGGGAAGGGTGCATCCTTAATTGTGTAGCTGCGAAACTTCGATGCGTCCTGACTGGCTCTGAGGCCGCAGCAATAACTTTCGCATTAATGAACTGAGTTGCTGCGAAACTTCAGCCGAAGAAATGAGAGCGCCGTATGCAGGATGGGCGAACAGGACGAAGTTTGCGCTGAAAAAGATCCGCCGGGATGAATGCCCGACTCTAAAAAAATCCCTCCCTTCGCCTCTCCGCCCACCCCCCACGAACGAGCAAATTACAGCATCCTGGCGCGTGCTCATCTCGCAGCTCATAATAGCGCAAATATGTTTCTAATTTCAATCCGACGCAAAAAGCGTCCCCGTCGCACGCGCACTCAAAATTAATTTAATATCCTCGCGTATCCTTTCACGAGCAACTGAGCTCGCATGTTTATAAAGCATAACGCGGGCGGGCGGCGCTCACTTCATCATAGGACGTTTCGTTAAGTTCCCTCCCCGCGTCCAGGCACGGCCACACCTCCGCGCCTAGAGCTCCTTGCAGCCTTCTGCGGAGCCCGGACCAGCCCGAGATAAAGAGGAGCTTGGGCGGCGTGTGGGGGCCGGGCGCGGGCCGGGCGCGGGCTCATCTCGCATAAAGGCTCTAAATATAATTACGGCGGGAAAATCCGATCCTTGCAGGATTAATTAGCGCGCATTACGAGACGCGCCGCCGACATGCGAGACGCCCTGTGGCGGACGCAGGGCGGGCCGCGTTCGTGCCGCGTTCGTGCCGGAACCGGAGGGGCGCAGGAGGACTCGGCGGGTCTCAATAGCAGGCGTCCGTCCCGGCGCCACCCGAGCCACCCGCGACCGAGCGAACGCGCCGCACAATAAAAGGAGGAACACGGCAGCTAATTAACAATCGGTGTCGAGCTTGCCAACACCGGAGCAGGGGCTTCTTCGAGGAAAACTTATCGTGCGCTGCGGCTCGCCCGGAAGGGGAGCTGCGGGTGGGGCCGGGGCTGAGGAACGTTGGCCAAGTGCGGGGGTTTCCGGCCCCGCTCGGAGAGGCCTGCGTTCGCTCTGCTGTTTGTCGAACACGAAATTTGGAATAATTGCATATGTTCTTCGCCTGCTTGTGTTTTGTTTTGTTTTATTCCGTGCTCTGTTTTAGTCTATCTAGTTTCAAAATTCATCCGCCGCTGCCCTCCGGAGAATACATCACGGTTGAGCATTCAATTTGGACAGGGTACGAGCACGAGTCTTGTACCTGCTTCCGCAAATGGACCGGTGCGGTTGGGGCAGGGCTGGGGCCTCTTGGCGTGGGAGTTGCCAGCGTTTCGAAATTAAATTTTCGTGTTTTTTCGCCGTGGATGCTTCGCTTGTTCTGGTTGTTTTCGTGCTCGAGTATGGACATTTTATAATTTGCTATGACGGCGAGTGGTTCTGGTCCTAAGATGGGGCCGTGCGCGCAGAAGCGTGGCGGTTCTGCTTCGATGGAATGCCAGGAGTAGTCATTGTTCCGAGAAGACCCGAACGAACGATGATTGCTTTCTTTAAATTTAATTTTCATACGGCGCTAGATTTTCTTGTACTGACAATTGAATTTCATGGAATTAATTTTGATTAAATATGTGCCATGCTACTTTTCTTCACATTAATATAATATATATGTTATCCTTAAAACAACTATTTATAATTATATATACTTTATTTAAAACAATTTCTGGGTATAAGATATATTGTAGCTATTTTTTCACGAGTGAAAGTGAGAAAAGTTCGTTGTAATTATTATAAAAAACTACATTTACACTTGTTTTCTCTAATTTGGATTAAGGCTGTTTCAATTCTTACTTAATGGTAAAAACATTTGGTCGTAGGTATAAAGATCCCAATGACGTAATCCAGGAGTCTCGATTTATGCGAATTTTCATAGACGCCCACTCGCTCTTTTCATCCTCCCCCAGTTCTTTGTGGTGCAGCTCACTTTCTCCGCACTATATGAGAGGTCGTGCTCGGCTCGGAAACCTATTGCATTATGAACAGCCTGGATGGTGAGGATGGATTCGATGAGACGCGCCGCGACTCTAGGTCGGCGGCGGTACCCAAACCTTGCGCCCGACCATTCGCAACTCGACCTCCTTCGGAGCTCGTAAAAGCGCCTGTAAAAATAACCGTTAGAGAACATTAGAGAACAGTTACATTCATAGACCACAACTAACAAGTTCCTAGCCAGACACGACGACAACGCAGCCGACGTTACCCTAATAACATCATCGCCACCAGCAGCAACAACGTCAACTGCGATGGGAACAATCACCCAGCAACAACATCGAGGCGCTCCGGAGGCGAGAAGTGCTCCAGTATACGTGGCGATGTTTGCGAGAACCAACTGTTGATTGCGGCGGATTTACGAATTTTACGATGACATAAAATTTTGTGGATGGCGACCCTCGCTCAAGGAGCGGGGCGGAGATCGGGCTGGGACGCTGCTCATAAAAAGGACGGCGGATGTGAGGTTCAGGGTGAGGATGAGGATGAGGGCGAGGGCGAGGTTGACGAAGAGGTGAAGGTGAAGGTGGACATTTCATGGGGTTGGAACTGAGGGGTCTCCGAGCACCTGCTGGTTGCTTCACACAGAAGCGAATGACGAGTGGAATTCCGCCAAGCGTCAAACAATTGTTCTCGTGCGGCCGCCAGCACACACAACCGGGGCAACCACAGGAGCAGCACCACATCGACAGCAACTCATGCCAGACTCATGGAGCCTCGCCCGGCGTCCTGCCACGGATGCACACCCGGCCGCCTCGTCCTGCGCCCATCGGCCGTGTGGCGTGCGTCGTCCGTCCGTGCGGTGCCGTTGGCCAGGCGTCCATTCAGGCTGCTCGTTCATCGAGCGTAATTTATTCGATCTTAGATAAGGCGGCTGCTGTCCGAGATGTCTCATAAAAATTGCATTTTAATTACTCCATCGACAGTATCAGCCGGATGAAATCTTTTATTAGAGATGGATTGCAAAAATTTAAACGCCTCGCCAACAGCGCGTAGCGGTGCGGCGCGTCCGGAGGACTCCGGCGTCCGTGTCGGCTGGCTATCGTTGTTGGTGCCGCCCGTTGGAGGCGCTCCTCGGGTCGGCCTCGTCCTCGTGTGGATTTGTGGATGTCGTCGTCGCCGTAGGAATATATTTTCAAGCTTGTGCTGCGACTCGGCGACCAGTGCGAGTTGCAGGCGGCTCGAGCTCGAAGGACCTCTGCGATCAGAACCCTCTCTCGCAAGCAAGGCAGATTTTAACCCATGAATCTACTCAAACAATTGATGACCAGAAACTGACATCAGTTCAGGTCGAATTTCGGCTAGATCTGGCAGGAGGACATTGAAACACCCCTCAAGTGCGGCAGTCACTCGGAAGGACTGGAGAGCCCCGGATCCCTGGCTGTTTGTGATTAGACGGAGGTGGCCAGCTCCGTCGACGGAACGAACGTGTAGCGTGTTCGCGCAGTGCAGCCCCACCGACCAGGGGACTCGGTCCACACTCGGTGTAGTCGGCCTCCCTCGCAGCACTGCAACAACTTCCAGAGCCTGCAACAATAATTGCGAATCCGTCCGAGGCAATCCGGACTCCATCCAGAGGCGGGTCGGTTTCGTTGTTGTTCCTGCTCCTGTTGCTGTACTTCGGAGTTAAGTTGTTGTTTTGCATGCGTTCCGGTTTTAAAATTTACGGGCTTCGACCTCACTTGCGGATCGCCCCGTTAATACGGCGGACCCTCCGACCCGGCCTATCTCCAGCCAGTTCGAAGCGACCCGGCCCTATGCGGAGAACCGACGCAACGCCGGCCGCGGATGGAGCTTCGTAGTGGCCGAGCTCGGCATTCATTTTGCGAGCCACCCCCGACTCGACGTGAACTCGCTCCCGGCCGCCCGCCGTCGCTGCCTCCGGCTTGGATCACGGGCCCGCGAGTGCAGTCGGCCGTGCTCGAGTGTCGGACGGCCGTGCCGTTGCCGGTGCCGGGTCCACTGTTCCGCCTCCGCCGCGGCCATGTCTGCGCGGGACCTGTGTGCGTGCGTTTCTGTGTGAGTGCGGTACGCAAATGCAGCCATGATTTATGATCTCGAACAATATTGAGCGCACGAAAATTTATGGACTGCACTCGACGAATAAAATAAAATTTTGTCAGTCGTTTTCGCTCCGGCCCGCTCGCTCACTGGCCTCTTCTGCCTCGCTTGGCTGTTGTGCACGTCCTTTACACATTCCTTCGCTGTCGCTTTATTTTGTTGCCCTGTCGTGGGCGATTTTTCGCATTTGTCTCTTTCGCGTTTTCATTTGTCTCAACCGTCCCCCCTCCCCGCAGCTCGCTGTCAGTCTTTAAAGACCGCCACCATTGGGAAGTGCGCATCGATATCGGCTCCCCTCTCTTGGAGTCCCGTATGAAGAATCGCTTTGTCCTGCGCAGATTCAGCTGGCTGAATAGAGTGTCAATCCACCGGTTGAACAATGTAAATGTGTAAATATTAGTGAAATGAATAATTGTTGATCTACGGCAATCCAAAATCGACGGTTTGAAAATCTTTTTTGATGGTCAGCAGTCGCTCCTGCCTCCTCCAAGTGCACTGAGATTGCTCCCCTTGCTACGCGATGAGCCTACAACGCCTGTGCCCGAGTCGAATCGCGACTCAATTAAGTCGTCGGGTGAACACGAGGCGCTCCACTCAATAAAGCCCCAAGGAGAAGCCACGACGCCTCGCCCTCACGCTGCGTAGCGCCGACCGCGTACCGCGAGGTGGATGTTGCAACAACAACTGCGGCAACATCTCCAAATACAAACAAACATCCGCAGACAGACAGGCAGACGGACAGACAGACAGCCAGAGAGCCACAGAAGCCGGCCGGCGACGGGGCTGTCGGGGAGGGAAGAGAAGGGAGCGCGCCAGGGCCGACTCAATGATGATGATCGAGTCTAACGATTTGTTTTGATATTTTTACGATTATGGCGTCGTTTACAGAACGTAAATAGAACATAAAACGCACATAAAATGACGGGATATTTCGGCGGGATTTTGTTTTTATGTCCGACCGCACAACGCACGCCGCACCACGCAACCCGCACACCCCGCGCGCCAGAGCAGCAGCCGCTTCGGCACTGGAGCGAGGGACGGGCGGGCGCAAACATCGAACAAATTAATTATTTATTTGTTTTTTATTCGAGCTCATTGGCAGCGCGAGCGCTCGGATCGTATGGACTGGAGGTTGTCGAAAATTGAATTCCAACTGGGGCGTGTGGGTGCCAGTGGTCCTGGGACTTAATTGAAATAGATGCGTCCTCGACTGAAGCAGGACTCGACGCTTCCGCTCGCAGACGACCTTGCTCGCACTCAGGTGGTTGATGATGGTGCGGCCCACTTCAGTGAAGAGACGCGAATGATTAGGATCTGACAGGAGCTTAGTAAGAAATGAGACTGCAGCTCTAGAGGATCTAGAACTCTAGATTGATAAACACAAGTATTGGTAAAATGTATTAACATTATTTCCGATCAATTCAAAAACACACGCTCAGAATTCCGAATCGAATTAATTTCCTCTTTGCTTGAAACATGAGCGCGTTTAATTACATTGAAGTATTTTATGTTAAAGCAAATACGAGTAGGAGTGATATAATTATGAATTCCTCTAATAAATTTTCATGTGATCATTCAAACACAAACATGTTTGAACGAAATGTACACGTGTTAAATACTATTCCTTTCTAAAGAAACAAGAATCAGTTTATCTGAAGCATTTTTCTGAATTATTCAAGGCTGTAACTTCGGCTTTAAATAATGCACTGGGTATAAATGTTTGTACAAATGAAATATAGCCATGCTTTTTAGAGCTCCTCTGAATGGAGGAACTTTTGTATTTTATCAAATTCCATTTGATTTGACTCCAACTTCCTCCTTCTAATATGTTTTCACAAAGAACTTTTCTTTTCTTTGGGCTCAAGTACGCATAAATGTGCAATCAACCTTCTATATCATGTCGAATGCTATAGTTTGCAAATTGTTTTCACCTGTTGATGTGCAGGCAACGGAGACGTTGGTGAGTCAGAGGCTGATCAGCCTTCGGGGCCATCGTCCACACAACCCCGTAGACTTCAATCGATGTTGAATTGACAAGGAGACGCCAAGCCCAACGAAATGAAGCCAGGGAAATGTGCCCCACGCTGCACAAGGACCGACGTGCCCCCGGCTATTGAGCACAGACCGAGCGGCGCCCTCTAATTAAGTTCAATTGGGAGTGAGTTCGCGCGTGACCCTGTGTGTGTACGTTCGCCAGAACGGGCCGTGTGTGTGTTAAGCAGCCACATCCTGCGAATTGCTCCATGTGTGGCCGCGGAGGATATGCTCTTAATTCCTGTTTTATTCCACTTTTTATTGTCCTCCCCGCCGCGCTGGCCCAACGCCTGTCGCCGGGTGCTCTTCGTCTGACTTCTCGGCCGCCGCACGTCCGTCTGCCCGCCGGTCCGACTGGGCGAGTGTCAGCGGGCCGCTGCATAATCATAAATTTCACTCGGCATGCAGATGAAAAATATTTTCAAACTTTGAAAAAATGTTTTTCATAATTTTCTCACTCCGTGTCCTCGCCCTCGGCCCGTCCCGTTCCTGCGCTCGTCCTCGTCTTTGTGCTGTCCTGCTCTCCGGACCTGGGCCCTGGCCTCGCAGTATGCAAATCGCAGGGCGCAAGGCTGTGTCTGTTGTGCATCCTGCGCCGCATGCATCGTGACGCGCGCGGCAGCGAAATTTGTCCCTCTTCTCGGTCCGGTTTGATCTGGTTTTTTGTCACCGTCCGTGCCCGCGCTGTTGTTTGTCGGGCCGAGGCGAGAGTTTGAAAACGCCGCTCTTTTTTATGATTTATTGCGGCACGCTGGGTAAACAAAGCAACGATCGGTGCCCAAGGTCCTGCCGAGTCTGTCCTTCCGGCTCTTGGTGCGCGTCTTCTCAGGCGCGACCAGGCATCGACTGCCCTAATTTCGTCCGACCTGCAAGCGACAGGACCGCCTCGAGGCTACCTGCCCAGACACCTCTGTCCGAACTGCCGGTGGAGGAGTCGACGAAAACGACTCTTCCCAATGACGGAGTCCTTTCCTCGGTCAAATAGCTCTGGGTGCAATCAAAGTGCGCAGGAGATTCTTTCTCCAGGAGCAGGAGATTTCTTCCGAATCAGGTCTCGGAAGGAATCTGTTGAAGGCGCTCCGCCCAGACCACTCAAATTCAAAAGCCCGCAGGACGTCTGTATGTCCACGCCCTTCTGCCCCTCCCTCACCGACCGACAGGGAATCGATTTCTCGGCGGCGCTTGGGCGAATGGGGCTGGTCGGCGGAAGGGGTGCGTCCTCGGTGATTTATCGCCAGCAGCCATTTTGAGACATCAGCCCTGTTCCACTTCCAACCGAGTTCCGCGCTCTGCTCCGTTTTCCGCCCTCGTCCCCGCCGCCACCGGTACCTTCGATTTCCTTCGGTTTCGTCTTTCGGAAAATTCGTCACAAAAAGTCACGTGCGCGCGGGGTGCAGTTGGCAGTTGGCACTCGATAACAAACGAAGATCGATTGCCGATAAGGCGATGGCTTCCAATGCGCCCTGAATCCGGCCGGATCTCCCAGTGGCCGCACGAGGACGAGCCACGCATCCTCGCGGGGGGGACGCGAAGGAAGCGGCCGGCGGTCCTGAACTCCAGAGTTTCTCGAGCCGGGCCGCATGCAGATGCGGAGATAATGTTCCGTCGGCAGCGGGGTTCTGTCGAAATAAAATGGGAGGGAGGGAGGCGATGATGTAGGAATCTCTCCTATCAGTGGGCCTGCGGATGCGCTTCGGGGCACCCGTTCCTCCCTCATATGGCGGCATGTACTTATCAGGACTGCCGTGTTGCGAGCGGTTTCGGACTCTCGCTCGGGCCGTCGGCAGGCATCGTCCCATTGATGACGGCGCAAGGCAGCCGTAAATCAACATTGACTCGTTGCCGCCCGACTCGTTTCGCATGCGTCGCGCAGCCGCACGAAGCACTCGGATCCAATCCATTTGCATCCAACCCTCCTCACTCGCCGCGGCCGGGTGACGAGTCGCACTCATAACTTAAGCCGACGGTTCATAAATAATGGGTTGCGGGCGGGGGTCGACACGTTCGAGAGCTAATAACACTGGCGATCCATCAATCTGGCCGCGAAACACACGATCAGAGCCAGAAACTTTTGGAACGCGGCGATTCCGGGCACCCAGAAGCGACATCGGCCCGGCCCCCTCGGACCATCTTCCCGGCCAGCTCTTCAGAGCCCGTGGAGTGGCAGAGTGCGACCCCTGCACCTCCGCCGGGTCAACGGCCTGGGCGATTCCCGCCCCCCGTCGCACCCTGCCCGCTGCCCACTGCCCGCGTCAATCAAAATCCGCTAATCTGCAGTCAAAGATGGCGCCGGAAGATTTACGACATGCTCGGAGACACTTGTGTCCGCGGTCGGCGATCAATAAATTAATAATGAAGTGTTAACGAGCTGGCGTTGTTATTGTTGTATTTATTGTTGTAGTCATTGTTGTTCTTGTCGTTGTTGTCGTTGTTATTATTGCTGGTGCAATTGCTATTGCAATTGTTTTGCTTGTCCGCTTTCCACGACTAAATAAAAGCGCAATTTGAATAATTTTTAATCGAGCACCGGAGTTCATTAAAAGGCAGTTCGGCGAAGGCAGCCAATAAATCACGCGCGACAAATTGCGACCGATCGTTTCCGCGCGCTAGCCAGAAACCTCCCGACCGGCCCCACCACCTTCGCTGCATCTACGGCGGACCGGGGCCGGGGAGGGCCTCAGGGGGCTCGGACGGAGGCTTGTCCTCGGCGCTTCCAGCTCAGCAAGAGGGAGGGCAGGCTGTCCCCTTTTGCTCTCCGCCGGCCGGCGATGGGCGGGATGCGATGCAGCGGCTCGGAGCAAAACTTTTTCAATTGTCGCCAAACGATCCGGGAGGACCGAAACGGCAGCAATTGGGACAGCCTTCATTAGCGCGGCGGCCGGCGGCGAAGTTGGAGTTTAGGATTATTGCGGGGCGCCGGGCTCCCCTTCGCCAGCGGCAACGAGCGACAACGAGCCCAGCAACAGCACATCGGCGGCCATCAGCCCTGCGAGTTGGGCCCATTTGGCCGCGCCGTGTGACGCCGCCGTGTGGCAGGGCGCTGCGACCCGTGGAGGCGGCGCCCAACCACTTGTGGCGCGCGTTACGGCCCAGCGAAGCACGGGCCGAGCAATTACGACTGTAATAAAATAATTTGTTGTAATTGCATTGGGCCGACGCAAGCACCGCCAGAGGCCGACGAGGACTCGAGCGAGGGCGGGTGGTGCTGGATCGCACCCTGCGTCGAACTCGGCGACGTGTCCTGCCAGGCAGGAGCAGTTTTTGCAGCCTGCCCGCCTCCGTCACCCTCCTCCGATTTGGAGCTCCACGAAGACGTCACGGCGTCTTCTCAGCCGAGTGCGGAGGCGTGAGGCGGGGCGCGGACAGAGAGGGCCGCGACCCGCCGGGTAAACAAACGCCACTCGAGAGGCCCCCGGTCGACAGACACCCACGCGCCCCTTCACGCACCTCACTCCATGACCAACGCACCCACCCCTCGCGCAATTGTTGTTGCAGCAGTCGACGCGGTGTTCTGGCCGTTGTTGCTTAGTGTGTTGTGTTTATAAGTTTTCTCAAAACAAATAAACAACTCGCGAATCGCGTTCGAGCAGCAGCAACAGCAACGACAACAAAACACCAACATCCACAGGGACAGGGACAGGAGCAAAGTCAATGCTGGGCGCTTCGAGAAAAGGTTGCGCAAGGTAAATATTTGGGAAGTCATCAGCAGAACCTGGCGGCCGGGGCGGCGGCGGAGCGCACTCGATCGGCCCCCGTCTGCGATCGAGCCGATGTTTGTTTATTTGTTCAGCGCGATCCGGTCGACAGTGGCGGGGAGCGCCTTGGGGCCACCATCCGGCGCCTGCCAATGGCTGTCAGACGGAGGTGGCGCAGCGTGGGTGGGAGCTCTCTCCGAGGAGGAAGAAGATCCGATGTGATTTTCCGACGGCGTTTCGTCGCTGCGTCCGAAAAATTTTCTGTTTGCTATTCAAGGATTGCGCCCTCACCCTCTGCGCCTGGAGAATTCAATTCTTTTTGATGTTGGGCGCGGGGGAGGAGCAGATGAGTGTGCTCATTGCATCGCATCATATGTAATCTCCCCGCCAACAACAACAATCTCAACTCAACAACAACCTCCCTCGGTCTCTCAAAATGCTTTATGGCCGCCGACGCAGGACGGTATAAATCTTTTCGGCTGGCGAGAGACAGAGAGAGAGAGGCGACCAAATACCTCTCTCGCTGTGTGCGCCCTTGAGTCGCTCTCTCGCTGCGCTCTCTACGAGAACAGGCTCCGCATTCAGCCATGTTTATTTACGATGTAAACAAAACATTAGCGCGGAGTTTCCCCTGCGAAGCGGCAGCGCAGCGACTGCGGGCTACCTGGTCGCTGCCGCGGAGCTCCGAGCACAACGGCTGCGCAGCTCGGTTCGGCCGCTCTCAATAAATCACACGCACGCACACCACCGCAGCCGGCACTCGCTCAACTGCCGCGCTCCATGCTTTATGACCTGTTGCCGTCTCGCTCTGGCGCAGGACGACTCGTAGCAGCTGCTCTGCTCGCACCATGGTTTATGGCCGCCACTGATGCTTTATGGCGAACGCGTGCCATTGACGAACGACTGGTTTGCGCGCTCTTTCGCTCGCTCTCGTCTCTCGCGTATGCGAGAACGTGGAAGATAGCCAGCGAAGAGAGCCTCGGAGTCCTCGGGTCCAGGAGTGAGAGTGAGAGCGGCGAGCAGCTGTTTCTCCGGGAACATATGTTGCCAACTGCTGAGTGCGAAGGAACATTCGTGTGAAAAGGGTAGTGCGAAGGCGGGACAGAGACGCACTGCAAACAAAGCCTCGGAGAGCAGGCACCGCCTTATTTATTGCCTCATCCAGCGACGAGAGAGGCGGACTGAACAATTGCGCTCGATTTCGATGCTCTGCTTCTGGCGGGCGCTTGCCTCGAAAAATTTCTCTCTTGCGACTTCCACCTCGTTTTCCAACACTATGCCGCTCTCAGCACTTGATGCTATGGGCTCTCTGCCAGACCCGCTCTCCGGAGAGGACTGTCTTCGCCGAGCACGTGGTGTTCATTCAGGAATTTTCATTCGCCCTGCCCGCTGGCCCTGCGCGGCTGCTCCGTCTCTTTCTCCAACACGTCTTGTTTATGGGCGGCGTTTACACTGCAAATGAGTTTTATGAGAATTTATGTCCAGCAGCCTCTGCCGCCCGACTCCGCTTCTCATGCCGTCGTGGCTCATCGCGCCGCGTTCTTCCGATCACGCAACATTTCCGACAGACTCTGCACCGACCAGGGAACCGCTCCGTCCGACGGATCTTCATGCGAAGTACTCCAGCATCCTGCGATCTCCCCCGCAAGTGATCTCGTCCACGCGATTCTGAGGCTGACCGACGAGTTCGTCAATCTCCCACATTGATTTGGACATAAACTGATGCAGTAAATCGCAACGTATCTCGAGATCCGCAAAAGCGCAGGTGCGAAAGCGCCGTGTACGAAACCCGATCGCGTTCAATGATTCAGGTACTGGTTCGTCTTAAGAGCGGGTTGGGTAATGCTTAAGTTTTGCAAAACGATATTTGTACTAAATCCTATAAAGTTCGACGAGCGTCACCTGACCTTGTGACATATTAATGTTTTGCCTTGCAGATCACCGTCGAATCTAGCATTTCTCTTATATCCATTTGAATCTGGAATGATTTACGCACCTTCGACCTTGCCAATGTTTTGCTGATAAGCGACAAATTTACAATCCCGAATGTTAAGTAATTAAATTTAGAATTTTCTGTTCATGTCGTGGAATTACATGATATTCATGTTCTCAAAAATTGTTCTTCGCACAGCGATTAAACTCGTCTACTCCCAATAGAGGATTAAGTCGGAAAACGGAAAGTATCGACTAATTCGTGCCTTAATATAATTAAACATTCATTAACAAAATTACGAATACGAATCGGTGACAATTTAAAAGAGGTAATAGAAAATGGCTTGACTAGCTAATAAAAGTGAAACACAGACTCATTGAGTACTTCTCAAATTCGTTTCGAAAAGTCCATGAAATTTATACATTTTGTATCGAGAATAAATATAAATAGTTCCAACTAATAACAATTTAAGAAAACCTAAAACAACTCAACTATTCAACCTATCATCGTACACTGTAGCAACGCAGCGCTAAAATGCTGAAATGCTTCTCTCGTCAAATGTGGAATTTTTTATTGTCTGGAATCTTTCACACATAGTTAGTTCATTGCCTTGTTGCCTACATGCGCATCGCAATGGCACCAAAAGGAAAACGAACATCCTTAGAAATAATAAGATAAATTTTGTCAAGATTGTAAGAAAAGTTTGTGTACTAGGTCAAATATCACTATTTGACATATTTGAATGGTGCCATTCCACAGTACATAGTTTCACGACATAAACATGAAAATCTGTATTGAAAGTATAAAAAATGTATCTACGTCAGAATTCAGTTTTGATTGAACTATTATTTTCTCTGAATAAAGTTTGTCGTGATCCGAACAGAGATATGGTTTTACTTAGCGCACTTTGGTTTTAATGCGATGAAGCACAATTTCTGAAATTATATTTTTCTTCACGGAAATTATATTTTTACAAAAAATCATTTGGATATCGGAGTTAGGTCGAAGTTAGTTGATTGTCGGACTCTTAAAAAAGGTGTGTTTTAACTTGTTGCATTTGTATCTACTTTTATTTGTATATTCACGCATTATTTATCAAACCAGGTCAGCAGTTTGAAGATTTTGAAAAGAACAATACGCAATACATTGATTTCGGGTATACAGATAGTAATTAGTTTTTTATTTCTATGTTATGTTTATTTCTATATTACGCCATGTTATGTTATTGAGGTGTTTGCTACTACTTAATTATTATCTGAAATAAAATCTATATTAACAGTTGCTATCCCACATGCTACAATAACTTAATCTGTGCTTCAGTATTCTGGCTGTCCCTGATCCACGGTATATATGAACCGGCTCCGTTAAAAGCGTCAGTATCCAATGTTGATCGAACCGTATTATTTTCGTGAAACTTAGACGGACGACTTAAGAGCATTCATGAGTCATTTTCCATGAGTGAGAATCATAAGACCTTTGAAACACATTATATGAAATTCTCTATAATTTATAGATCCGCCTCAAAACCCTTAGAATCCTCAGAAGCTCGAGACCAGCTTCAAGTGTTTAAAGTTTTGCAAACAGGAGGAAAAGTTAATAAATGAAACTGGGATGGGTGCGGGCCAAGAAGCAAGGGCAGGAGCGCAAACCCATAAATAAAAATTTCGAGCTCGTGGTCAAGACGATGGCGCGCTCCACAGAAGATGAAGTTCCTCGGAAGACCTCGTGGCCTCCGACAGCGACAGCGACAGTGGCCGCAAGGAGCAAAGTTTGTGGGCCACGGACGACTCACATACTCGCACCCTCGTCTCACGTCGCCTCGCCCTCACCCACCTCACACACGGCGCAGCAGCCATGAGAGTGCGCCACCTAATGGCTCTCACAGCTTGGCGGCTGTTTAATGCGTTATTAATTAATTGGACACTTAAGTTAACGACATTCTGGCCGTGTTGCTGCGCGCACTGGTGGCGGGCGTCGTCGTGGTCCTGCGTCGCGCTGCTCGAGCCCCACACGGCGATGATTTTGATTAATTGGCGATCGGAGGTGGCGCGCCGAAGCGCAGCGCGACGGCCCGCCTCCAGGAGTGGAGGACGGCCATCGCTGGATGGCGCGGAGGGCGGCGACGTTTTGAAGGGAAAACTTCTCGTCGGACGCATCCAGTTTCTCACGGACTATCGTGTTTCGCCAGGCCAGGTTTTCCGAGGAACCGACCGCCGCAGCCCTGATTTATGGCCGTCAACCGCGCGGACAGACGGACAGACGAAATTTATTTTAATTATAAACTAAGACTCAACCCACAAAAAACCGAAGAACTGCGCAAACTAATTAAGTGAATTTATATGAGTTCCCCCCGGAAGAGACGAGGGCGGAAACCCAAGAAGCCGACGCACGACTCGGCAGCGGGGCGGCAGGCGGCAGGCGGCAGGGTTGGTGCGAAACTTCTCATGTTTCGCCGTTTTATTCCGAAGAAGTTGCGAAATGTTCGCCAAATTAGAAGAATGACACTCGAGGCAGCCCCACGCAGGCCAGATTTATGGGCTGCCGGGTGCCGTGTCGACACAGAGCGCCCTCTGGCGCCGACGGCATGCAAAACAGCGCAACGAGACTCGCACACTCAGCTGCACTCTGACCAACTTCGACTCCTTGCACTGCGTGGGCGCCGTGGACGCAGGAGGAGGAGCCGACGGCGAGCCGTGGTGGTTGCCGAAGTTCCTTGGCGAGTCCTTTAGTGTTTCCGAAGAATGGCTGGCTGCCCTCCCAGCCGCGCAAGGAGCTTCGAGGACAATTGCATCCGGACTCGCCGGAACCCCCGGGCAACGTGGCCTCTGCTGCGAAGAAGCTCTGGCGACGGCGAGTCCGACCGGATCGGGAAGGCGAACCGAAAGGAAAAGAGGAGCGAGTAGTGGCATTTGAAACGAGCAGGGTCGAGTACTCGGCTCGGCTCGGTTCACTCCTGATCTTCACAGACGACCATCGATCTTGGGAGCATCGGAATTGCGCCGTCCGTCCGCCTCTGCCAGGACTTCCAACGCAGATCCTTCGGGCACGAGCGCCACAGGTCTCCACCCTCCTGCCGGCGCCAGCACCCACCGGCCTGGTGGCTGCTCCTGTTGCAGCCCTGCTCCGCAAAGAGTGGAGCCCTGCAGCGCCATAAATTTCCGGACCAGCGCTTCATTACGGAGCCCATTGCCTAGTCCCGGTGGCTGGAGCCTGGAGGCTGGTGGCGGCGACGACGGGAGTGGAGCGGGCACAAGTGCAACTGCAAGCACTGCATGTTTATGAATTTATGGCCGTCCGCCGGCAACATTTTTGGGCATCTCCATGTAAGCGCCCATGAATTTATGCACTCGTCGTCGTCGTCCCGTGCGGCACCTCGGCCGGGTGGGTGGTGCGGCCTCCTGCGAGACGCAGCAACAAATGATTGCACGCAGCGGCAAGTAATTTCCAAGACAGTCCTTCTCCCCAACTTGGTGCGGCTCCTGTTGTTTACAACAAATTCTTCCGGAACTTCTTTGGAAATTTGTCGAAATATTTACTTCACTCAGCAGAATAACAAGGACCAGCTCACCAGGGCCGGGTCGGGTCTGGAGGACGTTCGAGCCGGAGTCGGAAAGGCGGGTCTGGTAACTGCAGAGAAGAATTCAAATTAATTTCGAATAAATGTTACTTTAAAGCGATTCCACTTTTATTTGAATTCTTTTACTTCAAGTCCCGGCTCGGAATTTTCTTCGTCCCCGCACACACTGCAGCCGAGCATCCGACCACACACAACGAGCATCCTTCCTTGCCCACACACCCACACACCCACACACCCACACATAAAACACCCGGACACCGGCCGGCACAAGCGAAGAGGTCGGAGATCGGCCACTCCGATAACCCGGCGCCAGAGTTATTTATAAGAAGTGAACAGTGGCCAGGCACACACGGCAAGGACATCCGGAAGCCATGAAGGAATTAAAAACCCAAACGCGGCGGAATGTGAATTGTTATCAAATAATTGCTGGCCAACGAAATTATACAATTAAGCGGCGACCGGACCCGCACGGCAAAGGGTTAAACGCCGCCATGTTGGTGTCCTTTCGTTCCACTCACCCACCCCGCGCGCTCGGTCGTTCACTTCACATATCATTTTTCATCCTTTTCGCGTGTCCGCCAGCAGCTGCTGGACCGAGCTCGACCTGGCGCAGCGGAAGCCCGGCTCTCGCCAGTCCGCCTAGCCGTGGAAGCGGACGGTTGTTGGTTGGGGCAGCAACCAGAGCGGCCTCGTGCGCCGGTCTAGTGACGGATGATAATGCGGTCCATATTCGCCTTATCTTTATGGTCTCGTTTAGTGAGCTACCAAGAATTATTGGACAATTTTCGCTGTGAGTCGGACGCGGAAACCCGTACCCTGAACCTTGCGTGCTCGGATGCAGTTGCTCTGATTTCCTCCAATTCCTCCTCGCTTTCTTACAAACATTTCTGTCGCCAAACATTTCGTGAGTCGACTTACAACCTCTGCTCTAAGCTAAGTATCCGTGAATGGCGAATTGTGTGGTTTGCTTAAACTGGCCCTGAATGGGCACAACTCACAGGAAGAAAACAGAGCTTCTCAAGATGTGTATCCTTATTAATTAGAGGGCAGTGGGCATGAAAGAGAAAGTTTTATTAAAAAGGTAGAAATATATATACATGAAAAATGTATACATGAACATCATATATTAGAATGTTAAGAAAATTTAGGTGTAGAATATAGGTGAACAATATTTAATTAAACGAGTATGTTATCTAATAAGTACTAATTATAAAATATTAAATGAACTTAAGTACATTTTTTTAAAAACCACAAGGTGATTGACACTACTTTATATTGTTGTGTTGTTTTTGCAAAGTTAAGTTGAAACGCTGAAGAAATTTGAAAAAAAAACACGGTGGAAGTGAAAATCGCACTTCCTTTAATTTAAACCTTCACCATTTTCGTTGCCAATCTAAAGTTGTTTAAAATAATAATATATGTAAAATATATGATATAAAATCTTAGAAAACATTTAAAATAAAAAACATTTTTTTAACAATTGTATACCCAATTCATGGACGTAATTTGTATTTCTGAGATTAATAACACTAACATTTAGTGCTTACTATGAATTACGAAATTTTAATTATTTTCCAGCCTTGCTTTTTATGTTTTTTTTCACAACATAGTTTTCATGTGCCTTAGAAAGCACTCTCCTCAGATGCCGTCGCAAAAGCGATCTGCGAATGGCTTATGGCGCTCTGAAGGCAGAATTCCGACCACTTGAAACATTGTCAGTATGGATACCGTCCAACAGAAAAACATCCACCGACCGCTCCACCAAATTCGTAAGCCACGTTTAGGCTAATTTACAAACACCTTCCAGACCCTTCCATCGCATTATTAATTATTGCCTCCTTACCTTGATTTACGGCCGCTTGACCCCAACATGGAAATTTTATCCTTCACTGCGCGGACCGAAGAAAAATGTGCCACGCCGCGTCGAAGGAAACCACGCTCGGAGCGAGTCCCTTCTGCCCCTCCCTCGCGAGCGGGCCAAATTAATCTTGGTGTCGAACCCTCTGTAATCAGAGGAGAGAGACAAACTTTCAAGCAAAAAGGAAGAAAGCAGACCACGCGGACGAACTCGACACAGAAACAACAAATAATCATATTAATTTTGAACAATCCAAACAACCTCGACCACAACTGCAATCTCCGAGACCCTCGAGCTGCACGGCAACGGACCCTCGGCCCAGGGCAATCGTACAGAAATGATACACTGGCTGGCCTTCTTGATAAGCCGCGAGAAACACGGATGTCCAGCAATGAGTGTCCAAAGTGGGGCTCAGGACGAGTCGGAACCGCACAGAGTGCGAGGCGGGCGGACGGACAGACGGACTCTGAGACACGCGGGACATCGGCCATCGATCATTTCGCCGCTCTGGCGGCCGGGACAGGGATCAGCGAGCGATCAACGGAGCTACGTATTTGCAAGCCTCACAACCGAGCCAAGCCGTCCAGGTTCAAGTGTGATCGCGGGACACTTTGTCTCTCTGAGCCGGTCTGCTGCTCCGAAAGGCGAACCAGTTTATCACGGCTCGCCTCCTCGCCCCGCTCCCAAATGCTGATCTCATGCACCATTCCGGCGAGGAGTGAACGATCGGCGACTTGGACAGCTGGACGGGGCGACCGGCCAAAGCTGACCAACCAATCGACCGCGTGGCCGTCCTCCAGACCCAGGCCAACCTGCATTAAGCCGGGGTGTGTCACATCTTTTCGTTGCGGACATTTGTCAGAAATTAATCATGTTCTTGTTTGGTCCGGCCAACATTTGATAAATTAACCTGTATCGCGGCTCTGCGTGAACGCGGTCCGTCCGTCCGTACCCACCGAGAACTGACACCCCTGGCCGTCGCCGGAGCGACTCCAACATCGCACGATCGCGAAATTAAACGGAGTCACACTCGGGCTCGTCTTTGGTGGCTACACTCGATCGGACCTCCGGGACCTGCGATGGAGTCAGTCAGTCAGTTGCGCAGTTGTTGTCGGCACTACGTGGCTTCAGTCTGTCGGCTGCTGGAGCGATCGGCATCCACAGCAGTCTGATCCACGCCGCCGTGCTGTGGACTCTGTTGGGCTACGGCCGGGAGCTGCAGGTGGTGGAAGCGATCGTAGACCAATAAAGTCGAAATGTGTGTTATTTGCCGACTAATTAATGTGTTTACATTGGCTATGAGACGCAGGGATGCGCACGGAGGGGCGGGTCAGTGGTAGCCTTACATTTATTAATGGCACGTCCTGTAAGCCCAGCCACGACCCTCGAGCACAATGCTTGGAGATAAGGGGCACCGGACCAACGGGGACCACAGCAGTGGATACGATCTGCAGATTGATCTTCCTTCCTCCAAGCTCTCCCTACCCCAGCTTGATATGCCGTCTGCATCTACCTCCCGCCCAGGCCACAGCCGACGCCCCTCGCCACCCATTAGCGGGCCGTCACTAATTGATATTCTTATCCGTGATCGTGATCAACTCACTTGCGTGATCGGTCCCTTTCGATTTGACAGCCAACTGACAGCTGACAACTCATAACTTATTGTATTTGTCTCCTGCGTGTCGCTCGCGTCGGGACTCCATTGTCTTCTTCGATGAAATATCGGCTGCGATCCTTTGCACGTTGGTCGCCACCCGCCACTCGTCGCAGCCCCTCGTCCCAAGGCCGGACCTGGCGCGCAGTGCACGAAATCGAAGGCCCGACGCGATCGGTTCGCGTTGGATAGCCGCGGGTGGTGGGGCGAGCGGTGAGTTATGCGAATGCGGCGGGTTTGCGATTTGCATAGCGGCAGCAACCGGCGTCAGCGGCAAAGCGACACCGCTGTCTCTTCCACGGCAACAGCGTAATTGATGGTATTGCTTCGTAATGCGTGGTGGTCGACGTGCCCAGCATTCCAGTCGAGGGCGGTGCAATCGCGAGACTTTGCTTTTAGCTCACCGCGGAGGAGCGGCGGTCGGAGCGCTTCCTCCAGACGGCCGCTCAAAGTGGCAGACATTTGTCTAACGCAACATCTGGCCAACCAAAGCCTGAACGGTTGAACCGGGATCGGCCTGCAGCCTCGCCGACCTTTGAGCGCATCCTGGCCAGAGGGCATTCGGGCTGCCATGGGTCAACCCCGCATACAAATTCGCTAATCACCCGCTTCCACCCCTCCACGAGGTGCGTCAATTAAATGCCGCTTGGAGCGTACGCGACACCCACTAAATTAAAAATGAGCTCAGATCCTGGTGGGGGCGTCGATTCGTCTGCGGGTGGGGCAAGGCGGGCGTGTGCGGAGCAGACCGAGCCGGTGCGCGAATTAATTTCCATTACAACGTTCGGGAGCGGAGAGAGGTGAGCGGGGCGATTTACAAACGCCGAAAGTTGCAACAACACATAAAAATAGCACAACACGGGCGCCAGAGAACACCAACAGCAACAACAATGAAAATAATGACAACAACATGAAAACAACCGGCGAAGCAGGTTATAAATTTAACAGCATGTCGACAATCGCATTGCAATGGCGGAGTTAATCATTTTGACGCCATTATTTAGGGAAGTGTCACAATTTGCTCGGTGCCAGTTTGTTTTTTGCGACTATTGTTCATGGTGTTGTTGCTGTTCGCATTGTTGTCGATGTCCTTGTCGCTGTCACTGTCGTTAAATGTGCTGACAATAATGAATTTTTTACTAAACGCAGTGTCGCCAAAGGACGCGTCGTCATTGACCCGTCACCCAACCGGAACCGTGCGGAGGTAGTGTTCAAAGAATCCCTCACAGAGCTCTCGAGCACTTGCAGCCATATATACCGGGATCGGGGAACTGGAATATTACTCGGCCGAGATCTTCACAGGGGCGTCCCAATTTGGAGCAATTTGCCAGCTCCACACTGAACGGACTCAGCCGATGTGAGCGTCCCGCGGTTTCTACTTAAAGAGCCCAGGCGCAACTCGGGCGTATCTGGGGAGTTCGCATTAAAAATGCAAATTAATGCAAAACCCCACAAATGCGTTTATTGCGATGGCTGGCGATACTCCGTGCTCCGTGGCAAGGAGGAAACTCCCGCCCCATCGCGGCCCCACCCACAGCGGCCTCTTTGGTTTGTGTGGAGAGTCTCTTCATAAATATTCGCCTCAGCTCCGAGCTCCAAGCGGCGAGTGGGAAACCCAGGCCGTGGGGCAGCGAACATCCGAGCGCAATGCGAAAAATGCGAACGCGAGTTTTATACCAAATACCCAAGGAGGCGACGAGGCGGCCGCGGGCAGGGGTCACGATGAAGTTTCCAGCGAAACAGAATCCTTCAAGAGCAGCGCGGCGAACGTGGGGTTCCTCAACGCCAACGTATGCAGAGCCATCTTCTGGGCATCTCCACTCTCCGGAGCGCGATCGAGGGGGCTTCGAGAAGGGCGCCTGGACCCCGCCGCTCTGCTCTGCTCTGCGCGGCGAACATCTTATTCGCCTTTTTAAAATGTCCAATAAAAATTGCCGACACATTCTGGCCATATTTCTTCGGAATCCCATATAAATCACGCGCCGTAATCCCTCATGCAATCGTCGTGGCCGCCGGGGCGGGCGTTCGGGCGGTCCGTCGGGCGCTCGGTGGCGCGGGTCGGCAGCTGGTTGGATGGTGCGCCAGTGGGTCCGGGTGCGGCGGGCTTTTCCGTTTGGCTGTCGGAAGACTTGCGTGTGCGCTGCTCGCAGAATCGGAATGGCAGGACTGCGAGTCCTTCGCAGGTGGCTTTCTCTCCCCCACTCTCGGACGGACGTCGGCTCATTTTCTCTCTTCGCTCCTGCTACGCGAAACCAGCAAAGAAAGTCGTGCGAATTTTCTTAAACACGGCTCCGACGTGTCGAGGGCCCAGCGGAACTCTGGGGAGGAGGATTGCGTCCAGGGCATCAAGGCCTTAAAGTTTCCGGAACTGAAGTGTATCCAACATGGATCGGAGCACATAATTTAGGCGACCCTTGGTGTATTCAGATGGACATGGTAGCTTATGACTCCTTTCAGGAACGTTTCGATTGTCTCGGAGAAATGAGGAGGATGTAGTTGAAAGCGCAAATGAGTGGCCGATTTCAGAAGTCAATTGAACTGGAACTGAAACTTGCTTCTCTCCCTTGATTCGGCCCTTGACTAGGGATGCGACGGACGTCCTTGAAGTTCGCCGCAAGATTGTGCAACCGGCTGAGAGTCATTCGACCTCAACCTTCCGAAAGTGCCAGGAATTGTCAAAATTATTGCGGCAATTACTGGCCCAGACGGCTCAAGGATGACATCCTCGCCGGGCCGCACCTACGCCGCACGGAAACACTTTCGCTTTCGGGAATTACGTGCAGCCGGATGTTTGCGGACACATGCACGCGCACACGGAGCGCAACAGGTAGTAGTGATCCGGGGATAATAATAATTAAGCAGATAATGGAAGCACCGGGCAAGGACACCACCGAATGGAGGAGTCGGAGACACCGACACGGACATGGCCATTTGAAGTGAAAGGAAAAGCAAATCGCATGCACGAGGGACCCCCTTGGTTGGTCGGCAATAAAACTCAGAATAAGAGAAGACAATGGTCGAAGGGCAGTGCCGGACGAGAGTGAAACCGCCGTCGGTGCTGGACGAGGAGTCATTAAGAGTTCGACAAAGCCCGCCTTTTCTTCTGCGATCGAGCAAGTGGGCGAGAAGGAGAGGGCAGTTGCACGAAGGCTGCGGTGGGCACTATTGCATCGCACGACCTTCAGCAGTCGTTCATCATTTCGGCGAAATTCATTTGCAATAATAAATCGCGCCTGGCCGAAGGTCCTGAAAGTCCTGCGATTCCCAGGCGGCTGCTCCGCAGTTCACTTCCACCAGTTAGTCCGAGGCGCTCTCTTCCTCTCTCCCTCTCTGCTCTCCACCATCTGAACCGCTCTTTCCGGCTCCCGGCTCCAATCACACGCCCTCGAGTCCAAACAAACGAACGGCAAACTTAATAAATCCTGTGAATAATGTTTTACGAGCATCGAAAAAGGTGAATTTATTGTTTTCCCTTTGTGCCCAACTAATACGCGCCATAAATTGTCGGCCGAACGCACGCATGTAATTCGGGTGGGGCTCCAAGTCGGGCGGGGGCGCAGAGGGTAGCTGTACCTGTTACCCGCCCGCCTCGCCAGCCTATGGGAGTCGTCAATAACGCTAGGCCGCCCGCCCGAGTTACATAATTCATGGCCCTCGCATCCTGGTGGCCAGCCCCAGGTCCCGGCGAACAGGATTCGAGTTCGCACGCTGCGTCCATTTGGTATTAATTTTGATTTTATTTGCGTTTGACTCAAACTCGCATTGACGGTACCTGCGCTTCCCTGCCGAGCCGGAGCGACACACTTTTTTGGGTGCTGCGTGGGCTTCGGGACCCCTCAAGCCCATTGCTGGTGACCCATTATTTTTGAGGATCCGACGGTTGAGTCCTGCAACTGTCCTACGTCTCCTCTATTCCGCCATGTGTCGTCGACAAGGTAAACATTGTTACAGTAAGATATATATATATATAATTTAATAGACGGCGAAAAGTGTTAATTATAAAAAACGATATTCTTAATTATCTCTGAATTATGTTTTCAAGTGGAAATTTTGATTATAGTGTTTATAATATATAACTATACTCCGCATAACTGAATTCTTAAGTGAATTGTGAGTATTAAAAAAAAACTTGTTGAAAAATGTTCACTATCTGAAAACACGCCGACAATTCTCTGCTATGACATATCGTGGCCCTGTCGTTGCCGCCTCGAATGTATTTCGGGCATTATCAACTGCAGACGCCAGTGCCGCCAAGGCGAATAAAAGTCCGCGCAAGGGTGTCGCCGGAGTGCGGGAAAGGCTCTCGGAGTGATGCCGATGCGTGCACGAAATGAATGTATTTCCGAAAATGGGAAAACCGCGGTGGTGGTGGGAGGGCGGAAGAAATGGAGGGATCGGACATGTTGGCAGACGAGCGGCGCGTTGTGCACGAACGTCAACTCGATGTGTGGCAGAGGGGGGCGGGGAAATCCGATTTCCCGCTGAACTCTAATAGAATCAAAAACACACGGAGGGCGCCGGGCGCACTGGGCTGAATAACAAAGAGGTTTTAAGGATTTGCGTGAAAGGCTTGCACCTTACATGGAGCAAATTAAGGGATTCTCGGGAATTTATGGCCGCTTCTTTTGATCTATGAAGGAGAGGCCGGCGGAGAGGATATGGCTGGAAGCGTGAAGGCGCCAGTGGAAGGCAGTACGATGAATTTGGGCATTCTGCAGTACTTATCCGCATTTTGGTCTTTGGATGTAGTGGACGGAGTATCTTCGTGTTGTTGTCGAATCCTCCGGGCATCCATTTTCCGAGATGGCGTATAGATATCGCTTCATGTGGCTCTCGGGAGGACCTCGGCCGCAAGATATTCTGGGGGACATGTCCGCCCAAACACACGTCTTTCAGCGGTCCTCATGCGACAAACAGACCGACCATTCGACCGTCCGCCTGTCCGAGTTCGTCTGTCCCATCGCCGCGCGTCGGTCTGTGTGTCTGCTCGTATTTATTTAAAAATCGCCGCATCACTAGCCGCCATCCATCTTCCCGCTGGTTTCCTTGTGCGCTGCATCAAGAAATCTGCTCTAAACTGTGAAAATAAATCAGCGTGCTTGAGCAATGAGTTGTGTCTGCTGTCCCCTACCCACCTCTCCCTACCCACCTCTCCCTCTCCATCTCTGCATCCCAGCCGCCCAGCCTGCCAACCTCCCATCCCCTGCGCCCTCGCCGATCGCTCCGCAAAACTGCCTTCGTCGCCGGCTCCCTCTTAGTTCTGGCTGAGCATCTGAATAGCATCGCAACCCAGTGCAATCACTGCGGAGTCGCGTTCGCTTTTTGGCATCCTTAGAGAGAGATTTATGACACTTCACTTGGCAGCATTTACTTATCTGATCGCATATTTGGCATCACTTCGAGGTCCAAAAAGTCGAAAAACCCGCCAGAACCAGAAGAAATTGTTTATAAAATTGCTAAAATTGCAAGATTCCTCATGCGCCGCCGAAGCGATGCACTTCAATTGAGATGACTTTTCTATTTCGCGTGTCTTCGAGGTTTCTGAAGCCACCAGAGCCGCCACCTACGGTCTTGCAGTCCAATCGACGTTCGCAAGTAAACGAAACTTCCAATCCATTTGAGATACTCCATATTCTAGTACAAAAGTATTATTATTTATATGCTGTAATTTTAAAATCAATATCGCCTTTGTACTAATTTATAACACTTTCACTTTCATAACTCAATATATGCTATAAATGTAGGTGACTCCTACTCATATAAAAAAAAAAATCAAATTTCGAGAATTTTAGGTTATAAGTTTGAATTTGTACAGTTTGGTTATAAAATACGTGATTTTGCGTATAGTTTTATTAAAGTAAATGCTTATTTAAATTAACTCCTCTTCCCTAACACGACATCAGATGTTTTGAGAAGACGTTTTTGGTTATTTTTCCTACTTGTTAATAATATGTACTATCAAAATCTGTTAAATAACTCCAAATATTTCTGGATGTGTCTTTTGTAGGTGACCGAAAGGTCACCTTGCTGAGAACAACAAATTGCTACTTAGCTTATGTCGATTGAAAGTACGGTACTACTCCATATAGTCACTAATATTGACATTTCAACGCAACAAAATCAGCTGTATTCATATAAATGTGTGTATATTTTTAACTCTAGATTATACTCTGAGAAAGTATCTCATTACCCATTACATATCACTTCCTCAAATGATTTGTTTATTAGATTCCAATTCATATGATTAATGAGTTTATAAAATACACTTTATAATGACTGTTTTTACTGGTTTCCTTCCAAATATACACTGAATATACATCAACATCACATGTGACTTTTCCTTCGCAGTTGGATGCGACACCTCAACCCAGCTCAACCGCTTCCATTTTGACCCTATGCTGCGACTGCGGCCGCGAGGAGCCTCTGCTTTGATTCGGACGCCCGGACCCGGACCCGGAGCCCCTGCCATGGTGCACGGGAGCTTGATCACCGCCGAAAGGGGTGCCTGGTCGTTATAATTATGCGCCTGTGCATATGCAGCATTGTTAAGCGGGTTCGCGGGTTGTTGTTCTCAGCAATTGCCTTGTCGCCGTTTTGTAGCTGGCTCCGTTTAGTTGGACGTTTAATTGCAGAGAACTGATGTTGTTGTTAATGTGGAGCTCATTATTTTATCGTCCTAGGTTTATTCGTTGTGGGCTCCAGCACCGCGGCACACGCATTCACCAACGGAAGCCGTACACACACTCACACTCGTCGGGAGCGGGAATGCGGGGCGCATATTGCACAAATTTGTTCTCCATAAATTTTGTACACGAAAAATGAAGCGAACGAAACGAAACCAACCGAGCGAGATTCGTGTTGCTTCCTTTATTTAAGTCGTCGTCGTCATCGTCGGGACGGACGCGGTGGGGATGGTGTTGGTGATGTGGGTCGGAGGCATCGGGGTCGGGGTCGGGGAAGCAGCCGAATTCAGGTCCGGGTCGCGAAGGAGGAAGAACGAAAAAATTAAACACGAGAAGCGTGAAGGAGAGTGCCCGGAGATGGACGTGGGGCCGCTGGGAGGGAGGCGGAGAGAGCAGGAGAGAGTGAGAGCGAGCGAGGGGTCGGGAGAGATAAAGCAATAAATTCTGTCAGAAATTTAATTTGATAATAAATCTTGACTCCTAGCGCTGCGCAACTTAGTCCGCACACACTCGAACCCAAGCACACGGACGCACGGGCCACAACACAATAAAAGAACGAGCGAGCGGAACGTGTGCGTGCGTGCGGGCAACGGATGGCGGATGGCGGCGCGTACGAAACATGACACTCATGGATGTACTCAACACACAAAGGATGCGCCTTGATCCTGCGCGCCCCCTCTCGGCCATTACGCCGTGGTGCTGTCACCATAATCCACGGAACACGTCCTCCGCCCCACGACCTTCACTCGGGCCCGCCGCGAAACGCCTTCTGCGCCCACGACCAATTCGCAGTCCCTCGCGCCCATGCGGCGTGAGCGAATGGCTGTAGCCTTCGGCCAGGGTTCCTGTGAGCCCAATCCGTGGAGCCTCTGCAGAGTGCGAAGGGACTGGTCGTGGGCTGGCTCAGGGTCTGGAAGCTATCCCATGCAAGATAACCACCATCAGCTGCCTCGTGATCGACTTAGTTCGGCATTGTCGAGATGAAGTGTTCCAGACGAATACAATCGAAGGCCCTCGGAAAGCGAACATGTCGGGGCTTCCTCGGCCGCCATTTTCTCCGCGGGATCACAAGATCAACCTGCATTTTCCTAAGCAGTTTTGTGGTGATCCATCACGGGTCGCGAGTGTCAGCGGCCATAAATAATGGTCCGACCCTACATGGACAAGGGACAGCGTTGCAGGGATGGAGGAAGGACCAACCGGGAAATTTTAAATTTTCCTCCTCGTTCCCTTTTTATCTGGGAGGCCCGGGATCGCGCCGTGTGAATGAATGGGCGAAGTGCGATAAGAAACCCGAGCTGAAAGGCTTTCGATGCTGCTCCGTAAGGTGTTTTTGTCTGCGTCGGGTTGGCCGGGGTTTTGTTAGTGTCGGCGATGTTCTCGTGCTCTCGTGTTGTCGATGTTGTTGCTGTTGTCCTGCTTTATGCCATTTTGAGGGACGCAGCGAGGAAGACGCCTGAGTTACGGCCCGGAGTGTGTGGAAAACAGACCCGGACGGAGCCCTCGGGCTGTCAAAAGGCTGATAAATGAGCTCCTTTTCGGGGATTAAATCGCTGGCGAAGGACACGTAGAGGACGCAGGTTGCGAAGCGAACTTACTGGATGTCTTAAAGCCGCCCAAGCCAGGCCCTCGATGCAACGACTCTTTAACTCGTGCAGCAGGGCGAAGTCTCGTCCTCCGCCGGCCTCTCGGTGGAGTCTGCCAGGACTTCATTGAACGGACATCAAATAAATATCCTTCGCTTACATGAAATATGCGTTTCTTGGCTGCAATTGAAATCCTCCAGAACACTTGATGTTTCTTAATTTATTTATTACGATAAATTAAGCAATACAACAGCAACAAGGAAAAAACCATATAATTCTTCTTTATGCTCGACGAGCCGAGACACCGACCCGCCTCCCTCCGCCCAGACCCGCCTCGCCCACTCGGTCGTAGACGACAGCGAAGACGGAGACGCAGACCGAATCGAAGGATTCGGGAAAAACCACAACTCAAGCTTGACTGCTATTGCAACAACTACAACGAGTCAAACACAAATTCAAATACCATTCAAAACAATATTTTTCAATATAAGCACACTCACACATACACACAGCACACACACGCACGCACTCGAGTCCCCCAATAAAACTGCAGGGTCGTAAATTAAGTTTGGTCTCCACCGAGCTCGCCCTCACCCTCTCACCCGTTCCTCGGTGGAACTCGTGTTTGCGCTCCTCGTTCTGTCGGACTCGACTTCCTGCCGCCGACCCGCAGCCGACGTCCTCTGCCCATGTTTGCGTTTCTGCTCGATGCGGCTTCTGTGCTGTGGAGGTCTGTTTGCCGAAAAAGTTCCTCTGTTTGCACTGCGCCCAAAATTACAGCGCCCTGCTCTGCGAAGTAAAGCGATGTGATCAGCGCTTCCGCTTCCGCTTGCTGCTAATACGTTTCCCATTTGCTTTCCGCTTCCAATAATAACCATCGTGCACCATGCAAATCCCTGAGAGCGGGATTTATTAGCTGCTCGCTCGCCGAAAGATGGGCCGTGTCCTTGGCCCGAAAAGTACGCGTACGAGGCTGCTTGGGGCCACCGTTCTATGGAAGCCAAATACTGGATACTGGTGGTGCCAGAATCGACACCAGTCAACGAATGTACTAGAATCTCGGAACAACTGAAAAAGCTCTGGAAAACTCTAATTCGTTATAAAGAATCGTGGATTCCAAATCTACTGTAAACTAAAATCCGTGATCCCTCGGCAGCACCCTTCTGCAAGCATAAAGTTTGTTCCCGCATTTGGATTCTGAAGGAGATTTGTGGACTTGTATCTGGCCTTCGACTTGTTGTGGATACCTACAGGGCAGCGATTCCCCGGCCCATGAAAGCGGCCAGGAAATGAGCGAAACTTGGCGAAACTTCGGCGCGGCTCCGACTCCTGTAAATCATTGTTTTTAACACTCGCCCGGAACGAGCCTCGGCTCCCGGTTGATGGAATCCATTAGAAGCACGCGGTGCCGGCCAACGTGTTGCAGCTGCGGTGTTAGACGTTATTGTGGTTGTTGTCATCCTTGTTGTTTTCGTTATGCTGTTCTTGTTGTTCTTGTTGTTTTTAATACATCCTCTTGAAGCGAGCGGTCGCGCTCGTGATGAGCGTCGACCAGGACACAGCGGCAGATTTATGGGCAGCGTCCAGACACAGCGTCTGCGGTTCAGACTCGTGCGCCACTTGTGGCAGCCGGGCGGATGGGAAGGGAGGGTAAGGGTAGGTGCCCGCGCCCGGCCGTCGTCGAGAGGGTGGCTCAAAATAAATACAGAAGTCAACGGGAAGCTGCGCCGAGGTACAGGATGCGAGATGCAAGATGCATGCGATGCAGAAATCAGAGCTGAAGAAACTTTGACTGCAGCCACAGGAAGACGAGGTGGGTGGGGCGCTGAGGAGTCAGAAGAAGAGGAGCAACAATCGCCAAGATGCAAAAACTTTCTCGCCAACAAAGAAAATGCCATACAAGAGCGTGGCTGGGCGCGGCGGGGCAGGGCCAGAGAGCAGCAGTTGTTGCGCCGCGTGCCAAGTCAGCGACGGCACGACAGCGGAGTCCGCAGAAAAACAAACTTCAACCCAAACTCGAACTCGAGGATATTTGAAACGGAAGCCGGAAGCGTTCCATTCAAGCTGCACCACAAAAAGCGGGTGCAGCCACCAGCAACGACCACAGCAACAAGAACGTCGGGATCCACAACAACCCGGCCATCTAGATGGGAGCAGGAACCCCTAGCAATGCGTTGAAATTCGGTGGAAAAATGAGAAATTCGCGTTTTATTTAAATTCCATCGAATGTATCCTTGAGCGCCTCGCAGTCGTCCTGCGGCCGCGTCTGTTTTTTCTGCAGCTTCTCGCTGACTTAGAGCTTCCGGCGTGAGCAAGATGAATGCTTCCAGTGCCGACACCAGGACGACGCCCTCGGCGACCACGCAGCAACTTTCTCCGGCCGGCAAAAAACGAATCCCCAACTTTTCCCAATGGTCCATAGGGAGCCAGACGAGAGAGAGGATAGCCTCCTGAAAGAGACTGCAGGTCGACGGTTCAAATGAATGCGGCGAATGAGTCCGCACTAACTGGCATTCGAATGGTAAGCCTGATGACCAATTTCCGCTGTACTTGCAGGAGATGCGGCTCCTATTGCAAAGAGATTAGGCAGAGTAGCCTTGCAACGGAGACGTGGGAGTCAAATTTAGGCTTGAGAGGGGACTACGAAGAGACAAACAATTGAGTCCAAGCGCTTTTCAAATTCCTCGATGGCCCTCGGCAGTAAACAAAATAGGTTGAAGAGACAGACAGTAATTTTAACTGGCGCCACTGGGATTGGATTGATTTCGGCTTGGTCGGCTACGATCGGTTGGGAGGCCTCTGTCCACAACACGATCGCCGAGGCCGGGGTGAGGCGAATATTTCACCAATTACGCGACTTCATTTAACTTGCGCATTAATCAGGGGGAAAATTCGCGAAATTGAAAAGGGACAAGCGGCGACTGTTGACGGAGGTCGGCGGGTCTGTGAGTGCGAGCGTGTGGATCCGTTACAATGGCCTCCGCCAACTCAGTGCGCGCCCAGAGTTGCCAGCTCTGCAAAAATAAAAACAAAGCGCCTGGAAACTCAATAAATTTCGCGATTGCGCGAGTGTTGGAAAAGAGGAGCTGGCGCTGTGCACTGTGCGTGTATGGGCGGGTGTGGGCGCGAGTCGCTTTGGCGACCTCCGTGTGAGTGTGAGTGTAAGCGCGGACAGTCGGAAGAGACGAAGCTCGCCAGCCGAAGCCAGTGCCACGGTCGGCGACAGGACCGCGTCTACGGCCGATGATTTACAGGGGCCACAATAAATATTCGCACGGCCGCCGCACACATTACATGCGCGATTTATGCGGCGAGCGCCATATTTTATGCCGCCGCACATGTAAATTTATGCAATTATTAATTTAACGCCGCGCCTGCTCGTATGCAACAACTTCCAGCGGCCGCGGTCGACGAGTCGCAGCATGTCGTGCAACAGTCGGCGGCAGTTTTTTCCTCAGTGCGCCCGGTTCGAGTCCGCCGTCCGACCCTTGGGCGAGGGGGCGAGGGGGCGAGGGGGCGAGGGAGACCCGCATGCGTGGCCCGCCCGCACTCTGGGCCCATTTCACTCGCTTCAATAAATTCCTGCTCGCTCCACCGCTTAATGCACTGCTGAGCGACGCAAATATTTGCAACTGCCGACCGGGTTCGGCGCCCGTCCTCCTTCCAGCGGGCGGCTGCATGGGCCAAGGGTGTCCCTCGCGGGGCCCGGCAACTTGTTCAAATTTAGTGCCGACGCGTGGGGCAGACGGGGTCGGGGTCGGGTTCGGGTTCGGAGTCGCCTCTGCCTGTCGTGTTGCTGGTGCTGCTGCCTGCAGGAGGAGTCCATGTCGTACTCGCCTCACAGCATCGGCATCACCGCCGTCAGCGTCGTCAGCCGGGCGTCGAGGAAAAACCAGACACTCCAAAATAATAAATGTTCGGGCGCCTCGGCAGCAACAAAACAATCATCGTTGGAGAACACGAAAAAAGGAACTGGAGACTAGCAGCAGCAGCAGCGCCACCACTAGAGCAGCAGCAACAACTCCAGCGGCAGGAAGAAAAATATTCATTAGGCATGTGTGAAAACGGACATCCTGGCGAGCGGCGCGGAGTGGCAGCCGACGATAGCCGGTCAGTGGGCAGGCGGCCGACTGGGGTGGAGAACAAGCATGTTGTCCATTAATTTGCCATAAAACAGAAACGAGCTACAGCGAAGCCAGCGGAGCGGAGCGCATCGGACAAAAAAGCCCAGGACAAGTGCCGGCCGACTGGGGGACTGGAGGACTGAAGGACTGGTGGGCAGAGCCGCCGGCCCACCTACCACTCCAGGCCGTGGGTCACTCAATTTATGGCCGACACACATTTGGGCCGCTTTGAGAAATAGTGGTGAGCGTTCGGAGAGCTGAGCGATGACCAGAGGATGGCGCGCCGGCCACCCCTCAATTAGTCGGCCCTTCGCCAGTGTTCATTCTCTGGCTCTTGTAGGATGATGAGGAGTGTTTGCGCTCCACACGTACAGCAAATCGCGTGGCAGCCTGAAGAAGCCTGATTGAATTCCGGTTCATGTTCGAGGTAACGATATTCAGTGGCTGGGTGGGAGTCAAGGGTAGGAAAGTGGATGATACTTTCAGCTGATAAACGAGTAAATCACGATCGAATATTGCAGCCTGAAAGCAGGCTGTACGTTTTGCATATTTACACGGGTGAGCGCGACCGCCACCCTGTGCTTCTCGATCTAAACATACTGAATTTAAGAATTCGACTTACCATTAATTTTGTTATACTAATTTTGAAAGGAAACAGAATTTATCATTAAAATTGTAATTCCCGCCCATACATATCTTGAAAACGTCATGTTGAAAATGGCATCACTGACATTTTGAAAGTTGTTTATAATAAAACCAAAAGCAAAAAAACACGGTATATTTCATTGAGAACAATTTTCATATTTCTGTTCTAGGGCTATCATTCGTGTCGACTAGTGGTTGGTTACGTCGTGCATAATGCACGTGGTGGAACGTGTGGAACTTATCGATGGCAGGACCGCCCAATTTCTCCAGAAGATAAAAATTCATCTTTTTTTAATGGCCGCCAAGCACCGCCTCCTCTGAACAGCATTTTGGTTTTTTTCTCCAGTGCAATATAGTTGCCAGCGACTAAGAGAGGGCTCTGAAGAAACTTCAAAGGAAACAGGGTGATATATAACTAAAATGTTCCGACTATTTCTTCTCTACGGTGATATGGCGGGACTTACTCATATAATTGATTATATATATGCCGTATATATATGAATATGAATAAACAAACTTATTTTCCATTATTTTCATATTTTCGTGATTTCTATAAGTACGGTAAAAATTATTAAGTGAAGAAAAATGCGTTGTTATATTTCGAATAATTCTTTTTTTAATTTCCCAGCAATTTAATTGAACTTTTCTATTCGTTTTGATGATAATTGATAAATATTTCATAAAAAATATTATTTTGTGTTTGTTTAATTCCGTACCTAACATGGCAATATTAAGATGATTATTTTACAACGTTTTTTACGCTGTTATAAGACTTTGCTTCAAACAACTGGATGCTTCAGTTTTTGTAAAATACGAATATCATTTACGAATACCATTTAAATTTCATTCTAAACAGAGATATTCGTGTCGGCAGCAAAGATTGTTGTTAGTTCATTGCATTTTTTAAGGTGGATCTGGAGGGGGATTAACTTGAATTTCGCGTGCGTGTCACACGTAGACGGAGCTGAAAGTACTTGGTGTTTTAAAAGTATATGATTCTCTAACGTCGGGAAGAGAAACAAGCGTGTCCGGTTTGTGTATTTGCTACAAGAACAGCAGCAACTGGTTTCGGCTGGAGAAATTATCTAGTTGTGGGCTCTGAGTGGGGAACTGATGGCGGAGGAGAAGGTTATTCACCACGCCGCACCGCAACCCACCATCGAGCAGTTTCTCCTCGCGGTAGCTTCGTCGACGCCTCGTCGGTGGCCGTCGACTCCTCTCCAGAGATTTCCGTGGCAGGACCGCCCATCCGGACGGACACGACCATAATGTTGTGTAAATGTCGTGTTGAGTTGCATTAATTTGATGAATTAAATTTCGCCTGCTACCCGAGGCATGAAATGCCATTCGAACGCAGTGAATTCGTATTTTAATTTATCTCTTCTGTTGGTTTTATCTCTGATTGACGCCGCAGTTGTTGTTGGAGCTCGTGGTGACGGTGACGGTGACGGTGGCGGTGGCGATGGCGAGGTCGATGTGGTTCGCTGGAGAAATGCAAATGAATCGGCGAATGATTTGCCGAACGGTGCCGGTGGAAGCAACACCTGTTGCCGCCCCAGAGCCGTCTCAGTGTGGGAGGCGTCCACAGTCCATGGAAGACTCCTAACCGTATGAAGCTGTCGTCCTCCGTTTTGGCTGCCCAGCCCCGAGAGAAATTGGTCAAGAGCGAAATGAAACACTGGGCGCTGTTTGTTTTTTCAAATTTAATCACCTCCATTGCTGGATGTTTTATTTAAATTTATCATAATTTGTTTAAATTAAGTTGTTTCTGTGGTTGTTATTTCATAGTTATATAATTTACAACTTATGTCTAGAGAAAAATTAAACTATTATTTTGTATAATAAGTAATTTTATAATTAATTCATAATATAATAATAATATAATATTTATTCTTGTTTGTTCTCATATGCTTTTGTGTTCTTGAATTCTCTGAATAAATTACGTATATCAGTTTTTTCGTTATCGTCATTCGAGTTACGTCTTTTTATCTCCGTCGTCTGTCAAAAATACAACTTTTGCTTCGGTATTTCCATGTATATTTTAATTTTCATTTTAACTTAAATCCACTAAAAACGCTGCTACAACAATGCAACTAACGGTGAAATCTTCAAGTTTACTTTTATTAGTTTAGTTTAGTTTAGTTTAGTTTAAGTCATAGCTTTATTAGTTTAAGTAGAGGGAAAATAGCCACATTTTTACACTTACGCCTTAATGCAATGCTTCTTAGTATTTCTACCGTTGCACATTTAATTGCAAGTAAACTATCCCTAGGTTAAAATAATTTATTTGCCATTACGTATATTTGTTGGTTGTTGTTGTTATCTTTATCAATAAATGGTATTCTGGGTTTGTTATTTTTATTTTTTGTTTTTTCGTTTTGTTTTGCTTTGTTTTGTTTTCTCAGAACTTATCTAACTATCAAGTATTTACGTATGCACGTACGCACACAACCACACATGTGCACGCACGCTCTCGTACGTATAGCGTTTGTGTCGCGCTCGCCGCCGAGCACCTAATACATAACATACTAAAGGACCTTACGAGCTAGATACGTATACATTCACACTGAAGGATTTGTTCGTCGGACCCGGCGCTCTGGCCGGAGGAGTCCGCTGTAAATAACTTTTTATAATAATTTGTTAGTTCGTAAAACTCTGTTGCGTCTCGTACTTTACAATAGAAAAAGTCAAGGTTGCTTTATGCTATTTTACAGGGTGCTCGAGGACCCGGCGGCCCTCGAGGTTCGTAGATTAGTAGATTCTAGATTAGTATACTTGCATGTATGCCGTCATGTATGCGGTTGTACCGTTTTTTACAGTGTATTCAGGGTATTCAGGAGGGAACTGGGACCTGGGAGTCGGTGTGGAAGTGGGATTGGGACCATCGGATGGTTCAGCCCTCGCAGTCCCTCCACTGTACACGGACGCTTGGCTCTGGAATGAGCTGGAGGACTGAGGTGGAAGGGCTCAACTGTATATAGGAGTAAGGTAAGAACGGCCTACCGAGAATGGGGATGAGTTCGTGTATGAACAGGTGAGAAGGTGAATTGCTGAATCGCGTAGGCTTGGTTGGGTTTGGGTTTGGTTAAGGTTGAGGTTCGCGTTTATGTTAAGGATTAGTTTCTCTAAAAGGACGTTTCTGTGTTTGAACTTTTATTCGGTTATCCATCTACCGTCGTCTACCTCCTCACAAATACGTCTGTGCCCAACATTTACGCACCCTGATGCAGCGGCGCCGTGCAGAGTCCAGTCCGAGTGGACACGCCGCCCACTCGCACTTGCACTGTCGCCGCTTGCACTGACGCTTAGTGAAGCATTTCGTTCGAATATTGCACTGGCTTCGTTGGAGCACTGCCGACATTTAGAACAATAATAATAACAACACATAAATTCTCTAAGGAAAGCTGCGATCGCCAAACCCCGGAGAGCCGGGGAACCGGAGATCATGCGCAAAGTCCACGGAACGGCGGGTGGAGGGTTCGGACAGAGCCGAGTGAGCCTTCGTGGAGGTGGCAGCAAACGAAAACAAAATAAAAAATGCGCAGTTTCTCAAATCATAATTTATTCAACTTTTAATCTCACAATCAGAGCCCGGAGACTCGAGTATTGGTCGCTTGCCGCCAGTATTTGGGCGAAAGAGGAACCTAACTAGGCCGAAAGCAACTAAGGCTACAAATTAATCAATAGGCAATTAAGATTCAAACTATACAAAACGTCTATAACTAATAATAATTGTAATCATAATCCGTAAAGGTAACGTAACGTATAGGTAAAGGTAATAATAGGCATAATAAAACTTTGTTAAATTCAACTCATATCAACAGAACAGAATTCAGTAGGATCGGAGTCCGTTCGGAACTGAAACTGGAAATATTTTGCACACTTGTCTCGCTCAACAACTCGTAAGAGCACCGTCTTCGTCTTCGTCATCGTCACTCTTACTCTACCACTTCAATTATTTTAACTACGAAACTAACAAAATTAGCTTTAAAAGTAAACTTAAACCTTAATGTAAAATTCATGTAGTTCTCTCCGCGGAAGCGCCTTCGTCGCTTCAGTAGAATCTGTCGGTACTGTGGCTGTCGTTGTTGCTATTATTGTTATTGTTGTGGCTGTTGATGAAGTTAATGTTAAACTTTTGCTCGCCTTTATTCATTGTATTTACAATACTTAAAGGGCCGAACTCATCTGTATTTGTGGTTGTGGATGATGTTTCGTGGTTGTTGCCGTCGTTTTTATTGTTATTGATAAGAATATCATTAAGGTTAGCTTTCATTAGGGAGTAATTATTATAAAAAGTTATTTTTTCCTAGTTCTGGTCGCCTATGTGTTGCGCCTGCGCCGCCGCGGCCGCTGCTGCCGCCGCCTTCTGCGCCTGCGCCTGTTTCTCCTGCTCGTTGAGCTCCTTGATCGCTTGGATCTCCTTTTTCAACTTCATCCGCCGGTTCTGGAACCAGATCTTGATCTGTCGTTCCGTGAGGCAGAGCGCGTGCGCCATCTCGATTCTTCGTCGGCGGGTCAGATAGTGGTTTGTGTGGAACTCCTTCTCCAGCTCGAGGGTCTGATAGCGGGTGTATGTTTGCCGGCCGCGTCTTCGGAGGCCATTTGTCCCTGTGGGGGAGAGAGAGGGGAGAGTGGTTAGTGACGGTCGTCAGGAGCTGTGTAAAGAGCGGCGCGCGAGGGGAGGAACAAGACGGCAAGGGCATTGGGGCCGATGTCTGCTGTGGCCAGAAGGGGTTTTCGGAGCTGTGAATCTGCTACAAAGATCCCAGTCTCGCCAGAGCACTTTCCTCAATAGAGTTTCCTGCCCTTCCTCGACTTTGGTGCGTCTCCAAAGCCCCTAGATTCGGCCCAGAACCCGGGTGCGCGGCTCGCCCCTTGAGTCGTGGCCATGGCCTGATGGAGTGCATGGAGCGGCGCGAATGAATCACAGCCGAATGAAGCGATGGCGGCCTCGGCGACCAAGCCGGCTGTTCGCTCATGTCCACCTGTCGAACCGAGATTTATGGGGCTGGCTTTATTTATGCGCATAATTCCAGAATAAATATCCCGCAAATACGCTTCTAATTGAGTTATTCTGCTAGCAACAGCAACAACTACAATTTCAACAAACGCTCCAGCCACAACAACAGCAACGAATTAGAGAACAAAGCGGACGTATTTATTATATATTTAACAAATCGCCCGTAAAAAACGATCGGCGGCAACGACTAAGACGGGGCCGGCTCCTCCGCCCCTGCCCCTGCTGTGGTACTGCTGGGTTCAGGCTTCTGCGGGCTTGTGGCTGCGTCGCTGTCGACGGGCGCTGCTTTCTCTGGTGGCAACGCAGCGCGCGCAGAGCTTGCATGCAACTTGTTAATTGCCTCTGGGCCAAGTTAAAGCATAATAAATGTGGTTAATATTTAATGCGGACATTTGCAGCATTTATGCACCCAATAAAATGCAGCAGATAAGTTCGGCGATAAGATCGCTCTCGTCTTGCCCTGTCTCTCGGTGTGGCTGTGTGCGTGCACTGCGAGTGTCGGTGTGTATCCGTGTGCGTATCCGTGTGAGTGCGTGTGCGCAATTATTACGATGTGATACGGACATTTATGAAATTGAGTTATTGCACTCGAGGCAAATTAAGCCCATAAATATGCGGACGAGATTGAATGAACCAACCAACCAACGAACGAAGGAACGAACATACGAAGGAGCAACTGACTGAATGACTGACTGAGCAACTGGCTGGCTGGCTGCTGTCCTGTCGGTCAATCAGGGCGTTGAGGAAAGCGAGTTGGCCAGTTCGAATAATTGCTGGTGAGTACGTGTTGCGCCCTCGAGTACCGGGGGGGTTGAGGCAGCCCTTACAAGGAGCCCTGCCGCTTCTCCGTACGTCCACGCCCCTTGTCCACGATCGGGAGCGGGACCCATTGACATCTCATTCGCAGTCGCTAATGGCTTCTTAAAGAGCTGGACACCGCAATTACGCGGCCACGTCCTGCGGTAACAGAAGCCGTCATTCGCCGAGCGGCCGCGATCGCCTTAATGACCGGCAATAATACCAACAGCAGCGACAACGACAACGACGGCGATGGCGATGGCCGCATCCAACTGTACACGGCCGCGGCAATAAAAATGAAATACCGCAATTGCAGGTAGCTTCGCGGCGGGACGGGATGGACGCGGTCGGGCCAAGCGATGCCACGATCGCAGTAACGATCAACCTACGTAGCTGCACGTTACGTAGTCCTCAATCTGATCTGCGGAAAAATTTATATTTACGGCTGCGGGTCGCGAGGACGTGCGGAGAGAAAACGAGTCGAGAGCCGGCTTTGTTTTCTTAAAATTTTATTACTTCTCTCCGGCCGATCGCGCCGTCGATCGGAAGGCATTTTTAAGGAGAAATTCTTCAAAAAACGACGTCGCGCAGCAGTGGCGGCCCGGAGCCTACCGCGGACCCAAAGGCAAGCGATGTCAACCACAACATCGGCATCGACAACATCGACACGGCCATCGCTATCTCAATAGTCGTCGTGTCGTTGTCGCTCTCGCCATCGCCGTCGCTGTCGTTCCGGCATCGATGTCGAGTTGGCTGCGGCAACATGAACGACGCCATTTTTATATGAAGTACGTGACTCCTGAGGCCGGTGCAGGACCGAGGCCTGCTTGAGGAGAACCCCATTCCGCTTCTTGCCGCGTCGAGCGAGCGTTTCGTTTAAGAAGAAATTTTAATTAGATCGACTTGTTCGCCTCGGCCATCCCCGGCTGCCAACTGCTCGACTCGGCGCGGCGATTGGCTCCGCGACACAACCCGCGGAAGCCCGCGAACCGCGCCAGGAATCCGTCGACAGTCGAACTGTCGATGGAGACTTGTCGTCGTCGACGAGTGAAAAATCTGAAAATTGGATTCTAATGAATTTAAAGCAATTGCAAATTTATGCTAACGGTGGCCAGTAAAATTTAATTGGCATTTTCTGCGGCCCGACGACAGCGACGGCACAACAAGTTCCAAAAAACCACTAATGAATGCAGCTGAAAGACGTAACGCAAGGCAGCGAAACGAAACGAGACGAGACGAATGTAGCGAAACGTAATGTAAGGAAACGTAAGACCGCCGCCCTCGACGAGGAGTGGAGAAAAAGTTAATAAATGAAAATTTATGCCGAAAATGCGTAACGCGCCGAGGAGGTCCGCGAAAGGGGTCCTTCGATGGGCCGGCCCCTTCTGAGCTCTCAACGAAGCCTTGTTTACGACGTCGGCCGGGAATTATTATTCAAACGCAATAAAATGCAAAAGGGGTCCCGCTAGGGCTTTGAGCTCGAAGGGGACGACGGAAACGGCATCTAGAATTCGCAAGCTGGCTTCGCGGAGCCACATGACCCCGGAATCCGATTTCCTCACACGGGAAGGAAATCTATTTGGAATCGGGTCTCAACGGAGAAGAAGAAGCATTGACAAGTCTCTGAAGTGGCAGGTGGACTGGGGAACCTCGGGCTCCTCCACCTGGCGGGCGGGGTGCTGCTCCCCGGTCAAGATACATCATTCTGAGGTTCGAAAAGTTCGTTTTGTTGGCCGCTTTTTTTTATTGTAGCAACAGGAAGAGCAGAGAGGGAGAGGGGGGGGAACTACGTGAGTCGTCCTCAACAATTTTAAACAGGATTTGTCACCGCGCCCCCTGTCCAGGCCACCCGTCGGGAGTCTGTGCCGGCTGTCTCGCTCTGTCGCAGATCCAATGCAAAGTTGCTCTTTTTGGGATTTTGTTTTATTTTTCATTCCTGCTAAGCGAAACTTTTTTCCAAGTTTCAAATTTATTATGCGAAAAGTGCGAAATTCATTTTGTGCTGCGTCGCTGCCCCTCGCCTACTGCCACCTCCCCATTGTCTTGTTCTTCTTCTTCTGGGCATAATTCTAAGTACATAATTTAAGACTCGGAAATAAAGAAGCGCCGCATTAAATTCTGCATCCCTGGCAGAATTTAGATAATTTCGGCGGCTGGCGCAAACTTGAGGAATGGGCCGGCGCACGTTCGTCCCACCGCCCCGCCCCGGGGCACTCCCCTTCCTTCCCCAGACCCCAGTCGGCATTTCGTTCCTTCCCTTCTGCTCTCGCCCTGTGCGCCGCGATGTTGTTGGGAGCGAGTGAAGACTGAGAGAATTTAAAAAAATGCCAAAGTTTCCCAAGTTTCGAGTTTCGGAGCGCAGCTGCGCCCGAGGACTGCGGGAAATTCTTTGGGGATTTGAGTAAAAACGGAAACTTTTTTATTTTCGTTCGCTCGTTCTTCCTCCCGAATTTCACGGTCTCGGCGCCCCTCGCCCTCGCTGTCGCCATCGCCATCGCCTTCGTCCTCGGCCGGCTCCACTGCGGGCTTGTGTTGTTGTCTCTCGCTTCCATCGCTTTTCTTCGCAGTTCCGTTCTCCTCGCCCTCCGCTCGCCGTTGACATCATATTTTTCCGTGATACCCTAATTCGTCTTGGATAAATTCCGCCATCTATATATAGCTCACTCCCTCCCCCTGCCCATCTCCATCTCACTCCCGCAGCCGTTCGTTCGCTCGCGCTGAACCACCACCCCGCCCGCCGCTCCGCAGGCCGTAAATCACTCGGGCCGCTCCATGTTCGCCCTGTCGCATTGGGTGATGCATGCTTCTATTATAACTGTTGGATATGTACAGCATTTGATACCAATACAGATACGGTCACAGACCCATGTGCGTTGGGCGAACGTACGTGTGTACGGGAGTACGTGGCTCTGCTGATGTGGCGCGGAGTCGAAACAAGAACAAATGTTTTTGTTACAGTTTGTTGCTGCTTGATTTACCCGCAACTAATTTATGTGCTGCCTGTCGTCGGTGTCGTCGGGACAGTAGTTGGCCGGCTGCTAGGGCTCTGGCACTGGGTCCAACTCCGACTCATCCTCGGGCTACGTCTGTGGGCCGAGAGCTGCTTGCAACGAACACGTACCCCGCTTCTAGTAAGTCTCCCGCTCAGTCTCCTCTGACCTTCGCCCTGCCCACTGGCCAAGCCGCGGCTTTGGGCCGAGGACTGCCCACTGTCTGATGCGGTGTGAAATTTCAGTCGGAGTCTAATTCTAATCCGTGCCAAATGCCCTTTTGATCGATCGCCCGTCGTGCAATCCAATTAGAGCGATAAGTTATTGGGGTCCGAGGAAGCCGCTCAGTCCCAGTCAAACCTCGGATTCGAACTCCATTAGAGGACGTAGGGGCTGGATCGCAAATCGATTGAAAAACACAAGCCTTCAAGGGGTTGCGGCGTTCATACACCGCGTGCGTCGGCCTTTCCCAAGACCCGGAAATTGCCCCGAAATCAAGCAACGCACCCTCGCCGAGTCGTGCGAGCAATAAGCCGAGGAAGGGTCGGGGTCGGGGTTGGTGCCTCCGCCACTCTCGCCCCGCCCATGCGGAAATAAAATCGAATATCGATTGATTGCCAAAAGCTTTAACACGCAATTCTACGCAATTCAATTAAAAGACCTGGAGCCCGACCGGGGAGGACGGTGGCAACTCGGCGACTACAGCCCAGCCCAGCCGGGCGGGACGGAGAAGGCGACTCAAAAGTGAGATTGAAACAATTAACTTAAGAGCTTCCCACAGACCTGGCATAAGAAAGCACGAGTGAAAGATAGCGACGCAGCGAGATGGAAGCACGAGAAGATCCTGGCGGCAGGAGGCTTGAGATACCTCGTGAGCCAAACACGGCGAATATGGGATAGGTGGGCGGCGGGAGGGGCGGCCACTGCCCGCTGCGGCGGTTGGAAACTAATTTTCCTCACTGACAATCGAAGAGTGCTAAATCTGTCAATTAAATGGCCCGCAGGGACGAGCACTTTAACGGCGGCATGGAATGGGAGGAACTGCCGGAGTGGCGCACTTGGGGGCGTGCCGTGGTGGGCCGGCGGCTGGAAGACGCATTCTCAGCCGCGCTGGCGGAGACGAGAACGCGGGCTTGTGATGGGGTTCAAAGCATGTGCCGGCAAGGCGATAACGCCGGCTAGGGTACGCGGGCGACTCGAGAAGGCGGCGGCACCGGCGAAAATTCCACCACCGGCAGGCACAGCTCCACAGTAGTAGCGATTATGATTATGACGTTGTGTTGCTTGCGGTGGCAGTGGCAATTGAGTCGCATTTGCGAACATGACACACGGTGGATGCTCGTCCTCATCCAGGTCCTTGGGATCGACATACGAAGGGTGGGTTCTCGGCGCGTTTGGGCGAACATTTATTGCCTCTGAGGTCTGATTGGCGGCGATGCCACTGCGAGGAGGGTCACGCAGACGACGACGTGCAGCCGCAGACGGCTGGCATCCGATGCATCCGATGCATTCGATTGCATTCCGGGCGCAAGTGATAGAATTTCAAATTTTTGCTTGGCAGGCAATCAGATTTTAATTACTTTTGCAGGTTGAGGCGGTGCGAGACGATACGGGACGGGGCAGAGCCGATGGGCAGATGGGGATGGGCGTGGTGTCGAGTGGATCCTGGCATGTCGCGGCAACCAGGGACGGGAGGTAGTCGTGAGACGGGGGTGGGGCCGCACGAATGCAATCAGATCGAACTCGTGTGGCTCTGTTCGACCCAGGATGCTACAGGATGATGCAGTGACTGATAATTATGCTGAGTGATAAATTTCGGCAGAGCATGGCGCAGGTGGATGAGCTTTAATTGGCCTCGATTGGAAATGGGAAGTTCGTGTTCTTGTTCGGGGGTCGGGTCATTACCAGGCTCCAGCCGAAAGATGTTCCGTTCGTCGGAGCTCCGGAACTGGTTTCGCAAGGGCGGAGGCCGGCCCCAGCCCAGGCGATTGCTGATTGAAACTTCGTCCATCCCGTCCGGCCACCTGTAATTTGCATGGAGCGCGGCTCACTAAGATCCATCACAGGAGCTAGCGAGTGCTTCTGAGTAACAAGCAGCCGAGCAGCAGAATCGTGCCATTGCCGGGCAGCGGGAGGGGCTCGCATGGCAAACACCACTGAACATAAACGCGCTACCCCTCCGCGCGTCCACGATCGCGAGTGGGCGAGCCTTCATAATTACGGCGCGATCGGCAATTTAAAATAATTTTAAATATCGGTGCATAATTTCGCGATTCTGCTTGTTTTTCACGGGCTCCGCCGAGTGCAGGCTGAAATTACGCCTAATAATTGTTTTTCGATTGCGCTCTCCTCGGCCCTGACGGCCGCGGCCCTGCAAGTGCCCGCAAAATGGGCCTAAAGGAAGCGGCAGCTGGGCTCGAAGGCGAGGGCCGCTCATGAATGGTGTGAGCCATTAAATATTTATCGCGATAAACAATCAAATCGTCATCGTTCACGCGAGCCTGCGTTTACAGGGGAGCGAGGGTCGCCATGCTTCAAAATGGAGACGCCGCCTAACTCCATGGGGACAGGTGATTGCAGCACTCTGAGCTGGGGCTCAGTGTGTGTTTGACTCGAAGATCGCAAACTTGCATTAAAGGCAGCAGCGGTTGAAGCTAATTGAATTCCGTAGACGCTCAAGTCGCGGACGGGCATGAATTCTTTGCGTCCCCAGCCCACACGCTGGCGACTCCAACGCCTTTCTTGTAACTGCAGTAAAGCAAAATTAAAACTCACATCTAGCGAGTGACGCGATCGCCTGGGAGCAGAGGAGCCGATTGGCCGAGGAGTCGGATCATTGCAAAACTCCAGCACTGGCGGACAAAGGACACGGCGAGCACCGACGGCCGGCGAGCCAGACGTCCACGACCAGTACCAATACCAATTTTCCGAATGCCAAAGTTGAGTCCGCCGAGGGGCCGGGAGAACGAAGTCAAGTCGTTGAAAAACAACTCGGAGTCGCAGCAAATAATTGCTCGAAGCAAAGGATAAGAGGACAATGAACGCGCCGGCCGGACCGTGGCCCGACAGCGGAGACCGCGTCGACGAGCCGAGGCCGATGCGATGGCAAGACCGAAGAGACGGCTCTTCTCCGCGCCGAGTCTGTCTCCGCGGGCGCTGCATCCTCTGGTCGTCTGCGCGAACAGAAAAACTAACTTAATTCAGGAACATGCGAACGCATATATTAAGATCCGCTGAGGACGGCCCTGGCGCGCACCAGGGCAGCGGCGGTTCGGGTCCGAGTTCGGGGTCGGAGTCGGGTTGTTGGGATCCCGGGGAAGAGCACAACAGGTTTCCGCAGCGCACTGGGCGAAATGTGCAAAATGGTAGCCTATAATGGTTTAGGAGCTTGCGAGACAGATATGGGCAGATTGTGCGCCGCGGAAAGGAGAAACGAGAATGGGAAAAGGCCGACGACGAAGCGGAGGAATGATAAGGTAAACATTTTTCTTGGCCATTGCCCGCTCCTTCCGCAAGAGACTGCGAGGATCGAGTCGCGGATAACGAGCGAAATAAGTCAAATATGGCGACGTTCTGTTGACAATGAGGAAGTAGATGGTCGAACGATGAGACTTCGTGCGCATCGTGTGAAAGATGAACGAAGCGCATCCAAGGAACCCTCTCGGAGCTCCCTGGGGAGGGACTTCGGTCGGAGGGCTGTGGGAAATTTGGTCCGAATGGGAATTAGGATTGGCGCTGATCACTGTGATCATCCCATATAATGGGGCCAACGCTTTGTGATCACGGCCAGGGGCGCGGACCACGGGCTCGTCGCCGGCTGATCCATGCAGTACGCAGCCTGAATTACTGATCGGAGGCACAACGTGTACTTAGGCCACCTCACGCTCCCTCCACTTCCCTAGTCGAGTGTGATCGCTCCTCCAGCCGAATTTTACGTGAGATTGCACTCGCGCCCGCTCCTCGCAGCGATCGGGCGATACAACAAGGCGGCCTTTCCTCTGCTCCAACGCCAATGCCATCGACAGCACCAGCTCCAGCACCGGCCATAGCCATCTTACGATAAAATGGCGCGATAAAATCAACACAGAAACTGGTTCGCCGTAAAATTCGGCCCCTGTCGTTTCGCTGCGATTGGGCCAAATTTCGGTCGAGTGACTGGGCCTGCGCACGATCACGATGATCATGTTTTAAAGTTATGCGCATATTGAAGCGCACACAAAGCGTCCGTCCCGGTCCGCTCTCTTCTCGGCCGAGACTGGGCGCGGACACACAAATCATTAAAATAATACATTGCCCCGAACAGGTAGGAACAGGAAGGCAGACAGGATCCACTGACCTGCGCGCGCAGTGGTTAATTTCGTGGTTCCACTCGGCTCGAGGGCCGGAGCCGCAGTTCTGCAGGAAGGGTTGCGAGGGCAGCGATTCGGTAGCCGAATGCGTCGCCGGGACGACCATAAGTAAAAATTATGCCGCCGTTTATGGAGTTATTTGGGGTTGCGGTCAGAGTTATGGGCCATCACGAACCCTTGGAGAAGACGGTGGCCATTGGACGAGTCGATTGTTTTCGACGAATGATCTCATCCTGACCCAGTGACCCGGCGCAGAGGCAGCCAATGCGCCGATATCTCGCAATATCTCAATTAATGCCCGGAAACGTAGAAAGGCCGGTCCGGGCCGAGGGGCGGATCGGACGGCAGTCGAAGCTGATGGATGAAATTCAAATATCTCCGGCGCACGCGATGCCGACGAGTCTCGGCGGCGGAAGAATGAGGAATTAATGCGAGTGTGAACGCCTCTTCCCGACAACCTCCGCGATTGAAATAATCAACGACTTCATTTGCCTCGAATTCGGCGGAGCGGACGTCAAGTCCGAGCAGCGAGAAGCGAGAAGAGAGCAGTGACGCGTCAGCACGCGCTGCGACCCCTCGGGCTCGATGATATAATTATGAGGAGCGGACGCCGAAGGCACAGAATGAAGCTATGAGCGCTCGACCAGAGCAGAGGAGGAGGAGGAGGAGAAGAAGCAGGCGGAGGGCCTGCGGGGTGTCTCCGTCCCATCGCCGGCAGCCGAAAATCAGATACGAGTCGACCCGCAACTGACCAACGCCGTCGCACGAGGTCGTAAATCGCGATGGAAATGAAAGCTTGTACAGTGTCAAGCTGCTGCAGTATCAGCGAGAACTCATCTGGGCGCGCATAAATAAACGCTCCCCGAAGACGCCGAGGGGCAGGGCGGCGGAGCACAAGGCGAAGATGCGAGTAGCGAGAAGTCAACCCAAACCCAAACCCAAGCCCGAGTCGCAGTCGTAGTCGTAGTCGCAATCGAAGCGAAACTAGACGATGGACGGGAGATGATATCGTTGGTGAAGCACATGGAAATATGATGTCTTTTCTTCCAATATATTTCCAATTTCAACGTTCATTTAACAGAAACCAAAGTCCACTCGAGTGGTGCCAGTCCAGTCCAGCCCAGCTCTGGCCGCGCCCCACAGTGGATCAAGTCCTTCCCACTCGGGCCTGCCTGGGGCGGCCCAGAGCGTAGAAAAAATGGAGGACGTCTTTCAGTGCGGGCTGGGTGGCGAGGGGTGACCGAAGTGCCTTGCCGGGGGCTGGGTCCAACCAGGGACCGTCGATGGCGGGCGGGCAGGGACGCGTCGAAGGATGAAAGCCGCACAAACAGTGCAGTCGGAGTCGTGTCCACTCATGGAACGGTGTGAGTGGAGTGAGCGAGTGTGTGCTTGATGTACAGCATGGCCGGCGGCTTCAGCTATGAATGCATTCCTGCCCACTTATGAGAGTCCGGCAGACACACAAGCGCGCGCCGAACACATATTTAGGAGATGACAATCATGAATATTTACGACCCAGTTCAATAGAACGTTCCCATTGCCTCGCAGCTTTCGGCAGGCCAACGGAAGCCGGCGAGTGCGAGTGAGTGAGTGAGCGGAAGGATATCGCAGTTCGGGTCATTAATGCTTCCGTGCCGAGGGGACAGTGGGGTGGGGGGTGCAGGTCATGCGAAAGTGACGAGAGGTGCCCGTTGCGGATGGGGAAACTTCAAGAGTCGGTTCATGAAGTTTCAATTGGCGTACGCGAGTTTGGCAGGAGTTGTCGGGTGCTCCGAGTGCGTCTCCTGAGCCACCCGGTCCCTCTCGCCAGCGACCGAAACGTCCATGCCGCCCGGCCCAGTCGCGCTCAAGTCTCGGGAATCCAATTAAAAGCACTTAAAATGTTCGAAAGCAATTTCGTGTCGTTTTCGCTGCTGACGCCCGAGGAAACGACTTCGTTCCCTCCGCGCGCTGGCGGCCGTGGCCGAGGGACACGAGGGGTTCCGGGCAGCTCTTGTGAGATAAATTACTTGCGCCCTGATTCGCCACGCCTACTCATTTAACGAACGGCTATATTTCAAACGCGAAGCCTTCGCCTCTTGTTCCTACTCCATCGACAACATGGCCGCGCGGCTGCCTTCGCACGACCACTGAGTACTGCACAACAACAAACAGTAACAGCAACAACGCCGCCACCAGCCACTGCACCGAGGGGAGGAGGCAGGAGCTGCGCGCTCGTGTTTGGGCCGCGTTTATCGTCGAGTTAAAAATCGCGCGCAATGCGTTTTTAATTGCTTTTTTCAGCCCAGCGAAGTGGCATCTCTTCTCCCTGCCATCCCTCTTGGCCCTGGGCCCTGGGCTAGCCAGGCGCTTCACGTGGCAATTAAGTTCGGCTCAACACGCCGCGGACCGGGGCGGAGACCGGGGTCGGCTTTGGTGTCGTACGGCCCTTTTCTTGGTTCTGGCTCGGAGGCCGTGCTCGTAACTCGCCCTGCGACATCGCGAGATTTACGGTTCCCTGCCGACCCTGCCGCAGTCGCTCCCTCAACCGCCTTCGATGCGCCCTAATCAGCCATTGTTTATACGACACGGAGCAGCACCCTGTATGGTGACTAGCCGCCTCCCCAGAGCGGGCAATTAAAAATACAAGTGCGCCGCAAAAAAACGAGTTTCGCTCTAAGCACACGGGAGCGGACACAGCCCCAGCCCCAGCCCCAGCTCTTGGTCCTGGGCGAGTGTTGGTCCGTCGGTCGGTCGGTGTTGCCGGGCGCTTTGTTGCCGTCGTATTTCGCCCGTCGCGCTGGCTTTCTTCGCCCGGCATAACTCTCCCAGCTCGGCTTCGCCGCTGCGGCGACGAGGAATTTTAATGCAGTGGCCAGCGCAATAGACCAGCGCGGGCGGACGCGGTATCGCACCAGCGAAGTTATTGCAGCGCGCTGACGTTCGGTCTGTGGAGGGGCGGTCGATGCTGTGGGTGGTGCCGTCCACGGCGCCCGTCTTCGAGTCGCGGAAAATGTATCGAAATGAGCGCAGTTGCCACATTGGGCGATAAACAGCCGGGACGAAAGCGGTCTATCGACGCGCAGCATCTGGGATCTCCGCTTATCGACCTAGGTTGCGGGTTTTCGGTGGGTCCGTCCCGGGCTCGGGCCTGCGGTGGAGGCGCGTTGCGGGTCACAGCTGGATTTATGTCGAGATTTTAATTGGCTGCCAGCACCGTGAGCCGAGGCGCATCAGGTTGGGCTGCGCTCGGCAGACGCCCGCGGACTGCTCTCTCTCGCTGCGGACGAGGTCGAGGTGGTCGCGACCAATGTAATTAAAAACGCATTAAGAGACGTGCCCAATACCGTGCGGAGTGGCCTAATCCACGGGTGGGGGGTTGATTGGGCCTGGCGATGTCGGAATGTATGGCCCGGCCCCCTCAAGGGAAACTCGAACTGGTTGGGGCGAGGGACAAACTTTTTTGCACACAAACAACAGCTGGTCGTGAGTTACGAGCGCCAGGAAGTGGCAACACTTGGTGCTCAGTAAATCAGGCAGTCGAACAAATTAAATTCAATACTTTCCGAGGAGGCCGAGAAAGAGAACCAGGGAACCGGATAGAAAAAGGTCCTGCGGCTCCCAGGCGGCTCGTGAGGACACGGGGAGAGAATCTGGTGCCTCCAGTGGCACTTGGACCACGAGGGTGACGACGCCTCACCTCGCGTTTGGTCGCACATGAATGCCAAGCATCTACTCAGTCGGGCAGCACTGGCGCTCGGGTGAGTTATTGGCGACTGCAGCCATTCGCTTATGTTAATGTGCGCGCATTAATAACCCGGATTTATGCCCGTGTGTGGCCTGCGATATTTCACACTTCTCCACACATCCTCCGTCCTTCGTCCTGCGCCGCCAGCGCTTCTCGCAGCCATAAACATGGCGTCGGCCCGGGCTGCCGACGGGGCGAGACCTCAACTCATTTTATTAAAAACTTTGCATGTGGAAATTTACTCGGTGACAGCCGCAGCGCCGGTGGATGTCTGGGGCGGCCCCTGCCCGCCCTGAAGATTAGAGACATCTCGACTGGCCCGCCGTCTTGGACGCGCTGAAGGGCGTGAATTGCTCCAGTCGCGGCTCCGACCGCGGCTCGCCTCCCTCCCTCCCTACTCGCGACTTCGGCAGTTTTATTGAGTCGAACTTCTTTGTCGGAAGATCCCCGTTCTCCGCGGCCACGATCATTGCCGTCTTCATCGCTCCATTTTCGCACCGCTGTCTGAACGCATGAATGTGCGCCGTTATTCCGAAGGCTTCAAAAGTTTTGCCAAAAATATACGAGCAGAAAAACGCAGGAAGGGCCACCGAGCGGCAACGGGTCAGAGAGGCTGGGTGGTGGGGGAGGTGCGAGCGCGAAAAAAAGCAGCGTGAAATCAGTTTTGTAATTTTTTCATTGCATTCTACGTGGCGTGGCGTCCATTGGACCAACTGCCGAGTCGACGTGAAGGAGGGTGATAGGGGGGGGGGGGCTCCGGAATTTCGTCATAAAGTTGGGGATTCGCATGAAGTTCCAGCAAGTGTGAAATTGCTGCGGCGGGGTTGCCAAGCGCCGGGCACGTCGGGCAATCCGGGTCGGGCAGCGGCAACTGCCGTTTGCCAAAGAATCTGTTGAACACGGAGGAGGGAATGGTCGGTGGTCGGTTCCGGGCCGTCTTTGTAGTCGTCGATGGGTTCTTTTTCGCGTCAGTTCGAGCGCAGCCCCTCGGCTCGGCCTTCGCCCATCCGCTTACCGCCCATTTCCTTTGTGTGACTCTCTCTTTCTCTCTCAATTTCTCGCTGCTGCAACGACGTGAACAATTTCCCATAAGTCAGCCACTACAACACATCCATTTTCACTTGTACTCGCTGCTCCACACATTCACAGTCTGCACAGACACAGACACAGACCAGCCACAGAATCGGGCTCGGGCACACGTACAACGTGACGAAGCGCCAAAAAGTATGCATTGTCATTTGCGCCATCGCTTCCGAGCTCGAGTTTCTTCAAGAACGGCTCCGAAGCTCGACGACTTCCGACCCAGCGAGCTCATCGCACTGAGCGCCGGCCACGTCGCCACGTCGCCTCGCCGCCCGTCGTCCCTCGCCCGGCACTTCCGCCCGACGAGGACTTCGAGCTTCCGCTAATGCCTGTTGTGAAGCGTCGTTTCGCATGCAAGTTAAGTGAATTTAAAGCGCCAACCGTAGCGAAACAAAGCGGCTCGGGCTGGGCAGAGGCAGGGGTGAGCGTCGGGCGGGGGTTGGCTCGGCGGCTGTAGCCCGAGTCGCAGGAGTCGGGAAAACCCAATTAGAGCCGAGATATACGACACTTTAGTGAAGCTCAGGGTGGCGGGTGGCGGGTGACGAGCATGCAGGATGGCGCGGTCGGCCGGCGGGAGGCCATCGGATGAGGCGATGCATAACAACGACAACAACAATATAACATTTCACGAGTCTAACAATGAAGCGTGTAATTACAAGCTCCTTGCAGCACGCACACCCAGCACACACTCGCACACCCGAGCGCCTTCCACATACACAGCCAGCGACAGACATGGGCACACACGCGGCGAACAGGACGAAACAAGGACATTCGTTACCGAAATCCAAAGCATGTCCTCGTACATAAAATGTGAGCTGTTGTTCTTCTTCCTCTTCTTGTTGTTGGTGGTGGTGCTGTTGCTGTGCGGCGGGCGGCGGGCGGCGGAACGGGTTGCGCAGGGCCGCAGGGAGCCCTCGGCCTGTGCGGCTCTCGTACGCGTTGCAGCGCATAATTACTTTACAAGTTCATTATAAACAATCATAAATCTATAAAGAAACACACACACAAGCTCAACCTGCACACGCACACCCAAACAACCAGCACGCGGTGTCGGAGTAGGACTCGGGGGACGAACGGTTCACCTTCCCGCCATTGGCCGTGGTGCTCGTGAAGGAGGCGCGGGGTGGCTTGAGGCGGTGGGCAGGGCGGCCAAATAAATTGAACTCTAACACTTTCTTTTCGGAGCGCGCAGCCATTGTTTCGGGCTGTTTTGGGAAGATGTGGGAAGAAGGCGAGTGAATGGGGGTGGAAGGAGGGGTGAACGATGTAGCACTCCGCCTGGCTTCCGAGGATATTGATTGCAAGTGCAGGCTACAACAATGGCCGTGAGTTCGTTATTGTTGCAGGAAGACAACCTCTCAAGCCCGGGATTTCTGCGAATAAATCTCGGTCCCCGGATCCGGAGCGGGGTGGGTGTGTTGGGTGCTCCCACGACCCTCTGACTTCACCGACGTCTTCTTTGTTTCGCACGGCACACACACGCCTCAAATGTCGCCGGCGTTGCCAACTGTGCAAGTTTCCATGGAGTTGTGTGCGGCGCCTCGAGTCTCGGCTGGCGGAAGGATCCAAACGACTCAACTTTCGCTTTTGGTTTCTTTCGCCGTTTGCGCGAAGTGGGGCCATTTTTGTGCTTCGCTGCAAGGAGCAGCGCCGGCTCCTGTCGCTCCGCACCTCTGGCCTCTTGGGTTGGCGCTTACCCGGAACGCACTCGCGTGTGTTTGCGGGCATGTGCGGGTCGTATTCTGACGTTTATGGGCTTCTAATGAAGTCCATTAGATTAAATGAGCTCGGGTTTATCTCCATCTCGGGTACGGCTCGGCCCCACCGCTAATTAATGGCCTTCACGAAGGGATTCCGTGCCCCGCGGTGGCTGTTGGTCGACAGTTGGCAACTCGACTTCCGCCGCACTGGGCGATTGAAACCGAAGACCGAGCTATCCAGTGGCACCAGCGCCCAAATGGATCGCTCTACGGATTAACGGGCCCTTCAGACTTCGTCTCGTATTGGAGCGGTACACCTCACCGAACCCCTGGCTGGTGACACACCAGACTCTGTTCGAAGGCTTTGTGGTCGCCCACAGTCGGACCCGGCCAGCCCCACGCCCAAGGTTCACGTGCGATCACTAATTGCTGCCCGACTCCGCAAGTGGAGCCCAGCGGGCATTAATTAGTGGGCAGGAGAGGTCGGATTACATCCGGGGCCACGCAAACTGCAGGTCGCCGCTCCAGATACACCTCCCGGAACACATCTCCTACTCACGGCTCAGGAGGAGACTTTCAGCTGCGTTCGGGAAATCATTAATTTGCTAAACAAATACATTTCCGAGCCGAGCTCATAAATCCCAATGACGGTACATGAGCTCCGAGCACCCTGCGCGACAAGGCCGAGGGGCCGCCGCCTCCCCGCCGGATGATTTATCGGCGGTCCTCGGCCATGTTTCTCGGCGCGCGCCGTAGAATCTTCGCCGGGGCGAGGGTGCGGGCGCATATTGTGCGGGTTACGCGCCAGCCCGCCCGAGGTGGGAGCGGGGCGAATGTAACAGGGCGAAATAAAACACGCGCCGAGGCTCATTCATCCCCCGAACCGGACGGCTCCTTCGCTTCGCCAATAACTCTTGCAGCATCTTCGCCGCCCTGCGCAGCCGGCGGGTGGGGCGGGCGGTCGGCCGTGCGCGACGCCCTGCGAAGGAGCAACTTCGCAGCGCTCCCGAATCTTGGTGCGCGCCTTTTGCTAGACACTTTTCGAGGAATATTTCATCGAAATGTGTCCCCCGAGTAACATTTGCGGCCCTGGGCAGGGCGCGGCGTGCAGCGTGCGGCGGAGGCAGCGACGCATAAATTGGCTTCATTTCCAAGACATTGTTTCAAGTATAGGCGGACTCCGACGCCACTCTGGCAGGGTGGCGAAAAAGTTCCAGAATTGAGTCGGGAGGGGGCGAAGGCCCAGAAAGCGAGACGCTGACACCACGGCGAGGACGTGCCGCGCACCTTCGGAAGCCATTTTAAAATGCGATTGGGCGGGACGGCCCGGGAGTCGGGGCCTGGTACCAGCACTGGGCCTGGGCCTGGGCCTGGGTCTGGAACGGAGGCTGGGGCCCAGGGCGGAGGCACAAAGTTAAACAAATAAATCACGAGTTAATTATATCAGGGTATTAAGTCAAGGCGGAGGAGGAACAAGGGCGAAGAAAAATATTCGAAACTCGAGGAAGCGAAGAGGAAAATAAAAGTGCGAGTCCTCGTAATTAGGGGATTTTATTTCGCAGCCCCTCGCCGCGCCGGGTCTGTTTCTGGGCGATAAAATAATATTTGGCCTTCGGCGGTGAGGCAGGCAAGAGGGCTGCAAATAAACAAACCCCCGGCATCTGCTGCTGCTGGCCATAATTATTGCTGCTTCTAATTCATTTGGCGAGTACCACTGTTTCCCTCCAACCAGTCCACGGGGAGGCGGCGGTGGCTGCTGGCGGCCGATAAGAAATCATTTTAATTACTCTCGCCATCTCGATCGCAGCCGATGGGCGATGGCCAGTCGATAGACAGCCGACAGACGGCCCCATGGACGGGGACTGGGCTCGGAGCATCTCGGCAGTGCAGCCGGTGGTTATGGTGAATGTTGAGTTGCTGTTGCTGTTGTCATTAGAGAAGCTCGTCGATACAAATATTGACCTATGGCGGCGCAGGCTGTTGGTGACAATGAGGCTGTTGTTGCTGCACCGCACACCACGGCATATGCGGGCGATGCGGCAACAGTGCAGCCTAGGCCAGGCCTGGAGGCGCCCGAAAGTGTGCTAAGCCCGCACACATACGCTCCGATATCTCGCAAATAGTCCAGTTCGGCGATATAATATTTCTGCAAATTACGAATACGCTCACACAGCCTCCCTCCTTCGCTGGTCCCCGTCTCACAAGCACAGAGACACACACACAGAGGGGATTTATGTGCGATTGTTTTATTTAGTTTATGGGTTGTTTATTCGCTGCGCTCGGTGCGGGGCTTTGATTGTGTTGGTCGATTTGTAGCAGTAGTTGTAGTAGTTGCACTGTCTGCATGAGTATGTGTATGGGAGTTGAGGCTCTTGTTGTTGCCGGGCGACGATGAAATTTGTGCGCATCGAGATAAAAGTGCCAGAGCAACTTGTCATCGTAAATCGTCCGCCTGGGGCACAAAGCATCGGCGGAGAGCGGAGCAGAAGGCAGGCGGAGGGGTCACGAGGGAGGGAGGCAGGACACGGGGCCAGGCACGCGGAAAACGGAAAAACGGAAACAAATATGAATGAATAAGGCCCGCAAACAAAGCCTTTATGAGTAGTTGGCGCAGATTTATTATTTTCATATCGGTGGCGGCCGCAGCTCCGTCCGGATTGGAGTCGCGACGGGATGGGGGAGGAGCGGGTCGTGAGGACAAAGAGGACTTTAATGAAGTGACGTCGATATCATCGGCCGTCCATCGGGTTCCATCAACGTGCGGATGGTTCTTTATGGACGCGGCTTCATTTTTTCGGCGGCGCAATTAAGGCCGTGATGGACCGGTCCCCTTGATGAGACGGCCATGTGCCGGCCTGGGGCACTCCGAACTCACTTGGACTCCCTCTCATTGCCATGACTCTGATTTCCCATTGTCACCTTGGCGGGGTCTTGGCTAACGCCAAATTCCTCACAGCAAGCGCCGGGTTCAGGAACTCTTCTGCCGCCCAGGATCCTCTGTCAGTTACCCCTTAACAATGGGGCCGTCAGTCCGGCTTGGGTGAATCATGACGCATCCGGATATCCCTAAAATACCCCTAAGTCCACTAAATTCGCACTTGTGCGGGCGGCTCGAAATTTAATGTGTTTCGGGACGCGCGGCGCAGGACGAGAGTGTGTGAATTCAGTTCAAGCTTAATTCAAAAGTTGTACACGTCCACGGACGGCCCCCTCCTTTCTCGCACTCAACTCGCTCACGCAGGCACCCACGAACATACTCGGTGCAGAGAATACCTCGATGCAACGAGCTCGCCCTGGACACAGGGTGCTTCCTTGGCATGGAGCAGATCCGAGCGGCTGACCCTGGCGGAGCTCCTTGCGCCCTGAACTCTGCATCCTGCATTGCCCGCTATGAAGTGTCTGTGTGTGTCTGTAAGTGCGTGCGTATTTGGGGATGATTAAAGCGGCGATATGAATGCATAATAATAAAGGATAAATGAATTGTGAATCACTGTGCAATCGAATCTGGCCCCGAGGCCGTCAGTGGGCTCCCGGTCCGGTCCGCACTGGTCCTGGTCTTGGTCTTGTCCGAGACCAAGTCAGAGCCGGGCTGAGCTGGGCTGGCGTGGTGTGAGTTCGAGTGAGTCGCTGCAGCACAACCGCTGCAACAACAGGCGACTGCTCCTGCTGCCCCAATAACGCCGCCCTCCCTGCCCAAGCCCCGGACACTGCGCGTTTTTCGATGTTGTTGGTGTTCGTGTTTTTGCTGTTGCTGTGTTTGAGGACTCGATATTGTTGTTGTTCTTACTATTGGTGCTGTTATTGTATTTGTTGTAGGTGTTGTTGCTGCTGGTCCTAACTCACTGCGCAGCAAATATTAAATGGCGTGAAGCTCTATTGCTGCGCTCGTGTTGCCGCCGGAAGATTTATGCAGTTCATATTCACATTTCGAGCCAGCCAACGACGCAGCGACCCTCTCTGCGCCACCCGGCCCCTCCCCGCCGGCCAGCTCTCGTCGACACTGCTCCGAAAACCACGCTGCAGCCCAAACCAGCGCCAGACGGGCGGTCGTCTGGAGGGAGGGAGGCCGGTAGGGAGTGAGTGAGCGAATGAGTGAGTGAGTGCGAGTGTGAGTCGGCTGTACAGCCATTGGAGCCGTCGTGGAGCAAGTGGTCGGCCGGCAGTGAATGCTCGCCCGAATGCGACTTTTGTTGCTGCCGCCGCCGCCGTGGCCGCCGCTGCACTTTCGTTAACGCTCTCACAACTCATTCTCCTCGTCGTGTTCTCCTGCCCCAGCGGCCCGGACTCCGATCCTTCTCGAGTGTGCGCCGGAGCCAGAGCCAGAGCCAGAGCCTCGGAGCGGATTGCAGCAGGGGCTGAGGCCGAGGGGGCGAGAGCTGCATATTAAGTTATTGTATATTAGGTGTTAAATCAGATAAATTTTCGCATAAAACCCCGCATGCAGCACTTGGATTTGCAGAGATTAACGAACAGTTTTCATTGTGAGGCCGACGCGCTGCCCACTCCGCCGCCGGTCGCCGTCGGCCGCTCCCCCCCACGCCGTCCTCCCACTTGGGCCCTGTGGTTCCTGCCGCATCCACCGTGCTCGTGGGGAGTGCGGCCGCCGGATGAATGAATGTGGCGCTGCATGGATGGCCCATGCGTAGCTCGCTCTGATTTCGGCCCGATCCAGCCGGGACTGGACGTCGTGGCCGTTGTTGCTGCCGTTGTTGTTACGACCGTTGCTTCTCTGGTGCAACATTTATCATGGTCACTGCGGCTGGGCTCGTTCTTGGTCTTTGGGGCCTAGATCGACCCTGCTTGGGGCACGTGGATGGAGCCTTGCGAAAGGGCGTCGTTCGCCTCAAGAACTGCAGATTCCAGGTTCCAGCGCCGAGAAGACGCCGACGCCTCTCATTGACTGTTCCTGAGAGCTGTGGCATCCTTCGCTCCATCTGGCAGCACCGAGCGGACGGCCGGCTTGTTGCGCGTGCATGTGTGAGAGACACTGTGTATGTGTCGAGTGCATGAGAGCCGCCGCAGTATTTTTCCTCGAATAATTCAAATGAATCCTTTATTTGCGATGTTTTGCCATTTCCGAATATAACAAAAACAACAGCAGGTACAACAACAAGGACAACAGCAGCAGGAGGTCGCAGCCCACGTGAGCACAAGCCCGTGAGTGTCAGTGCGGTTGAGAGCACACAATCGCACTTTCCGCAGATGTATAGAAAATGCAGCCAAAATATTGTTTATGGCCCACAGCATTTTGGCTGCAGCAACCCAAACAACAACAATGTACACCAAGCAGATCAACGACAACACTCACTGCCTCCCACTCACACACACTCACGCAGAGACGTCGGACTCTGCAGCATCGGCAGCTCAGCCTGCACTTGCGGCTGCTCTCGAACGTAAGTCAGTCCGTGTATCCGTCCGTCCGTCCGCCCGTCGTCCGCCCGTCCGTCTGTACATCCGTACATCCGCTCCTCGGTCGATCCGTCCGTCCGGCTGCGGTGCGCATTGTTGCAATTGAAGACGCTGCAATAACTCATATTTGAGTATGTGTCGAGATGTGAGCGAGGAATCGTGTTGTAAATTTGAACTTTTTTATTGTCGTGTTGCTCCGGCTCCTCTCAGCCGACCCCTCCCCTCTCCTTCGACGGCATCTCGCGCTGGAGGTAGTTGGGACGAAATAAAACACGAACCCGTCGAAAGACACGACAAAAGCGAGGTCCTGTGCGGCGGGGGGAAATATTATGATGTCAAGAGAAATATTGCGCGTCCGGGAGGGGCGGGATGGTCCCCTCGGAACCCGGCGCCCTCCCCCGGGCATGCATGGAGTGCGGCCCCGACGCCCTTCGTCTGGAGAGCCCTCCCTGGGAAGCAGGGTCTGACCGGTGGCTGACCAGGGTCACGGGGCGCCTTGAACTCGGCAGCCCGCCATGTGTTGCTCCGGCGCTCGTTCGCGGCGATTAAGTCGCTGTTGCGTGCTGATGACGCTGGTATTGTTGGTGTCGGCGTTGTTGTCATTGTTGTTGTCGCTGCTGTTAACCTGCGATCCATTAAAACGCGAGCGCTTAACCTGGGCGCACGCACACACGTGCAGTCGCCGACTCGTGCAAGTGGCTCCGCGGCGCAAACGGCGACACTAACATCAACAACAACGACGTCAACAGCGGCAACAACGCCAATGAAAACAGCAACATGAACAACAACGACAACGACAACAACAGCGGCTGCAACAGCGAGCGCATTTAAAGCAAATAAGTTTAAAACGTACTTAAAATCAATTTACTTAATAACAGACAATTTAAGTGCTCGCGCGCTTTCAAAGGCTTCCACGAGCCGCCCTCCCCGGCGGAGGACGCACACACACACACACACGCGAGTGCACCCAACACTCGCGCAGCCACCCGGACCCGGCCGGGGGACCCATGGGCGCGCACCTACGAACGTCGCCGCGCTCCGCAGAGCTTCTCGCTTCTGGGGCCGCGAAGAGCGCTGCTTGGTTGGTAGCTCCCTCTCTCTCGCACTTCGCTGTTGTTGCTGCTGCTGCGGCCGGGCTCCGCGTGGTTGTTGCGGCCAAAACGTTTTGTGCCGGGCAGCCGGTGGAGGTGGCGGAGGGCGGCGCCGGACAGTGGATGGTCGGCGGTGGACGGTCAGTCGAGACCCGGCCGGCCCGGCTCGCAAGGGAGGCGGCGACTTGCGCAGCGCGAGCGCTAAGCATGCAGAAAACAACAAGAGCGAAAACAGCAACAATAATAATAACAATAGTTACCATAGCTGTTGTTGCTGTAGTTGCTGCGCCACTCTAAACATCGCCGAGTGCTTGTGTGAAGGTAATTGCTGAGTTGCCGTCGTTGTTGTTGCTATTGCTGTTGCTGTTGCGATCGGACACGGATTCTCGACTGCCCGCCTCTGGCGTTTTACGCGCAAACACAACAACGAACAGAATAAGAAAGGGCAAAAGAAAGAACAAAAACAACAACAACGACAACAACAACGGCAATCAACGAAAGCGACGACGAAAGGCAACCCAACAGCAACATGGCAGCAACAAGAGCAACATCCCGCCGTCGCATGATGTTGGTGATGGAAATTGCATGCTGCTCGTGCACATTTTATTACAGTTCATATTATTTTGTTTCGTGGCTTTGCTCTACGTGTTGTTGTTATTCTTGCTTTTCTTGTTGTTTGTTTCTTGTTGTTGTAATTGTGATGGTTGTGGCTGTTTAAATTAAGCTGCACGGCAACATAATCTTCTAGATGTAGTTGCTGCCGTGGCTGTTGTTGTTGCCGTGACTGTTGCTATTGCTGCTGCCGCTGCAGCCCGATGCAATGCTAAATTGTAAACTTATAATAAATAGAATTCACATCATTTGCAAAGTGAAGGTTAATTTATGGTCGCGGTGGTTTCTGGGGAGCGCCCTGACGATTGATGACGGGCGACGAGCGACGAGCGAGGTGTGCAATGGGCGGCGGGCACGGAGAGTCGACCAGAAAATTGCAGTAATTGCAGCGACCACTGGGCACATTGGCTGTTCGTCCCGCTGGTGACGGTGTTCGCGAGTGTGCTGCAATTGATTCGAATCGATTTGGGACATTCCTGCGAGGACTGGCTTTCACTTTGGGGTCAGATGGTCAGTTCGAGTCCGCTGCTCCAGGACTCGAGGCGCGGACTGGGGCGTGTCCAGCGAGGCGCCGCAGCTCAAGAGGCTCCCGGTCGATGTGCAAATTAAACGGCGGTGCAGAAAACGATCCATAAACAGCACGATTACGCGACCGGCGCGGACCACACACCGTGAACCGCGCTGCGCAAGCGTTCGTGAAGCCAGCAACAACAACGACGACGGCGATTGTCTGCGCTGCAGCAACAATAACCGCCACTCAGCGACAGCCGCAATGGCAACGAGTTTTCAATTTTCATTCACAATGAATTTCATTTTCATAATCGTCGGCATGACGACGGAGCTGAGGCACAGAAGGAAAGAAATGATGAAGATGACGATGATGATGCAGAAGTGGAAGAAGAGGAAAACGAGTGCTTAGCATACCATTAACCCTTGGCTGCCTGTTGGCCTGTGGTCGCGGCAGGGGCCACGTCGTTAGATTAAAAGTCGCGATTGCACAAACGATCGTTTGGCGGCTTAATGAGCGACTCGTCCGCGTGGAGGTCGGTTGCTATAGCAAGCTGGCTCGAGTCCGGCTACTTGCAACTGACCAGCCAGCTGTTGGAAATTCTTTCGCGTGGGCGAAGTGTTTTCGGAATCTGGCTTACTAGATTGTACACGACTAGCCTCGGTGCGGCATGCAGCAGCGAGTTAACTGAATACCATACTTGCTAAACTAATCGGGAATTTAAACAGATGAGCACTACGTACTAAGTAGCCGCAGTAACTGACGATCATTGTGGCAAAAAAACACTTTCGCATACTCTGCCGATAATCGCCGAGTGTGGCGGAAGCCCGGATCTCATGTCGTGGGATCGCACGCAATCAAAATGACGAATTTTCGTCTGGACGCAGAACTCTAAATGGACCCAGAGCAACAACAGCAGCAGGAATGGGCGGCCATGGTTGCCATGACTACGGCCGCGGCGACTGCGACTGCGCCTGCGTCGCGCAGACCGGTCCGAGTCGAGCCCGAGCCAGCGCTAGACCGCGGCACGCAGTGCTCCGGCCCTCGACCGTCAGGTAGGCGACATGGCATGGCTGCCGCCTCGTTGTTGTTGCTGCTGCGGAGACTGGTGGTGGTTCTTGTTCATGCTGGGCTGTCGATGGCGATGTCGTTGCCCGTGTTGTTGTTGTGTTGGTGACTTTAATGGCTTCCGAAACGATCATAGAGCGAATTAATGGAAGACGGAACCAATAAACGTCGCGTGGTATGGTGCGACGTGTTCTTGTAGTGGACTCATATGTGTGTCGCAGAGGGGGACGAGACGCGGAGGCCGATTGAGCTTTTGACTGCGGGCGGATTTAGGGAGATGCTCGGCGATTCATCTTCCGACACTCTAGCGTGCGTTTGTTTGTTTGAGCGCTTTAATTGAAACGATGTTCCTCCCGCGGAATCGTCACGAGGATGGAATCCATCAAATAAACCGATGGTGCGGATTCGGGAGTGCTCGAGATGGGTCGGAGTCGGCGAAGACCACTTTGACTTATGGCGACGACGTCTTAGAGTGCGTTGACGGAGTAAACTCTGCTGCCCTTGAGGATTAGGCGCGAGAAGAAGGTCGAAGTCTGTCCAAATACCGGTGGGAAGTTGGCAGAGTTCCCGGTGGGAACAGTGGCCATCCTGATTCTCTCTCGGCTGCGTCCAGGTGACCCACGGCCGTGTCAGCATTTGAATTAAATTGATTTCCCGGCTGAATGCGGCCGGGGCGCTGTGGCGGAGGGCGCCGCAATAAATGCTTTAATGAAATCGTTCCTGTGGGCACGTGAACTGGCCGAGGGCTGGGAGTGCGGCTCTCACATGTTTCCCGATATTAAAACATTCAATCACTCGCATCGTCCCACCGCCCTCGTCCTCTTCCTCGTGGCCGCCCTCCACCGCCCGCCCGGTAACCACATATTTTGCTGCAACAAAGCCTATAATTTAATGGCAAGAGCGTTTATAACAAATGGCCGGCCGAGCAGGGGTCGGGCTCGGCATGGACAGGAATGAGATTATTTTCGTAATTCGTAGACATCGATCAACGAAAGTTTAAAGAAGTTGACCCGGCGACGGCCGAGGCGGCTCTTGCTCTGGCTGCGGCTGTCGTCGGGTCCTCGGCGTCTATCGATAATAAAAGTAATTGCGATTCCCTTCAGCGCTGCCAGGGCGCGCGTCCTGCTCCAGAGGAATAAATATGAAATTACTATAATTTGATCGAGATTGGAGTCTCGACGGCGGTGCACCGGCTGGTGGGGGAGGGCGATGCGTGGCCGCTGGCCTGCAATCAGTTTCAGCGAAGCGAGCCGAACCGGGCCGAACCGAGGCAGTCGGCAGGGCCAGGCCGTCATTTAATTGAAACTAACCCGAATCCGCCCGGTCGAAGGCTGTGCTGCATTGGATCCTGTGCCGCTAGGACTAGGGCGGGGACGGCAAGCAGGACCGGGGTCCACTAACCCAGCCGGTCGAGGCCGCGCAAAGCCCCGTGCTTTATCGCCCGTTTAAGGACGCGCGCGCCGTAACTCGCATAAATAATGCATTAAATTATCGGATGCCGCCTGAATTCCGTGCGGACCGCAGAAGTGCCAACTGTGCGCTTCCTGCTCCTCCGAACGCTCCTCCGCCGGGCGGTCGCAGATAAATAATATTTCCGCATCCTGCGTTGACTCCGGCGCTCCTCGGAGAGTCCTTTTCTTCCTTCTGCGCCGCCTTCACCGTCCGTGGTCGTTGTTGCTGTTGGCGCGCAATAAAATCGTCGTAAAACACATCGGTCACGTAATTCCGTTTGTCTGCGGGGTTTTATTGCCGCGCCCCCCGCCCATGGCTTCGACGCCTGCCGGGACTTTTAAACCGAGCCATTGCGCTGCGGCCGGCTCGACGGCACCAGCACAGGACGAGGGCGGACGCGATGCGGCGCGGGCTTAAGAAAAGCCGCCGAGTGGCGCGCCACACGTCTTTCACACGTCAGGAGCGGCCGGCGCCCCATCTTCCTGGACCCTTCTGGAAGGAGCCGCGACTCCTCAGGCCCCGCTCCCACCCCGTTGAGGTCTGATGTCCCTCCCACGGCGCCACATTCCTCGCAGCGAAAGGTCACGCTGGCAACCCTGCCCGGGCGCACTTCAGTTGTGCTTCCCCTAATTTGCGAAAGTTTGTCTTCCCGGAACCTGTTCCGCCGGCCTGGGGGAGAGTTCAACCGAATTCCAAACAAATTTCTAATCTAATTTCTCATTTCTATTGCGTGTCTCCGCGCCGGCCGAACTTTCCCGCACAACTGCCCCAGAACCACCAGCAACAGCGCCACCAACAATAACGATACCAACATCAACAACACGAATACAAAAACAATTAGAACAACAAGAAGAACAAGAACAATAGCTAAACGGCAAAACTTTGATAAACGACTTCCTTGGCTCGCATTTTATTGGTTTCTGGCCCACAAACGCCGACCCCTGCGCACGCCGACTGACCCCGCCGCCTGGCAGCAAATAGTTCGCACTAATTAAGGGTCACATGCGGCTGGCCGGACTCGGACCGGACGGGCCGTGCATCTGCCCAGGACCCAGGGCCCAGAGCACAGGGCTCAGGAGCCATGGGCCAGAATCTTCTCGACCCGACGATTTCGCAGAAATTTAATTTTCAATCGGGCCCTCCTCGACTGCCGGGCTCTCGGCTGCGGAGTCATGAATTCAAATGATCTCGCACACAAGCACAGCAATTAATTCCGCCACTCACACTCGCACACGCACACCCGGTGAAAAATGTCCGCCGTAAATCGCCGTGTTAGCACGTGATGATGAGTTGGGAATCGCCGCCATTGCAATTAATGGTGGCTGCGAGTGGGTGGGGAGGGTGTAGGGCAGAGGGGGTCGGGACGGGGAGAGGCCGGCGGCGTAATTTATGGAGTGCGCCGTGACAGTTCGTTAGTTGCTGCAACTGTTTAGGCGGCCGGCCCCAGCCACAGCCACAGCCACAGCCCCATCGCCTGTGCGTGTGCGTGAGAGGGTGCTGGTGTGTGTGGCCATGCATTATTAGAACCGGCAGCAAAGCTCGTGACACTTTATTCGGCGGCTTAAATGCGATCGCCGACCGAAGCCAGATCGGCGCAGGGCCGTGGCTCACACACACGCGTGGCAGAGTGCGGTCGTGTGTGCGTGTGGGGCTGTGTGGGTGGGCGGCTGGGTGTGAGTGTGGGCCAGGGCCTTAAGTGATTATTATTAGTTTTATGTTTTTAATTGAATTTTCGCCTCTCTCTTTTTTGCGCGTGCTTTGCTCTTAATGCGAATTTATTTCGCCAAATAAATTCCCAATTTTTCCGAATGAAAAAATTCAAATTAAAATTTTTGCACTATTCCACCTCGCTCCACCTCCGCCCGTGTCATTTATTACGGCCGATGCTAACCGGAACGGCGCTGGCCCACTCTTTAAAGGCCGCATTTAAAGAGTTCTGCCAACTCCCGCCAGCCTCTGCCTCTGTCTCTGCCGCTGCCACTGCCACTGCCCCTCGGCGTGCTCTATCTTGAATTTGAATCCCGCCCAGCGCCCCCGACGTTGCCCAACTCTGCTTCCTCCGAGCAAATGTTTTATTTCGTTATCTTTTTGCCGCAGGCCACTGCAAATTAAACAAGCCGCGTCCACCGGCGAAGGTGTCTGCGTTTATTTGCATTTTTATTCGATTCCGCCCGCGCCGTCTGTAGCACCCTGAAACAGTCCCCAACAGTGGTTCCCCCGGTTGCGAGGCGAGCTGGAAACTCTAGGGGTCGCGGAGCCGAGTCGTCGGCCAGGACGCGGTGCTTGGCGAGGGGTCCCGTCGCAGCTCGTAGTAGTAGTAGCACCTCGGGAATCGAACGTCACAGGGGATCGACGAGGTGCTACTTTCGAGCGACGAGCGCTCCCAAAGGGAGGTTCCTGCGCGGCCGCTAATGGAGTTCGCTGTGCTTTACGAGCGCTATTTCGGGAACCTCTTGTGACGAGCCCCGGGACCAACTGTCGCCGCCCTGATGCCCGATGACGAACGCCGCGATTAAGTGCCTCCCCCGCCCCTGATCGGCGCGATCCCTTTCCGCCCGTGGGAAGCCCATCGGAGCGCGGGAAGCAGACAGGAGAAAGAGGAGAGTGCGTTGCGTCTCGCGGACGGACGACATCGACGAACGACGAATGTGTTTGTAAGAGCAACAGCAACAGAAACAACGGGAAACTCTGGCGGCAGCAGACGGAAAGGAGTAGACAGCCTTTCGGGCTCAAATTAATCGCTTAATTAGCTACGGACCGGCGGACGGACGCGCGGCCGCCGTGCAGCGTGTTTTGAAATATGGCGGTCACTTGGAGTTATTGTTTTTGTTGTTGTTATCGTTGCCCTGACGCTGCCCGCCGGGCGCTGCTTATAATTACTTCATTAAACGGGATTAGGCCCGATCGTCGACTGCGCACGGGCTGGTTTTCACCTTTGGGGAAGAAGAGGCGGACCTGTGCAGGCCTCTTCAGGCAGAGGACGCTCCGTCCTTTTCTCGTGCTGCTCGCTCCATACTGAGATTCAGCTTCGACTGCCTGTCGCCACACTCGACTCGTCCTCGCTCTCCTCTCCTCAGCCACTCAAGCCAAGGCGGACGTCGCCCGTCCGTCGTCGCCGGCCCCATAAAAGTCCGCATCGACGAGCGCCCCACAATAGCCCTGGATTTATGCACATTTTTATGGGGTTTGCTCAAAGGATATCATGGGTTTTTAATGCGCCTCCGCGCCGCAGTCGTCTTGGGCCGCACCACCACCCACCACCCGCCGCCTTCGACCGCTTCAACTAATGACCTCGCCTCGAGGAGGCCTCGCATGGCGTTCGGGGCGGACATGTGGCCGCCTCTGCCTCGCGTCGACTGTGACGACGGCGATGCTCTGGAGAAGAGGCGGCGGCCCGATGGGTGGGAGGAGAAGGAGGGAGTCGCCAGCGTTGTTGACAAATCCGCGCCGCCCGAATGGCCGAATGACTCAATCTTTATGCTTCCGCCCGTAGATCATTTTAATTGCGGCGGCTGCAGCACGGACTTGGGTCCGCGGAGGCACGGATTCGCGGACTTGAGGATGCAGGGATCCGAGGATTCTGGGATTCTTGGCAACGCGGCCGAGCGCCAAAGTATCTGGATACTAAATAAAGCGCCAGCGAGACGCTCTAAATCAGGAACACTTGCCCCGCGCGCCTATGCTCGCAACGGCGCCATTTTGTTTGGCCGCCTAATGTTCGGGAATTTATGCCGAAGTGTTGCCAACTCCATCGCAACTGCAGCCCTTCCCCCGCGCGACCAATTAAAGGCAGCTCGCGGCCCGGACCGAGGCTGGAAGGGCCGGCGCGGTTGAGCGCGGGTGTCGCTATCATGCTAATGCCCTCGTGCCGCGCCCGGCCGCTGGCGCTCTCTGATCTAATGTCTGCAGAATGTATCTCGCAGATACTGTATCTGCACGCGTATCTACATGCATGCGGCCATAAATTAGCCGAACGAAGGGGCGTCGGGCAGGGGCGAAAAAAGGCGGCGGGTGGCGTGTGGCGTGTGGTGGCCCCGAATCCATTCAAGACGCTCATTGATTGGCTTCGACGCTCGATGCTCCGCCGCCCTCCGCCGCGCAGGGAGCCTCGTTTCGGGTTGTTGTAGCTTTATCGGCGATGAGAATGAAACGCAAAAACAGCAAATAAATTCAAATGAGGGCGTCTGGGCGTGGGATCGGTGGAAGGGAGGCGATATCGGTCTGCTCCTGCTGTTCTTAAATCGCAATCTAGCAAAGTGATTTAAAGAAGCGGCGCCGACGAGCTTCTGGTGGCGGGCGCTTCCTGGGTGCTGCTCCCAGTGGCAGGGCAGCGACGGGTGGTGCTCGTGGCGCGCCAGGGCCACTTCGAGTCCGCTGCCAGCGACCACTTGAGCTGACGAGGTGGCACCGGCGTGCCGGACGCGTCGCCCGGCTCCCACGGCCCTAAATAGAAACTTGCCTACTTACGGTTTCCGAGCCCCGCAAGCAAACCTGGGGTGGGGCGAGTCAAACCCTGCCGTCTCTTCGCCCTCGGGGAGTACCCAAACAGATGAAGTCAGGTGACAACACTTACCTGGAAGAGAAGCAAATTGAGGTTATTAGTAAAATGTCTGTGGCGGCAGCTCTTAAACATACACAGCTACGACTACGGGCCGATGAGTGAAGAGGGCGGGGAGGAGAGGGAGTTGTTTCGAATGTCCCTCGTAAACTTCGCGATTCCGATTTCATTTCGCTCCCTCTTGATCCATTTTAATTTTTCATTTCAATTCTGAGCTCTTTTCGCAATATTTTCATTACGCCCGCAGCAGAGCATTAATTGGCACACTCACACACACACGCGCACACCGCATTCCCCGCTTCTGGTGCAATGGCTGCCTTTACGAGGCGCGACCGAAATAAAATGATTAAAATAATCCGACGTCGGCACGCGGATCTGGCAGCACCGGGCGGCAGCAGCAGGTATGCGTCCGCCCCTTGCCGGAGTGTTCCTCGTTGTTGTTGGGGGTGGTGTGCGGCGATAATTGAATTCGCCGTAATGTTCGCATGTAAATTGTAAACGTATTAAGCGCGTTATCGACACCAGCAACAACAACGCGGACATGTCGCGGCGTAAATTGCGCGATTTATTCTCATGCCGAATTATGAAGTGCGATAAACCGCGCCGTGATCGCGCCGACCGACCCTGTGCCGCGGCCGTCGGCGGCGCACTGAGCCCGGGAGGATCCTCAAAAAACGCGCTAAAAAACCATCGTCGCCTCCGGGAACTCGGCTCGCTTTTCGCGCCGCAGGACTCCGAGAGGCAACATCTGTGGCCGATCGCACAAAGGACGACCGTCGTAAATCATAACTGCGGCGGAATTGCGTCCTCGGGCCCGGGTCAGGCGGCCGGACGGACAGGCCGACGGACTGCCGGACGGGCGGGCGGCAGCTGAGCGGCCGGACCGCAGAAATATGAAAGTTCATACTTGCCGGCGACAGGTACCGGGCATCGGGCACCGGGTCGGCCCCCGGGGCGCACGGAAGGCGCGCCGAATTGCTTAACGCACGCCTGCGCCGCCGGCGAGGTGAAAGTTGGCAAAACAGCGCGCCGTCGCAGGACATGCAAATCCTGCAATGCAGGTCCCGACACGGGATTCCTGGGAAGGTGCGGCGGACGCAGGTCCTGGAGGGCCGCCCGTGAGACGTTGTAAATCTCGCAATCTCTGCGATTTCAATGCGAATACGAATCCAAGCGCGGAGCGTGCAGCGGAGCGTTTTTTATTTGCATGCGAAAATATTTTGGCGGCAGCGATTTCACGCTGACTGTCTGCAGGTTCCGAGGACCCGCTGTCATTGTCCGCGAGCGAAGGGACCTGGACCTGCCTCGACGAGGGTGCAGTGCCGGTCGGTCCCTCCTGAACCGGCCCGGCTCCCGGTCAGTTCCTGGCTCTGAACTAGGCCGGTTGTCGTTGCCTTTTCGTCAGGTTCTGCGGGTTTGCGAGGGCTTGCCAGGACTGGTATGGACGAAGATTGCCGAGTGCGGGGCTGAAGGCAGCAACAGTAATGGCTCGCGGAAGGCTGTGGTTCCTGGTCTGCTCTTCTGGCTGCTGTTGATATTGGTGGTGTTGACAGGGTTGTTGTTGTTGCTCTGCCCGCATATAAAACATTAAATGGCAAAAATCTTTTCATTTCGAAGATAAACGAAACGGAACCGCTTTTTGCAGCGGCAGCAACTCCTGCGAAGGCTTCTTGAGAGCAGCGAGAGCAACAAAACAAAACAACAGTTTCTTAAGCACCCCACTAAGGCAAAGATGTCCAGCAACAACAAGACGGAGACGGCAACAAGAAAATACGCTTAACGAGCGAAAAGCGTTCGGAAGAGTAGCGAAAATGCACTTGGAGTGAGCGGATGGAGCGCGGCAGTGGCTGAGGCTGAGGCAGAGGCGCAGGGAAAGAGAGGACGGGCAAAAATCTTGGGGAAATCACAAGTAAATGCAAGCAACATGCAATTCGTGCAGTCGTCCGCACGAGCAACATGCTGCATGCAACAACAACTCAGCAGCCGCCATAGCACAACGTTGGCCAAACATGTTTCGAGCAAAAACAACGCCCGAAAAGGCTCCGTGGCAGGGGCTGCGGAGACGAGGGGACGTCGTTGCGATGTCGACCGTTGTTGCTGTTGCTGGTGCTTTTGCCTTCGCTGCTCCTTCTGCTGTTGCTGGTGCACTGCATTGCAATGCGGCGTTTTTGCTGCTGATGCTGCTGCTATCGCTGCCGTTGTTGTTCTTGTTTTTGCTGACGACGAGCAGCAGCGGCGGCAGCAGGAGCGCAAAGGAAACTGTCTAAATTCTTCGCTGCTCTTTTTCACTGCTTTTTTCGCTGCGCTTTTTCCCCTGTTCTTTGTTGTTTTTTGTTTTGTTGTAGCTTTTTAATGATTTAAAATTCCATTTCAAGCATTTTTATACTTAATGATGTGTTTCGCGTTTCTTTGTTGCCCCTCTTCTTCTTCTTCTTCGTCTTTGTCTTCGTATTCTCCTCGTTGCTGCTGCAGCGGTTTTTGCGATGCCCAGCTTCCCCACCCGCTGCCCACGGCCGCACGGTGCCCCACATGTTTGATGCATGCGTTGGACGCATTTTAAATTGCTTTTCGTTGTTGTCTTGTCGTCGTTGCCGTCACCGAAGTCGTTGTTGCAACCGCCGTGGCTGCTGCTTCCGCTGTTGCCGCATGAGTTGTGTGCGAGCCTGGGATTCGTCGGCCGACCGGAGTCCGGTCGCGGTGCCGAGTGGGCAGCGATGTCGCCGCCGAAGATGGCTGCCTTCAGTGCCAATCAGCACCGCTGCCCCCTCCTCTTGATTAGGAACCCGAGACAGACGCCCGAGGGTGCCCGCTGCCCACCCCTGGCGCAGGAGATCCCCGGCAGACGTCCGCGGAGGGAGGAGCTCTCTATCGGCGCAAGCTGTCGCCTTAACGAGGCAACTTTTTGCGGTCGACGCGACAGCAAAAAGAACAATAACAACAAGCAGCAGCCGCACCAGCATCTTGAGAACTTGCAACAAGCTCGCAGACGCAGATTAAATGAAGCCGGTAGAAAAAATCCCTCGGCGTTCGTCAACGTCGGCGACATTGTGTGCTGCTGCCTCTGCAGGAGCAGCAGCAGCAGCAGCGCAGACGGCAGCCATCGCCAGCCACCTCGAGCCACAGAGCGTCAGGAGACGCGTCCGGTGCCGCTCGCCGCCAATTTATTTATTTATTTTGCAGGGCGGATATATTTTATAACGCCGATACCACGTCGCCCTTGCTCCGGCGCGTGTGTTCGAGTTCGCCGAGTTGCCAAACGGGTTCGTTAAGGAGCGCGGGTCCGCGGCAGGTTCTGGTTCTGGTTCTGGTCCTGGTCCTGATCCCCACGTCGGCGGAGTTGTTGTTGATTTGGTATTGGTGTGGTGTCGTGGTTGGAGCGGCTACGTCCGAAGATGGCAAGACGAATTCCTCTCGAGATGCTTTTAATTTCTGGTCGGGCATCGTTTTTTCTGCTGCCGCTGCTGGCTCGGCCGCAATTCGTTAGCCGTCGCGCCGCTAATGGTGCCGGCGATAAGAGTTGAGTTGAGAGCGACATTTGGCCATCGACGACCGTCTGCGGAGCCTCCGAGTCCCGACTGAGCCCGCGCATTCCGGGCTAACGAGCAGGAACGGCCGAAATTGCCCAAAATGGCGATCTACTGGGCGCTGCAGAGGCCACGACAGACGCGGCGACGGATGGGCCTCTGGGGGCGGGCGAGACGTCCGATTGACGGCTCGATTTCGGGTTCATCGTCTCCGCGGGACGGAAGCGGTCCGAGGAGTCCGCGAACTGCTTCCGAGGAGCAGCACAAGTTCTCGAATCGAGCCCCTGATTCCTTGGGAATTGCGAAAGTTTCTCGCACCGAGGCGAGGAGGGCGTGGCCCCACCCCCGCCCGAGCAATCGAACCGGAGCCTCACGTTCCTCTGGCGCAGTTGGCTGCCGTGCGTTTCGTTACTCTTTTAATTCCTCGCCCACGTCCTCGCTCTCTCCTCGGGCGAGCCGGCGAGTACGTAACTCCGAGCAACAGCGCGTCGCACTCGAGCCCGGAGTCTTGCAGGAGCGACCTCGAGCCCCACCTCAGCTCCCGGAAGCCTCCGCCGTCCGTCCCGCTCGACGGAGCTTCCCGTCCGCTCTCAACTCCATTCCACTCCACGACATGCAGCATATGCAAATGCGCCGCAGAAATACTTCGCGAAAGTAAAACCGCCCTGCACCCCCATCGCCGGCCGCTTTTTGTCCGGGTGAATTGTGCGCTACTTGGGCCATTGTTGTTGCTGGTGTTGCCGGTGTTGCCGATGCTCCGTGTCGGTGCTGCCGCCCTCTGCGTTGCTTTGTTGTGCTTTGTGTCCCAGCCCCGTCCGCCGCGGCTCCGTCCTAGAGTCCGCACCCGGGTTTTTCTCGTTTCGCTGCAGAAGTTTTTCACATGTTTTTCTCGTGCCTCGCACCGTGTGCTTCTTCCTATTCTCTTTGCTGCCATCGGGCTGTCCGTCCGGCCCTCCATCGCCCGTCCGTCCCATTGTTTGTTTTGCCGTCGTCGTTCGCTCTGTGTTGCGGCTGTTTTTGTTGCTTCATTACGTTCGAAATTAAAATAGTGCGAGGGGAGCCGCCCGCACCCCTCCGCTGCCGCCTTCGCCACCGGTGGCACTCCGAGAGCTCCGGCCCACTGTACTCGACAGGGGAGCCCTGAGTCGGAGTCGGACTCGGAGCCCCGCCCGCCCGGCGGCGTATCTAGATGCATTATCTTTGCATTCATAGTCGGCTCGTATATCTGAAATGCAGATTCAACCCTTCCCTCCGCTGCGCGCCCGGCCCTCGCGAGCCGAGGGCTCCCCATGGCTCAGCCAGCAACAGCTACAACAACGGCTGCAACAACAGCAACAGCTCGTCGACGCGCCCCACCAGCCACTGTGGCAACTTTGCACGTCTCGCTTCTAATCTCGCTGCCATCCCCGCTCCGCCCTGCCACGCCCGCACGGCTTCGGCCGCGCATTTGCAATGCCGATAGATGGCGTTGCTTATGGTTCTTTTAGTGCTTGCGAATTGCCGCCACCCGCCTCAGCCACCTCAGCCGCCCCTCCCGCCGGGCTGCGTGCGCCCCAGCTGTCAGTCAGTGCTGCAGCGGAGGCCCCTCCCGCCGGTGGAGGCGCGGCGGGCTGCGGCCGAGTGCGGTGCGGCGTGTGCCTGAGCTTGCGTTGGTATTGGTATTGACGGACGACCCGTGTCCAGCGGTATTTTAAATGGATTTGGCAGCCGATTCGCCGCTCTTTGGGCCGACTCCGGCGCTCGGGTCGAGACCGCTCAAAATGGCCGCCGCTCCACGTGGCTCGCCCGGACGAGTGGGCAGGGTGCGGGTCGGAGCCCGTGGCGAACGCGAACGGACCTCGCCCAGCGTGCGTCGCAGAGTTGAAATATCGCAGCATTTAAAAAGCAACTAAATAAATCCCGACCTAAACGTTTCGGCCAACACTCTATAAAGCAAACCTGCAATAAAACGGACCGAACCAGGGCAAGGGATATGGGCCCGAGAGGTGGGAGCGGGAGCGGCCAGGTCGGACTTCATTGTGCTCGTATCTCGAAAGGATCTGCGCCTTCGACTCGTCTTCTCTCGACTTGAACAGGGCTCAGTCGCAAAGACAATTGCGCGGGGATCGGAGGGGCGAAGGAAGGACATGAACAGGGACAGGGACCGGGACCGGGCCGGTGACGCGGATGCCGACGAAAACGAGTTATTCCAGGGGTGCGCGAGGAGATGGAGAGATTTATCGGCGGGTTGCGGAATGTGTGCGAAACAGGTTTGCGCGGACTCCCGGAGGCTCTTCGGAGGCCAATCAAACTTTTTGTCAAATGGTCGCCGGGCCTCGCCACGTATATCAACAGGAAGTCATCAGCCGAGCCGACTTCGAAACCTCGTGGAGGCAACATCTCGTCGGGATCCTTCGATGGAGACAGGAGCAGCGCGGAATTAAGCGACCCGCATGCCGAGCGACGGCGGCCAGAACCCGACGAGTGCAACTCAACGTTGAGAGTTCCCCGAATCGCATGTGCACGGGGTCCTCGACCCACAGTCCATGCCAGGCCAGCGGCAGCGGCAGCGAACGAGCCCGAGTCCGAGCCCGAAGCCGCGGCAGCCAGAGACAAGCGAGGGAGCGCGCGGCCATCTCGGGCGATAGATCGGACGTCGAAGATGAATAAGAAGCTATTTTTACTTGCCAGGCCACGGGAGCGGGTCGAGGACGGAATGCGGGGTGCGGGGTACGGTGGGAGAAGAGCGGGCCGTCGCCGTCGCTGTCGCTGCACTCGACTTGACTCCGCGCGATGACACGATGCGCTGTCGTTGTGGGCATAAATTTCAGGGAACAACTTTTTCGAAAACAACAACGCCGGCCGAAGTGCAAAGGAGACCCAAACACGTCCTCCTCGCAAAGTCGTGCCAATATTTTCTATTTTATTGGCGGGCCGACAATGTTCCTCATTTCCCGAATCTATTCGCCTCTCGTTCCTGGGCTCTTCCCTGCCCGCTGTGGCCGTTCTTCGTCGGTTCTCGTCGTCCTGGGAGCTGCGTCAGACGAATGCAATCACGACCACGATCAGTCGGGAGTCGCTCCGCGACAAGCGAACCGGGGAACCGGGGAGAGTCGGACTGTACCTCGGCCCCTAGGCAGCTGCCCAGCCCAGCCTAGTGAGCGCGTTCTCAGCGCCCTTGTAGTCCAATAAGCCCAGGGTCCCGAGTGTTCAGCGTGCGCGGGTGAGCCAAGGATGACAACGGTGGAAGCAGCCAGTAGGAACCGAATGCACCTCCAGCCTCGGTTTCGTCTCCAAGTGATTTCCGCAGAGCCCATAATTAACCTGATCTCCTGACATGAAGCTTCGGAATTTAAAGTTCAGACTACTCTGCGGCGAACCGGGCTACGGAGCCAGAACTCCATGTGGCACCGAGCGACGCTCAATTAAAGGATTTCGAAGATTTTGGCACATGTTTTCCCCTTTTTATCGCCCACAAAAAGTTGAGGCCAAGATGGCATTCGTCTGGGCTTTGCGGCCGACTCGGGCGACTCCTCTAATCACACATTCGATGTTGCGGTGCTGACAAACGACGTCGATGGCGGTGTCCGCCTGAGTGTGTGTCTGTGTGTGTGTGTGGGAACATAAACGCTGGCGGAAGCATGCAGCAGGCTCTCCATTTATCACGATACACTTAATCTCCGAGCGAGTCGAGCCGAGCTGAGCTGAGCCGACCCAGAGCGGACGAGCGAGGGCCACGGAGCCTCGCCACTTGGCGTCCGTTATCTAAATGAGGGAAACCTAATACAGCACAGCAGAGCACAGCTCAATACAGCTCAGCAACAACAACCAGCAGTGATTATCGCGATGAGACACTTTCGACGTCTCCTGCGCCCGAAGGAGCCGCGCGTCTCCATGGCGTGTTGCGAGATCTTGTCCTGTTTCTTGTTCTGGCTCTTGTTCTCTGCCTGATCGCCTTCTTGCCCCGGTCCCCGCTCGCACCCTGGTCTCGGGCTCGTTTCGTTTGGCTGCGCAATTAGAGTCGCCACTAAAACAGCGTCGCCACTCGCTGCACCGCCGCTAGCGAGGGTCCCAGGCCCCGACTCCGTGCACTGAAATCTCGCAGGCGACGCTTCGAATTTATTTCTCATTTTCGAACATGGAAATCGGTTGTAATTTGACATGCTTTCGAGTCATCCGTCCCTCTCCCTCCACTGCGCATGCAGGACGAGTGCAATGCATAAATTTCGTCCGAATCGGCTGCTCGATGGCGCAACGTAACGAGCTCCTTGTACTCCATATTGGATTTTGATTTATTGCCAGGACATGCCCGGCGCGCCACAGCGAGTGCGACTGGGAGAGCGACGGAGAGAGCGTCTGTCTGTGTGTGTGTGTGTGTGTGTGCGGGGGAAAATGTGCCCATATGGGACAGGCAGGGCGCAGTGGTGCGACCTGTCCCGGGGTCGACGCCGGAAATGATGACAGTTGCTGCGGCTGCAATTGGGCAGCGGTATCGATCTCTGGAGGGCCTTCGATCGCCGGCGGATGGGACTTGGAAGTGGTTCAAGCAGAGCCCTCGCCGATGACCGCACCGGCCTCATCTTCATCGCCATCGCCAACGTAATCGCAATCGCCGTCCCCTCGTTTCGTGCCGCCCTCCTCGCACTTAACGTTCGCGGCTCGAATAAATTTCCAATTTCCATAAATCATCCCCCATATAATTTTTCGCGTTCGAAGTTCATGCGATAATCAAACAATAACAGCAACAACAACTGCAATAGCAACAACAATAATAACTGCAACAGCTACAGATTCAACGACGCCAACGACAGCAGAGTTCAAACAATCAACGTTCGGAGCACGGGCAATTGTTGTTGAGGCTGTTCCCGCTGTTGCTGTTGTTGTAGTCGCTGTTGTTGGCGTTGTCAATTTCGAGCTCCACAAAAAGACACGCCAGCAACAGGAACAACAACGAATGAACTCCCAAAGGTCCGCTTCAATTAAAATGCGTTTTTCACAGTTTATGAAGTGCATCTCGTAAACCATCTCGCATTGTTGCCGTGCCGCGCGGCCCGCAGCCCCTCGTGTTGACACTGGGCACCAGGACCGAGAAGGGCAAAAAGAGCCGCGCGCAAACAAAGCGGCAACACTGCAATTTGCGCGCGCAAAAAAGGAGCAACACCGCGATAACTCTGCGCGGAAATTGTTGCTTTTATTATTTTACATTTAAGCGCTTTTTGCCCGCCCGCCTTTAATTTGGCGCCGGGCCGGTCGGGCCGGTCGAGCCGTCGTGACGTGTGTCGCAGGGCGCGCATGGGCCCAATTTTTATAACTTCATAATGGGGGCCTCTGCGCCCTGCCTTTGCTCGTTATCAGCGCCCGGCCGCCTCCTGCTCGTAACTCTCCTCCCGCCGGCCGGACCGGACCGGGGCCGGATGGGCAGCTTCACGCGTCGGCTGCCAAATTCTGCCGATGCTCCATCAAAGGCTCGCTCAATTGGCAATCGCGTCGGCAACGACGGCCCTCAGCGGGCAGTGGCGGGGGCGCGGAACAACAGAAAGTAATATCGGCGACATTTTATTGCCTCGCAGGAGGCGCGGCGAAAGGGACGCCATCAGATACCGCTCAGCGCCGATCGATCTGCGCCGTAGCCAGCACCAGCGCCAGCGCCACCGACATCGCCACCGAAAGCGCCTCCCACAAGGCCGTGTGTGGGTCCATGTGGCTGTGTCAGTGCGCGCTTTATCTTCGCTGGCCGTTCATCTTTCCTCGGCACGGCAACACTTGCTGCTGGTCCATTCCATTCCATTCGGGCAACAACGACCACAGCAGCAAAACAACGACAACAACAGCAACAACCACATGCTGTCCTTCGCGTGTCCAGAGCGAATTCCTTTCGGGTGAAAAATTTACATCCTGTTTGGCTGACGGTCATTTTAGAGCTTCCGATGCCGCTCCATCTCCGTCTCTATCTCGCTCCAGCTCTCCGTCTGTGTCTGCTCGCTCCGGTAGTTGGGCGGCCGGTCGGCCGGGTCAGCAGCACGATCCCGGCCCAAACCAACAATAAAATCCCGGCCCGTAAATTGGGGCTTCGTGCGACCGAGCGGACGGCCTCGGCCTGATTGAGTGGGAGGCGCTGCCAACGACGGTCGGCGGAGCGGGCGGCGACGCCGAGAGCGCGCGATAACTCGATAATTATGTCCGCTTTTGTTTATTTCGCACATCGATTACAATTTTCAGCGATGAGCGGGCTCCAAGGGTCGAGCCCCGGCATCCGGGTCTGCGCGTTGCCAATCGTGTCTACGCAGGCAGGGGTTGCAAAGGACGTCCCACAGCGAGGAGAGAGGCGCGGTTGCGAAGTGTGTTAGAAAGGGCACGGAGTCAAATGCCCGCTACAGCGCCGTTTTAGGACCGCGATTATAGGGAAAATAATTTTCCTGCAATTGGCTCCTCGACAACCATGAGATCTCAGTTTAATTTGGGCATCCCTGAGCCCCGGAGAGTTCAATAGCTCTCGCTGCCACTCCACAGTCGCGCCAACAGTGCTCCAAATGCGACGATTTATGCGCTCCTCACACAGCACCTTCCGCCCCTTCCGCCCATGACGGGCGGAAATATTCATACGACTCTCGCTCAAGTTATCAAACACCAGTCGAAACCCCGGCCTCACTCCCGGGCAGCTCCTGGCGGACGGGAGAAAATTGTGCAAACTCGCCTTTTGGCTGGCAAACTCGTGTCGCCCCCGCCATGGCCCAGCCGCTGTGCTTTCGATGCGAGTGCGCCGGGCACACTTTTAGGAGCAGCAGCCCCTCCAGCCAGGCTCGTCCGCTCTTCACGCCCCTTCGACTGCAACAAATAGACGTCTCCATCGCGCCTTCTCCTCCCTCGGGCGGAGTTATTAAGTTGTGATTTATTAACCAAGGCCGGAAGGAGCGGTGGTCGGAGGGCCGAGGAAGTCGAAATTGCTTTGTCGGTGCCATAAGTGAAGACGGATGCGCGGATGGGCGCGGTGTGGGGAGGCTGGATGCGGAGCAGGGCGAAGGCGAGGCCGTCCTGAAAGAGGGCTCGACACCACCCCTCCTACCCGAGTCAATCATAATCCTGCATATAAATTGTCACATGTCTACGCGCCCGCCGAGGCTAAGGCAGAGGCAGAGGCAGAGGCCGCGGTGCTGCGCCAGCCTCCTGCATTATAAATCCATCAACGCCTTTGGCACATCAACTGGAGCCCCACCCTTCAGCAGGCGGATGGTGGAGGGTGGCGGACGCCGAGGCGCACAAAGGAACGCTGACTCAGCCACTGCTCCGTCTGCTTCCTCTAGCTCTGGCTGTCTATCTGTTTGTCTGTCCGGCCCTCCGTCTGCCCGCTGCCCGCTGCCCGCTGCCCGTCTGTCTATCTGTCTGCGACATTTCATGGCTCCGCTCAGAGCACCATCGAGCTGACAGTTCTATGGCGCGTTGACAGTTCATTGCATATGCAAATGGCGGAAAAAACGGAGCGACCGAGACGACGGCGGGTCGGGGGCGAACGCAAAGGCGAAGAGTGGAGTGGCGAGCGGAAGGAACTAAAAAATTCGTCTTCGTTAGGCGAAAAATTGCTTCATGCAACTTTCATATGCAAATAAAAGTCAACAACATGACATTGACGAAAGCCCGCAGTCCGCAGCCCTCGTCCGAGCAGCCCCGGCCCGAGCGGCAGGTCCGAATGCGAGGCCATATTTCTTCGCCCTCCTGAGGCTCCTCGCACCCGTCGGAGAATGAGACGTTTCTGCGGCCGATCCAGGGTACCCCACCTCGCCGTCCGCCTGTCCGCGACGTGTGGAGTCGCTGAGGCGCGGGATCGGCGGACTCCTGGCGACGGTGGTGTTGCGGCGGAGGGGTTCAAATGAGACTCGTAAACGCGTCCATGACGAAATAAAATGTCGTTTAACGGTGACAAAATGGCCTCGGAGTCGTCGTTTTTGTCGCTGACGTCGTCGCCACCGCCGTCGCCGTACTGCTGTCGCTTCCGTTGATGACAATCTCCACACCGACAGGTGCAGGAGGCACGTGCGCCTCCAGGAACCGGCCGATGGGCGATAAGAGCACCTCCCGAGGCGCGGAAAGGCGGGCGGCGAGTGTCAGCAAAACTCTAATGGCTGCTGGTGACGAAAATTAAATTTCAATATTTGAGTAGCTGCCGAGGCAGATTTGGGCCGAATGTGCGGCTGACGCGGCGTTTTCGAGCCCAGGCCGGAGGACACGTTGGGTCAACCTTCGGAGTCGAGGTGATGCCCCGAGTGTCTGGAGAAACGGCTACCGGTACTCGGAGAATCAATCTTCAGTGAGCCTCGTGTGGACGGACCTGAGTCGCCGACAAATTGGCACTCGGACCCTCCGGAGAGTGGTCGAAGCGCCCGTATCGGTCGCCGGGGCAGCAGGAGGAGGCGGCCCGGATACTCGAAAGCATTTTCATTCCGAGCTGCATTTTCAATTGCGAAATGTTTTATTTATTCAGCATAATTTGTCTGCTGTCCCGGCTGACGGCAGGATATTTAAGTGCGCAGGATGCACGAGGTCGACTGGCCGGGAGGGAGGCAAGGCTGGCTGGGGCGCCCGCAGTTGGTATGAAGAAGCACCGGCTTGAAGTCCTATAAAATACTTTTGTTGCAAAACTATGGAAAAACGGAGCGAAGGGAGCCGAGGAGCGCCGAAGTCGGCGGGGTTGGGCGAGACGAAACGAGAAACAAAAACTCTGACAGCAGAATCGAAAACAAAAAGGACCAAAGAAGATGGAAGAGAAGACGATGACGACGACGACGGTGGCTGCTGGAACGGATCAGCGCGGAGGCTGCAAGGCTGCCGGAGCAGCAGCCATGGTTCGTGCTGCCTTTTGCGTTCGGTTTAAAATTCCACTGCGCTCCTCGCCTGCCCCGCCCACCCGCTCTGTGGGCCATGCTGCCCTAAGCACATGCAGCATGCGTTCCGTAAGTAAAACGTAACCGTAAGCGGAGAACGTTGAGAAACTTTTATAAATTATCCTTGAGAGAGAATCCTTGTTTATGGCTCGTGTGCAATTTTCATTTTATCGCTGCAAAGCAAAGCTTAGCTCCGGTTTCTTCTGCTTCAACTTCGTCACATGCGGCAACAACAACAACAGCAACCAGCGCACCATCAAGGACGAGCCCGCCATTGCCATGCATCCAGGGCACTCGCAGCATCCTACTGCGTTTCCTACTACTGTTCTACTCCTGGCCGACCGAGGCATCAGCGTAGTTTGAGTGCGTCTACTGCTCTTCCTGCTACCTTTCTTCGGCACTACTGCGCCTTCATGGACTCTCAAAGTCGCGCATGATTTCATTCGCTCGGGCCCAAATTTTTCTACTTGTGCGGCGCGACTTTTTATGGTTTATTTGTGTCTGTCTGCAGACGCACGCACACGCCAACCCAACCACCCACACCCCCCTCCACACGCCATGCCCGCCCTCCGAAAATAAGTAGTGGAAATAGTAGCAAATACCGCGCGTGGTGGGCTGGGCGGAGTGTGTGCGGGGAACAAAGTTTTATTGGCAAAATCTGTTTATGGCTTTTGAATTTTAATTAGTTTGCATTACGTTTCGTCCTCGACGACGCTGCTGCTGCTGCTGCTGCTGCTACTGGTGTTGTTGTGGCTGCTGCTGGTGGAGATGGTGGTTTCGAGCTCGCCCCTTGGCCCACAGCTCTTTGTCTGCCTCGGTTCGTCTGTCCGTCCGTTGTCAAGAGTCGTCTGCCGCCTTTCCACACAGCAGCCGAATTCCATACACAACGGCATAGTCGCCCCAGCAACAACAACGCTAGCACACCAACAACAGTCGCAGTGAACAAATTTTAATTCGACGAAACATGAAATTGCTCTGTGGCTGCAGATGCTTCGGCGCAAGGAGTCGCCGGGGCCGCAAGACGCAGTGACTGAGGGAGGCGGCAGCCGGCAGGACTCTGAGGGTGGCTCGAAGTTGAAGGACTTCGACTCCTTGTGAGAGTCCTTGGTTTTGCCATTATACTCATCGTTATTATTGCTGTTGTTGCTTGTGTTATTTCGAATCCATCAACGATTTGGTGAGCGTCTTCGCCCTGCCCGCCCCACGACCCGGGCTAATACGGGCGATTGAGGCCACTCGAGCGCCACCAAAAACGAAGCCGGTCGATGGCGAAACCTGGGAAACGCGGCCATTTCCACGAATGGGCCGCGAGCCTTATTCAAAGCTGCGGGCATGGAGCGGGCCGAACGAAAAAACGCCGTCGCGATTTATTCGCCAGCCATTTGCGGACCATAAATCAGCCAATCACTGAAACGCCGCTGACAAGCTGAGAATTCGCTCGCTGCATCGACGACCACGACTGCGACAACGACAGCCCGACCAGCGGCTCCAGGAGCAGCCGCCGCAGCAGCGCGGGCTATGGAAGCCACTCAAGGCAGCGTTGGGAGATTTATTGCGCGGCAACCTGTTTCTTTAATTGCAACATTTGCGGCCGCCGAGCCGTCGGGTCGCCGGCAACGACAACCACAGCAACAAAGGCATCGACAACTCTAAGACGGCTGCGAGAACGATGCGAAATGATCGAGGCGGATCGGCAACAACAACCACAGAGCGAGACAGAAGCAGCAAAAATAATTACAATAATATTTTAAATTGGCGACCAACGACGCGGCAAAGCAAACAGTAGCAGCAGCAACTCCGACGACGTCAACAACATGTGCTTGCTGCCACCGTTGTTGTTGCTGCGTCGCTGACTTTGAATGCGGAGCGAAGTGCAGCCAGACTATGTTGCAGACTTAGGAGTTCTGCGTCGTCGCCGCGTGGGGACGTCAACGCAGTCATTAGCGCCGAGTGAGGCGGAGGTGCAGACAGGGCGGCAGAGACGGAGGCGAAGGCGGGGTTCGGCCCGGTCGCACATGACTCACGCGTTCGCAACGACATCAGCGGCAGCCTCGATAGCAACAACTACGATAACGACTGGCTGTCGCGAGACAGATCGCTCCGAATCGAAACGAACAACTAATGAAATCAAGTCGCGATTTACGAGCAACATTTGCAGTTCATCGGCAACATATTTAATGCGAAGGCGACTGGTCGTGTGCTCGTTCGGCTGGCGTCCATCGATCGATGGAGCGATCGAATGGCACAGCACAACAACAAATCGATCATGCCGAACAGCCTCGCGCAGCGCTGGCCGGCGTTCGAATGGCGCGGAAACCCATTTGAGGAAACCGATGGAGTTTCTGATGCTGCTGCTCCCGCCGCCGCAGCACTCGGTGCAATTAAAATGACGTTTGGCCTCGCAGTCGTTGTGGCCCGCATCCGTCTGCACCGCCGACTGCCGGAGCCGAGTCCGAACAAATGCACATAACTTAGACATTTATTGCCACGACGTTTATGGATGTCGTGCCGGCGACGTTTCCCCCGCATGGCGAGGACTTCTTGCGCTCCGGAGCTCAGATTTCTCCGCGGTTGTGCTCCTTGCGAGCCCCGAGGGACGCGGCTAGGGTCCCGCCTGCGTCGTCGAACTCCGCCGACGCTGCCGTGGGCCCGCTGCGCTAGGCAGAAGGACCCTGTGGCCGCGGGCCGGAGCCGTGGCTCTATCTGATTTTTAATTAATTCCAAACGCTGCCAATTAGAGACGCGGAAAGAAAGTCCGGCGACTGCACGGCCGTCGGACGGGTCGGAAAATCGCGAAAATGCGGTCGCAACGCGAGCTGCGACGCCGTCGTCGTCGGCGTTGGTTGCGCTGCCTTGATTAAATCAGTCATAGGAATGCAACGTGTGGTTGTCGTCGACGTCGTTTGGTGTATTGCCGTTGTGTTTGTTGTTGTTGTTCGTGTTGTTGTTGGCGTTTTTCTGTTTCTTTCTCCATTTCGAAATCGTACAAAAAATCGCGCTGAAATGTACTTTTACCAATTCGTTTGGTTGGTTTGTGTTTTGTCGTTGTTGTTCCTGTTATTGTTTTCCCAACCGCGCACTTCACAAATTTTATGCCGTTTAACCGTTAGTCGGGGTATATTATGCAAACAACCAAGGCACCAACACCAACAACACAGCGAGGACAATGGCAACAACATGTGAGCCTCTAGTTAGCCTCATTTGCAAAAATGGCCAAACAGACAACCACTACAAAAACAATGGCAAGCCGGAGAAGAAGCAGACAACGACAACGACAACGACGAGTGGAAGAGGAAGAGGACAGAGAGGGAGGAGAAGAGGGTGAGGGATTGGGGTTGGGGGCCAGCGCTGCTTATGCAATCAACCAACATTCGCGACCTTTTTGCGCCCGCCACTGACGACGGATCGACTGCTTTATCGACTTTTGCATTTCAAATGCGCTCGCTCGCCCGTTTTGCGGCTCATTTCGGTTTGATTTCTATGTGCCGGCTGCTGCTGCTGCAACTGCTGCTCCTTCGTGCTGTTGTACGTCTTGCTTTTGTTGGTTTTTGTCGATGTCGTTGCCGTTGCTGTTGCCGTGGCTGTTGTGGTTGTTGTCTCTGGCAACATGCATGTCCTCATTGGAAGGACTTCGTGATGTCTGCGATTGTTGCAGCGATTGCAACATTGCAGCGAATCGTCGTCGTGGCGGTCCGAGGTCCACAACGACAACGTCGGCGACAGCGACAACAACAATGACAATGACAAGAACAACGCCAAGAACAGCGACACAGCGCATGGAACAACAACAGTAATAGAAAAACGAACCCTCATCGACCGACCTGGTCGTGTCTTCGTTAACTGCTTGTCTAAATGGTCAGGAGTGAGTGCGGCTGTGTGTGCGCCGAGTTAGAGGTTAGGCAGGGCAGGCGAAGACTTCTCGTGACCGCCGAGGAGGAGGTGGGCAGGGGCGCGGGCCCTGGGATCGATTCGAGAAGCAGGCCATGAGAAACTCCAAAACGCCAGCTCGGGAGGGGCCTTCGGGAGGTCGGCGGGCCCGGGGTTCGAGAGGCGCTCGGAGTCGCCTCGGCCCACCGTCCGGACCGCGGGTCGGATGAAGTTGTCAAGTTCTCAAGGCCCGCATCTGCCTCGCGGACCTCGATTCGTATCTGGCCCGGTCGACGGGTCTCGGCCGACCCCGGCGGCTACAGCTTCATTTCATCCGTCTCCGCCGCCCGCTCCCTCGGTCCGCCAGAGCAGGGAATAAATCAAAACTGCGACCAACAACGACAACTGCGAGCTCCAAATTTTTACCTGCCCTTCGTGCTGTGGTTGCTGTGATTGTGTTTTCGATGTCCCGAACAAAAGTTCCGAAACAAAACACAGGCAAATAAAACCTCAAAGTATTTGTTTAACGCAGTTAGCGACATTTTCGTTGTCGGAGAGTTGAAGTTGTCGTTTTTCTGGATTTAGATGCTGTCGTTGTCGTTTTCGGTCGGTGGTGTTGATTGCGTTGTTGTTGCCGCACTGTCAACCTCATTCGAACGAGTCGCGCCCGCGTGCCGCGCATGAAAACGAATTCATTAACTTTTCAAACGCAAGCGGTCCGAGTGAAAAGCGAACAAATGAAATGACAACCACTGCGACGACGCCTTTTAAGCCAACTGGACGTCCCAAAATCCGGAGACGTCTTCGCGGGCCGAGCACCGTCGGCCCCTTTGTGCTCGGATCGGTCGATGGAGACGTCGCCTGGTTGTGTCACCGCCGTCGATCGGCGTCGCGCCCTCCAAACGTGCAGCGCCTCCCAATCGCCGCGCGCCATCGCTCGCCGTGCGGGTTTCGCACGCTCGCCATATGGAAGCGACCTGTCCCGAGGATCCTCGAACCAGGCTACCTGCCGCAGGGCAGAGGGCAGGCGCTCTGCAAGGACAACGTAAAAAACGGCCTGCCAGGGCCGCAGAGAATCTCGGGCGAAACCGTAAGACCCGGCTGGCCTTGACTGCGCCAGGGCCCGGAAAGACCTGGGCACTTGGGTTCAGGGCCGCGCCCGGGGAGTGGAAAGCGAGGAACATGTGTCGCGTTTTTTAATCGTCGTAAAAAACGCCGTTTCAGCAGCTGCGCGCGCCCATTGAGCACCTGGACCTCTTAAGTCAAGGCCAAGGGCTGCGCCGTTTCTGGACCTTGAGCCGCGAGTTTGAGGCTCGCAGCCATGGGGATTTTTCCGAGATGCTCGTCCCATGCGGCGTCCAAGATCGCCTGGGAGCGGAAACACGGACGTAATTTGGCGGTGGTGCGGAGACCATCGGAGCGAAGCTCGTGCTGGGACCGTCGGCTGGGTTCGTGGAGGGCCGTCTAGGCTGAATCGGTTTCGATTTTCCGTCTTACTACATGAGTCTCGCCGCCTCCGATTAATCATTACGAGGCCCATTGAATCGGGTCCGTCGGGCGATGGCGGCGGGAAAGCACAATCTTCATTAACACAGAAATGTAACGAGGGGCCCGATAAATCACGGCGCGGCAGTGGCATAGGTGGCGAGGGCGCGCAGGGTTGGTGGCAATTCAATAAAAATCAATAAATATCACGGAAAGGAAATTCAACGAAATTCAAAATAGACGAGACAGGATTTCAGTAGAGGAATTCGCGTGAAGGAATTCAAATTTAAGGCCAGAACTACTCACGGAAACGGTTAGACGACGGCAGACAGACAGACAAAGAGACAGACAGAGACGGTGCATAAACAATTTCCAACTAGATGGCAACGCCGGGGCTGTTTGCAGCAACTGCGGCAGAGGCCGCAGTCGACGACGGCGATCAGAATTTTCCCAAAACAGAAATTTGAACACAGCGGGGGGTGAAGAAGGATGGGTTCGTTTAAGGAAGGAAGGAGAGCAGAAATAGCAGAAGAGCGCAGCGCCGACGTCGTCCGAAGACATTTCGCTGGCGAATATTGTGTGCGAAGCGATAAACACTTCAGAGCGGCCATTAAAATCTCAAGAAGATGGGTTCTGGGCGAAGGGGCGGCGACCACGGGTACGAGCGGCGAAAGAGCAACGAGTGCCGCCGCATGCGAGAGCGGGAGAGGTAGCGCGAGAGCGCACGAACACATGGCTGACGTCGGCAGCAGCAGGCAGTCAGGCGCGCTCTCTCCGCGAGCAACAACAACGCGGGCGCGCAAGAGCGAGAGAGCGCGAGGAGCGCACAGCGAGAGAGCGCGGCGAAAATGAATGATGGCGGGCCAGCAAGACAAATAACCCAGCCTCTTTATGGCGCTCTCTCCGGTGAGCGATGTTCGTACGCGACAGCGTGCGTCCCTCTCTCGCACGGCAAACACCACGAGAGGGAGCGAGAGCTGGGCTGAAGCACGGGCCCACTGACATTCCAGTGCTGCAGAGCACGAGACACAGTCGACGATGTTGCGGCAACATCGTAGTTGCCGTTGTCGCCGCCAGAAGAGGCGGCGAATCCTACGCAATGTTGCGCGGCGGATGTTGCTCCTCTCTGTGAATCGCCACATGCTGCCGCAACACGGTTTTCACTCAAACCTCGGACAACTCGCTCTTGTTGCTCGCAACAACAACAGGGGCGGCTTCAAACCGCGAAGACGGATGGCTTTCGCTGCGGCGAATTTATTTACGACGCCATATTTGTTGTCAACGCGCCATGCGCCGTGGCCGCTCTCGCTGCGGCCGCCGTCGTCGTCGTCCATCATGAGGCGGCGAGTGGCGGCAAATGTTGCTAGTCGCGCGGTGACTGATGGGCGCGTCGCAGGCTGCGTCACTGCGTGCGTCGGGCGTCGGGAGTCGATCGCGAACGGGCGCCTCGCAGTGCGGGATCCGGACGACGGCCTCCGGGGCCGCAAGCCCTAAGTCGCGGACCGCTCACCGCGTGCACCGGAGCGCAAATCGATTCTTTTTGTTTTGCTCAGCGGATTCGGGCGCGCCGTGGCTCCTCGCCCGCCCGAAGACGCTCGCAACCAGAGGCTCAGGCGGAGGCGCGACCCCGACCCCGACGGGCGCCCAAGGAGACCGGCCGTGAGTGCGCATGTTCCTCGCCTCCTCGCCGCGGTGGGCGCCGGGTGGCGGAGGCGGGGGCGCGGGCGAATGCTTTATGGCGCCGAGGGTAGTTGGATTCGCTGCGCCGGGAGCGCCTTCCGAGTGCGGCCGTGTGAGTGAGAGGCGGCGAGTCTGCGAGTGAGTGCGCGAGCGGCCGAGCGATAAATATTGGAAAACGCTGCTCGCTCTGCCGCCGTCGTCGTGGCGTCGGTGTTGCTGGCAGCAGTATCTGGCACACGGCTCCACGGGGACCGGCCACGCAGCGCCGGAGCCGCCGAGCGCGAGGGCCGCCGCTCTCCGGTCCTCGCCGCGGCAACCTTCAAATCCGAGGCAGCACGTCTTCAATCGTCTGCTCGGGCGATTCATCGACCTCTCGCTGCTCCGGTTCCGGGTCTTGAGCCCGAAACTCGGCTCTCCGCCCTCTCTCTCTCCTTCTCCATCTGTCTCGCTCTCTCGGCGGGCGCTCCACGGCTTCGGAGAGCGCCGCATGTAACGATGTCGGTTCTGCGATTCTGTTTCGGCGATTCCTCTTCGATTCTCTTTGTGCTCCGTCCTCTTCCGCTGCCTGGCTTTCGGCCTGGCTCCTTCTACGGCCACAACAGCCGCCGCTCGCCGGCTTCCTCGATTCGATTTTTCTCCCCTCGCTGCCGCAACTCGGTCCTCGATTGTCATTGTTTCGATCCGCTCTTCGACCGCCCCGCCCTCTCTCCCGGCCGGCCCGCTCTTCGCCAGTGCACTATAAAGCACACATTTATAGACACTTGCTGCCGGCACCGTGCGGCCACCCGCCCGCACCCCTGCGCCCGGAAGCCGGATTAAATGGGTCATTCCACTGGGACTCCTCGGCTGCCGCGCTGCTCGGACAGTTGGCAACGCCGTCCGTCCTGCGTCGTCCTCGTCCTGGAGTTGATGCCGGCGTTTGCTGCTGCTGCGTCGTGTCAGGGGCGCGTTCCGTTCTCTTCGGGCAAGCGACCGACTCCGGGACGGGGGAGGGAAGGGATCTGCTCGTTCGCGATCGGCAGTGCTCCGAGGGACCTGAGAGGGCCGGGCCTGCAGCACTTCATAAACTGCTGCCGCCTCGTCGCTCCGTCGCTGCGCCCCGCGCTGCATCCTAATGACGCCGGCCGATCGCCCGGCCCTCGCTGCAGCGGCGGACAGTTTCAATGTCAATTTTCGCTGGTTCTCGGCCGGCGCGGGAGCCGCGGCGAGACGGACCCAACGGCCGCGCAGCCTTAACTGGCCGGGGATCAAATCGAGAAGCGAAACTGCCGTCCGAGTAATGAAGACGTCGTTTATTTGCGTCTGGATGTGTATGGAATTAATAACGAGTCGTTGCTGTTGCTGTCTCCGCGACGTCCATTTCTTCCGCTGCTGTTGCTGACACTCTCGCTGTTGTTGTTGTTGCCTTCGCAATCGCCGTCGCCGTTGCCGTTGCCGTCTCCGCCATCAATGTCTCTGTCACTGCTGTTGTAGCGGACGCGTCGAACAGCGATTTTAATTGATTTTCGAACACGTCGCGGGAATTTATTTCGGCTGCGTTCCCACCAGCCGGATGATTTAAGGAGATCCGATCTCGCCGGATCCCTGCCCGGACTCGAGGCAGCTGGGGCGAAAGCTCGGCTCCACCGCGCTCTTGCGCTAGGGCCCAACAGAGGGCAGCAGCCGCGACCCGCGGTCAGCCGAGCTTCCTACCTGCGCGGACCTCGGCCGGGCGAATTCGGCTCTGGAGCGCCAACCACTGGCTCGCCTCGGAAGCGCCGCCGTGGAGGCCCAAATGGCGCCCGCGGTACCCGCGACTGCGACCGCGGCGTTGCCAATCGCCGGGAGGCGCTCTTATCGCGCGGGAGGCGCGGGGTTCCTGAATTCATATTTTAATGCGAATCGAATGGTGTTGTTTGCTGATGGCTCCGTCGCGGTGTCGGCACCTTCGCCGAGTGCTGCTTGTTGTTTGTGCAGCCACTCGACGGGACGGAGCGCACGAGGCCTGCGGCGCACCTTGCTCCGGCCCGGATCTCAGCGCGGGCAGGGGCGGGGCAGGGGCCACAGCGCGAGGGAGGGTGCCAAGATGAGAGAAGCGCCGGCGGAATCAATTTTACGATCGCGGAGAAAATCACAAAGAAATGTCAATCCCATAAAAATGTAGATGGGCCGAAATGGGGCGAGTGGTGTAGCCCAGCGTGCGGGAGGGGCGAGGGCAGTGCGGGCATTAGGGGCATAATGCGTGCTGCGGAAGAATATAATGGCTGGAATAGATGAATGCGTGGAATACATCAGGCCGTCCGGCTGCGAGGAGGACGAGCGGACGAGGGGAGCAGGCGGATCCCGGCCAGGACCACATGGCGGGTTGACCCGGAAACCTGTCTGGCCTCTGCCGAACATCGGCCGGCGTGCGGGGCGAGCGGGGTCCTGTCGAAACAAGAGCTCCGCGCGGGCGGCGGCCGACGTTCACGGGGAATTGGGCTGGCGCAGAGGGACGTCGCTATCTTCCCTCTGAATGCCAACTTTTCCGGCAAAGTAGGTTCGTCTCCGCGCTGTTGCCCTTGCTGTTGTTGTTGTTATTGTTGTTGCGTAGGTGATTTATCGCTGACACGCGCTTCGTTTACGCACAACAACAACAAACAAAACAACAAACATAACAACAACACTTACAACGACAAAAGGAGCAAGCAATTTTTTCCACTCCGTTTTTTCCCCGAGTCGCAGGTACTTTTATTTGCTTTCGTTTTATTCGCAGTGGGCGATATTGTTGTTGTTTTGGCAGTATGTGTATCTGGAAAAAATTCAGCCCAGCTGCGAGGTGCTTTTATTGTTGTCGCTGCTGCTGCTCGTCCTGCTGTTGTAGTCGCAGTCGTAGGCATGACAAACGCCGAAATATTTGGGTGAATAACTAGCCCAGATTTGTCGAGGGAGCAGAAACGCCAACAACATCGCCTGCGAAAGGGACGGAGAGGACGAAGAGGACGAAAGAATGCGGAGTCGGAGGCGTAAAAAGCAAAAGAAAGCTGCGTCAGCACCGGCAGAGCGACGAACGGCGAGCGGCGAGCCCAGGACTGGCCGAGAGCGGGCGAGCGAGCGAGCGAGGGAGACATACAAGGCGAGAGAGCGTGAGCGAGGGAGAGCAGGCTGTAGCGAGCGAGAGAAATTTATGCCCTTCACGAGGGATCTCTGCGGAGGAAATTAATTCTTAGCACCCTTAACCGGCGTTCGAGGCCGTCGACTGCGCTGCCGGCCGACTCGGGTCGAGCCGGGCTGAGCCACGGCGAAATGGCGGCTCCCGGCATTTTGGGCCGTTGCGGAGCCGGCGCGTTCCTCCCCAAGCGGGCGGGGTCGGCGGCGGTTCCGCGTTAGGTCTCGACGACGGCTCGGTGTAGCGAGCGATTTACGAGGAATCGCGAAGCGACGCCGACGCCGACGCTTACGGCGGCGTTGGCGTTGGCATTGGAGTTGGCGCCCGCTTCGCCGTCGGCGTCGGCGCCCACGTCGACATCTACGTCTGCGACTACGCCGGCCGAATCTGCAAAGCGGCGCTGCTCACGCACACGCGCGCGCTCATTATTGGGCGGCGGCGGGCGGTGGTGTGCGAAAAAGGATAACGTGAGTTATTATGTAAGACCCGCAACAACAACAGCAACAACAGGGCGAGGACATTCATCGCAGGAGATGCCGCTTCGAGCGAGCGAGTCGGAACCGCGTTTTGGGGCTGCCCCGCGCCCCGCGACCCGCGTCCCTGCCGCAGGTCGTTGGTCCTGGGCGCGACTGTGTGTGTGCGAGTGTATGAGTGGCACAATTTTCAGGCCGTTATAATAAATGAAATACTCTCAAAGCGCCGGCCGTGGCGCGGCCAGGGTTGAATGTGTGCGCCCGTGGCTGTGTCTGTGAAATATGTGTCAGTGGTGGCTGCCGGTGCCGTGCGGATGGGTGTGTGAGCAGGGCAATAAATCAGACAAAAATTGAACGCATTCCTTCGGCGGGTGGAAGTTTGCGAAAATTTGGGTAACTGTGCAAGGACGAAGGTCCGGGAACGACGAGGACAAATCGCTGGGTGGCGAAGGCGATCCACTCGCCCTCGGGCTCCAGGCGAGTAGGACGAGGACCTCGGACGACCTTGGGCACGGGGACAGGTCGAATCGGAGACCCGCCCACCGCCGGCTATTTTCGGACGCCAGCGAACTCGGAGTCGCGGGCGAATTTCGATTAATTCGAACATGGAATCGCTCCGTCCCCGTCCCCGTCCGCGTCTTCGACGTCTTCTCCTTCGATTTGCGGCTGCATAAATCACCCAACCTGCTGACAACGGCACCAACCCAAACACGAACGCGAATCAGAGTGCGAAGAACAACATCGCCCGCGGCAGCGACGGCGAAAACATTTGTCATCTCTCGAGAATTTCGCGACAACAACAACCTGTGCCAGCTGGGATGACGCAGCCACGACAACGCGGGTGGAGCCGAGGCGGCCTCGCCGTCAGGCCCAACGGCGATCCGACGGAGGCGGCCTCAAGTTCGCAACTCGATTCGGTCGAACCTGCGCTCGTCACCCCACGGCGACCCAAGCGGCTGTCGTCAGCGCCTCGCATCCCCGCCCACGCACGCGTTTTTGATGCGTAAACACTTTTGATTCTGAATAATTCTCCCGCGCCCAAGTCCCAGGTTTCCGCCTCGTCGGGGACGGGCGGCGAACCCTCGCCGGGGACCCTGCCGCCTTCCCCGCCCAATCCAGCCGCCGCCAACCTCCGCCCCTCGGGATCCGCGCACTCAGCAAACATTTCGAAGTTCGATTTATCGCTCCGGCCGACAGCGGGGCCGGGGTCGGTTTTTTGTCGCATGTCCCGGCCCCAGCTCCGGCTCTGGCTTCGGTCGTAATTGATTTAATTCGCCACTTCCGCCGTCTTCGCCCCGCCCAGCCCCTCCCACCGACAGGGCGGCTCTAATTTTCTAATGGATGCCACCGGGGCTGGGGTCGTCTTCGAGGACGTCTTTGCCTCGAAGCCGCTCGGGCCGTAAATTGCGGTTGCCAATTCCCGATTTCCATTATCTTCCGCTTCGACGGCGGCGAAGGGCTGCAGTGCGAGGGAGGGGTCGTTCTTCACTCATCACTAATTCATTACCTTGCGGCGGCCGTGGCAGACCCGCCGCTCCGGCCGGCGGAGCGCGTCCGGGGTCAGGGCCTGCGTCTGGGTCTGATTCGGGGCTGTAAATCGTGCAAGTCCTCACCTCGGCCTCTCGATGCGACGTGGACATGGCTCTCGAATCACGCCGAGTGCCGGGCAACAACAGGGTCCCCGGCGGCCCGTTGCCCAACAGCGACAACAGGACAATTAAAGCAAAACATCATCGACAACGGCAACGACAGCAAGAGCAACAAAAACCATAATGATAATTTTAATGATAGCGATAAAAACACAACACACATACATATGCACACTTACAACTACACTACATCGCTACAACACTACAGCAACAACAACAAGAAGAAAAACACAAATGGGGAAAACAATGTCAATTACACTAAATTACAGAGGGCGCTGCAAACAAACGAGGAGCGTTTAAAGGCGACATTGTTTGGCTCCGCGAGCGTCTCATGCGACTCGGGGCGTGTGGCTGTGAGTGTGAGCGTGAGTGAGAGTGTCTGCAAGTGTGCGTGTAGATGTAATTGAAAACCTAATTGCCCACGACTGACCGCGGGCCAGGGCCAGGGCTGGGGCGGTCCGATCGTCCCCGACATGCACGCGAGTTCGGCGGTTCTGGTCCGGAGTGTCGCGACCAAGGGATGAGGGCGGGATGGGGCGGATGGGTCGGATGGGGCGGTCTGTCGGAACGCATGCGCATGCATCGCGATCGCACAACATCTATTAAGAAGTTAAATCAACGTTACCTCCTGCGGTTCCTGCGGCTCGCCTGGAGCGCGGCCTCCTCGATCCGTCTTCAAACTCAAAAAGCCAACGAAATCCAAAGGAACGAACTCAAAATGCAAAAAGCGTCTTCGGAACTCTCTCGACTCTCGTGGCGGGGCGGGCGGGAGGTTGGAAGATGCTGGGTGTTGTTGTTGTCGTGGGGCGATGGGCGATGGGCGATGGACGAAGGGCGGGGATGCGTCGAACGCCAATCGAACGAAAGTCGCAACAAGACGGACGGGCGGTCGGAGGGAGTGGGGGGAAGGGCGCCGATTCGCCTGAAAGGGCTCGAGCCAGCGGCCAAAAATCAAAAGCGAGAGGACCTCGCGGGAGGTGCAAAAAATAGTCGCAAAACTTAAATCTGAACTTAAAGTAAGGTACAAAATAAAAGGTAGGAAGAAGCGAAGGTACTTACCGAGCCAGTCCGGAAGAAGCGAGCCCGCAAGAGATTCGGAGTATCTCTTACCTGCAAGAGAGCGAGAGGGAGAGAACGTGGTTAGCCAAGGATTCGCAACGAGGTGGGCAATGAGGAAATAAATGAGGAAAGGGAGAAATGATCGAAACCAAAATCGCTAGGAACTCAAAGTCGAAATAAATACATACTAAATAATAAAACAATGGAAAAGACAGAAATCTAAAAAGAACGGAAATAAATCGGATAAAGACACACAACAAACGTGTGGAACAACGGCAGCATCTTGGGTAAAATTTTCCACATCTCAAGGAATTGGGCTCGGGACGCTTCAGCTCGAACCACAGCCATCAGTCCAGGGCCGTCCCGTGGGACGTCGGCCCGGGTCCCGCCCAACCACAGCCGCCAGCCGTCGGCGGCCGCAATCATTTCGGCATCTGCGCGCAACTCGTAAGGAACATGTGACACACGCGCCCCACCCCGCCTCCGACCCGAACGCCCGTCTTTAATAAATCGCGCCGCGTGAAGAATATGCAAATGGATGCGCGTAAATCTCCCGGCTCCCGATCTCCGTCTAATGCTCCTCTAATAGCTCGGCCACGGCATCCGTCAGCGTCGGTGGCTGTGGCTGTGGCGGTGGTCGGTGGTCGGTGGAGAGAGGGACCTCAGGTGTGCGCGAGGCCGCGTGAATTTGCATAGAATCGAGCTTAGCGCAAGTTGTTGCTCGCTGGGGTGGGAGGTCGTCGGTTGGTCGGCGGCGGGCAGTCTAATTGGGCCTCCGACGCCGGGTCCCCTAGCCGCGCCCCGAAGACACGTCGTCGGCGGGCGCGATGCGCTCGCCGCGCCGCCCTTCGATCGGGCCGCCCGCAGCCCCGGCCGTGGCGAGGGATGGAGTCTCCGGTGTTGTTTTTGTGCCCCGACTTAATTCCGGCCTCGCTCTTGTTGCTGCTGTTGCTGGTGTCGTTTTCGGCGCCGGCCTTACTGCTGTTGTTGTTGTTATCGCCCCCATTTATATGCAAATAAATCACGGTTGCGTCGCATTTTAATATAGACACACACACTCGCGCACACAGACGCACTCGCGCACACATGGCCCTCGATGGGCGTGAGGGCGACCGCGAGTGGGTCGTGCGGAGTGTGGAGTGCGGGGGAGGGCGCCGCTGCTGTTTGTCACGCCGCTCCCGCTTTCGCCCTCCCGTGTTGTTGGTGCAGACGCTGTCGCCGGTGCTGTTGTTGTTCTTGTTGTTCTTGTTTTGGTTGTTGCTGTTGCCGCTGCATTGGCCGCCGCGCCATTTTTTGCCGCTGCCATTTCCCGCCGCCATGTGTTGCGATATTTTATAATGAAATCCCTTTCGGCGCACTCACTCACACTCACTCGCTCCGCGCGCACACACACTCGCACAATTCTCACATTCGGGCGATTTATGGGGGGCTTCGAAATGCATAAAACTCGCCAATGAAAGGCCAATAAATAAATTAAAATAATGGCGGCGGAGGCGCGTAATTTTTAGTTCCTTCGTCCGTTCTAGGGTGCCGGCGGCGGACGCGTGTGGGGGTGGCGCGAAATCAAGCATTAAATCCGCCGATGGCCCGGGAATAAATTGCGGGCTTCGGCGACCGATTTGCATGGGTTTAGTGGGGTGCGGGCCCGTCGTTGTCGCCAGTGGTGCGCGGTAGCCGCTCCATCGGCAGGGCGCTCTCTCCCGGTCCTCCGTCGCCGCAGCCCAATCGCCCGGAAACGCCGTGTATCATTCACCGACTAGCGAGCAGGTCCTTCGCCCGGGTCCCCTCGAAAGCAGTTCGCCCCTTCGGCAGCGCAAAAAACGCGACGGATTTATCTCTCCGTCAATGGCTTGACGCAGATAAATCTTCGGCGGGCCAATAAAAATTAGCTAAGTTTATTTAAGAACTCCCCACCCTTGCTCCCTCGCCTACGCCCACTTCATCCCGACCCGATTCGACTCGATACGACTCGATCCGACCCGGTGCCGGCTCCCAACCCTTTCGACGTCTGCCGTGCGGCACCCTGGAATTTACGATCTCGTCGAGCAGCATAAAGTGCTCCGCTCCTCGCTCCTCGCCCCCCGCCTCGTCCTTATCGCTCCGGTGCCCTGTTTCTGTTTCTGTATCCGCTCTCCTTCTTTTTGTCTCGGCTGCTACTGCTTCCCATTCGGCGCGGCTCGGAGGCGCATAAATCCCGGACTTAAGCTCGATTCAACAATCAAGCCGGCGCTGCTCGGAGTTGTTTTGTTCTTGGGAACGGGCCTGAGTTGTTGTTGGTGATTGGTCGCATCCCGGTTGTTGTTCGTGCTGCTCTCGTCGTGATTACAATGTTTGCACTTAAGCGCCGCAAGTCATTTGAGTGTGTAATTTCGCATTTATTTGCGCCGCTCGACGGCCGACCCTCCCAGTCACCCCTGCGTCAGGCTGCGAGCAGGCAAGCGTGAGAGACGGGTGAGAGAGAGACTGAGGATGAGGGAGGGAAATGTCGACATATGGACGACATGTTTTCCTGTCAAATTGCGGCCAGCGCGAATCGGTGGCGCGCGAGGAATGCACCTCCTTCGACGAGTCGCCCCGACTGCTCAATGCCCAAAGGGACATCTGGACCAACAGGAGCTCGCAGTCCATCCAAACTGTGGAAGCTCCTCCGCGTTCCGTAACTCCTCACACCCCACCCATGCTGAAAGTGCTACCGCTTGCGGCTTCCCCATTCCAGCTCACCCAGCCCCAGCTCCCCCGGCCGCCCTCTTGGTCTTTGAAGGATGCACAATTTTCAAATTAAACGAAATGAAAATAAAACTCGGAGGATTTATTGTCTGGCCAACATTAAATTAGCATACATTGTCACGTGTCCCTGTGTCCGACCGGGTGTCTCTGTGTGTGTGTGTGTGTGTGTGGGAGGGTGGAGAGACTTATGGTTTCAGTAGCTGCATTAGTCGGCTTTATTTACAGGCGGCAGCAAGTCGGAGGCCGTCGTTGTTGCTGCTGCTGCTGCAAAATATATTGCAAATAATTCCCAATATATTGCAGAATGTCTCGAACTGCACTTCGCAGCACCACATACACACTCAGGCACACACACGCCGACCGACACACTCGCACAACGGTGCCCGGCACTGCATGCAAATGTTATAATTTAAGCCTAGTTTAGAGCCTTTTTAGGCTGCCGTCCGGCGCTCGAGGGCTGCTGCGTCTTTGGAGCGGAGCCGGCGGTGGCAAGAAAATAGAATTTTATTGTTGCTGCTGCTGCTGCCTCTGTGAGGACAAGAATGTCGGCACATGCGGCCATGAGAGTCCAAGAGTCGCACCAAGATTGATTTCCGCTCCGAACCCGGTATCGGTGGGCGGCAGGCGGCCGGATCAGCCCCGAAGGACACGCCCCGCTCGGACGAGGATCACGGAGCTCATTCCGGACCGACACCGCGGTCGGCGCCGGGGAGAGCCATTAAAATCAATGGGAAGAACACTTCGGCGGCGATTAAATCGTGGCGCGCGCAACGCGGCGGCCGGAGTTGCCAACTGCATTAAACATGCATAAAATTTTATGAAACACGCCGCTCGTGGCCCGAAATCTGGCCAATTATATCGCAATAAAAGCGATGCGATTTTTCACAGCGCTTTAACAACTCATTTCAGCCGCCCGCCGCAGCGGCCGGGTTGCAGCGCCCTGCACTGCAAGAACGATGCCCCCAGACGAGACTGCATCGCGCAGTGGCCGGCGGCAGCCCCGCCACAGGCTCCCAGGCCCTGCCGACCACGGTTTGATTTCTCGCAGTGTGCGCGCAGCCCCTCGACGCGCCTCCCCCGCCGCCGCAGCGCCTCGCCTCGCACACTGACAGTTAATTTTGCAATTGTGTTTCGATACCGATAAATTTCAGCGGCGGCCATAAAACACGGCTGCCTCCCCGGGAGGGAGCGAGGGCTGGCGAGGGGCTGCGTAGAATGTAATTAAATTCGGCATTAGGCGCTGCCCGCCGCCCCTCGCCACGCAGCGCCGCAACGCACCGCGCGCACACTCACGGCGCCCGCACACAAACGCACTCTGCATACGCATTGATCAATTAACAAGCAATATTTTCATTTGTCAATGGGTCAATTTATAGCGAAATCAAGTCGCCGGGGCGGTCGAGAAGCGGGGCCGGACGGGCACCAGGCGACATATTGTTAATGCTGCAGCGGATCCGGGGCGGCGGGGAGGAGGCCGCACCCCTTCCGGGACCACAGGCGCACACACACTCGCACGCACTCCCAGCATGGCCGACAGGTGCCGCCGACCGACCCACCCTTCCGACGGGCGCACAGTGGTGGCTGCTCTGTGCCTGCAAATGGTTGTTGTTGCTGCCGTGGCCGTTGCATGCGCCGTGTTCGACTCGACTCGGCTCGGCTCGGGGGCGGGGTTGGCTCGGCGTCGACTGGACTGGGTCGGACTGGAATGGCGCTAGGAATGTCCCAGGGCAGCGGCCGGAATGTTGCAGTTGGCAACGCCACGAGTTGCACTCGGAGCGAGTCCTGCAGGACTGCCGGCGGGCAAATGTCAAGTTCAAATGTCAGAGTTGTGTGCGAGTGCGTTAGAGCGGGCTGGAGTGAGTCGGTGAGCGAGCGAGGGAGAGGGAGAGGGAGGAAGGAGAAGGGCGTGGTGGGTGGTGGGCGTGGGAACCGAACGTGTATTAGGCGCATAAAGAAGTTTGTGTGCACTTGAAAATTAATAAACATTAAGGAGATGGCGTTGCGATTGAAGTGTTCACGCGCCATGAACTGGGCGGACGCGAAAGGTCGTCTCCCGACCCGGCCCGCCCCCAGTCATAAAACACCCGGCAGCACATGGAAGAACCCCGCGCGCTGCTTGGGTCGTAAAACTTAACGTTTAATGTGCATTTTAAAAACTCATCAACCACAGCACGCAACAACAAGCAGAGCTGCCAGAGCAGCCAGGGCAGTTTCGGCAAGAGTAACAACATAATCATTCAATTTGCTTGCGTTTTAATGCCGCGTATCGCCCTCGTCATCTCCATCGGCAGCGGCAGCGGCAGCGGCGGCGGCAGCACCAACCACGACGAGGCCCCGCCGGCATCGCAGACTCCGCGCGTCATCTTGAGCCGCGGTCGCGCGCCAGTCACGGAACGAGCGACGCGTGGGCGGTACGCGTTTTCACGCTCACACGGACACCACTCACACTCCTACTCCCTCACCCGCGCACACAGACACAGATACAGCCACACGGGAAACCCGCGCGGCGCACTCAGTCACTCAGTGTCGGAAAATGAAAATGATGTGCGAGTTAATGAGTTGCAACACGAGCTTTCCGACGCGAGCCTCCGATTATTTAATTGACCGCCGCCGGCAGCGGAGGCCTCCGACCCCGAATCGATCGCGGCGCCGTGGGGCTGGCCAGGGAGGGCGTGGCGGCGGGGTCCAGCGCGGCAGCCTCTGCGTCACAGCCAGGCGTCACATTACAACGACAGCTGTCCAGTTGTCCTCACGTCCGCGCAGGCCGCGTTGACGCGAATGCGGATTTCTGCCGTCACTCGAATGCCGCCCCCAACGCGTCCCTCCTGCACAAGCCCAGCGCAACGAGGCAAAGCCGACGCCGATCCGCACCGTCCGAACCGGGCCAGCCCAAGTCGAGCGACCGGTGCGAGAATTATCATGCGCTCCGCGTCGAATGCTAAACGCCGCTAGTCGCTGCCGATATACCCATGAGCCGCGCTAAGTAGGCGCTGCCGCACTGCCGCACTGCCGGAGCGCTACAGTGGGTCGGTGGGCCGCGCTCGACCCCGGCGCATCTCTCAGGGCTCCCGCCTGGCGCTAGACAATGCATCTAATGGCTATGGCAAATAAATTCGTCGTAAATTATCTCGGAAGTGTGTTCGAGTGGACGGCGCTTCCAGTTCGCCGCCGGCAGCGAGCGTCGCTGTGGGCACAACAACAACGGCAGAGGCTATCTAAAGTGCTGTCAAAAGCGACTCAAATGGCCTTATGACAGCTCCGAGGTATGAAACGACACACGCACCAACATCACCATCTGCCAGAAGGCAAATAGCGACGGAGCCTGGGAGCGTGAGGCTAGGAGGGGAGGGGCGGGCAGCAACGACGTCGGCGTGCAGGTACAATTTTATGTCGCCGTGGTGACTGCCAAAGGGCGTCCGTTCTCGAGGTGTCTGCGCGGCGCATTAGGACGAACAATCGGCACCAACAACTGCCATAATAATAATAGTCACAGTTGTAGTTGTGGCGAGGCCGAGTACCCCACACGCACACATTCGCACGCAGTCTTCGCACGGCCATAAATCGCCAGCGGATCACATAAATCACAATGGAGTGAAGCTTTTGCAGGGCTCTGACACTCGCTCTCTCGCACACATGCACACGCACACTGGCATCTGTGTGAGTGTTTGTTCTGCGCACTGCAGCTGGCGACCCAGTCGCACTGGCGACGCCGCCTGCGCCGTCGAGCGCGATTCAAGTCACTCCCTGCCAGTCGGGGGCGCCCCGAGAGCGCGGGGCCCACTTAGGCTGGCCCGGCGTCGGCGTCGGCGACTGCGGCCTCTCCTACCCGGCCCGCCGCGCCTCCACTAATTGCCGCCGTTCACACTGGCCGCAACTTCGCAGTGCAGCCGAGAAGTTTCGCTCCGCTCGCCGCGCGCTCTCACATTTAATTAAACTCCTGCTTTACACATCATTACGCAGCTCTCGCCGGCTGCCCCCCATCCGCCCCACCCAGTGCGGCTGACTCGCCGTGGAGCCGGCCACGTGACGGATCCGATCAGGTTTCGGGCTGCTGCATTATCATAACGACGCGACAATGCGATTTTCCCGAGCCCCGCTTCGTTAAGCCCGACGGCAGCGCCCCGCGCCGTCCTCCTGGCCCTCCATGCGCGTGGTCGGGAGTCCTCCGTGCGGCTGACAGCTACAAAATTGAGTTAGTTAACAGTTTTATTCGCAGGTATGCAGATTTGGCTTGTAAGGCATTCCGGGCCGATCGGCGCGGCGGGATGGACGCGGCCATGGACACAACAGCCAGAACAGCGCTCGGACAGCGGCCACAACAACAACCAGCAACAAAGACGGTCGCGGCAACCACAACAACAAGAATATCCTACACGGAGGTGACACTCGACGACCCTCCCGGCCCCCTGCTCGAGGTCCACCGCCCGATGGATGCGGTCGGCGTTGTTGTACGCATTCCCACTACGCGCAGGCTGCGATTTAAGATAACCCGCGGAGGCGCGTGCAAAGGGATGATGGGACGGGGGACGCGGCTCTCCATTGTGCGCGGCCTCGGGCGCACGAGAGACGCGGCCGTGCGAAATGAGGAGCAGGCGACCGTCGTCCCGGATCGGCGTCCACTGCGCGGCCGGCTTATGTCGAGTGACAGCTTTTGACAGCCTCGCGCAGCGCGGAGGTCGCCGGAGTGGGGTTAATTAAGCGCGGGCCCCGAGATGGCCCATGACAGGCCGCCCAGTTGGCGTCCGGAAGAAGGCCGTTGCGCTCGCACTGGGAGGAGCTGGGGAACTCGAGCCAGCCTCCGTCCCCGCGACCGCAGCGGCTCTAACGGCCCGAGGCTCGGAGACTCGGCCAATGCTCCGCCGAGCCCCGAATCGGCCGAGTCGGCGTCTTCGAGCGTCTGGGCGTCCGTCTCGGCGGCCCTGTTGTCGGGTCGCCGCGACGCTCACTGGCGACATATTGCACCGCGCTCCATATTTTATTTCCATTGCCAAAGTGTCATGTTACGGAGATTTATGTGCGCTGCCACTCGCGTCGCATGTCGAGGACACGCCCAAAGCGGTGCGCCAAAATGCGCACAATGTTGCCACATGCAGAAACGTGCCCGGCCGGCGGGAGGAACTGTCTGTGGGAGAGCGGCTCCAGTCTCCCGTCGCCGCAGGTCTCCACCGGTCCTTTCCACTTCCTTTCCATAGGGCCGATGGAGGAACTTCGGTCGCCGCGGCCGAAGCAGTGATAACGACGGGCTTTATCAGCAGATCCTAGATGAGTTTCCTCCGTCCTCGGGTTGAGGCGCGCCTTGGCCACAGGTAGCGAGTGCACCTGACACAACTTCAACAGCAATTGGAGGCCGGGCACCAGGGACCTGCTGCTCCGCTGCTCTGCTTCTCCCGTGGCCATTCCTCGGGTTTCCCTGTCGTCCTGAGGTGACGATGAAAACCCATTGATTGCGACGCCACGCCGTGCCCGAGGTGTGGTTGTTGTTGGTGCTGGGGCATCTCCGCTAGGTACTCGAATAGGCGTGTTCGAAAAAACATGGTAACAATTGCTGCATTGTTGTTGTCTCAGTTGCTCGACTGTGTTGTGGCTGCGGTTGTTCGAGAGTCGGACGTGTCAGTTTTGAATAAGTGCCGAGTGTGTGGCGTGGTATGGCATGCAACTACAACAATAACAACAACAATAACAACAACAATAACAATAACAACATCAACCACTGACACAGACACAGACACAAACACAAACAATGGCACCTATGTTTTGGGAAGCGTGGTGAAGCATTTCCAGCCAACACCCGTCATCCCATTGGAGATTTATGGCGGCGAATGAAGTGTTTGTCAAAGCGTGGAATTAACAGCAATCGCCTTCGATGCAGTGGCGACGAGATGAGATGGGCAGCCATTCCCGGGAGCAGGACGGAGTGCGAGAAGGAGAAGAGCCTGAGGCGCAGGCGGAGGCGGAGGCGGCAGAGGACATGTGAAGATATCGCCCGGAGGCGACGGTCATCGGTATGTCGCACCAGGTCACCGCGGAGGGTCCCCTCCGAGCCCACGCAGGTCAAGGAGGGGCAGGCGATAAATGTCAGATCTATAGACGCATCTATGAACGCTGGCCGCACCCGCTAACCATCGGCTCTCACTCTCCTCTCGTGACAATGCCCTGTTCCTATTCAACCTCCCTTATCTGCGCGTTCTTAGAAGATCCTGAGTCCACTTGGAAATCCAATCGTACTGGAACTCGCTGGCGATCCCGTGCAGCGTGCAGAGGGACAGACAGACAGACAGACGCAGCTCACGGCGGCGACTAAGACGACTTCGCCTCTCCTCGCCCGGGTCCAAGTGGAATCCCTCTGATAGCTCTGATATCGTAAACGGCGCGCGGTCGCCCGATTCGCCGCGTTCGCAAGCGAGGTGTGGAGCGGAATTCGCCGCGTCGTGGTGGGTTTAGCTCCAGGTAGACGGCCGCGAATATGATGGATGAGCGCGCTGAGAAGAGCCTCTGCCGCGAGAGAGACGGAGAGAGCGAGCGAACGGGAGAGCGAAGAGCGGAGTAAAAGCAGGGCGCAAACTACCTGGCTGCTGCCAGTGGAGCGATCTCGCTGCACGGCGCAGCGAGACAGTTGCGTCGCCGTTGTTGTTGGCGCGGTGTTGGTGTGGCTGATGTCTTTGCATCTACCTGTCAGCGGGGACACAAAATGGGTACAGCAACAACAACGACCGTTGGCAAGTGTGACTGCCGAGCAGACATGTTGCGGAGGCCTAGGCGGCGATCAGCTGACGCTCGCCAGCCATGATGGCCGCGCAGCGCAGAAACCGGATTCGCGTCGAGACGACCGCGCCGAGAACAGTTATTAATCATCGTCGGCGCGGCGCTCCGGAAACACATCGGCGGTCGCGGTCGCGGCCCTCGACCGAAGTCACCGTGATCTTCTCGGGGAAATCCAGCGACTCCGGGGCCGCTCACGCCCAGACGAAGGGAGCGCTCCTTAACCTAGAAACCGGGCTGCCGGCCGACCCTAAATGATATTTATCGGAGCTTCCGCAGGGAGAGGGGCGGTCGCTTCTCTGAGGAGCGCCGTCCGCACTCAGCCACGCACAGAGGACGCAGCCGCAGCACACGAGGAGAACGAACACGGACAATTATGAGCAGCAGCACAACAACAGAGAGCGGCCGTAAATTATAGCTCCGAGCCGCGGAGGAGACGTGAGAGCGGGCGGGGAGCGGGGCGAAGGACCGGGGCAGCCACAAAAGCGCGCCACTGCATTTTTCTCAATGAACTCGTTCCGAGACCCTCGCGCCCTCCCGGGCCAGAACTATTTCCGTCTCCTCGTGCGCCGCCAAAGTTCTCCGCGGCTTCTCTTCATTTCGCGTCCGAACTTCGCCCGGCCGGACGTCGCCGTGGACGCGCGCGGCCGCCGTCGCTTTACCGCCGGCTTTTCTCCGGCCGAACTTCGCGGGAGTGTTCGCGGTGTTGCTGGCCAAATTGTTTTTCGGCGGCCAATAAATTTCGCCATCAATTGACTAATTGTTACCTACAGCAGCGCGCTGCACCGCCGGGTGTCGGGTCGGTGTCGTCCGCGCGAGGTGCGTGCGGTGTGGCGGGTCGAATTCCCGCGTCGATGGCCGCATTGCCCGCGAAGACACGCAAGCGAGGGGAGCGACTCGTGCTGAAATCCATCCCGGTAAGATCGCGAACGGTCGCGGGCAGGGAACGGCCGCGACGTCGGCACTCTCTGGAAGCTGCTCTGACGCAGTGGGGCTAAAGTCGGGCGACGCGACTTGGTCGACCTGTCACTAAGCAGATTCTGGGCAAGGAGAGGTGGGCGCTGGTACCTGCCCTTCTTCGGGCCAAACCATCCGACGGCCGCATCAGGCCTGCCCACGCGATGACGTCAACTGCGCGGTGCACCGCTGAGTGGCGAAAGCGCCGGGGTCCGGAACTCCAGTCAGTGCAGGGGGCGCGATTCCTCGTCTCCAGCCAGGGTCATTCCGCATTCGGCCCTGGCGCTGAGTTCGCCGCCGGCCGTCGTCCGAAGTTCGGGTCCCTCCCGCCGCTGCCTCGAGGAGGACGCAGCCGGCCCTCGACTGCGGAACGCGTTAATTGAATCCGACGGCTGTTCCGCCACAACTCCGGCCGACTGGCCCGGCGAGGACTCTGCGGATCGGATCGCAGGTCCGAGGGCGACGACGACGGCGTCGGGGCGGCGTGGAGCAGTTTACGAGCTGCTAAGTCCACTTAAAATACAAAATGCTCCCCAGTTAGTCATTGCGGAGCGTGTAAAATCAAATGGTCCACACACACAGCTCCACGCTCCCGCACACACTCACCCCGACTCGCTCTCGGACACTCGGTCACTCCATGTTTCTATGTTGCGCCAACGTGTTTGCTGTGTGGCTGGTGTTTTTTGTGCCAGCTAGTGTTGTTGCTGCTGCTGCTGCGGAGGCATAAATTAATTTAATCCCAATAAAGCGACGGCCTCTTAGGGCCCGTCTACAGCGAGTTCCAGCGCAGCCCCGCACTTGCTGCGCCTGTGGGAATCTCCGGCCGGTCCATTGGTCGTCTCCGGAGAACTGTGGCTGCAGCCACCACCGCGCAGCAGCTCTAGGCCAGCTCCCTGTGGCCGAAGGGAGGCATCGGGCCATTTGTCATCCTGCTGCGAGCGCGGTTGTGGCTGGTGCCCGTCGCTGGGTCACCGGCGCCACCTTCGCACCCGAGAGTGGGCGAGGGCGAGGAACTCGACCGAGCGCGTCCTGTCCCCTTGACCTGGATCCGCGTCAGGTCCAGTCTGGACGGCCCGCGCGCCACGTCGAAGTCGTCGTCGCAGCCAACGGAGCAGAGACTGAGGGGCCGGGCACAGATTTCCAAACCGCGCCAGAACCCTCGTCCGGCGGGAGCAGGGCCGGCAGGCCGGGTCGGGGCGATGCGGAGTCCTCACTGCAATTACGCCGACCCCTCCGCCCGCCGACGCGCGCGGTGGGCGTCGCGAACAGGGTCCGAAACAAGCGCTCGCCCAGGGCTGCGAATGCAAATCAGCAACAACAACCGACAATCAGTCAAAAGTCGCTCCGAATCACACGCTAGTGACGTTGCTTAAGCATGTTCTTAATATAACAACAACACCAACCTTAACAATAATTGCAACAACAGTAGCTGCGGGAGAGCAACAAGAGCAACACAACGGCAACAACAACGACAAATAAAAATATTCAATTAAGAAAATGAATTTATTAACAGGTTTTGTTGTGGTTGTTTTCTTGGTCTTGCTCTTGTTGGTGCTTTGGTTGGTGGTGTTGGAACGTGTTTCATTGTTTGATTGTTTTATTGCCGTCGTTGTAGTTGTTGCAGCTGCTAGTAACATAGTTGCCAGCAGCAACTACAGTAGCAGTAGCAACGACAACTAACTACGACTACAACTACAACTCCAACAGCAACAAAAAAAAAAACCCCACCAGCAGCACCATCAACAAACAGCGGCAACTTGTTGGCTTGTTAGTCAAGTTAACAACGAAAGCAACAACAGTAACGAAGCAAGCATGTGCTGCAAAAATTGCACGTTGCACCAGAGGGAGATGGGTAGATGTTGGCGTGGACGAGTCGGCCGGAGAAGGGCAGGGAGAGGGCGGCGAGGGGAAGGGCGCGTAGAGGAAAGGGAATAGGTGGACCCGCTGCTTAACGCGGCGGACCCTTTCGGTGTGCGGCGCTGCAGTGGAGTTGGTCGCGATGTCGGCGTTGTTGCTGCTGTTCTTGTTGTTGCTGTTAGTGTTGTGCTTCTGAGTCGAACACGACTTCTGACAGGCAACATTGCGTGAAGCGGCCACCAGGGCGGCCCGTCGAGGGGTGCCGCGGAGGTGCTCCAGGATTTTTGTTAATTTCAATTAGGCCGGAAGCAGCGTTCATGCGCTGTCGCCTGGGGTTCGGGCCGTCGTGGCCGGCCGGGTCCCGTGAGAAGTGCCGTTGGTCCCAGGGCGTGCATGGCGTGCGGGGCGTGGCGCCGCCCCGTACGTTGCCTCCCATCGTTGTTGCTGCCGCAGCCGGACCGCAGTTGAGTAAACAATCAGAGTTATCGACCGATCGACGACGCCAATGCGATCGCGTCGTCGGAGGCTCGCTATCAATTAGATTGAGAAATTGCATTTGCGCCCCGATTCACTAGCAACAAAGTGTGTAATTTGCGGCGAATAATGCGAGAATTGTGAGTAATTGCTCTTAAAAGGTTGCCTCGCGAGCGGCTGATTGATAACCCTGGCCGCGGGTGGGCGGTGCGTCGCAGCAGAGGCAGCGGCACGAAGCCCTCTCGGCACCGGCGTCGACGCTCGGCGGAGCCCTTGAAGTCGCGGCACACATGGAGTGCGGCGATAAGGCGCAGTCGATAACGTCGATAAGGCAGTCGGGGCAGCGACGACTCGCAACACAGCGCAGCGGCACCAGCAGCAGCAGCAGCCGCAACAACAGCAAATAATGAGGTGCAGATGATGTGAAAATGTTGCTTACAAATTGCAGCGAACCCATTGATTGCGGACCGGACGAAGCCGGCTCAGGCTGGTCGAGATCGCGACTCGCAGCTGGCCACCTCGGCGCGCCTAATCGCTGTAAATCATCTCCTAAACGACTCCGGACGCGTCCCACCGACTGCTCCCCGAGCCGGTGAACAAGCGCGATGCGCACGTCATGTTCGCAGCTACCAGATTCGGCCGCCAGAGCGATCCTCGCTTATCTATTTCACGCTCGGCGGAGACGCGGGGCGCGTCGGAGGCGGCGCTGCACCCCGCGCCATCTGCGATCGCCGGCCTCTTCCTCCTCCCGTCTCCGGAGCGACTTCACCGTCAGCACCAGCCAGCAGAGCCACGAACAATGTGCACATCGGCAGCAGGCGGAGCAGGAGGGACGAGCGCAGCAGCAACATTGCGAAACGTCAAAGTCATTTAAGCCCAGTTAGCGCGGCTCTGGGCCGCCGGGAAGTGTTGGCAGCTGGGCCGCCCCATCCTGCTCCGTCCGCGGCAGCTGCACGTGGCGGCTCGGCTTGTTGCTGTCGCCTGAAATGGAGTTTGCTCGCCGTGAGGGCGCGCGAGGCTGCCCCGCGCCTAAAAGCATGCACCACCACCTCGAACTACCGACTAACTACCTACAGGGGTTCCCGATTTGTCCCCTCGACGTTGGTTCCGAAGCAGGTGAGAGAGATAGAGAGATGTAGAGAGAGAAGAAAATGTGGAAAATTTCTTACCCATGTCTGTTGATATTCCGCCGTATTGTGTTAAATCAGTTCGTATCTTACCTGGAAGAGAGGGAGAGAAGACGGTTAGTACTTATTAGCTCTTAGGACTGTGACCCGCGGACCCACGAGCGGGGCTTGGTGGGTGGTTCCGTAGATCATCCACTTGACGCAGTCTCGCCCTCCTCGGCGTGCAGGGGATAAGGCGACCAGAGCTACTCTGGTCGAGGGGTGGGCGCCAAGGGGAGCCGCCAGACAGAGAAACGAAATAACGAAAATTCCATAAAATGCCGCAGCTTTGTTTAATTTGCACTTTGGGCCGGTTGTTTATACCGTAAAAGTGCAAACTGTAAACAAACAGAATCAAAGCCGACACGGAAAAAAGCAAAACAAACCACGCCACGCCACGGCGTGACGAGACGTGGCGAGGCGCGCGCCGGGCTGGATCTGGGCGAGTGGGAAAAATGAGCCGGAGCAGAGCGGAAAAATATGATTTACTGGCTGCGATAGACCACGTGTGTTTTTAAATGAGCAGCGCTGGCGCCTGAGTAAACGTAATTTCAGCGGTGCTCCAGACCCGCCGCCCGCTCCCGCTCCCTCTCCCAGCCGGCGTTCTAGGACAGCCGAGTGATGCCATGCGGATGTCAAGAAGCGCCGCCAGTCGTCGAGCTGGGAGGAGGGCAGGAGGCGGCAGACGAACCGGTTCGACGTCAGCGAGGAGGGCCGGTGCTCGTCTAGGAGAGCGGTGGGAGTGAGTGCGATAGTTGGCGACGGTATCGTGGCGCGGGCCGGAGCCATCTTAGGTGCATAAAAAGCACATTAAAGGATTTTTACGGCATTAAAAGACGCCTTGGCAAACAACGCCCGTCTTCACCTTCGCCCTTGCCATCCGCCTTCGCAGACTCGTCGTCTGCTGCAAGTCAACAACTGCAAATTTTCGGAGATTTACTGCAGCCGCAGCCCTGCCCCCTTCCCACTGGCTGGGTGACGGGCCGCAGCCCGACCGGATTTATTGCTCGTCAAAGCGGCGATAGGCATCTTAATTGTCGACCCAAATAAATAATGGACCAGGGCCCATCTGCGGGCGGTGCTCCGAGGCCGGGCTGCAACCGCAGCAAAGGGTCTTTAAATTTGTAATATTTGTTCGGGACGGAAGCCTTCTGCGAGGGGGCGGACGGGCAGAGCCGCCGTTTGTTTCAACTGGTTGCGCCGAATCGGCCCGAGACGGAGCTCTCTATCATGATTTGCGGTCCTTTCCGGCGGCCCTCTGCAACTCGGCGTGGGTTCCCGACTGCTGGTTTCTCAGGCTGCCGCTCGACTCCCCCGAGATGGATTCCCTAATGGGTCTCAGCATCCTGCATCTCGCTCTGCCCGGCCTCGCCCGATCGTTCGTCTTAATTGCACAGCAAGTTCCGACAGTCGGCGCGATAAAAAGTTTCGGCTCCTCCGCTTGACCGCTCCGCAGTCCGGCCAATGGCGACGGGCGACAGAGACGGCGACGGTCAGCGGACGAAGCACCCCCTGCACAACCCCAACATGCGACATGGGACCTCCTCCGCCCAGCCGGAGGTCATTAAGAAATCATTACAGCGTCGCCAGGGCCCGCACCCGGCGCAGGCGAAGGAGTTGGCGACATTCTTCGGATGCAAAATTTATTTCCCGTGCAGTCGACGCAGCCACGGGTGCCTCGCGTGCTCGCTGCGCGGACGGGTGCGGGCGGGTAGGGCGGCTAGGGGCGGTGGAGGCGCGAGCTCCATCCATAACGCAGTAATTTATGTGGGATCCTGGCGTGGCGACACAGTTACCCAGTGACCAGGGCGCAAAGGCGCCGCTCCGAGCGCGACCCGCGAGCAACTCGCGCCGGCAGCCGCTCCAACGAGCAGCGCAGCCAACGCAGACGCCGACGTAGACCTGGGCCTGGACGACACCATAAATCGTGGTGATCCGAGATACCCATCTAAATTGCAGCTTATTATGGTGATTTCTGCTTCCTCTTCCCCGGCTTCTCCACCCCGCGGTGTGCGGCGGGGTACCGCGGAGACGAGTGGGCCGCGATTCGAAATCGATTTGAGAGTTGTCGACTTCCAATTGAGTCGGAACTCAATGGTCCGGGAGCCCCCGCCGCAGCCGCAGCCGCAGCCGCAGCCATTCACAGAAAGAGCCGCGACAATCGAGCCGACTCCCGCACCGACTACCGACAACCGACTACTCGCCCTGATCGCGCACGATTAGATTCGATTCGACCCGAACCGGTTACAGCAGGCGACTCGCGCTCGGCCGTTGCTTTAATTACGGGCATTTGTTGTGTTTCATTTGTTGGAATTAAGTAAATACAGTCAACACGTATATCATTTCTATCGCCATCGCTGCTGCTCTGCGCCTCGGCCACGGCAACAAGAACAACAACAACAACAGAAACAACCACAGCAACACCAACAACAACAGAGGCGACTTCGGCCACCAATGAATTATTAATAATAAATAAATCACTCTTAAATTCGGAGTTTAACACAAATATTCAAATTCGAGTCGTATTTGAGTGGCCCGATCGTTCCGCTGCCGCCCTCTCCTCTTCTTCTTCGTCGTAGTCGTCGCCTTCGTCTCCGTCTTTGTCTTCATTTTCTCATTCCTCGATGCTTCATCTTTTTGCTCGCCTCTTCTTCGCCACCATCATCTTCCACTGCCTGTTCCCCGTCGTCTTCGTCTTCGCCATCGCCATCGCCTTCCGAGGCGAATGATTTGTAGTTTTATAATAAACTTGGCAGCACCGCGAGAAGTGTTGTTGTAGTGGTTGCTGTTGGTCGGAAGAATTGGCGCGCACTGATGAATAAAAAATGCCGTGTTCTTATTTCGCAATTTGGCGGCGAAAACCCCGGGGTCGACGAAGGCGAGCGGAATCGGCGCCCATTAGAACAAGTGGCTCAGGAGCGGCCCATGGGACAGTGGGATCCGCCAGGAGTCCGCTAAAGCGCCACCAGGGTCCAACGGCCGCCACCACGGCCCACCTGATGCACGCGTTCTTTTAATAACCGCTGATAGCATCGCCGACACGCCGGGCACAGGTCCGGGTGTTCACGAGGCCGCTGGGTCCGCGGGGACCCGCGCCGGCCGCAGCGCGCCTCGGCCACCGAGCTTTGTTTTGATTCTGGAGTCGTTCTGAGCCGCCGAATCGCATGTCAGGCCGAGGTGCGTGTAGCTCCAAGCGGCTGGGAGACTCGAAGTAGTGCTGAAAAGCCCTGCACATCAGATATGCGCCCGAGCGCAGACACCGTCGGCAGACGGGGTGGAGGGGGTCCGGCCGAGGGGCGAAAGTGCGCAGTGAATAAATAAGCACAACTAATTGCACGTTGCGGCCACGAAAAATTGTTTATTGCATGACTCGGCATCGGAGCGGGTTCATGAACTCCTCGGTGGCTGTGGGTGGTGGGCGGCGGCCAGTGGGCGGGGACCGGAAGCCACTCACCGGGTGAGAACTGTCACTGCCAGGATCCGGGGGTCGCAGGGTCGCCCGTCCGGAGACGGGCGCTGAATCACGCCATTCGACCTCCGATTCCGACTGACAGTATTGATCTCACTTCGCGAACTCTGGCCGCGCCCTTGAGCTCGCAATTAGACCTCTAATGACCGTTGGCCAGAAGTCGTGATGTGCGCCGCGGGACCTCGGCCCCTCGGCCGCGCCGGGTACACGGCGAGTACGTGCGGACACAATCGCCGCAGGGCGGAGGCCCTCGCCCAGTCCGGCAACTTCGCAAAATTATGTCATAAACTCCTGCGGCAGGCTGGGCCTACCTGCAGACCTCGGTTACGCAATTCGCGCCGCTCCGGGCGCAGGACGAGTCGGGAACAATGGCAGGAGTTATGAAGTTCGTGAAAATGCATAGAAATATTTTCAAGGTCACGCACCGGAGAGCGAATTCGAGGCCGGACGGACGTACTGAGGTGTCCTGGCGCACTCGTCCTGCAGGTACCAGAAGTCGACCTGCTTCCAGTGAACGCCTTGGGACCTCGCCTCACGACTCTCGCCGCCCTCCCTGTGGGGCCCTCGACCGGCTGCGCCCCAGGCCCGCGACAAATTAGTCAACAAATGTCCAAATATCGTTTCGGACTCCGGCGAGTGGTGTCGATTCGAATGTTGTGTATTCCGTCGTCTTCTTGTTGTTCATGTTCTTGCTGCTATTGTTGTGACTGGCGATTGTTGTTGTTGTTATTGGAGTTGGAGTTGTTCTGTTGGCGCTCGACATATAAAACAAATTTTGAAATTTATGTTGAAATTTATCGATAATGACTTAAAAGCCTTAAGGACAATGATTTAATGCCCTCGGAGCAGGCGCAAAAATGCGCGAGCGCACACTCACATGCACACGCACGCCGAGGAACACCTTGGCGTCTGTGTGGGGCAAACTGGAGTAGATTCGGGCTCGTCCGGAGTTCTTCGGCCCATTCGTCGGCCCTCGGCTCTGCCCAGACTCCGCCGCCGTCGCCGCCGCTGCGCGATCGTGAAGATTAGCTATCGGCGTGCTTAGGAGCCGGGCATAGAAGTTTTCGAGCCGTCGTTCAGACGATGGGCTGCGGCGAGGGGAACCTCAAGAGCAGCCCGATTCGAGCCGATCGCCAACGAGCCGTAGACAAGTTCGAAACAAGATGCAGATAGAAATCAGAAAGTTTAAAAACGGATCCAATAAATTACGAATTTCTCACATTAATAATCGACGCCACAGCAGCAGCCGCAGTCGCAGCCGGAGCCAGAGTCTGGCCGTGTCTGTGCGCAGCGAGCGAACGGAAGGGAAGATGCGCGAGCGAGACGGCGTGCGTCCGACGGTCAGTGACGCAGTGCGGATGGCCGAGGAGTGGAGCGAATTCACAAAGAACAAGACGCGAACAAGAAAATTCAAACGAATCCGAGCGAGAGGTGAAACAAAAGAGCCGAATCAATGAAAATAAGAATTTCGTGCGCCGCTGTGCTGCTCGGCCTCGCGCGAAGGTAGGAATGTTGCGGGCAGAGCGCCGCATATTTATAGAACTACAGTTATTCGGTTCTACATGTGAGGCGGCGGCCCCGTTCAGTCGGCGCCCGCTCCCGCTCCCGCTCCCACTCTCGCGCCCCACACTCCAGTCCCCACTGCGAGGGCGAAAAATTGCTGTCGCGGAGTCAATAAATGCGCTTAATTTTATGAAATTTTCAACAAGCGGCGGTGCCATCGACGCTGGAGCACCCTGAGTTACGAGGCACGGCGGGGCCGGCCAGGAGTCGCCTGCGCAATTAATCGGGTGCCGCGGCCCGAGCACCAAACCCGTCCGAGGATGCACACTCGAGTGGAGGGTGGCCGCGACGACTGTGCGGTCCTGGGAGGAAACGGGCCGTGACCTGGGGACCGCCGGCGTTCATTAAACGCTCGGAGAAATCAATTGGAGCCTCTTCGGGATGAATTATTAGCGGAAATCGCGAGTGCGTCCGAAATTTTTAATTTATATGCGAATTTCTCAGCGGGCAGCAGGGCGCGGGGGGCGCGCCGACGCAGCTTCGGGGACCGCGGGGCCGTCGTGTGTGCGTCCGACCCGTGTCAAAACATGCCACAAGTCTGGACGCACATGAAGACCACAACAACAACAATAACAAGAAGAATAACACCAACGAGAACAAGATGAACGAATGCAAACTCTGCAACAACGACAACGACAACATCAACAGCAACACCAAGACCATAACAACAACAAGAAGAGTAGGGCATCACGCGCAAACCTCGCAAATGGCATCCCGGACTTGAGTCACCCCGGGAGCCGGGAGCGAAGGCAGTGCGACGCAGGACCCTCCTCGGACAAATCGGACAAAATATTACAATCGCAGCAGAGCTGATAACTTTAATAAAATTAACAGGAGACGCGCGCGCCGAATCGCGACTCGACGACGGTGCCCTCGGTGCGACGCGCCGTGGTGAGTTCCGTGCTGCGGCCGTCGACTCAACTCAACTCGACTCGACTCGACTGCTCTGGAGCCGACGCGGCTCTGGCCGGCGGGCTCTCGCCGCGTCGCCGTGTCTCGGCGAGCACCAGCTGGCGTCTTCCGTCTGCGGAAGGTGGCCGCTCGCGCCGCGGCGACAACGGCGACGACGGCGGCGAAGCGAACCTGTAACTAGGTCGAGCTGCGCGGTCCAACTGGAAGCGGGCAGCTGATTAGGTGTCTGGTTGGGAAGGTGCGAGGCCAACTGGAGGCGTCTGATCCGGAGGAGGGAGCTGGTAAGGCGCAGTCCCAGTCAGAGCCAGGAGCGCGAGTCCTCCGGGCCCGCAGCCAGCTCGGCCGGGAGCTGTCGTCGCTGCGACACCCTGTACCGGCCAACGCAATTAATCACACACGCATTTCGGCCGCGCCCGCGTCCCCGACCTGCTACGCGATCGTCATCCTCATCCTCATCGTCGTCGTCGTCATCGTCATCGTCATCAGCATCGTCCTCGTCACCGCCGTCGCTCAGACCGATCGGTCGATCGGTCGATCGATTCAGCCCCACACGTAATATTTTACGGCATCAACCATGAGCCGGCGCGGCCGTACCAGACCCGCGAGGCAACGGGGAACGTGACGGGAGCGAGAGGGGATCTCCTCGCAGTTTGATATTGATTTTGAAGGCTGACATACTCCGCGGCGCTCTTTCAGGTCTGATTTAATTTTAATTGTTTTCCGACGATTACCGCGCTGCGAGCCCCCAGTTTTCGATTAAACGCCGCTCCACCACTGAGGTGATAATTAAAACGAGGCCTTGCAGTTTTATCGAAAATTACCTCGCGAATTTCTCCGCGGGCAGCGGCTGGCTCTCTCGGGCTGCGAGTGCATTTCTTGGTCTCCTCCGCAGCCGTCCGTGGAGGATCGTGTCCACGCCCGAGAGACAAGTGCCGGGCCGGGGTGGCGACGATGCGCGCCAGGGTTCGGCGCCTTCCACCGCCCGTCGGAGCAGACGAACAGAAGCGGCCAGTGTGACTCGCGGAGCAGCTCCGCGGCTTATCGAAGACCGCTGAACCCGAGGTCGCCCGGCCCCACTACCCCGAGTATGGGCTGTAAATGTGGCCAGTCGACCCGGGAGGCGATCTATGACGAATGCGAGCGAACGCGATAAGGCGGAGAGCGTCGCCCAACGCCATTTTCGAATGTGCGGCTGAATACGAGTTCTTTGTGCGGCGGCCCGGTCTTCGCCCGCTCCTTGCGACACTTCGTCGCCGGCTGGCGTGGCCCGTACGTAGCTCCTCGGGGCTCTGCGCCGCGAGGGGGTCGCGGAGGAGCGAGGACCTGTGCTGTGTCCCGCCCTGTTGCGCTTTTCCTGCCGCCGCGGCGAAAGAGTTCGCGTCGAGAGCAGCAGCAGGGACTCCTCGAGGGCGAGGGCGAGGGCGAGAGCCTCGTCTTCCCGCGGCGCACGAGTTACGACGAGGACGGGCGGCCTCTAATTACATAATGGCCTGGCAGCACAGGACGTCGCAGGAGTCCTGGCGGCCTCGCTGCGTGGCCCGGTGCAGGGTCGCAGCGCTCGGACAACTGGTGCGGAGTCGGGCGGCGAAAATTAGTAAACAAAGCCCTCGCCGAGAGGTCGTGATGGGCGAACGGAGTGCGAAAGGGTTCCAGCAGCAGACGGAGACGGCGACCTAGACGGAGGAGGAAGAGGAAGTGACGGCAGTTGTCTGTCTTCGAAGTCCACTTTCTCCGCGTGAACAGGTGTCTCGCCACCGGTGAGCAGGGAAGGTTCGACTCGAGGTGTGGAATGTGATTCCGGGCCAGCCGCGATCTGACCCCAAGTCGAACTTGGTCTATGCGCCCTCCGCAGCCGCCGTCGTGAGCGCACGTTGGCCCTTCTCACAGCCCCAGAGCCCCAGAGCCGGCGTTCGATCTTGGGCTGTTCCCCACAGGTTTTCCCTCTCTGCTTTCGTCTGGTTCTAAACAAGCTGCACACTGCGTGCTTATGTATGTCTGTGTGAGTGACTTGTCTGTGTGAGTGAGTGTGTGTGCGCGTCTGTGTTGTTTTGTTTATTACGGCATATTGTTTTGCTCTGTTTCTGTTTCGGTTTCGGTTTCGTCCTCTGCAACCTTTGTTGTCTGGCCTCCGTTCCTCCGTTTCTCCACTCCGTTCGTGTAATTATCTCTTTCGATGTCTCTTCTATCCGCCTTGGTCTGGGCTCCGCCGGCTCCCTGGCGGCCCGTCCCCGGCCTCGGCCCCGACCCAGACTCCTTCCTTCCGCCGCTCTCAATGTCATTCCGCGGATGTGGTCGGGCGATCGACGGCGATGCGCAGATCATGCATGAAATCACTGTGCTTTCCCCGCGAGCGCAGGACGGGTCGGGGGCGACCGGGGCAGGAGGAACCGATCGCGCCGTCGAGAGGGGAGGGGCATCCGTGGAGCGTGGATAATCGCGCCACCACGGGCCGGGGTTTGGAGTCGGCGGCTTCGAGGCAGGGCGGGATGCGCATCTCTCCGCCGTGGCGAGGGACGAGGGGATGAGGGGACGAGAGTTGGACTCACCTGCGATAGCCATCCATGGGTAGAATGTGTGGTTGCTGGCCTGGTGTAAGCTGCTGGCGGCTGCGCTCTGGGCGGCGGCCGCGCCCGAGATCGTGCAATTGGCGTTCCAGGCCGTGCCCGCGCCCACGCCGCCCACCGCGTTGCCCACCGCGTTGCCCTGGCCCACGGCGCCCACGCCGCTGGCGCTGCCGCCGGCACTTCCCCCGCGATGGCTGACCGGGCTGCCGCCCGACGTGTCCAGGTAGCCGCCGACGCGCGAGTCCGGCGTGCAGGCGGACGGACGGACGGGCATGCCGCCGGCCGCGGGGTTGTTCTGGCCGTTGGCCCCGTTCGCGCCGCCGTTTGTGGCGCCCCCGGAGCCGCCGCCCGCGCCGCCCCCGCCTGCGCCGCCGTTCGCGCCCGTATTCCAGATGTCCTTGTAGCCATTCACCGGGTCCGCCTTGATGTTCAGGCAGTCCTGCTTGTAGGCGGCGCCGCCGTCGCCGTAGATCTTGTTGCAGGCGGCGGTGATGCTCGCGTCGTAGGGCGAGTCCTGCGTGGAGCGCTGCAAGTGGTGGTTCGCGTACGGCGACATGCCCAGCGAGAGCGGGAAGCCCCGGTAGGCGGCGGCGGCCGCGGTGGCCGACTGGTCGTGGTGGGCGCCGGTGCCCATGGCCATGCCCGTCGCCTGGTGCGGGTGGCCGTAGAAGCCCGAAGCCTGCTCGAAGTAGGAGTTCATGCTGCTGGCGGTGAGAATTTTGGCGGTTGATCTGCGCTAGAGCCGGCGAGCGGGTGTGCGTGGGAGGGTCGAGGGGGCGGTGCTGGGGTGATGCGCTGGTGCCTGCCGCTGGGGGGGCTCTGGGCGGTCGCCGGACTCGGGGCGGGCAAGTCGTGCGTAGGTGCGACCGTGTGTGGCTGCCTCAGGTCGCTTCAGTCCGACTCGCAGCGCATTTCCGGCTGGCTCTCGAAGACGCCGCGGTTGCACTGATTCACTCACTTCACTCGGGCTGCACTGGGCGACGGATCGCACTTGGGTCTGGGTATGGGTCGGGGTCGCGGTTGAATGGGGCTTGCGGGGGTTCGCACTGGTCACTGGGGGTCGTTCGGTTTGTGAAATATTTATGGTTCGAAACTGGGGATTCACTGGTCACACGATTGCAAGGCTCGAGCGGTCGTTCTATTCGGGTCGAGCGGTTTCGTACACTGCGTTTTTGGAGCTGGGTCACTGGCGGGTGGGACGGCGGATCCCTGCTCGGTCTGCTCGGCTCGGCGCCTGTCAGTTTTGTTTTGCTCGCGCTTCGTAGCACCTCAATCAATCCCGATTTTATTCGATTTTAATGCCGACAGTTGAGCTGCGCTGTCCTCGGTGTTGGCGCTTGGAGCCAACTTCGCCGGCGTGATGGCGAAGTAGTCGGGTAGTCGAGTAGTCGAGGTTATTGCTATTATAAACTGTTAATTGCGGCAATTAATTTAACGTGATTTCACTCCTGCCCGCACCGGGCGTTCGCGTGGCTCTGGTAGCGGCGGCTCTGTCGGCCCGCGCCCGCACTGCACTCGGATAATTATGTTTATTTTATTGGGCTCTGATTGCCTCGGCGGAGCTCGCGAGGAACGGCGACAGCGAGAACGAGAACGACAATAATAATAAAAACGGCGATAAACCAGACAATAAAACAAAGCGCGCGCCTGTGAACGAACCCGTTGCCATCGAGCGAATGTGCCACGGATTCGTAGTTGCTTGTGTTTTGACTGCCGCCTGCCTGCGGGACGGTTCGATCTCTGAAGGTCCCCAACGCCAGCGAACGAACGAACGAACGAACGGATGAGCGAGCGAGCAGCCAACCAACCAACAACAACAGAGAGGCGACGGCGGTCCGACTGAGAGGCGAGAATGAAAATCTCACGGCGGCGGAACCCGACTGAGCGGCCGCGAGCCAACGACGTCCAACGAGAAACGTCCGCGGCGGCTGGGACGGCTCGTGATAACAGAGCGTAGTCACTCGAGTCGGTTCGAGTTGAGTGGAGTCGAGTCGAGTCGAGTGGTCGGAGCCCTCACTCGCGCTCGGAAACCACAGGCCGGGCTGCAGAGCGCCGAGCGAGTCTTGTCCGACGACAGCGCCTGATGCGAGAGCCTGCGACTCGGCGGCGGCTGCACCGACAACCAGTTCATCCGGGCGGGCGAGTAGAGTGCGTCGCAGTCACTCGTTCACCCGCTCGCTCGCGGCAACCCGCACCCTTACCCGCAACGACCCACGACCACGCTCGAGCACGTCGAACACGACCCGGTTCGAGTTCGAGGTCGAGTCGAGCCGTTCTTCAGAGCCTCATTCGCCACACGGACGCGCGTCGCAGTCGCAGTCGTCGCTCCGCCGCCCTCCGCGCCGCGTCCGTCGCAGCAGAGACAGCCCGACTGGGCCGGAGGTGGGCGAAGTTTTCTTATAGGCCAGCGCTCGTCGCTGAGCGAGGAGGATTTATTTTCTGTTTCGACTCAATATTTTCGCAGTTTAGGCGACGGCAGCGCGCATTCGTCGTCGTTCGCCGCTCACTGTGCACAGAGCAGATACATTTGTATCTGTGCGTCTCCAGGCGGGAGCTCGCAATGAAATTTCTGGCGGCCGCAGCAAACTTAATTGCTCGATTCGCCAAGAACAATTATCTCCATCGGCAGCGTTACAAGAGCGCAAATTAACGAATACACGAATAACGAATAATAATTAGTTTTATAAATACGAGAGAATAAAATATAATGGCGCCGATTAAAATCAAATAAAAGTAAATTTCTAATTTATTGCCGCAAGAAACTACACACAGGGCTGTGGATGCGGCCTGCAGTCGGCCAGTCCCCACTCTGGGCAGGTCGGAGGCCGGGATTTCGGTGCGAGGCGCCCAGCCGAGTCGGGAACCGCCGCTGACCATCAGTGTTATCGCCAGAAAAGCACATGTCAGCGACAAGACATGCCGATGGGACCGGGTCGCAATCGATTGCGGAAGTGGAGCCCGACGAGGGCCACGGCGGGCGGCGGCGACAGCGGCGTCGAATCTCTGCAGTCGTTAAAAACGCCCATGAGTTCCATTAGGCGAATTGAGTGCAGTCCACCAACAACTGGCCCAGCGAGGCCCCCAGAACCGGAGAGAATCGACCACGACGACAGAACGGCAACAATTACGCAGCGAGATGAACGGTCCGCGCCAGGGCTGCCGCCGGACGGGACTCCGAATGCGACAGCGGTGACATCTGCGCACGAAAGGACAGGCGGACAGGAGGAGGTGGGCGGACAGGGAATTCAATCAACAGCCTTGCACGGCGAAGGAAGCCCATTAGGCCCGGGCTGAGCTCATCGGCACTTCGGGGTCGAGCCCTCGCCTCCAGGGCTGGACGTAGGGCACTTGCGGAGCAGAAGCAGATTCGCTCCGAGACGGGGCCGGAGGACGTCGGTGGCAGGGCGCCGCAAGCAGGAACAACGGGCTCCCAAATGGACCCGCGGCTCTGCGACACACGTCAATCCGGCGCAGAGCTGCTCAAGGCGGCGCGATTTACGGGCCGGCAGTAGTTCCAGGACTCGGCCAGGGTATGTGCTGGCCGGGCGGGGATCGGCCCCTGGGCTGGAGCCGCAGCTGGGCAGCCCAACCGGACAGGAGCCGCGGCGGACGGGCCGAGGAGACGCCAGGGAGACGCCCCGAGGGCTGCGAATGCAAGGACTGCGTGTGTGAGGGCCGTCTGCGCGTGTGTGTGTCGTGCATCTGTGGCGCCACACATCGCCATAAAGTTTGTCCCTGCGATATTTTATTTTGATTCGCCGTCCTGCCCGTTGCTGCTCCGCCGGCTCCGTCTCCGCCGCCAGTTGTTGTTGGGCCGCTGTCAAACGAGACTCGCTTTGAATTTGAAACTATTCTCGAAAGCACACCACACACATCTGCCCCCCGGCCACGCCACTGGCCACAAGTTTGCCGCACAAATATTGGCGCACTGTCCTCCAAGATCCACCGTACACCACCGTCCAGCCCTCGTCCGCACCGTGCCGTACCCGACAGCCACACCTACACACCCGCAAGCTCCACAGCAGTCGCCACAAGTGTTTGCGAAATAAACTCATTTCGCTTTGTAAGAAGCTCGCCCTGGCTACCGAGCGCCGCTGCCGTCCGCCGCCGCCCTCGGAGGCTGCCCGCGTGCCTCAGAAATAACTAAATAGAGAAGCGCCCCACCACGACGATGACGACGACCACGGCGACGACGACGACGAGACTCTCGCCCTGTGGACGGACGGACGCCGGGTGGGGGGCGCCAACTGCAGGCGAGTCGTCCTCCGTGGCGGCGGATCGGGGACGAGGACGAGAGCGAGAACGAGAACGAGGGCGGGAACGAGAGCGAGAGCGCCTCATAACCATCATTCGGAGCCATTCGAAGGGCATAAAGAGGATCACAACAATCGCCGAAATGGCCCGTAATGAGCTCGTAAAAATTTCGCTACCTCGTAGACGCGTCCTGGCCCGGTCCCCGTCGCCGTGGCCGTCGCCGCCAGGACGAGGGCGCACTGCACGCGTTGGTCGCGACGGGACGAGGCGAGGGTGGCCTCGGCTGTGTGTGGCTCGCAAGGTGGGAATCGCTGCCAAATGAAGTCGCTGCTGCCGCAATTGATGCGGTCCTGACTGCCGTGTCGCTCCTCGCCCTGCACCCAGTCTCTGCGGGTCCTTTGTGCAGGAATGGCTTAGAGTCAACAACTTGTTTTTAAGTTGCTGCCAACGTCTATTTAATGAAGTTGCCTCGATACTCGCCGCAGAAGGGTGTCGCGGCATCCGAATTGAATAGAAGCGAAGAATCTTCCACTGCTGCCCGAAGTTTTCCAAATCAATTGGTCGCCTCATGGAGCTCGATGGATTCGACGCGGGAACCTCCGGCGAGGGCCGCGGCCGCGACCTACTCCAACCGAGCCATAATTCAATTAACAATTTATATGCGATCCGGGTTCGCATTCGGCCATTTGGCAATTAACAATTTACATTATCGCGGAGTGCATCGTCGACGGGCCTCCGACCATGCCGACGCCGACGCCGACACCAACACCGACATCGGCTGCGGGTCCTGGCGACGGAAAAGGCGTCCGAACGCAAGGTGCAGCGCCGCGTGCGTGGACGTGTCGCAACCACGGGCCGGGCCGGGCGGTGCAGGCGAAGAGGGCGCCGCTCGGACCGGATGAAATGGGACGGAATGGACGTAATTTTACGACTTCCAGTGCGCGCATCTCGATGAGGCCGTCGAATGGCCGTCGTCGCGGCGGAAGCAAACAATAACAACAACAGCCTGTCTTCCGCACGCCTCTCCGCATGGGCCGGGACCGGGACCGCATTGCGATGACAGCGAGAGGCGCGGCAGTGGGAAGGTCGGAGGCGAGCTCGATTGGGTGACCTCGAACCGGAGAGCGGTGTCTGCGGGGAGCACCCGCTACCCTCCGCCTCACCGCCGGAGGCGCGCTTGCAGCGACCAATTATGGTCCTGCGCCTGTTCTGTATGCGAGGTGTGTTGCCTGCCGCCCTCGTCCAGCGACAGGCCAAAGTGAAAAGTTTTACTGACAACAACGACAACCATAGTAACAGCAGAGACAACAATTGCAAGCCCAGCACCAACAGCAACAACAATGGCGAATCCAACGGAATTAAGTTCTTTATTAACACTTTATAAATCACGGCGCCAGCGGGACGGGGACGAGGCGGCCGAGGGTGAGGGTGCGGGCGAGCGCGGGGCGGGTCGGTCGGCGGAAGGTGGGCGCCGGGTCCGCGCCATAAATCCTCATCATAATTCAAAGCATTGATCAGCGCGCTTCCAACATGCGTTGCGCAAAAAATGACAAATAGTTGTCGCTGTTTTGATGGTCTGCGTGGGGCGGGGGAGTTGGCTGTGGAGTGCGGGCTGCGGGTGCAGAGCGACTGGCCAATTGCTGCCACTGCTAGGTGACTGGGCTGTGGGGGGCCTCTGACCATTAGCGCGCACTCGCCGGAGTTAATTTATTATTTTATTGCCTCTGCATGGATGCGTTAAAAATTTATAATGAAAGACATAAAGAACGAAAACAAATGAATTCAAAATGGAATTTAAATGGCGTTAAAAATGCAGAGTCTGCATTGGTCGCATCGGGTCGCGCCGGGGTCAGGCGGGCCGGCCAAGATGGAGTAGGAGCCATAAAGCAGCTGGATGAATGGACCGAGCCTGACCTGGCCGATGGGCGTCTTTCGCGGACTTTGCCGACTCTTTCGAAAAATTGCTCGGATTCGGATTCAGGTGGAGGCCGACCAAATCGGCTGGTACTGGAGTTCTCGACGCAACTCCACGACCCCTGCCCTGGCCTGGCGCAGTGGGGCTGCGCCGGCTGATTGGATTTAATTAGCTGCGAAGCGAAGCCGCATCGTTGCCGCTCCCACTGCTTAATGGGCACAATTAGAGGCCGTAAAAGCCATCGATCCATCGATCGGCCGCCGCGATCTTATGCGATCGGAATCGATTTGCGTGCCATTAACAGCTTCCGAGGGGAGAACAAGCGACGGCAACGGCAACGGCACTAACAAGCCGAACAACAACAAACAGAGCCGCGTCATCAACAATCGATACCATCGAACGCAGCTCCCGCCGCCACCAAAATAAACATCAAAGTCGAACCTCGCCCGACCCTCCGCCTCTCCGGCCACGCAGCGCTTCTGGAGATCAAACACTTGGCGATCGCATTATTTCGGTAACCAGCACGCCCTGCCCCTCTCGGCTCCCGCGGCATGGCTTTGTTTTGATTGCGCCGAGAACTCGGCACCTGTTTGATCGCGGCATCCCGACCAACCCTCGCACACACGCCACACATACTCGACCGAGCTGGGGCGGGCGGGCTCCACGAAGGGCGCCTCCGCGGAGATTTATCACCCGAATTACTTTGATTCCAACTCAATTTATTTCCCGCGCCTTATGCCGACGCCTCGTCGAGTTAAGCGCCGTATGTCAGAAGCGGCAGGAGCCGGCGGGGGTGTTGACGGGAGGTTTATTGGGCCGCGAACGAAGTGAATCGCACGGTGCCGGTAGCGGGTGGCAGACGCGGTAGGTTGCGGGCGGACATTGCGACCCAGCTTCCGGCGATCGCTTGTGAGCGGTGCGCGCTAAGGCCTGACTAGCGGAGGCCTCCGAGCAATCGAATACGAAATTTCAGCGGGGCCACCGCGGGCGTGTTCGTCCAATTAGGGGCATAGACGTCGCCACACACTCCACGCTCGTGAAGACCAGTTGCAACGGGCCAATTAAGCCGGCTCTGGCCCCGACAAGCGAATGAGTCGTGCATAAATCAACACGGATCTGGTTGGCCGGCCGCGCGCTGCATCCATGGGGCTGCGGAGGCTGGCGTCCATGGAGGCGACACTCGATCGAGCGGCTTTAACGAGTTGACGGATCGCGGGACGTGCCTCCGCCGGCCGGCAGACGCGGAGCCATTAGGCGGCAGCGCTGAGCCGTGGTTCGCCGTCGCTGCCACCAACCACGATCGACGGCGCGACTGATCGCGCTGACTGCGGCCAGTAGCCGCGGGCCGGGGCCACGTGTCAGAGATGGGAGGCCGATACCAGAGCGATGTGGCCCCGAGCCGACATTTGCATGGGCTACTCAGCACTCAAGAGCGGCTCGCCGCAGAGCCGGCGGAGGGGAGGGCGCTTGATGTATGCATCGCAAATGCCATTTAAAATATTTAAACTGCGGAGCCCAGATTGCCATCGCCGGAGGCATTCCTCGTTGGTCACAAGTCAACGCGGCAATCTGTCTTCCGCCCCTCGGGCCCCTCGTTCTCCCCGCACGGCGGATGCACCCGGTGTTCCTCAATCGGTCTACTGTTTGCTTTCACTGCGCACACAAGGTAGCGATTCCACGGACGAGGCCGGGCCGCCCCCTCCCAGCACCGCCTGTTGGTAGCGCACGGAATCGATTTGAACCACGTCTAATCGTCAATTAAGAATGCAAAACGCCTCCGCGCCAGTCGTCATCGGATCGACACCCCGGCTTCCCCGTCCTCCTCGCGTCCTGTCGACGATGTCGGCTGGAGGGCGGATCCTCAGACGCCCACCAGGCAAGTCCGCAAACAAATCTTTAATTGAGCAAACCCTGTTGGCTGGGTTGCACGAACCGAGCGTCGCCAGGACGTCTTCAACGCCCTCGTTCAACAGTCCTGGAATTGCGAGTTGGCCTCTCAAGTAGAAGCTCACTCACCTCAATTAGACCTGAATTAAACCTTCGGTGGTCTCCCGCATTTCCCAGCCCGTGTGCGAAGCCCCGAAGCCAGAATTCGCGAATGACTTAATTAGGGGGCCTGCCATTGACACTTCAGAAGTCCTCGGAGTAGCCCTTCGCAGGACCCCAGGTACTGCGCTTGTTGCATGCCGCTGCGCTCCCCCCGTCCGCAGCCCTAGCTGGGGCTCCTGTTTGCATTTGTGTGCGAAGTGGCCATAAAAATGGCAATAAACAATCCTCCGCCTCATCATCGTGCTCGCAGTCAGAGTCGGACTCAGAGTCGGAGTCGCAGTCAGTGCGATCCGATCCCGCCCGAGTCGTTCACACCCACTCGGCACGTTTCGCCAACTGGCTGCGGCGGAAAAGGATTTCATTGCCGTGAAGCAGGCCCCCGCCAACAACAATGGAAACAACGCCGACGGCACCACCGACTGCTGCTCTCCTATGCTGGCACCAAAGGGAAGGCGACGCTCCTCAGTTCCACGTCCAAGGGCCCAATTATTCGCCGGCCTGAAGAAGGGACGGAACAGGCAGGGTCTTTAGCCAGCGCAACCCGGACGCAGGACTCTGATAGCCGCTGCGACGAGCGGCACGGTTGTGCGCCAAGGCATGCAAATGTCAGTCGATTGGGTGATGGATTGTGGTTGGGACGGACTCAAATCCCGGCGATTAGCACAGTTTCGCACGGACGGCGGAGGCGCGGCCGTTTACTTTGTTGCGGTCGAGGGCCGCCGACCCGGGCAGGAGGGACAGAATGAAGACATTCGTGGCATCGCGCGAACTCGCCTCAGGCCATTGGTGAGAGCTGCATGGGATTCGCGGCCTAATGGCATCTGGCGCCTAGTCGGATACTGCGAAGATATTAACCCTTGTCCGGTGTGAAGTGTCTTTCGCCGAGCTTAAGAGGGTCTGAGGCCCAGCGCACCTATAATCAGACCCCGTATGTCCACCGCAACGACCATTGGGCCGCTTGAGCGGATCATCGCGGCTTAGAAGTCAAGTCAGAACCGCCTCAACCAATATCAGTGCCACCGGTCGGCCGAGCAGGTAACCGACGAGGCGGATGAATGAATGGGTGATCGAAGGCTCGAGCCGGGACAAGGGTCCGGGTGTCGAAGTCGATGTTCGATAGTTTTTATTGCGATCATTTACGCGCTCGACGGTAATCGCGCCATAATCGTAAAAAAATCATAAAACTGACTTTTATTGAGCGGACGAAATGCGCTCGGCTCGGCTCTGCGCTGGTTGGCCGGCTGCTCTGCGCTTCGCCTAAGCAGGTCCCTCGTCCGTCCGGCGCTGTCTGTCAGTCGCGCTTAATAACGTTAAGCGTTTTACGGCCCGGCGCGGAGCCGCAACCCGATGGCCTGTTGCTTCGCGCCCGCCCCTCGCGCTCGATTTAATTGAATAAAATTGTGATTGGATAATTTTGTCGTTTTTGTTGTCATTGGCATTGCTGTTATTGCGCCGGTTTAGGGTTTGTCGCCGCAGCGGGGAAGCGGGATTAAATTGAGTTTTAATTTCAGCATCCAAATGGCGATCCCGAGTTACGAGTTCGTGATGCAAAACTATTTCGATTGCCAGTGGATTTGATATGCCCGCATGCCCACAGTCGAGCAGCCACAGAACCGCGGCCAGATGGCCAGACGAACATCAGAGGACCGAGCGAGCACCGCAGCTTTGACTCCGGACTTCAATGTTGAATCCCATGAGATGAAGATGAACAAATCCACCTCCATCTCCACCTCCAATTCAATGAATTGAGGTGTGATGATGTGTTTCACAAAAGCTCTAACCCAGGACCAAGCACCCAGATCCCAGCGAGCCGTCGCCGATCCCTGCCCACTTGTTGCACCCTCGGTCGGCCGCAAGGAGCTCGAAATGAAACACTTTATTTGTCGTAAAATGAATTTTATTCCTGCACCGCTTCTCTTTATTTTACGATCGTGACACACAAGCCACTCGTCGCCGGCTTCCACAATTAGGCGACGACGAGTGGGAACTCGATTTGATGGCCGAATAAACGCTTCGTCGATGGTCTGACTTTATGGGGTTTTTACGACTTGGCGCCACTTGGAAGCCGAGCCGAACTCACTCGTTTTCTTCCACTCCCCCTCTCTCGCAGGGGTCTCGGCGATCGCCTGCAGTCAAGTGAGAGGCCGGCGACCAGGACTCGACTCGCATCGAACTTGAGTGAGCGCCTCAGGACGAAGAGTGAGCGAGATCCTGTCGACTCCGCTCGATGGGCGACTCGGGACCGTTCTCGCTGCATCCGTCGGATACACACTCACCGGCGAATGTGTCAGCGAGTGGCGCTGGTGCCTGCTCTCGTCGCCGGCGCGCTGCCCTGCTCCGTTGATTTTACGACTTTTTTACGATCTGTCACTGTGACATGATGATGACAAGCTCTATAAAAGATATAAAAACCCTGCTTCCGTGACGTATGCGACGCACGATTATTTCGACTTGAGTATCTATTAGATACTATTACTTTTACGAGGTGCTGCTGTATGGCGGATACCACAGCAGCAGGGGCGGGGGCCCTGTCGGTGCGGGGGAGGGAGGCCGCTGTGCGGCAGACAAGTCGTCGCAGAGTTTGGGCGAAATGATAGTGAAATTATATTTTACTGCATTCCTGGCGTACTCGGCTTTATGGATTTTTAACGATTTGTTGTGACTGGTCTTGTTCTTTTTATTGATGTCGCCGGCTGCCGCTGCTGGGTGTCGGCGGTTTGTTGTCGGTCGTGATGTGGGCTGTTATTGCTTTCGCAACATATCGTTATTTGTCGCCGATGAGTCAATCAATCGGGAAATCTGCTTCCGTGCGGAGGGCTCCCGATTGGGGCGTTGCCTTTGGGAATCGGCGGTGTCGGCTGCTTGGCGGACGATTCCCACGGTGTCGGAACCGGCTCTCGCGTGCTCTCTCTCAGAGCAAGAGGAAGCAATCGGTTGGAATCAATCGGGCCCTCCGGTCAATAATCATTGGGGTGCTGTCGAAATCAGAACCAGCTCCTCCAGGACTGTACCAGACGAGGGGGTGTCTGCGATCAAATTCTGAGCCTGTGATCGCGACTCCAGACGACACCCAGGAGCCAAATCTCGCTGTCCGTTGCCGCACCGCCCCGCCCCGCCTGCCAAGGTATTTTTAGTCTTGAAGACGCGGCCGCATTGAGTTGTCACCGAGTCGCGTTCCGCAGCACAGTCCTCGTGGTCCCGGCAGCAGCCATGGCGATTGTCGTCGATCGGCCGCTTCCTTGAGTGCTCGCCCAAGATGGCGGCTGCCGGGCTGCGGGGCTGCGGGGATTTCAATGGAAACGCGCTGAAGTGCATCCGACGCCGCAGCGCGTCGGGGCGTTGGAGTGGCTGCCATGCGGAATTGCGACATATGGAGGACGCGCCCTGCGCTCGGCGCAATGTGGTTGCATTAAATCATGCCGGCCTTCCGACTCCACGGCAAGTGCCCGCCGGCCCTCTCGGCTCTCCCTGAGCAGCGCCGTCGCGTTCGGCGTTGGGAGTGGGATCGGGATCGGCATCTGTAATGAGACAATTAAGGCGATTATTGGTCTTGAGTCTTGAGGAAGTGAGTGAAACCCGATCATGGATCATCGCCTGCCATCACATGATCGTCGCGATTGGGGCGTTAGGATTTAGATGAACATGTGAGGCGCGTTCGAGTTTTTCGGAAAACAAACAACAACTCTAACTCTAATTCTCTCCCGGATTATGTTGAATATATGTGCATTATGTGGAATATGGTTCGGAACCAAATGTATCACTGTCGCATCAGGGACGCGCCTTGCGTTGAATCGTCGCAAACCCCTTGCCGAAGGGCCCTTGTTCAAGCCTCGCTCGCCGATCAAGTGATCAGGCGAAATTGAAAAACTGGCGAAAATTGAGCAATTTTCACTCAATATCGATTGGGAACAACAATCAACGCTGAATGGCGTTGCTCCCTGCCCTCCGCTCACCCCTCGCCGGACACAAAGGCCCAACAAGGGCGAGACAGCGACGCCGACAGACAAGTCAAGCGCCAAGCAGGGCGATCGCCGGCCGACATCAACGACATCGGGCCATAAATCAGGGTGCGATTGCATGCAAAAACACGCCCTGCCGAGGCGTCGGAAGGGGAAAAGAGAAAGTTTCGGCCGGGCCCTCGGCTCTGCGCCGGTGGTTTTGTTATCAGATCGAGGAGGGCGCGATCGGCACGAAAACATAAACACCGAAGGACCTCTCGGCCTGCGCAGAAACCAAGCCAAATCCGATCCAGGACAATTCCGAATCCACCGTGTAACGAGCCGGCAACGATCCTGGCCAGGTCCGGCCCGGCGAGCGAGGGCGCAAGCGAGATCGAGGAGATGAGCGGGAGCGAGCGGGATGGCAGGCGCGTTGTAAAACATATTTTTATGATTTATTACCGCACGCAATAATCGACCGGGACGACAATGCATTTGTGAGGATCCTTTGTGCGTTCGTCCCTTCTCTCGACTCCGACTCCGACTTCGACTCTGGCTGGACTCGATTCGGCTCCGTCTCCGACGCTAACTGCAGCCCGTCCCGATAAGGCCGGCCTCGGGACGTCCTGAGGACACTCTAGCTCTCACTCTAGAGCAGCGCCTCGGGCCCGTTCCCGGCTTCATCCGTAGCCGTCGTCATCGTTGTCGTCGTCGTCGTCGTCGACTTAGACGTCGTTCTTCGCTCGGCTCAAGTAGTTGTTGAAACATTTTTTAATACATGTCGTCTAGGTAGGTGAGCCAGGGCGGAGAGCGCGAGCGAGGCTGTGTGCTAGCTAGCGTGTGTGTGTGTGTGTGTGTGCAAGGACATGCTATATTTTTATGACGTATTTTTTATGATTTATGAATTATTTTGGTTTGGGAAACGCTTTATTGCCACATACATCTTCGGTCTTGTCCTCCGTCCGTCCGCGTGGCGTACCTTGTTTTTGCCGTTGCTGATGCTGTTGGTGATGGTGTTGCTGTTGTTGCTTTACATGTCCCGCTCACCGCGCTCGGCGTCACGACGGGGCCCGTTTAAGGCCGCAGCCTTGAGTTCGCGGCTGGGCTCTGATTTTTTAAGAGCCGTGTAAAAAGCGACAGAGATTTGACTCTTCGCAGATTAATTGCCGCGCCGTGAGTCCTGACTGGTCCTGGATTTGTCGCACCCTCGCCGATTTATGGAGGGTTTCGCCGACGGTTTAAGGCTTTCGCTCAATTATCGCTATCCTCGACCTAATTGCGGACTTTTCTCGCCCCTGGCCCTGACGTTCTTGGAAGGCGACCCTCGAGCCGCGGGGAAGACTCACTAAAGAGGAGCGAGGGACGCAGACCCCGACGTCGTCGTCGTCGTCGACGCCGGCATCGACATCGTTCTCCTGCACGCATGCTTTCCTCCTTCAGGAGGTCGGCAACGGCCCGATCTGCAATCCAGATCCCGATAGTTTGAATGGTTCCGCGAACACGGAATCCAGTGCAAACAATCCCCACGAAAGCAGTCAACAACGGGCACCGGCCCCGCACACATTCGTCCACATTCACATACATGGCTGCGCTCGTTCACGCACACAACGAGCTTCGAAATTACTCCGAAAGTCGACGCGACGACCGCTGATTATGAGCGAAATCATCGAACTCGCAATAAAAGCAGCACCAGCGACAGCAACAACAACCACCGCGTACTCACTCCGACAACAACCAGTTGCATCCACCATTGGACTGGCTTCCAACAGCAACAACAGCCACAGCAACCACAGCAAAAACACCGACAATGGAGAACCATCCAAAGCCACGTCTTGAAGGTAATCAAAACGTTTAAGAAAATCACCCGAAACAGCCAAACACCAGCAACAACAACAACAACAACAGCAACAACGAGTACTACTACAACAATGCTAATAATAATAAGAATGAGAAGAACAAGAATAAGAAGAAGAAGAAGAAGAAGAACAACGCAAACAGGTCGCGCACAACCCACAGAGAAGCGGAGAGAAGAGGAGCGCGGAGAATCCTCCGAGAGCCCCATGAACCCGCAACCAAATCGTCGCCGGAGCGCGCCAGGACCCGGGCGGGGGTGGCCGGGGCCTTATTAACAAGTGCAGAGCGCGTCACGTGAGCGGCGGGCGGAGCGGGCGCCGGGAGGGGAACAATTGGAGCCAAACTAAATGAACACTTTCGGTCGCAATAACTACGACATTTACGATTATTTTACGGCCCGTAAAAATCAAAAGTCTAATTTACGGGATTCTGCTCCAGTGTTCGCAGAGACAGCAGCAGGAACAACAATCGCAACGACAGCATCAACAACAACGAGGGCCGACTCAGACCCGGGTGGGGCGGCGGCGAACGCGGCCAAGATGCCAAACCAGTTGCAAGCTCGGCGCGGTCGGAGCTGGCCGGGCTCCGTGGGGAACGAGCGCCATGTTGGCATCGAGGAGCTCCGCCGCCCGCGTCCGACCGGGCTCCCTGGGTCCTGGCTCCCGGCACCGGGCTCCTCGCTTCTGACTCCTGCTGCACTTGTTTTCGTTGATTCTTGACGATTCTTCCTCTGCTTGCATTTCCTTCCTCCTTCGGGTTCCCTTCGCCGCTCCGCGGGCAGGGTGCCGGGGCTGTGTGGCTGTTCTTGTTGTTGTGGCTGGGCTTCCTCAGCCAGCTCCAAAGATGATTTTCGTGTTTTGTGCGCGGCGCAGCTCTTCCTGCGCCCCGTACCCCACCCGGGCCCTCGTCTCGACATGGCCGGCGATGGAGCCGATTCCGATTCCGGCGATGGCGCGTCTGGATCTTATTAGGCTGACGATGATTGTTGCAGCCGCACTGTCGATGTTACTGCTTTTGTTGGCGTGGCCCGGGCCGCTTCGCTCGGCGTCGGCTTCGAGGGTACGCTCGTAGGTGATTCCGCCGCCAATTTACATGCGCTCTAACGAAGTGTTGCGATCGCATCGGGAGATCGCGAGCGAGTTTATGCCCCACTCAACGCCAATTCATTTCAATTCCAGCTCCGGGTCCACGCGTAGGTCTCCGGACGCGGCGCGATCTCCGGCACGCGGCAGACGGCGGCCGGCGGTGGGCGACTGCTTAGTCTGTCTGTCTGTAGCCGGTCTGTAAATAATAGATCAAGGAGTTCGGAGGTCGTGGGAAACGTGTTTTGAGTAGGCATTGACGAAAAGCCCCTGGGTCCGGTAGGACTGTACTCCTGAGGTTGGGTTTCAAAGATCGAGAGAAACAAGTTGTATGCCAAAAGCCATTCTGCAGGGCATTTATATGCCATGTGCATCTACATAGACATATATCTGAGACATAAGGGAGGTATTACCATAGTGACCACCCCGTTCGGATTGGGAATAAAACTGTCCGTCTGTTTGTCGAACGCACACACCAGTGCCTGCGAGTCGCTCTGACAAATTGGCGGCTGCGCCAAGCATTTGTGCAGTTTGAAACACAGAGTACCCCAATAATTTTTACATAACGAGAGTTTTATTCGACATTGTAATTGATTTATTTTTATCGAATACCTCACAAAGCGCCTTCATAAACAACTCTTTACAAAGGCAAAACCTACAGTTTCAAATATGAGCTACTTAAACGCGCCACCTCAGATGGAATATTTACATTATTTGCCAAGATTGATTTCTTCGCATGCAGATTTCATCGAATGATTCTAGTACTGATGGAAAAAATTTATAACATGTTGTCTGCAGTAATGGAGCTGTACATTATTTTGTGGCATTTGTACCAGTATTGGGCTTTCGATACTAGCGATACTTCAAAAGAACATCTAAGGGAAGTGGGTTTCATACTTGCAGACTGGATAAGATCAGATGGGCTCATTTGGTGATCAGGGAAGGGTATTTCAATCAAGCAGTGTTCACTGCTGACTGCCTCTAGGAGACTCCTGTCGCTGTTTGGGAAGGGAGGGAGTGAAGTTTGAACGTTCGGCGGCTTCCTTCCGCCACTTTAGCAACAAGAGAAGCCCAACTTTGCTAGGACTGCGGTGCTAGCGAGGCTTCGAACCGTGCTTCTGCAAGCGCAGCTTCGAACCGTCGCGGCCTGCGAATCCACCACTGCGAGCGCGCCGGCTGAACTCACAGTGGCTCTCAAACTGCGCAGCCGGAGTGCGAGTTGGGCTCTGCCTGCGTCACGCATTGAGGCGTGCACTGCTTATGTGTGCGTGTTGCGCGCAGGTTCCGAAATCGGGTTACGTAACACTGGCGGCCTCTCGTAGTCGGAGCAGCAGACGAAACACCAGGGAATTCGAGAGTCGAATGTGCGATATGCCAAGCTGTAGAAGGAGTCGTTGTTTTCCGAAGGCCACCGGCAAGTGCCCGAAGAAGGTTTCCGTTCCCGTTCCGAGTGGGTCCGAATTCCGATCTGGTTCCAAATACTCCGCAACTCTTCGCCAGGGAACTCAATTTTCCACTGCACCTCCGACGGAACTCGGCTCCGGCGATCCTGGATACAGGTGGCACTTGCTCGCCTCACGGGGCCAGAGGAACGCGGGAGTCCCTCGGAGTCCGCTCCAGCTCGAAACCCGCTCCTGCGCAACCAACGTCTGCGCGACTCCGCCGCCCGACTGCAAATGGCGACCGAGCGAGGCGATGTCCAACCGGAGAATGAGCTGCCGCAGTCGTCACCCAGCAAAAACAACAATGAGGCCATCCAACATCGCGTCAACACGGCCGTGCGCGCTCGCTCGGGTGCGGAGCGGCGCGGCGAGCGAACGAGGGCAAGTCAAGCCGAGGCATACGTCAAAACCCAATCCAACTCGTTCTGGTTGCTGTGGCCTCTGCCGACGGCGCTGCTGCGCTTCCGTTGTTGAGCGACGTTCGCATGCCCTCTCCTCTGCTCTCCGCCCTCTTGAGTGACTGGTTTGAGTTGTTCTCGGCCTCGGCGGCCGTCGGTGCCGCAGTGGATGAATTCCGAGTTTCCGCTCGGCGCTTCTCTTCGGGTCCGCCGGGGCTTTGTTGTTGCGTGCTTCGGAGGCGGCTTCGAACCTCGTTGCGTCATCGCTGGGCCGAAAACGCTTCTCTCGCGCCCTGCTCGACTCGGCTCTGAGTCTTTGCCTGCCGGGTCCGAGTCCGGGATCCGCAGGCTCTGAATTATGGGCTTTGTTCTCGGCCCCGCATCCCAAACGCGCCTAGGACCGGGATTCCTGGGAACGGGGCCGAGCGAAGAATGAGGAATTGTCCTCGATCGGATGTCGGTTGTCAGAGGCTGCTCTGCCGGGCGGAAGGCAGAATCCTGGCCAGTCTGTGTCTCTCCCCCTCCAGTTCGTCCTGCCGTCGACCTCGGGCTTCCACCGATGGCCGTGGCCTCCTCTCTCTCCTCCCCTCGCCCGCTCCCGATTGCTGGCGAATGTCTCAATCAGCGCGGAACCCGTTCCGAACGAGTCCTGCTCGCCTCATGGGTCGCCCGCCGCGACGAATCTCAAGATGGCCGCCTCGTTCCGCCGAGCTTCAAGGATCCGTCAAGGGCCTCGGCCCGCACCTCGCCCGATCCTCTCCTCGAGGGCATGGGAATGCGGAGAGAATTTTATGAAGTGTTGATCGCCGGCGGCCGCAGGGACAGAGACAGATACAGAGTCAAAGTCAAAGGACACCGGCAGCTTCCCAGAGGCTGCGAATCCTTTCGGCAGCGTCTCGAATTGTTTACGACTCAATTCCGAGCCGCATCTGCAGCTGTGGCCTCGGCCTTTGTATCGGCAAGTGCGCCCCTCCCCTTCCCTCGATCCGGGCTCGCTTCGATCCGAGAGATTTACTCTGTCAACAGCACCATTTTGTTTAGAGCCCGCTGCCTGCTGCCCGAGCGTCTCCTGCATCGCACGGCCTCGAGTCTCGAGTCTCGGAGCTCCTCGGGGTGGAACGTCCTCTGACCCGGCCGCTCTGTTTGTATTTAAAATGGCAGAACTCGTAACTCATCTGTATGTGTTTTCTTCCCGCGCTACCCTCCGGCGTGTCCGTTGCCAGTGTGTGTACCGGCCTGTGAACTTGTCCTCGGCCGATCCGACCGGGGGTTGGTTCTGCCTGCCGCGGACCGGAGACATTCGTCTCTCGCCTCGCCTCGCCTCGCCTCTCCTGGCGCGGCAGAATTATAAATAATAATTACTCGATTATTCCCGGCGCTGTGCTCCTTGGCGGGCGCGCTCTTGGGGTCCGTCACTCGTCGGCCGAGGAAGCCTCACCAGCTGACTGGGTCGCCGGGCCATGAGTTATCGCCGCGCTCGTCTCCAGGGCCCGAAATAGCTGAAGCGACCGCGCCCGGGCGATCCGCGGCTCCGCTGTGTTGGTGGCCAGGCTCCGTTGGCTGGCGGCCTCGCCTCGGCTCGCCGGCCTAAGAGTGGCCCTGCGAGCGGCGTGAAATCGCATTGAGCCACGGACGAATGTCTGAGGACTTCATCTCATCTCGTTCCGATTCACGGCCGCGTCAATGGGAAATTTCGCAGAAGAGAGCGGAGCAAGAGCGCGGCGCGCGCCCGGCGACATCGAGGGCAGCGGCGGTCAAGGCAACGCCATGGCGACGTCATGGCAACGACAGCAACGGCCACGAGGCCCGGTGAAGAGCGGCGGCATCGCATTTGAAACACTTTGAATTAAATTCCCATAAAATCGAGAGCGGCGAAAGCGATTCCCCGCCCTCCCACGCCGCCGCGGTCCAGAGAATTCCCCGGCGAGCCATTTGCTGTTTTTCATTTGGAAATTTAATTAAGTTGTCACCGCACACAAAGGCCCGGGGAGCGGGCGAGGAGCGGGCTGTCGGGGCCTGGGTGTGTTTACTTCTGCAACTTTGTAGCTGGCGTCGCGGATCCGCTTGGCACGGGCGCGCCGAGGTTAAGTGGGCCCAGCGCACGCCGAGGTCCTCCGGCTCCCTCGCCCCTCCCGCTTGTCGTTGTGCCGGCGTATCTCGCGGAAATACCCGAATGCGTCTGGCCCGCCGCCCGTCCCGCTCACGATGCCTACAGCTGCGAGCTCGCCGGCGCACACTTGGCTCCTAACAAGATGGTTCTCGAGAGGGATTCGAATCGACTCCGGGCACTTGAGGACGGATCCGGCCCGTGGCTGCCGACGAGGTGCGGTTGTTGACTCCTGGCGTCGAGCCGCTTGGGTCGAGTGGACCCTACAGGGTGCCTCGCGCTGGTGGGGGACAGAACAGGGCTCAAGCCGACGGTGGCCGCTGCTTCCGGCACTCCAGACCGGGCTCTTTGCGGGCGCCCAGGCGGTGCTAGCGGGGACGGGCGGCCTCCAGTTGTCGCAGTGAACCCGATTCCACAACGACAAAAACCGACTCGGCCGTTGTTGGCTAGGTTAGGGACATGGTGCAGGCCGCAGCCGTCCCCGTCGTCATCGTCGTAGTCGTCAACGTGGTCGTGCGGCCGGACAGCGCAGATACTGGAGCCACACATGCAAATGGACGCACGTCTCGGCCCCCATAAATCGGGCTGCGTGTGGGCGGCTGTCCCCGAGAGCGGTGGCGTGTGTGAGTGCGCGGCTTATATACGAGCGAATAATGGCGGCGGATCCAATACATGCGGCGCCTTAAATACGAGAGCCCGTAAATCATTTAATTAGATTCCGACTGCATGGCGAATTATTTATGGGCCGCCCTGGTCCGGGTTGCCCGCGTGCCCTGGATATCCGCCAGCCCTGTGCTGCGACGCCCCCTCACCCGGCAAGGGTCCCAGCGGATCGGCCGCCGTCGAGTCCTGCAAGTCCTTCCACGGCAGCATCGCAGGCATTAAAATTCATATTTTTCGTAATTAAACGCCAAAAGGAAGCCCTCGTAAATCGTGCGGAGTCCTGCAGGATCGGGCGGCGGGCAACGGGCAGCGGGCGGCAGGCGGAAAAGAGCCGGACGGCACTTTCCCTGGCCGGCCGAGGGCTCGTCGGGGTTTATGCAAATGAGTTCCTGAGCACCCTGTTTCGGTGTCAACTGCTGTCCGTCCGCCGTACGCCATCCGCCGCTGCCGGCTGTTGGTCACTCGACCGCTCGGCTGCTGCCGGCCGCCTCTTCACCTACTTTCGCCGCGTGAATCCATTAGGGCGGTCGATCGCTCGCCCGGCGCCCTCGCCGTGGCACAGTTTCCTGTGCTCGGATTCGCCGCAGCCGCAGCCGGGTCCGGCCAGGGTCCGGCAGCGTGGCGAGGGCGAGGGCCGGGACCCACCTCGACGGCTTTTGAATTCCAAATGACGTACGTTGTGTGTGTTCTTCCTCTCCTTCCGCTCGCCCCTGCTGCTGCTGTGTCCAGCGGGTTCCATTAGCAATGTTCTATCTAATTGGCCGTTGTTGTTCCTGCTCTTGCTCTTGTTCTCGTTCTCGTTCTCGCTTTTGTCTTTTCGTAGTTTTGGTTGTTGTCGGTTAGCGCTAATTAAGGAGCCCATAAATTAGAAGGTCGGCTTCGTGCGGTTCGGGTGTCCGCGGTCTAGCGGAGGGACCCGTGTGCGGAGCGTGGGGCTCGTCGGAGACACCACCAGGGAACCCGGCCGGACTCTCCCACGAGGAGCCAATCGTCACATCCATCAAGGCACCACCTCGAGCCGATGCCGATGCGACCGCGGGCAAAATGGCAGAGCGGACCCGTTGGCCAGAGGTGAAGCTGGGCCCGGACAAATTACAACCCGGCGAAGGCATAGCTAGCAGGCGCCTCCTTGGACAGCCGCACATTCATTTCGAGTCCAGTCCTCGGTTTTTGCCACCGATACCCGCCACCAGCCACCAGCCCTGTTGAGCCGAGTGGTGCGTCCTGCGAGGTCCTTCAGCGTCCTTCAGCGGCGGCTCGAGCCCGGCTGAGTGACGGAAGCCCGGAATAAATATGCTCGACACTTCAGCATGACGTGGCCCCCGAAATGGCGTCGTGGGGCGTCCGTTTGCCCGGGGCGAGAGGCCTGGGAGGGGCGGCGATAAACGTCCCCCAGCGACGGCACTGAATTTATTTCCGCTGCTGGAGCGCGGCCAGTCGAGGGCGCGGGTGGCGGGCAGCGAGGGCGCTCCGATTTATGGCCGCACCTAAATCAAAACAGCTCAAGCTCCAGCCGCAACCACGACAACGGCCACGACAGCGACAACAGCGACTACAGCAATGACAATGACAACATCCAAATGAAAACAAAACCTCGTCGGAGATTTTCGTGTTTTCGGAATTTCGAAAGAGCCCGGCCGAGGCGACGGAGGATGGAGGGCGGTCGGCTGGAGTTGTGTTTCAGATGATTTACGCCGGCCAGCAGGCGATAAATCCGCGGTGACGTGTGGAGCCGGTTCTCGGAGCCGGGCTCGCAGCTCTCGCCGGGGACGGCAGCCGCCGATACCGTCCCGCAGCGGCCGCAGCGTAGTTGCGTGCATTCGTCCATCAGGGCGACAAACATGGCGCGGACCCGGCAATGCCTCCTGATTGGGCTCCGGCTCCGGCGGCCCGTGGCCGAAGACGCTGCTCCGCCTTGTGAACAGTGCGAAGTCCGGATTAGGCTCTGCATTGTTTTCACACCTGCGCGTCCGAATCGTGGTCCCTGGAGCCAACGAGAATCCGTCTGGTGCCCGCTCCGACTGAATATTGTTTACTTGCAGCGTCCGATCGCTGAGCTGCTCATTTGCATTTCGAGTTCCCCAAGTTCTGTTTCCAGGCGCCCCTCGGCCCGCGACTCCAGCTTTCGCCCGGGAGCGGCCCAGACTCGCCCTAGAAGAGCCGGGCGGAGGAGAGGAGAGTCGAGGCGTGGGGGCGTTGGAACCTCCAGTGCTGGTTCGAGCACGTTCCGGAAGGTCCGTCACGAGCGGCCCGAATAATTAAAACATCAGTTAATGGCCTTCGGCTTCGCATGTCCCCCACATTCGTAGCGACTCGAGCTCCATCGCGCTGTCGCTCTGATTAAACAGCGTGGAGGGGCCGTTTTCGTGTCCACGGGCGATATTTGCCCGAGCCTCGTCCGTCGCCCACGCACTCACGCACACAGGAATTTCGAGGCTCGGCCCGCTCGGGCAGTTCGAGGGCGCGAGGCTCGGAGGTGGACGGGGCGACGGCATCGATTGCTCCCTGTGACTCGGGCCCTCGCGGGGAGCGCAGGAGGAGGAGGCCGAGGGCCCGCTGGGAGCGGTCCAGCGCCAGTTGTTGTTGTCCTGCTGTGGAGTGGCCCTCGTGAGGCTGCAGCCGAGCCTGACGGACCACGGACCGTGGACGCTGGACTCCTGTCGCGCCGTCTGTGCAGGGTGCGATTTACGACTGGTCACGTAACCGCCGCCTGCCTCGTTGGCGGTTCATGTCCTGCCACTGCCACTGCAGTTGCTGCTGCTGCCGCGTCCGAGCTGCCTCCGAGTCCTGTCGACTTTCGCCGCACGTCCTCTTAATGAACTGCCCGGGAGGCGCAAAGAGTTAAAAAGCGTTTAAGGCTCGTTTGCGCCGCGGCGAACGCAGCCGGCACAAAGGAAGGAACGAGGACGAGCGTGACAATGGACTTCTCGCCTTTTGCCGTCCTCCGCGGTGCGCCAGGCAGGTGTCGAACTTCGTTTACGACGCCCGATTGCGACACTCCCGGGAATCCCAGGTGCCTTCGTGCTCTCGGCCAACGCGAGGAACCAAGGGGTCAGCGGCGAGTCCTCGGACCCTGGGCGGTAGACGTCCATGGCTTGCAGAGGATCTCGGAAGAACCCGCGGATCTTTCACCAACGACCCCCCAGCGGCAGAATGAATGCGGCCAGTTGAAGCTCCGAAGCCCATCCACGGATCCACTTGGAGGGCCGGCGCAAACTTTGGGGAGCGCTGCCGATGCCGCAGACTTCGGCCTGGCACAGGAAGCGCTCGCAAGAAGCGTCCGGAAGGGGAGCGGGGCCAAGAGCGATTCAATTACGAGGAACAACAGTTCTTGGCACGCACTAAAAGTCGTAAAATTCATAAAAACCATCAAAAATTAAAATAGAGCTGGGTCGGGCGCCGAGCGGGGCGAGGTGAGGTGAGGTGAGATGGGGCGAGGCGCGACGGAAAACCGGACCCGGTTTGCAGCCCGGTCGTGGAGTGAGCCGAACGCGGCTCCGGCCTCAGTGGGGGGCGTCCACTGGTTTCACTCGAACCTGCGAGGGAGCGAAGGAAAGTTTCTTCGCGCGTCGGAGTTCCTCTGCGCCCTCCCCCCGCCCGTGAGCTGGCTTAGTTCCTTTGCCGATGTTGTTTTTCAATCACTGCAACGACGCGATGATTTTTATGGCGATGCGTGCGACGTAACGATCTCTCGTTTCCACTCACTTAAAGCTACGTTTCGCGCATTCAACGTCGCACTCTGACGCCGCCGGCGCTGCGCCGAGAGAGCGCGAGCCGCTCAGACGTTCGATTCCCTGAAATCCCCCCCGGCCTCCTGGGCTGAACTTCATAGGCAGCCACGAGCGCGGGAGCCGAGACTGGATTTTCGGTTGGCCCTCTGCGAGTTGGGGCTCAGCGCGGCTACTCTCAGTCTCTCTCCGGTTGTGGTTCTCTCCCACACACGACGCTCGCGCAGTGCGAGGAGCGAGAGCGCCAAAACAAACATCGAATTGAATCCATTGAATGAGCAACGAAATGCCAACAATAACAGCAACAACATCGCTGGCTGCGGCAGCGACGCTCTCATCGAGAGCAGCAAACAATTGAGTGCCCGTTAACGGAACGATTATGAGGCCATCTCAGTCGCACTTAAAACGGCCATAAACGACGACAGTTATGGCCGAGCATTGTTCTCGTTGTTGTTGTCGCCGCATTCGTTGGTGGTGTTGTTGGGGCCGCGCTGCCGAGCGAGCGGGCAGCGACGGACCTGCGCACTAGGCGCGCGGAGCCACTCGCAAAATCTCTGCCGCACTCAGCCGCTCGTGGTCACTGCGACGCGTAGGTCGTCGTGGGGCGTAGAACGTGGGGCTGGTGAGGGGGCGGCCGAACGGGACTCCACTCAGAGCAAGAACTTTTTCCCACACAAAACGCGCATTTTATGAGCGTCGCGTGCGTGTGCGAGGGAAAGGAAGACGATTGCGCGGTGCGCAGGTAAGAGCGAGATGCCACACGAACCGAGTGACTTCACATTACAGTTGAGTGATTTCCTGCCCCAGCGAAGGCGTCGGGTGCTCGAATGAGGGCGCATATGTTCTCAGCACTCCTCTCGTCTCTTTCGTACGCATGTGGAACGGCCAATGCCGAGCATGATGGCCGCGCTCTCTGCCTGTGCTACGTCAAGAAACGAGAATTTCGACTCAACTATCTCGTGCCATCTCTTTTCCACTCACCGTGCGAGGCGTCGTTGCTTGCGCTCGTTTCGCTTGAGTTATCGCCGATTCGACTCGCAATCATGGCTTCCGTTTAATGCGATGTTGTTGTTGCTGCGGCTGCCATGAATGCCTCCGTCGAGGGGCGGGGCCAACGTGCAGTCGCCGCTCAGGCCGCTGCGAAGGCACGCGGTCGTTCGATTCTCGCTTTACGGCGTTTTAACGTCGCTTGCTGCAGCGGCGACGGCGTTTGCGACGGCGAAATCATGCACTCGTCGGAGCTGCTACTCGTGCTGATGTTGTAATTATTATTGAAATCGTTATTAGAACGTTGTTGATGGTGTTGGAGTTGTTATGGCAGTCGTATTTGATGTTGTTGTTACTACTGGAGCAACAAATAGAGCTGAGATAAAGACTCTTCTCTCACTTCTACTGCTATCGGACAACTGACAACTTGTTTCCTTCCCCCGCTCTTCCATCTGAGGCGAACATAGAAAGTATAGACAAATAAGCGCCAGTATGGACTATCCTTCCGTTTTCGCCTCCTTTTTCCACTCCCCTACCCCAATTTTCTGGCCGTGACATTCACCTGGGGCAGATAATGGTGTTATTGTTGCAATCACCAATAGAACTGCTTCTAGCCCTGCACGTAGGCTGCGTCCCTGTGAATCGCTCTCCAACTGCCCCTGGCGACCCTGCAGCAGGTGTCGAGATCTCGACCTGCTGCTGAGAAGGCGGCGGGTGCCTCTGATATTGGACAGCGACACTCTCAGAACGAGCGAGCCGCGGTGCTGCTGACGGAGATGGGCCGCGGACTACGCGGTCGCCCAGATTCGAGGCCGGGGCCTGACGCAGACGAGGCAGCTGCGATGCGCCGCCACGCCGAGGCGTTGATTGAGACGCAGCCGCCCCTCCCCGGACTCCAACGGGCAGCACAACTGCATCAATACGCACGACAACTGCAACAACACGCGGCAGGAAACGCCACAGAAACATGTTTGCAATAAAAATAAATTTGACTCTTCCCGGCGCACCCGAATTTGTCCATCATGGCCGTTTCGGTCGCCGCTGACATTGTTGCTGTCGTTGGCGGCTTCGTTGTCGACGGCGTTTTTGCTGACGACATGTTGCATCCGACGACACCGTGCCGCTGCAGCCGCCGGACCACGGAAGCCGTTCGTTAGAAGTTGTTGTTTCCATTCCGCGAGTGACATGGGAGCCGTTTCGATCTGGCAGGGCCCGATTACGAATTCATCTCGAGTTTATTCACGGCAGGTGCAGCGTCTTGCAGCCTTTGCTTTTATTTCCACGCCGGGCTGCTGCTCTCCGTGGCGCTGCTTTCATTTATAAATAGACGTTCCAACGACAAGTCCCTTCCTCGCCCCTCCGGAAGGGGCCGCCAAGCATCCGGGCCGCAGCAAAATCGTGGGCCGAATGGTCTTGCTATTTACGTGTTCGTTCGACTCGACAGCGCGACCTGGCCTCTTCCCGGCCATCAGGTTGAGCGCTGCAATTGACAGAATCAAGAAACTTCGATCTGGCCGATGATTCGTCTGCGGTCGTCATGAAACCTTAGATGGCCAACGGCCCACGAAATCGGCTCCTCTGGCCGAGAATAACCATTTGCCCCTTGAATTCGTGGCCACTTGAGGGGCGGCGACTTTCACTCTCGAGAACGCTTTCGGGGTTCCCAGCGTCTTTGTTCTGCAGAAATGCGCGAATTAAGATTCATTGGGCGCGTCGACAGAATAATGCTTTTATTATTTTAATTAGCTATTCCAGAGGGCGACAAATGGATTTTGAGCAGCGACGACTGCGGCATGCGAAACGCTCCTCACCCCATCCGCGACTCTACTCGGGTTCTCGAGCCGTCGCGGCGGTTCTTTTGTCTCGCTTTTTTGGCAGACGATTGTGCGCTCGCTCCGTCTTCGGCTCCATTCGGGTTCGAACCTCATGCCCTCCTCCCAGCTGCTCCTCACAAATCAAACCACCAAAGTTTTCATTTTCTGACGAATTTAAATTCCCCCGAAGACATGGAGCCAGAGTATCGAAAAACCATATCACGGACAACACGCGGCCCTCTATCGATTGGGACGAAGCCCCACAAAACAAAAACAACAACAACAGAAACATCGCCCGCGATAATGTCTCCAGCCAAAAACAGCCATTATAGTTCCCGGAGTCGGCCGGGCGCGGGTCGGAGTGGGAGCGGCTGGAGACATCGGGGAATCATACGGCCCGAGGGGAGGGCGGCCAACGAATTCTGCTGTCATCGCCGACTGTTCAGGGTCAGAATTCGTCGCCCGACACAAAAGAGGAAAACAAAAATACCAACGAAAACAGAAAGCAAACCAGACACGCGATAGAAAACATGAAATTGATTAAGAAAACTTTGGACTCGGAAAGAACGAGAGCTCCTTCTCCGCCTCCATTCCCTTCTCTGTCTGGTTCACAACGTGTCCGCTCGTGTGCGGCCGAGACGAATGAACGAAGAAAGGCGAGGCCAGGAAGAGGCCGTGAGGGTTGAGTCCAGAGAATTGTATTCCTTTGTGATGGCTCAAGAGACCTGAACACATGATGTGGACATTGCCGACACAGGAACATGAGAATAGGTCATGCAATATTCAACTCAAAGTATGCTCCATATTTGAAATATATATAAAAAACACATTTTTTGTACATTATTTTAATTTAATTTTAAAACTTGCAATACTGTTAAACGATTATGCATTTAAATTACCAGTAATAATTTTGTTTTTCTTAAAGAATATAATATTGATAAGAAATTATTTATTACGAAAGGTCGCTCGCGTCAAGGCTTCTGATGAGAGGAATATCATTGTACATAAAATAATTTATTATGACGATATAATCATTGTATGTATACGGAAGTAGGCATCAAATATTAATTTCTTTCTTTTGTCCCAGCTTTTTTCTTATTTTATCACAAAAAAATTAGCAAACAGTGCATAGTTTGTTATTGTTTACCACTATTAAGACTGAGATTAATAAGTCAGAAGGACCTATCGAACATCTATTTAAGTTTTAAGTTGTAGTCAAAATCTGTCATGAATTTAAGACTAACTACTTAATCGAACTATCTTAATCGAATGTTTTCCAGTGAAAATCAAGAACACTGTGAATTTAATCAAGCATTTTTTAACTCGGAAATTGGGCGGTATTTGCAGACGAAAAACCACAAGAAAATTCCTGCGGATCCGGTGGCTCCGCACCACACCGAAACTACTCGCCCCCCGGCAACCTGGACACGTTGGGCGGCTCCGCCTGCCAGCCGCGGACGCTTTATCGCTTGTTATTTTTACATTACATCGCTATGTTGCAGTTATTGTTGTTTGTGTTTTTGCTCTGGCGACTGGACGAAGTTGCAGTTGGCGCAGTTGTTGCCGCACCGTGAGTTATGGCGCGAGACAGGCCCGCTCAGCCGCCTTCACGCAATGCACAATCGTGTCTTACCAACAAATCCGGCGAGGAACCGCGTCAGTTCTCGCCCCTCCCGAAACACGGCGATAAATTGTGGTCGGCTCACGTGCACCCGCAACGAGATCCCGGTCGGGGCAACGGACCACGCCGAGGCTGGGTGGCAGCGGGTGTAAGTCGACGTTACCGGGTGGCGGGGGGTTGACGTCGTCAGTGTCCGGAGTCGTACAAAGCAATCTGGACCGAAGAGGGAATCGGCAGTCGTGGGAGGAGTCGCCGGATCGAGTCCCCGATAGATGGCCGATGGTCCGCGGTCGAAGTGTCATCTCTGAAGAACATTTTCTGGCGAACCTCCTGGATCAAGGCCTCCACTCCGCTTCCGCTCGATCGCCAGCCGAGCTGGCGACTCCCCCAGGGGATCGTGCGAAGTGTAATGAGCGATTGCAACAGCAGGGTCCTTAATTGGGGCCTACTGCGAGCCAGCGAGCCCAATTACAGCGGTGCCAACGACGTGTTGATGAGCGGTTCGGCCGAGCCCAGCCCCAGCAGTCACACTTTCGGCCGTCTGGGCGGTGAAGAGCCATTCATTCATCGAAACGGAGAGCAACTGAAAACACCGTGGCCGGCGAGGCGGACCGGCGCGCGGAGACCGCAATTTATGCTGCGAAAGTGTTGCTAAATTGCGCTCGATTGCTTAATTCAATAACGGACGTGGGCCGGAGGAGGCAGAAGGCGCGGGCTGAGGAGCCGTCGACTCGCATATCAATGGAGCGATAAATTCAGCAAACGGAGGCGAGCAGCACAGACTGGAGTGACATGGTCGGTGGAACGGGGCGCGGGGAAGAGGCGTCGCCAGACGGATCTCAAGTGTGGGTTCTCCAACCCTAACCAGCCATCCCGATTCGTTCATTGTCTATCCATCGATCCCCGCTGTCCCACAGCCGCCCCGAGCCGCTTAATGGCCCCATTCAATTGGCCATTAAAGTTATTTTTATGATCATTCTTATTTTTATTGTTTCTTTATAGTTTTATTCATTTCGAATTGGATGTTTATGAATCAGTGCTTGTTGTCCGTTGTCCGTTGTTCGTCTCGCGCCCCCACCTCTCCTCGCTCGCCGTCGTGCCAATTGCTCCGCAGACGCCCGGCGAAACCCAATTTGCATTTCGTACGACTCTCGCTCGCCGTTTTCGCTCTTTGTTTGGCTTTCGCTCGCTTTTGATTTAGTGCGAAGCTTTTATTGCGAAATGAATTATTTTGTTGCTGTTGCCACTCTCGTTGTTTTAAAAAGCATTAAAATATTCATCGCGCCAATGCGAATGTCGGACTGTGATTCTGTGGTCGGACTCTTGTTATTGTTGTTTACTTTCGGCTATTCTTTGTTGTCGCCCCGCACACGCTCTCCCTCGCGACCGGGTCCTCTTCAAAGTGGTTCGCCCCTCGCGTGGGCAGGCAGCACTCCCGTCTGGCTTTGTGTCGATGTTGTTGCTGTGCTTGGTGTTGGACTTCCACCGGATTCACCAGTGCGAGCCACATTGAAATGAAGACATTTGCACATTGTTCTGGTATCGACCTCGGTGGGCGTCAGATATTTGCTCCGAAGAATCGCTCGAAAATGTTTCATCTCGTGGAATTTAATAGTCGCCTGATTCTGTGATTTCCCCACGACCCACATTCCAACCGCATTCTGCGCAGTGCGGGGAAGAGTCTACTCGGAAGGGCGACTCGATAGCGGAAGGAAATCCGACTGCTTCTAATAGTGAAATAGGGTGCAGAAGTTGTGGAACATCCTTCTCGATAGAGACTGATTCGTTGATAGTTTATCAGTGAATTTTAAAGATATCAAAGTTACCGATGCATCGATTCAAAAATCTTCGTCGCCGTCCTCCGCCCACCGGAGATTTTTCTCAAATCGTCGTTTCTCTTCACACCGGAAGCCTTTAAACGCTTCAAACGTTCAGAGTTCCATCTGAGCACGTTCCGGATCCCTGAATGGATCCTCGGTGCGAGGATTTTCCCAATTTCGCGATCGAGCACTCCTCCCTTCCTTCCTTTCCGTCCCTTCGCACCCCTTAATGGGCTCCTCTTAACTCGATTTTAATGCGATAACGAGCTGTGCTCGCCAACCGAAGGCGAGGCGATCGCTCATGTGGCAGCACCAACAGCAACAGCAGCAGCAGCAGCAGCGGTCACCGATGGCAGCAACCGATTATTAGCCACTAAACGTAATTGCGGCCGAATTGCGTTTTACATAATTTCCATCGCTTCAATTTGAGGCCGTGGCGCTGCCGCAACGCGATCCCCGACACCAGCGACCCCGCGCGTTGTTGTTGCTGCTACTGGAGATGGAGTCGCAGCCGGGCCGAACCGGGGCAGGGCCGCCGGCGACCCTTTACGTTGGCCTAAGTAATATAATTGCTTCAAGTGCTAGTCCAACAACAACGAGCTCTGCCCCTCCGCCGATTGGTTTTTGTCCGACTCGCGTTTCGTTTAAATTTAAATTTCCCGCCCGGCGCAGGATATCGTTAAGGCGAGCTCCTGATAAAAAGCAGTCGGCGGCCGAGGTTCACAGGCAGCACAGCAACAACAGAAACAACAGCAGCAACTCCACGCAACGACGATCTTTAAATTAAACTATAGAAAATTACAGACGCACGCAGCCTGCGATGGCCGGCAACGAAGATGAATTGCGGCGGGAGCTGTAAGGGGGTGGGTCGCGAGACGGGCGGGGGGTGCTGCTCCGGGCAAATTATAGGAGCGTCATTAAAGCTCATCGGCCATCGGAAACTGTTGGTCGGCGCGGGCTTGGGCTCGGGCAGAACAGGGCACGGGTAGCTCGGGAGACGAGAGCGGCCTAAACGATTGCATATGGGTTTTATTGTTGTGGTTGTTGGGTCGGGTGCCCGCGACGATGCGGAGTTTTTTCTCGTGTCTTCGGCTCTCGCCACTCTGTTTTTCAAACTTCATTTAATTTAACATTTTTAATTTATATGCTGTGCAGTTGCCTTTTGTTGGTGTCGTTGCCTTTGCCTTTGTTGATGTTGCAGTTGCTGGCAGTATTGCTGGTGGTGTTGGTGTTGGTGTTGGTGTTGGTGTGGCCGGTGATGATGTGGCGGCGGCGATGGCTGCGGCGGGCGGGGGAAGATCGATCGCCGAACGTATAATTTGTGGGGTTCATGTTGCCCGCTCATTTGCTCGACTCTCGTTTCATCTCCTTTATGTTTCTTTTATTAATTTTCATTCCGCTTTCGTCGAAATTATGCCACGATAACAACAAAAGCCCCAACACGTTCGCCGTGCTCGACTTGGCTCCTGGAAAAAGACCACAACAACAACAAATACTCGTTATCCCGATGAAAATATGTTTTGGTGTTATTGCTCATTGCAGCAGTTATTGTGGTTATTGTTATTGTGTCCGCGGTGGCTTTCACAGAGCTGCTGGATGACCGCGGACGCGACTGCACTCGTCCATGAGCAGCCAACCTCCGACGGAAGCTCATCAACGACTCGCCTCGATTCCTCCAGGGGCCAGCGAGCAGCTTCCCGTCGAGAACCGGAAACACTGGATCCAAAAGGCAATGGCAGAATATGGAGATCTCCTTGATATTCGATTTCGTTTCGAAAGCTCACCTTCAGTGATCACAAAGCCATTTCTATCGGAGGCTTCAGCTCTCGGCCACTCCCCCAGAGCCTTTCAGGCGAAAGGCCGGATGGAGTCTTACAACCTTCCCCGCTCTACCCATAGTTTGTTGATCTCTCTACTCGCAGGAGCCTCCCGGCGACACGGCTCGCCGATGGATATCTGGCCATGTCGACCCCGAACCAGCAACAACAGCAAAATTAAATAAACTTTTAAACAAAAAGCAGCAAAGAACAACAACAACAACTACGACGACGACAATCAGAGGGACCAACCTAAAAACGAATCCATTTCCTTACCTGCGTCGCCGGAGTGACCTCAAGAAGAACGAGCGGGAAGGGCTGTGAAAGGGTGCCTCGCAGCAACAACAGCAACCCGAACGACAACCTCAGCCAACACACGGTGGATCGAAAGGCATTAAAGGAGACAAAGACAACAAAGGCAGCAACAGAAGACGCTGGAACAGGAACCCGACGGTCGGGAAGAGACCGGGCGGGCGGGGAGATGGTCGCCGGAGCATTGGAATTTCTACCTAACGAAGTCCACACTCATGCACTCGCCCCACTCCAGACTACACCACACATTCACATTCACATCCACATTCACATAGCCAGGCACAGACACAAAACATGGCGCGTCGGTCGGCCGAAGACGATGGCCACGGCGTTGGCGAAGAGGGCCGGAGGAGCCTCCTCTGATTTTTAGATTTCGGTTCGGTTCGAGTTGCATTCGGAATTCAAGCCGGATCTCGGCGCAATGACCGCAGACCTTCTGCCCCGACGACGACAGCAGCAAAGCGAACAGCGACGACGACACCAACAACAGCAAGTACAACAACAACTACGAGCGAACGAGGTACAAGCACATGAATGCCGATCTGGAAGATTTAAGATTGTCAACCATGTTTTTATTGCTTACTTTAAATGCATTGCGGGGCTCTCCTGCCGGTGTGTGAGTGCGAGAAGGTATACGTGCAGTTTTAGGAGTGTGTGTTCGCGTCTACCGTGCCCGGCTCTCTGGAGCAATGGCAACTCCTTGAGGTTAAAGTTCTTCGCACGAACAGCTTTTTACGGTCGGCAGGATCGCAGCGCATACGGTGCAGAAAGCAACGATTCAGGAACCGGGTTCCAGATATTTTGCACGCCACCGGAACCCTACACACAAGCCCGCAGAAGTACGGGTACTTGTTGGCCCAGAGACACGGTTGAAGGATTCATTCGCAGCACGAGTAGTCGCGTACCCACTGAAACTGCTCTGAACTGAGAACGTCTCCAGGACCCTTCCTTCGCTTTAATTGAGTGTGGCTCGGGTTTCTGGCCTCCGCCTGGCCCGAAGTCGGTTAATCTTGATCGAAGCCAAGGCGAGCCTCGCCGCAACAGCATGCACACAGGCCGACGAAGACGGAGTCGACTCTGACGCGGGCGCTCCAAGAAGCGAGCGGTTTATTTATGCGCGGGTCGCTGGCTGCGTCACCTTTTGTCGTGCCTGCTTAATTTAGTGAAAACGTTCGCCAGAGATCGCAGAAGTCGCAGGGAGCCCGAGTGCCGCATGGGCCGTGAACAGACCTGACCTCAAATGAAGCAGTTTATTTTCCGACTTTAATGAAGTTATAAATTCCCTCCTTCTGCCCGCTCTGCAGAGAGACAAATGCAGAAGGTACGAATCGCGGACCCGACCTCACCAATTAAACAGGGCTCGCCAGATCTCGGGGAAGCTCGATTTGATGTGAGTCGTCTCCTCTCGTCTCGTCTCGTCTGCTGCCACCCCATTGAGGATTGGGCTCCACTCCCGATTTACGACTACGGAAGCAGCCCATCCCAGTCGACACTTACTTCCCAATTAACGGGGCGGGGCGTCTCCGGGAGCCGAACCTGTTGAGTTTACGGCCAATAAAAGAAATAAAAACGCAATAACGCTCAAGCGAATGTTCCGAGCAACAACTTCCCCTCCCTCGACCAGCCACCAGTCACCAGCCGGCAGGAGTCGCACCGCCAGTACCACCGAGGGATCTGTGCGTTTTACGAGGCCGCATTTTACGACTTTTTAAACACTCGATTTGATGTTTTGTAACAAATCACCAGACCACCGACAACACACCAGGAGCGTGATATTCAATAACCCACTGCAGTGGAAGCGTCAAACTCGGCGGAGACAAGTGCCGAACAGAGTTGCCCACCGCGCCGCTCGTAAAACGTCAGTCGCCGTTGCTTGCCTAACTCCTGGCACTCGAGCGATTGCCTTTACGACGTCGCCACTCCGCCAGAGGAACCCGGACCCTGCCAGATGACACGGGCGGCGGAAGCCACTGTTTGGCGACTCGTCCCAACAATTAGTTAGGCGCCCGCCTCGGACGCACGTGAGCCGGGTCGGGACTCCCACTGCACTGCCTTCTGGCCGGCGCTACATTGCGGCCATAAAAATGTGAGAAACCGTCCCACCGACCCCCGGCCGCCGACCACCTCCCTCCGCCGAGGAGCGCGCGCCGATTTATGAGCGTTTTATTGATCGTTAGAGGATCGTTAAAGAGCTCCGGACGGACGACGCGTTTACGATGTGTAGACTTTAATGGGCGCCCGATGCGCAGCAACACACCAACTGGAGTAGTGGATAAATCCATCATCGAAACGCAACCGGCCCACACCCCGCCCCTTGGCGAAGGACAACAAAGGCCGGCCGCCGTCGGAGCCCCGAATAAACACGGTTTACAACTCGATGCGCAGTAAAAATGTGATAACGAGTAGCCCGACTCCACCAGCTCGTCTCCGGCTTTTATTTGTTTACTCCTGTCCGCGGTCGACGTCTGAATGTTTCATAATCGGACTCCATCGCCTCGGAGTCCATAAAGCAACGTGAGGCGCTGCTGGCGGCGTGTTGTTAAATATTTATTGTAACTGTTGTTACTGTTAATGCTTTGATGTTTTGACAAATTGTCGATTGCTTTGATTAGTCTCGTCGTCGTAATTGCTGTTGCCTGCCTTCTGTGGGGCGAGTTTGAATGAAAATGTTTACGTTCGATTCCCCCGAATTCCAGGGTGGGAGGGGCCTTTGAAAAACCAAATATAGATCAGGGGTAGGGTGAACCCTATTACACCGCCTCCTGTATCACTCACCCTTTGCACTGCCAGCTGGGTGAACTTGAGATATCCTGCTCCCGCCGGGTCGCCATCGCCAGGGACGGCGGGACTGGAACATGACTTTCCGCGGACACCAATGGCTGCCCTGCAACCGATCGTACACACATATCAATGACTTTCACTTGATCGCGACCGCCTTGGCGTCGGGCTGAGGACACAGTGATTGGCCCACTTTCTTTCGGATGACACTCAGCAGACGCGATCCACCCTTCGCGCGAATTCCAACCCATTGACGCCGCTCGGCGCTACACTCGCGCGCCGTTGCCTCCTCGAACCACGTCTGAGCACCCGCGTCGTTGGACTCTAACTGAGTGTTGGCAAAACAAACCTATTTGCAGCACCATTCGCCGAACACGCCGCCGAAATGTGTTTCCAAACGAGGCCGAAGCGTAAAAAACGAAACGTGAAAAAGTCTGGCACACAAGTTTGCACGCCTCCTCCGCAGGCAGGCCCTGCCCTGGCTTCGAAAGGGTCGCCATAAATCATAATTTTAAAAAAACCTAACCGAACGCAGCAGCCGTAAAAAACCATGCAGCCCTCTCGCCGGGCACTGGACGCACCAGCCTTTCTTCACGCTACGACCCATCGCGATCGTAAAGTCCAGTACAGGCTACAGGCCTCAAAGGATGTGCGATAGACCACCGGCAGAAACTTCATATGTCCGCAATTAAGCAGCTCCGCGCTGCAGGACTCAAGGTTGCAGGCTGCTTCCCACTCCTCGCAGAATGCGTTCTGTGAGTCGTAGTCCGTAATTTGTACGCCTAGGTTGCAAAACTACCAACCTGCCCGCCTAAAAAACGCACTTGCAGCCTCGACGTATCAGCACAGCCTTGCTGTGGCCTGCGAGGTGTAGGTGCGGGCGAAGAATAGCTCAAAAAACCTGCAGCAGTGACCTTGGCTAGAGGTGAAGGTTGTACGCCGCTGCCGTCATCTCATTAATATTTTTATGATTTATTCGTCGATGTGGCGTGAAAGGTCGCCTCGTCTTTTTATGGCGATGCGACAAGTTTTTTCGAAAATAAGCAGGTGAGGCGAGCGACTTTCCCAAAGGTCGTTTCAAGGACTCATCGATTACATCGGCTCCCGAGTTCTTTTTAGCTCGATTCTTTCTTAAAAACACTCCGAAACCATTCATGTCGGCGGATTTACTGAGAATGGACGCGGACCCAGGGTATCCAGGATGAAACGGGAATTAGCCATGCTTTCCCGACCAATTGCCAGACGTGCCATCGCAAACCTCCTCGGCGACTCCCAGTTAGTCCCAATTTCGACGCGATTAAGAGTGAACTCGTCTCTCGGCTTCAATGGACCTTTCGTTGTCCAGATTTTCTCCGGCCAGAGTCCCATCGGCTGCCTTGTTCCCGTGGTCGCAGCGGTCTTCGCTCTCCGAAGCTGCCGTAGCTGTTGTTGCGGAGGGAGGGGCGAGGGAGCCTGATTTATATCGTGTTAAATGTAAATCACTGCGTTAAATGAAAAGTCCATTTAAGCCGTGTTCCAACACGGCCCTTGTTGTGGCTGTGGCGCAAATGCTGCGAATGGCTGCGCAGCAACGGGGCCGGATCGGGTTGTGTCGGGACGGGCCGGTGCAGGAGTCGGCCGCGGATATAATCTCCGACGAGGTGGCCGCGCCACACGTTGAGCCACGTTTGACCCGAAATTTATTGCGTCCAGATCCGCTGCATGGTCGTGGCCGCCCTGCGTCCCTCGCGCTGTGGTTGTGCGCGCATAATGTAGGTTGTCATGTTGTTATTGTTGGTGTGCTGTTGCTCTTGTGGAGTGCCGTACTTGTGTCATATGTTAACAGCAGTTCGCCCTGTACGTGTGTGTGTCCGTGTGGAGTACATTATGTATTTATGATGGAGACCGCGCACGAAGCGTGTCCGGCGAGTGCTTTGCATATGCGGCCGACCGCAAACGGCCGCCGTGCCGCACGCAGGACATGGCCGTCCTTTTAGTGCCTGTGGCGCAGAGCCGGCGGAAAAGGACCCCAAATGGAGCCTGCACTACACTCCCAGCTGCGGAGTGATTTTTAATGGTATTCATTGAATCGCCCGAGTGCGGTTAGTCTATAAAATAACACGATCGAACATAAGCCGGGCGCGATTGGGGCTGTTGTCCGGCGATAAAAAGTTGCCCGAATCCGTGGCCCACCTCGCCCATGTCCATCCTCTTTCCATGTAGGAAGGTCCAAATGTTCAAAAAGAGGATTTTTGAACATTTGGACCTTCTGAAAAATGGTTTCCAAGGAACCAAGGACCCTCACATCACTGCAACCCGGTACCCAATTGCGATGGACGCGATGGGCAGAGATCGGGAGAGCTCTTCTGTTCCTCCCCACAGCAGCCCCTTCCGCAAAGTCGATCCACAAGGCTCGCTCGCAGCGTATTTCGGTTCGTTGATTTATCGGACGCATCGAAATTAACTGACGTCACTGCGGAATAACTCATTTGTCGCTAACGTGATGGGCATAAAATTATGCAAATTTTACGCGCGGCAGCCGCGCTGTAGCCGAACTCCAGCGCGATCGGGTCCGGGCGCCGGGCCAGTGGCTCAACGCGACGCGCGAATCGACGGCGCGGCGAATCGGCGCAAGAGGGCCGGGCCAGGCAAGGCGGGTGACGTGGCGTGGTCTGCCGAATGTCCTGCGCCGCCATATTGGGCGTTTGATTTCCACTGCACTCCCCGGTCCGCGGCGGATCAATAAATGCAAGTTTGGGTCGCCACCGCCGCCGCTGAGCATTAAATCACTCGCCGTTTTTATTAAAAATGCAAAATTTATGAACTTGGCATGAAACATTGTGGCGTCGCTGTCGTTGCTTCTGCCGCTGCTGACTTGTGCAGTCGCGCTGCCGCGAGCGATTGCGATTGCAAAAAAGGGCAGCGAGCTGCAGACTCGAATAAAAAGCGAAAATAGTGAATCGCAGTGGCTCCATAACTCAGCGAGCTCTTCGTTTTGCCCTGTGCGACGGCCGGCATCTGATACGGCTTTAATTGAAATTTTTATTAATTCAGGCCGTTCAATTAATTGGCCCCACCACCATCTACAGCCATTTTCCGCCGCGTGGCCACCCGCCGCCGGGCGCTGTGTTTTCCATCACTCCATCGGCCACGCCCTCCGCCGTATCTGGTGGCGATCTAAATTCGAAATGCTTTTATAATCGCTCCGAGATCGGATCCGCTCCGCGCTGTGTGCTCAGAGGGAAATGGGCGGCGAGGAGAGGAGAGGAGAGGAGAGGAGAGGAGCGCGGCGCGACTAAGCTTTCCATGCCCCTGGGCCGGAGTGCCGGGGGCAACATTGTTTCGTGCAACTGCGTCGCGCCACGCACGCGATCCGCGCCGTTGCGACCAGACGCGATCGACGCCCCTCGCGCGATCCCATCTTGGGCCGACGCGATCTTCGACTCGTCGATGTTCTGACTCTCGCTCTTCCTTCAGGTACCGCGGTTATTTTTATAACTAAATTACATACGCCTCGTTGCGGCCTCCCACCCCTCTGTGTCGTCCGCGAGAAGACGGCGAATTTATCGTCGCCCAAGGAGCGCGAAGCCATAAACAGCTTTTATGGCCTTCTACTGCGCTGCGTCGCATTCCGAAGGGGCGACGGCACGACGAGGAATGGGAATGGCTACGGTTTGGGGATAGGTAGGACGAGGTCACGACAATGTATCACCTCGCACCACCCCATCTATTCGGCTCCAAATTAATTTCATTATAGCTCCCGAATGGATTTTCCGACTCCTCGAGCACGATCCGACATTTTATCGATTCATCAAGTGCTCCGCGGCCGCATAAGTCAACGGGAGACCTTCCCGGGCAAAGTCGGGATGTCGGGATGTCGGGATGCATTGAAGACGCCGATCAAATTTATTGTAATCCGCAGTTAAACCGCGTTAAAAAGGCATCAGATGTGATCGATGTTATGCTATTGAATGCAAAAGCGACCTTTGCAATCAGCACCAGGAAATTGCAGTTTTGCACTACAGGACTCGGGGTCGCTTCGAGTGGCCCGTCCAATGCCCAGCTATCTAGCGAACTATGCGACTACCCCTCCCTCCGGAGACTTTATTCATGGCGGCATAAATCGCTCCGGCAGCGTTTTATGCGAGTGCGCAAACAACGCGACACGACGCACGAGACGCGTTGCCGAAATAAATAAACATGCGTGTTTTTGTTGTGCTCGTGTGGTTGCTGTTGCTGTTTCTGCTAACGTCGCTGCTGCTCTTGTTGTTGTCGTAGTTGCTATTGCTATTCTAAATTAAAGCCTGCCACAATACAACAACTACAATAGCAGCAGCTATAGCAACTATTAAACTCAACTGGATGCTGAGGAGGCATGGGAGCGGCGTCGGAGGGGCCTGGGATGGAGGGGACCGAGTAGTTCGCCGGCCAAGATGGAGCGGCCGGGATGCGAGTGAAATAAATTTGCCTGTGCAGGAGTTGTGGGCGGAGAGGAATGGGAAGTTATGGGCCTGCAGTGTGCGGCTGCAGCTCCAGGATCTACGAGAGGCGGCGGACCAACTGCCAAGTAAAAATGAAGTGCTGTTGCCCCAGGAGGGACCGGCAACTGCTCGTGGTCGCCAGGAAAGAGGGCAGGCCGAACGGGTTTCGAATTAAATGGGGACTCAAACTGAGATACATCCGAATAGGAGTAACAGTGAAGGCGGCATCGATCAGATCAGGGCGACACGATTCGGAGTGACACCTACAATAAACAAGTGCTTTTTCCCACTGATCGGGAAAATCGGATCAATTGAAACCAACACCCAGCTGACCCTTCATAAACCACTGAATCGTAAACCCATCAGCGAAAGAGCGACACCCAGGGCCAACGGGATCAGTCGGGTTTCGGACCACGGCCCAATGGGAGCCGTTGCCTGGAGAACGTCCCCTCCCGGTCCCGCCGTATCCTCCATCTCAACTTTTGCACTGTCATATTGGTAGGCAGTGGACGCGGAAAAAACACAGAATGCACTGGCAACTTACAGTTTGACTGATTGACTGTAACTTCAAGTGCTCTCGGTCCTCGCCGGGTCAACTCGGTCGGCTGTGTCCGCGGTCTGCTCAAGTCGGTAGCGCCAGCGCGCCGCTCCCAGAGCCGGGGAGCTAATTGCGCGAACGCGTTGCATTTTAATGGTGACCATTTGAATTTTTAATGCCTGCAATGCAAATCAGATGCACACGAGCGCCCTCTGGTGCTCGCGGCCGGTGGCACTAAGTTAAACGCTCTCTGTTGTTGTAATTGTGTTTATGGTTATGCTGTAGTTGCCGGCCGTTGATGTGGTTTTTATGAATTGGTTTTTCGTCTTCTTCGTCCGCATTGTTGTTGGAGTTGTAGTTGCAGTAGTTTATATTGTTTGTATTGTTATTGCTACCGTTGTTGTTATTCGCAGTGGTCGTTTTGCTGCTGTTGTTGTTTTAGATGCATGCGGAGTGCTGCCCTCAGAACAAATGGCGTGTTTAGCGTGCATTTTTATTAAACGCTAATCGCGTCGAAATCGACAAAAAGCTAATTTGCTAATTATTACTTGTTTAATTGCCGTGGCTGCCCCGGCTGCACTGGGACGCTGTGAGTGTGTGTGCATGAGTGTGTGAGAACTACTGAATTTCATTTGAGCGAAACTTCATTAAAACTTCATTTAAATTTATTTCGTACTGGAAACTGGCAAATGAGGCTTTTCGGTCCGGATTCTGATGCATTGTTAACGAGAGCTCGTGAAGCGCTGACTAATTGTGCAGCTAATTGGCAGCGAGCTCCATCTTCTCTTTCTCTGCTCCGCTCCTTGAGGCATCGCCGAAGCCTCCAGTCCCGCCGCCTGCTTGGAGGGACCGTCGGCGATGGTGGGGGCCGAATCGGCGACCGTCAATTTCGAGAATCGTTAGCCGAATGGCGCCCATTTGGCAGCACTGGTCAAGAGGGCGGTTGGGCGCCGGGTCCGCTGCGTTGCTTCGCTAATCTCTGCGCGCTGGCGACTCATTACGCGGCTGCATAATTTACGAGCCCCATTTGGCAGCCGAGATACGCCGCGGCCGCGGCCTCGGGGCGGGGCTCTGGCTTAGCCCCAGGAGCCAGAGATAAGTGCGCGTCCACGCATCGCCGCCCGCCGCGCCGCGGACTGAGGAATTTCAATTTCGGGCGGCTCGCCGCCTCCCGAGCGAAGGCTGTAAATTGTACCCGCGCACACGTCGCCTGACAATCGACCGCCATCAGCCTGCAGCTCCGCCGGCCCGCCCGCTCCCCGATCCAATTCCGATGGCGATTAAGCCGAGCCCGCCCAAGCCGACCTCGCCACAGGCCACAGGCACACGCACGCCGGACTCACATGGCCGCACCACCCCAGGCAGCGCTCGGAGAAGGCAGCAACCCTTTGGGAGCCGGTCTATTAAGCATTCATTGTCACTCGGAGCTTAAAACTTTAACCAGCTTCCGCCACCCACCACCCACCGCCCGCGAGATCCCCTTTGACCGTTTTATGTGGTGTCTATAGCGGTTTAGCACGCCCGGGGGACGTCGCATAATTTTATCAGTTTTAATCATCAGTCCGGAGGCTGCACTCGGCCAGGACCAGGACTCGGCTGCGGAGGCCGGTGCGGGCGGTCGGTCACAGGATATGAAGCAATTCAGCCCGCCTAATGGCTTTGTTTGTGCCCTCGACGCAGGACCTGCCTCAGGGAGGGTGGCAGCCATTTGCGCGGAAACCCACCGGAATCGCCGGGGAGCTGCGCGGTAGCGGTTTTGCTTTAAGGTCCCTTCATCGCGATGGGACCGGCCCAGGACAGGAGCGGGAGCTCCAGAGCCAACGAGCATTCGAGAATCGAAATTTAAGACAAGAAGAATAATTTGAAATGAGTCGCTTCAGACAATCTCGCGGATCTCGCTGCGAGGTCTACCAACATCAAAATAAGCACCTGCACCAACGCAGTCGCGAATCGCTGATCAATTCAAAGCACTCCGGAAAATGCAATCGTATTAAATTCCTTTGAAAAATTCATGAAACCCGGGAGCCTGCAACAATAGCGACATCTCCTGACGCCGAAGTGCGGGGAAGAACGTCAAAAGCACTTCGAGCCCTGGGAGCATCGGCCCGCTCGACCTCTCACAGGGCTTCCGAACAATGGCCACGGCGAGCCAGAGCAGACCAGGCCGGCCGGCCCCCTGGTCTTGGCGTCCGCACAAAGGGTCGCCGGCCGAAGACGGGGCTGGAGAAGGCGGTTGGAGGGGAGCTGTGCGGAGCAACTCATGGTTAATGCATGATTTAAACGTAATTCGAGGCTTCCAGTCGGCGAGGCTGTTTTTGCACGAGTTGTCGTTAATGCGATGCGTCGGCGACGTCGCCGTCGCCGTCGTCGTCATCGTGGAAGCCACTCTGGCCCCTTCCGCTCGCGGGCTGTCCTTTTTGGCAACGCATCAACACGCCATCTCGCGTCGTGTGCGAGCATCATTTGGCCATTTGGCGAATTCCCATTAATGGCCATGTCCTTGGCGGCAAATTGGGATCAGCCGAATAACTCTGGCCCAGCGCATACTTCGGCGCGAGCGGTCCTTTGAGCCCTGCCTCCGGCCTCCGGCCCCCTCCAGGCCGGACTCCATTGTTCGCAGATTCCTGCCGTGCGATGCGCGGGTTCCCATCCTCGCAGGAATCCTGTGAATTTCAATCGGGCAAAAAGCGCTCCGTATCCCTGGCTTTGTTTTCGGAATGTACTCTGAGCTGGTGTCTGCGGAAGGTACCCGGCCTCCGAAGACTCTGGCTGGCACTTTTGAAGGGACTGTACATTACCCTCCGCGTTTACCTCAATTGTTTGACGGATTCCCAGTTTGGTGAGGGATCGACGAAGCCCCAGGAACCCGCAACCGCGTTGTTTAGCACTCTCATATTTTGACACCAACAACGCGCTGATGTGCGATGGATGTCCAGCGCAGTTCGTGTCCGAGATGGAGGTCCGCTGATTGGGTTTGTCATCGGCCTCGTCTTCGTGACACAATCGATTCCTTATTGGACGATTGACGAAGACAGAGCGCTGAAATACTACGTATTCTCCTACTCACGATGGCGGTCTTATGTGTACGATGAATGATAGAATCGCATTGAGTCTAGAGGAAGCAACTGAGTGTCGAGGCGATATTTGTGTACGGACTGGTACTCGCCACAGACCTCAGTTTCCAGGCCAAGCCTGGCGAGACTCGTAGCCTGAGTCATGCTGTTCTGTGTGCATAAATTTGACCGCCTCTGGAGTCCGCGGAAAAATCGAAGCCTCCTGATTCTTTGGGCACAAGCTGGTCGCCGGCCAAATTTACTGTTATTTCCGTTTAAACAAATAAAGTATTTTGTGTCTTAATCTTTTGACTCGGGCTCAGGTTCGCACTCGAATGCTCCACTCCACTCTCCGGCTGCGGTTCCGGCGGTACGGCTTCGAGGGGTCCAGTGGAGGGCGCAGGGGACGGCGCTTTCAAGCTGCTGCACTATTTATGGCCGCGACGTGCGTCGCTCCCGCATCGCCTCGCACAGCGCCCCGATTCCAGCGGGCACAATTTAAGACGATCGCCGGCATGGCGAATGTCGAACAAAGGATGCGAAGGATTTCAAATTTATCTCTTCATTTGCATATTTTAAGAAGTTCGCATCCGCAGCACAGCGACGCAAACGGCAGGGGCCGGCGTAGTCGTAGTCGTGGCTAGGTCCGCTGTCGTCCCCTGGTCTGGGTTCGGGTCCGGGTCCGGGTCCGGGACCGAGTGCAGGTCCGGGGCGCGGGAACTTTATGAACTTGAGCGCGGCCCGGATAGATTTGCGGGCGCATGGCTCTTGTGGCAGCATCGGTATCTGGGACCCACGACTTCTATATGGCCTCCGGGGCGCATCAATTTCGCATTGCGATATTTGCGCCGATCGACGTCGTCCTCCTGCGCCTTCGCCGACGGACACTAAATTCGCTGGACGCCGTAACTTTCGAGATATTTTAATTAAACAAAGCCTTCTCTGCGTGTTGGGGCTGCTCTTCGACTGCGGGTGTACTGTGTGCCTCGGTTCCAAGAGATCTGATTTCCCCTTCAGCTTTGCTGTTGTGCTGGTGGCTGCGGCTCTTATGGTTCTTCGGTCCACGTATCTGATCGCGCGCCACAAAGCGCTGCCCTTCGCCTCGTCGGGTTATTCGCCGAATTTATGAACGCGTCCGCTTTATTCATTCCTCCCCATTCCTCTCTGTGTTTCTGACCGACTGTGGGAGCAATTTCGAGAGGTCGGACAGCGCAGTTGTCTTACGTCGGCGAGTCTGCTAATATACAATATTCCCCAATCACGACTCACGAGATGCGAATCTGCCGGCTGTCAAAATCGGCGATTGCCCTTGCCGAATCGACGTCTCCAGGTGACCCAGGATCCTGATCCAACCGATCCTGAGGTGGCAAGGGGATCACACGACGTCCTGCGACTTTTACCGTACACGCCCGTACTCCCCCACGGGCAAGGTAGTGAGGGGGACGGGGCTAACGTGTTCGAAATTATTATTTTCGTGTCGTAGTTGCATTTGTCACCGCCGAGTTATGCTAAAGTTACGAAATGAGCAAAAGTCCAGACGACTCCTTCGGAGGGATGAAGCGCCACGTTGCCAACCGCTCGCCGTCTCCGCCGGCACTCGAACCCTTCTGTTGTTGACGAGCGACATGCGAGACCACCTTCAATAACAACAACAGCGACCGTAACAAGACCAACAACAGGAGCACGGACAACAAAATGGCAACGACAACTAACAACGTGTTTTTAATTGCATTTGTTCTTGTTGTCGCTCGCTGTCGTTATGTGTTGCTGCTCCTCCGTTAATGTGACAACTTTTCCACCTGTAAATTAGGAGCTCTGGGTCCCCTTTCGGCACGAAGCCACGCTCGCCATAAATTCGAGGACCCGACTGCCCTGCCATGCCCTGCCCTTCCGGCCAGAGGGCGCCGGCAGGAAGAGGAATTGCACCGGAGCATGCAATGGCGCCGTGGTTGCGGCTCAGGCCAGGGGGAGCTCGCACGCACACAGACGCAGACACACGCACAGACACAAGCCCGGAGAATGGCTCATTCTCCAAAGCCCGACGCGTTCGGTAGATTCCCTCGATTCGGGAATACTCGATGCGGACCGATTTCCGGAATCGCATCATCGAGCGATTCCGCCCGGGCGCGGCAATAAATTCGAGATTCGCATTTCTGCGCCATCAAATCCCGATTCCATTAGTTCCGCAAGATTAGGCCGCAAAAGGGATCGCGGCGCCATCTAGCGGCGAGTAGCGGAGGCGCGCGTGTCCGGCGTGCGTGCGTGTGGACGCAGTGGAATGGAGCCTCGGCGGAGTCACGGCCGCGTGTGGAGCGTGAGTGTGTGTGGTCTGAGCGAACGACGGAGTTTGGAACCCGTTCGCTCGTCTCACCGCAGAGGTCTGCGGAGGGGGCCCAGTCAACAGCAACCGGTTCCTCCGCTGGTAGGGAGCGGCACAGGGCCCAAAGGGTTTCGAGGCCGTAAATGCCTTAAAATAGCAATAGCTCAGGATGAAACCCGACTATATTTTGACTTGTACGTCTTTAACAATGGTCCCCGCCGCATCGTTCCCGAGCTTCGAGTTGTTTATAATTTAAAATCGTTTTAGTTCGCAGCACTATGCGTAATTATCGATTTAGAGACGAGTCTCTTTGATATTGGTTCGGGGCGAGGCGATCGGAGGAATTACCACTCGTCATCGTCGCTGCCGTCATCATCATCTTGGCGATGGCGGTTGCTTCCGTTTCCGGTGCTGCCGCCGCCACTGCGTTCGTTCCCTATTTTTATTTTTCGGTAAACAAATATTTACGGCTCAATAAAAGGCATTCAAGAAGTGCGGGGGGCGGTGCAGGGCCGGTCGAGGCGGAAGATGCGAGAGTCGCCCACAGCGGGGCACGAGACCCCGGCGCAGAGTGGATTTTCATCACTGTCAGTGCGGAAAACTAAACAAACAAACAAACAAACGGCCAAACCCAGCGAACGCGCACACGGAAAGTCAACTCGACTCGAGGGTTGGGTCGGGTCGTGTCGGGTCGAACGAACGTCCAGCCATCAGAGCGACTGAAGGAACCGCGCCGAGGCAGCAGCATCGTTATCGATTTCACAGGCACGTCCACCCGGTTCCTACCGCTGCCAGCCTGTCGCCCGCCGATTCATTCACAACTCGGCAGGATTTCCTGTCAGTGAGTCTGGCATTGTACTCACTCCGCTCCCCCGGTCTCCGTCCGCAGCCTTCGATGGGCTTCCGGGGGTTGCGCCACTACATTGAAATCCGATCAACAGTCAACGGCGTGGGGCCATGAGCTCGGGCGCACAGTCAGAGGAATCATCCTAGAACGCAGATCCATGGCTCGTCAGGGTTCGGAGCACTCGCCTGTTCTAATTCCAGTTCTTGGGGGCTTGCAGAGTCCGCCGGTCCTAACCCTGAGGACTGAACTTTGCTAGGCGGCGATACCATCGTCGTTTCGGCCACTGTCTGGCTTACACAAGCGCCATTACTCCCAGTAGCGCAACAACCAGCAGCGCCATCGACTCACATCTATGGCGACTTCCTTCCTTCCTGTGCCAGGCCGTCCGCCACCCCCTGATGGCAGATATCGCAGCGGAGCATAGCACCGTACTTCCTTCCTGCCGCCTTCCCACGCGCCACTGGGCAACAACAACACATCGCCACCACCACGGCCGGGCCCATGAATCACATGGCAGCCCATAATTCTGTCGGCAGATAAAGCTATTACAGCAGCCGCCATCGTTCCGTTGGCGGGGCGCTGCCTCTGCCCAGCCCTGCCCAGCGCCGAGTTGTTGTTAGATTAAAGAGTAAATCCCGCCGTGCCGTTGCCCTGAGTACGGGTTCGACGAGGATTTGGCCCAAGCCCGGCGCTGAAAACCCACCCCGGCGGCATCCGTGCCGTCGTGACGAGCGACCTCGACCATTTTCGCTCCCGGAGAGGACTGCGGGGCGGCCCTGGTAAAGGAGGGTAGTTCCGCGCATGTGTGAGTGTGTCCGTGTCTGTGTATGTGTGTGGGGGGAGGTATTGACATGCTCCCGGCTTAATACAAACATTGAATAAATCCCATTTTAGCGTTTATTTTAATTTTTTCCTGAGCATAAAATATGGGCTCCAGGGGATGCTTGTTTGCATAACTTGGCAAGGGTGCGCGTCAGGAGCGGGTTGAAAATAAGCTTGTGGTTATGCAAGGGGCGGGGGCGGAATAATATCCTTGGTTTCTTATTGATCGCTTTTTCTTCTCAGATTTATTTTACGTCCGAATTTGGTTCCGAACTGCGAACATTTCATTTGATTTCCCTTGGCGCCGGGTGGTTGGACCTGCTCGAGTCGGTATCAGGTGTCACGCAGGCAGACTTCTCCAAATTTTTTTCTAATGCTTCTGCTTATTACCTGTGACATGGAGTCTGGAATCGTCCTCAGCTAATCACTCCGCAGGAGATTCCACTCCCTGTCTTAGAACTTGTCCCTCCACATAAGGGTGAAGGGTTTGGGCGGAAGAGTAATTTATAGAAATAAGAAATTAAATGGAAATTATTCCGAACCTAAAACAAGCCCTCCAGCCGGCCATGCGACTTCTTCATTAGCAACTTCCCAGACAGACAAATCACGGCGTCTACAAAACGCAACAAATGTGCTAAAGGCCATTTCGGGCCGGCAACAGCGTGGCGAACGCTCGAAGTCCTCCCGAAATGCCAGAAGCAAATGAAGTGGAAGCAGAGAGAAGTCAAGAAGGACGCCGGCCAAGACCCGAAGAATCAGCAATTTAATGTTGCATTTTATCGCCGAGCCACACGCCTTGCCGAACACCCGGCCGGACTCCTTGTCGTGGAAGGGACTCGGGCGTTGTTTTTGTTCTTATCGTGGCGGTGTCTTGTCGGCGCAACATCCCGGTATAAATTTTTTATAGGTGATCCACTTAGGGAAATGACACTTAGAGTCATCATTACAAGCGTTTTTACTGCAGTAACGGCACATCTTGCACATAGTTTCGGCTATTCGTTTGATCCCTGCTGATGTCCTTGCCGCCGAGAATGCCTCTGGGGATGAAGTTGATTAGAGACGCCCATTTCTCGGTCAGCGCGGGGGTTGCACGCGAGTGGAGGGTCTCCTGCTGCCGATGGTGGTTTCGTTCATGGCGCGGAGGTAGCGCTGGAGACGGTCTTATCACCTGACGCCCAGATTCGTCGGCTCAGTATTAAGTAGTAGCGAGTATTAAGTCGCAAGAATAATTCGTCTGTTCTCCAGGTTCGTGGCTCGTGGCTGGTAGCAGAGGTTTCTGTTTCGGGGACGAGGATCCATTCGAATTATTAATCATATGTCTCGCACGACTGGGCGCGCATGTGGGCGTGAACCGCTCTCGGAGGACTCCGCCGTGCACGTCGCCCCATAACATAACGAACAGCTCGCACTCGCACTCGACACCCGAGCCGCCACTTCGTCGTTGCAGCGACTCCGCGTCCTGGCAGCCAGCATATTCCAATACGCCTTAATACGGCGCGTGCGAAATTGCTTTTATGGCATCGGAAGCAACAAAGGATCCATTTGCGTTTATATCCGTCGGTGGCAATCGCACATCTGGGTGCTGTGGAAATACACCGGGTAATGCATGTAGGAGTAATTCCCGAGTACATTTATTATTTGCATATTGGCAGCGGCCAGAGCGGGGGGCTCGAGGACAGTCGATGGATATTGGATCCTTCTGACACAATGAGTCTCTGAATGATTGGATGGAAGGAAACTTCTTTGGGAAGCAGGAGATTCTCAAAGAATGTGAGAATTCAGGAAGTAGGAGCTTTTTCGAAAAAAGTTTGGACTCGTCTCAGACTACCAATGATTCGTTTAAGACATCCTTCTTTGACTTTGACTTTGATTGGGTCTTCTTCTGAATCGAAATGGCAATGGTCAAGACTTTTCCCCTGATCACTTAAAGTCGGAGCAACGTTTGAACTGAGTTGTTGCTGATTCTTTTCTGAACTTTGGAGAAATTCTACTTGCGTCGTGCGCGTAGTTCGGTCAGCCGTTGGTCGGTTCACAAATCATTCGCTTCATTTGCGCTCCATTAAATGCGAAAATATGAACCCATTCGAAGGACATTCAACCAACTGCAAAAACAAGTTATAAGAACTGTAGCAGCATCCACCACTGCTCCGGCAGCAACTACATCCATAAACGCAAGGAACGAAGGAAGGAAGGGCGGTGGAAAGGGTAATTTCATAGTACCGTCGCAGACTAAGGTGGGGCGGGGCAACCAGCAGAACGCAAACCGAAGGGGCAGAGGCAACGAGTTATGACAGGGAGGAGAAATTGCGAGTGGAAAAGAAGAAAACATTTTGCAAAAAATCCATTAACTTGGCAATAACAGTAATTCGTGGAAGTTTCCTCCTTTGTGCCGGAGACGCCCACGGGCTCGAGGAGTGGCGAGCATGGGAAATTCGGAAACTGTTTCGAACGAGTCAAACCAAGGCCGGGCAGAGAGCAGAGCAACTTCGGAAATACGCTCCGTCACGCGGAAGAGAACACTTCGGAGGAGAAGCAAAGCACGAAAGTTGCAGAGGAAGTGGAATTCGGAAAAAGAAACAAATTATGTGGACGGCCAGAGTGCCAGCGGAGTGGAGAATAAAGAAAGCAAAAGTCCTAAGGGTTTCTTCTTTGTTTTGCAGGAGTGTCAGTCATTCGGCAGGAATTTTCGGCTGAATTTTGCTGATTGGACAAACTAATGAAACTTCTTGATTTGAAGTGATTACAATAAACTTGAGTTCCCGATAATGGCAAGAATTTCAAACTAGTGGGATACAATTTTTATGATTTCTTCTTCTCAGTGGCTTCTGCCTCGAAATCCTAGATCCAATTCAGCTCTCGTTTCGGCCAAGTCTCTCGTTATAGTAAAAGCTCAAACTACTGGAAGGTATGCCGCTTTAATTTGTCGTTTCGTCGACAGTTTTATGACCTTTATAGCTCATTACGAGCGAATTAAGAAATTTGAGCATTTTTAAATACCTGAACCTCAGGACGGCTTCGTATTCATTACCGATTTTCAATTAATTATAATTCCCGATCTAAACATAAACCGATCCGATACGAAAACGTTGTCTCCGAACTTGCCTCGTGCTTATTAGTCATTCGTTCCTTAGTGATCGAGGCGAGGCGACGCCGTGGGTCTTCTGAGCGGCCATTCTGAGGTACTCTGAGGCGGCCATTAAATGCACATTCGGCTTATTTATGGAGCACTCCGGCCCAGCGCTCGCTCGCGGCCACGCCCCGCGTAGCAGCATCCGCCCTGCTGCCAGCGGGCCAATGACGTACACTCGAGCCAAATATATATCGGAGCGGAAACAAAGGCGGCGCTCATTAGCGAATTCATCTCCCGCGGATCTTGTGAGTTATTGAACGATCTCTTCGTTGTTTCTCTGCGGCCAACACAGGTAGTAATCGGAGCAGGGCGCAGAGGGTCCAGGGCAGAGGAGGGACTAGCCGGACAGATGAACGGACGGAGAGTCGCAGCAAATCCACGAAGACGAAGATGGAGTTGACACCGGTATTTATTGCCGCGATACGATCCGATCCGATATGGTCGGACCGACCAGTCAGCTGCTCGGCCTGCCAGCGGTAGATGTGTCTGGTGTAGATATTTGCGTCCGTTCCTTTCTTACCTGTTGGCTGTGACTGCAACAAAGAACACGTTAATTCCAACCAACCAATTAAATTTATTGCGTCTCAACTGACGTCGAAACGGAGACCGGAGTCCGGAGTTGAGACGGCGCTGGGGTCAGTCTGGGGATTTTCTCGTTAATTAAGTTGCTTTGTGCCCGCCGCGAATTCGGCGGAGGCGGTGGAGAGGAGAATCTTAACGACTTGGTGATTGCTTTATTAAGGCATAAATACTCGCTCAGCTGACGTAGTCCTTGTGCTCGAAACGGGTCCGAAGGATTGCATCGCGTGTCCGAGATAAGTCTGAAAACTTCGGAAATGCTAACGAAAGTCGAAAAGTCGAACTAAAGGCGAAAATAATGATGGGGAGATTGAACTTATACAATATTCCATAACCAACTTTAACAATGTTCAATTAACATCGCCTTTGTCTAATTACTACGAAGATTGGTGATTGAGAGAACATGATTATATATTTGAGAATGGACAAGATTATACCTGGCTCTTCTTATGCCGAATTATTATTATTTCTCGTTTAAATTTAAGGACTGAACAGGTATATGACAGTGGATGAGTTGTACTTGCATTCGTTATGTATAATACCAATATCAACACAGTTCAAGTACAGCCCACTGGAAGCCCGGAGGTGTGCGAAGTACTCGTACATCGAGTTGAAGCACCCTCCGCCATTCGAAGCGCCATTAACGACACCTTTCCGCAGACTAAACACACACGATTCAGCCGGAAACACAAACACAATAGCAACGCACACTCCAACACATGCCAACGTAATCCCGATATTTATGCGAATTTGATACCGTTAATAGACGCTTTAATGCGCCCATTTCGGCCCAATCTAAACGACATCGGGAGGCACAAAACATGCAAAATCATGAACTCGTATATCTTTTTAATGCCCCACAACGTGTGCCCGCCCGCCCTTCAGCCACCGGCCAGGCTGCCATCCAGCCATTGAGGCCACCTTCCGGCCCAAGTGCCGCACATACGAGTACATTTAGATTACATGATCCGGTCCGGGCGCGGAGAGCGGGCACCCGGCCCAGGGCCTCGGGTTACATAATGGAGGACACGGCAACAACAAGAAGCGTTGCTGCCGGAGTCCACATTCACTGGCTGGAGCTTCGAAGGTGGCTGAGTTCGAGGTGTTCGCCCGGAGTGTCAAACGGAAATTAACATTAATGGCTGCGGAGTGACAACAGTGGGTGGGAGTGTGGCCCACAGGCTCTCCAACGGCCCTTGTCCGGATTAGTTGCAGAGGCTTTTTCGTTCTGCACCCGACATGAGCCAAAACGGACTGGAGATCCGTACAGCCCCTTGGGCTATCCTGCAATGCGTGTCCGGAGGCCGTGGAAAGCTGTCTGATTGATTTCGAGCCAAGTTTCTGAGTAATCCCGGCAGTGGCATGGAGCCGCTCCCTCCGTCTCCATAGGCGGAATTCGAGCGATTCTCTCGGTGCACACAGCGACCGAAAGATTTGCGTGCACAAACGGCACGAGTGCGCCAAAAAGCTATTAGCAATAACTTCTAATTCGTCGCAAGCTCCCAACCTCCTGGCAGGCCAATCTCTCCGAGACGGGCCGGGTGGTGGCGAGGGAAAGCGTGCATTAATTGCGTAAATGTGCAAACAATACGCCGCAGTGCAGGCAGGCGAAGGACCGCCCAGGACGGGATGAGTAGGGGCGGGTCGGTGGAGGTCGTCGGTGCTGGGCAGCCATGTATTTTTGATGCGGCCGGTGGAGGGCGGGCAAAGTTGCATGGCGTCGTCGCTGCCAGCCCGACAGCATCGGCAACCAGCACGCCAGGACAGAAGCCACACGTCATAAATGTCAATTCACTTAATTGCCGTAATGTGCGCTTAATTGCAGGACACTCGGCTGCACTACGAAGATTAACGAAGTATTTAGGGGCAGCAGGGGACCCATCAATCGGACTCCGGCAGCCACCAAGAACTTGGAACTCCTCCCCATCTCCCTTTGGGCCTGTGCGATGTTGGCAACCCTGTAGCTACCTACGAGTTCCCTCGGAATCCTTTTTCGGACTCTGAATTTCACGGAAAGAAATCCAAACAAACAAACACCAGCAGTTCGGGTCAATTTACGACGTCATAAAACACTGTCAAAGAAGTGGTCGAAAACAACGCCGCATGGCGACGATGAAAACCCAGGCCCGACAATGTTTTGTCTGCAGGACGGGAGTGTAACCTCACGCATTCCTGTTTTTTAATTAACAGAATGCACATTCGTTGTGAGGCCGAGTCCTAAAAAAGGATGCGCGAGCTTCATGCCCGCGCCGCATATGGCTACAAAATGTTGTCCCTTGCCGGACACACATGTGGCAGCATTCATCCGCGGTGCTTGCTATGTCGTGGTCTTGTTACCGCTGTGAACTTCCTAAGCATCTGCAGATACCCCAAACTCGATCTACTTAACTCACGAACGCTAGGTCGGAGTCCTTCTGCTCCAGCCAATTGTATGGGTATGGGTATTCTTCAAGAACTTCCAACTGAAAGATAATCAGATGTCCTTCGAAACAAATTTGTAATTACTGTACGCTTTCCACTAATCATATTACATTTTAATAACATTATTTGAATTAATATTATTGCATTTGAAAATCACTCGGTTTGGATTTTCGTTAACTTTTGCACTCGCTGATTGGGTGACGAACGCAACAAAGCCGTGTACAGTATGGTTCCGGATCCCAAACCATGCAACCAGTTCCTCAAAAGTTGTTCATTTCGACATGGAATCTTCTGAATTTAAATTTAAAATGCTTTCGGAACAATCATCCAACCCACCCCAACTTACACCCCACTACGGACCAGTCCCTTCGACTCCCTGGGGCACTTCAGTGCAATTCCAATTTCAATACGAGCAACAACCAGACAGACGGACAGACAGTCGGAATGGATTGCCCAGTCCCTGGACTTCAATCCCCTTTCCTCCCCTCTGACCCCGCGTGAAGCGCGTTGTCACTCCTTGCAGCCGCCATTCGATGTTTTCGTTTTGATGTTTGTCCGAATATGTGAAAAGCCGTTAAATTTTATTCGAGAGCTTAACAGGATGTATGGACGCTGCTCTGGGACTCGACTCCATTGTTGTTGCTCTTCTGTTTGGTAGCGGCGGTGGCGGTGGCGGTGGCTCCGGCCCTCGGTACGCGCTCTATTGGAAAGCGGAGCTCTCGGCTCCCAAATAAGTCGTTAAAACGTCGACTATGACAACAGCAGGAGCCACACGGACGGGCGCAGCGTTCCTAGAAGAGCAGTGCGTGGCCTCCCGTCGAATCTTCCTTTGCGCTTAGGAGGATGCATCCTCCGGACGCAGCAGCGTCGCCGCATCGTATCGTATCGTGCCGCCTCCCTCGCGTCTCTTTTATCGAGCGTGACGCCACCCAACTCTTGGGGGTCGAGGCAGTCGTCGTTGCTTTTTACGCCGGCCAGTGATGGAACACGCCATTCCGTGATTGGGAACACATTTGCATAAATTTGCGATAACGCTTCCGTGGTCCGCTGCAGATGCTGAGTTTAATTAAAAGAGATCGCGTCGCGGCCCGGTATTCACGGGGCGAAAACTTAAACGAGGTTGGGACTTTAAGGTTGGCTCCTAGACATGCGTATTTCGAGATAATATTACTGTATATATCTATATATATATCTATATTTATATATATATATATATATATCTCTCATTTTAGCCGCTATCGAACTAGCAGCAAACTTAGTATGAGAGCAAAATAATAAATATAACATAAATAATATACCAGTAGTAAATAAAAGTTCTAATTCACACTTGAGAAACTGAATTGGAATTAAATATATTTATAATTCTAACCGCTAAATCGGCTCAGGAGGTGCCCTAATCGAAGCTTGTTTCTTCAATGCGATTATTTTTGACACGAAAGGGACTGATGAAAGAATCCGCGATCTTTCTTTTCAATCAAAGCTAAAATTTTCTGACACTTTTTACCAAAGCACATAATTCTAAAATGTTATATTTCTTTTGCGTTTTTTCAAAATTTGTAGATTAATGGTAAATCATTAATATGTAGTGGCTTTAAGGCCTTGTATCTATTTATAATTTTTTATCCTTTTTACATTTTGTACATCATTTTCAAAATCATTAAAATTCCAATATACAACCGAACACTTATTATATATATAAAAATATATATTTATATATATACATATAGAATAAATATTATTAATAATAGTATATTAGTATTGTAAAAGATTATATAATCTAATGCTTTTCGTTCAAACATATAAAGTAATAATAATTTAATTTGTTATGAATTTAATAAAGCTTAGAAACCTGTAGATAGTGAACTATTGTACAATCATACTTCTAAATTATATAAAAATATATGCCCACTTCGATCAATTAGTGCGAGTGGCTGAATTATAAGGGTTTTTGTTTCAATTGGAAAGAATATTGAATATTATTGAACTCTGTAGTTCTTGTCCCAGATTGGGGTGAGACGAGAACGAGAACCACGCGGTTTGTCGCGACTAATCGGAACTTGCCAAGCTCATTTCGAGGAAACAGCTTCCTCGACACCCTTGTCTGACATGACCCAGTCGGTGTGCGATATCACCAGAACGGATTCAGTGTCAATGTCACTGGAACCTCGTGGAAATCGCATCGTTTCACTTAACTTTACGACCATTTAAATGCTCCGTCACTTGACGCTAACCGGCGACGGCAGCCAGCATCGGGACAGACGAGCGCCCGCACACTGCGGATCTTAAGGGTCGTTCACTAATTTACGACCACTAAAAGTAACGAGCTAGGAAGTCGTAAAAAATACATTTTTGTTGCGTTGTGTTTTTTCTCCCGGTGCTGATTCAATTTGCGGCGAGATTATGACGCGGGGAACGGAGACACGGCATTGGATTAATTTTTACGATCTCACGGACGGACGGATGGACTCCGCAAGGCCGGGAATAATTTTATGGACCATCAAGAAAATGTAACGATTTGTTTGGATTTTGAAACTAATGACGAATTTATCGAGTCGTTTTCCCAGTTGGTAAAGGTGTTTCGCGAAGTTCTGGCAACAGGTACAACCCCTACCCAGGCTAACTGACGGCTTCGCGCAATATGGCAACTCTCGGAACAAGCACCAACTCCCGGCAAATTCAAGATGGGGTTTGCTTTGCAGGCGGGGCACGTTCAGCTCGCTCTGCGTTTATAAACTTTCGATGGCTGGGGCACAACTTGTGGAGCATTAAAACTCCCGAGACGCTCACGAAGAAGCTATTAAGAGCCATGTTATTACTTTTATTTTTCCTCAACACCCGCCCCTCCCAAGCGTATTTAAATTATTTTAAAGGTCGAGGAGGGACCATGAAGACTCGCGAAAATCTTAGTCAAATCGGTAAATCTTAGAAATACCAAGGATATATATGAGAATTATACGAGCTACGGCTATTTCAACTATCCAATAAAATATAGATTTCGCCATTAAAATATATATTATAAGATGGCCCTGGCCTTGTGGGAGAGGGTAGTGACTGGTTCGTTCCATATTATGAACCGAATTCCCCTGAGGGTGGTGCGTCTTTGATGGCCTGATAGCCCGCCTTCGGTGAGGTCGGACAAGTGTGCCGTTAATGTCCTGTGCTGCACAAATGGGCACGTTGCTCTCTCCAAGCCATGCCCATCCACCGGTCCCCATCACCTCGGCCCATTCCGCTTTGATTCCTCCTGTTTGCCCATATTTCTCGGCCGTTGTTGTTCGCGTTCTTAAGTGCTCGTGCGCCACCTTGCGTTAAATGAGCTCTGCCCCTGCCCCGAGTCGGAACGCACCGATGTTGTCTTCCGTCCGCTCATCCTCCTGCGTTACTTCCAGTGAAGCATTCCTGTGCTCCCTTGTCCCGTCCTAAAATGGGACAACGTGCTTGGAATAGCTTTTTATGGTCGTTAGAACAACATAACAACGTCTTGAAAGTTTTCATTTTGGTTTTTTAATATCCTGTGGTGTTCTTCTCATGGCCTGCTCCTTGTCCTTTTTCATTCTTCTGATCGTCTTGGCCTACAGTGGAACAAAGCACAGTACAGGAGCGTGTCGACAATGGGACTGAAAATGCTGATGCTCTTTGGCTTGTTGTTAGTTGAAGAGGAGTTTTCCGCCAGACACCTATCGAAACGAGTGCGGAAACTAGAACTATCCGATCAAAACTTGACAAGCCGATTGTTCAAGTTTTCGAGTGTATATGTTCTCACAATAGGAGTACTATTACAGTGGCAACACTAAATACATCGGTAGCCAATAAATTGCTCTCCAGCCCCAGATACACCCCACCTCAGCCATCATGAACCAAGAACAAGACACTCAAGTTAGTTTTCATTAACTCAGTGGTTATTTTCTCCAGCCTAGGGGAGAGTATGGAGTGCGGGCACAAAGTAAGTCCATCCCTTACCAGTTCCCAGTTCGACCTCAGTCCCACCACGGCTCGTGATTGCGTTCGCCGTGACTATTGTTGTTACATGATGTTCACTTAATTGCCTATAAATTGTCCTTCGCTAAATCTCAATGAATTGGGTTCTGGACGAGGATTTGATGAGGGCAGAGGCCGGGCTTCTCGAGGATGTCCAAAGAGCGGTGGAGGTTCTGCTTTAATCTACCGAATTATATTAACACGATCGATGCGAGTTCAAGCATATGTTATTGCCTAGAATGACTTTAGCTCTATAGACTCTCTGGTTTCTTTGCCCTCTTAATCAAGGGTCCTGCGAGGTGTGGGTTTGAAAGATAGCGTTTTCGGTGCACGATTCCACACTTCAAAGAGTTCAAAGTATTGAACGTCCCGAGACACAAATAGTTCAATTAAACTCAGAGTGGGGAACTTTCGGTTTAAGTTCAGCCACCGCTTCCTGGCATTAATTTCAATAAAGTTCCATAATCCGTGGATTTATTCATTTGTGTTGGGGATTGCGGCGAGGTCCGCATTATTTTAATGAACATATTTATTTACCCAGCTCCTCTGTCCGCTTCTACAATCATTTCCGGAGCGCTGCTGCCGTTCATGGTGGCGGAATCCAAACAAGAAGCAACTCGTATTTTGTATTTATGCTCCTGATATAATTTTATTCATGCAGATTTGCGCAAAAAACGCAATGGCTCCAACGTCCTCCGCCCGTCTCTGCGTCGCTCGTCCTCGCCGCCTGTGAGCTCGCATAGACATTGCATAATGTACGCTGGGTGGAATATAATTTTCGTTTTTAATATTCTCGAATACATTAAGTTTATTTATTCCTACACTTATTGGATTCTGTACACATGTACGTCGCACACACTCACTCACGCCCAGGCCCACTCAGGCGCACAGAGTCGTCCGACAGAGAGACAGGCGAGTTGATCTTTGGCAGCCGTGGCCCACATGTCAGAGGTTGCCTATCTTTTCAGCTCCACGCGAAGAGGGTTCGGCCATACGACCATAAAAATAAATACATGGCTTGCCGGAGTTGTGCGAGTGCGTTGCTAAATTGATGAAATTGGAATCCTGTTGGGCTTGTGGACTCTGCCAATCACAAGCATGCCACAGAGTAGCACTCATAATTACCGCCGGAATTGTTTCACGAATTCACCACGAATCGATGCACTCCTCCCAGCTAATCAAACCCCGTCCCATCGGACACCCGCGTCCTGCTCCCGATTGAGGGGCGCTGCACCGTCCGCGTTCCTTGTTCACGCGGAGGTGGCACATTCCGCCTCGCACCCGCCCCTCATCCCGACCCCGGATGCCCCCAGATGCTGAAATGATTCTTCATTATTGCCAGCCGTTGGGAGGCGCTGCCGCCTCCGTTGGCATCCAGCCGGCAGCCACTGCACATGGGGCAGAGCCGGGTCCTGGCGCTCGGAATTTACAAAGTTATTATTTTTCCTTCTCAGCCCCTCCGCTGGCGTATTAAATGTTTTTCCTTTTCCAATAACAGAACGCGCGCTCACACACACAGACATACACACGTGCGAACGTCGTCGTCGTCGGTCTAAGAAGATGGCTGCCCGGGGGTGGCTGCGTCGAGCCATCCCTTGCTCGTTCGCTGCCATTTGTTTGTCTTAATGCGAAGGACCCTTGTTTTTTGCGCCTCGCTACCTCCTCTTCTGCGTCGTTCCATCCCCTCCCCTGCCCACTCCGCCTCGCCGAGCCACGTCCTCTGCTCGGCATGCCATTCGAATAGTTCGCTTAGGTTCATTTTCTCATTTCCCGTCTTCCGCTTCCTCCGCTGCCATTGTGTGCGCTCGTAAAAGAGATTTATAGCGAGGACGCGCGTTTCTTGGGGCGCACGTACGGCATTAGCGCTGGCTTCCTTGCTCCGCCCCGCACCGCCCGCCTCGCCAGGGTCGAGCAGCGGCGCGGAGCCAAGGATGCCACAACCCACTGGGCGTTGTTGTTGGTGCTGCTCCTGCTGGTGCTGCCGGGGTTCAAGAAAAATGTTTGTCTTTCTTTGCTTCCGCGCGCCATCTGGGACCGTTTCTTCTCCGCTCCAGAGTCTTAGAATTCTTTGGCTCCCTTTTTTCCTCTCGTCGTCTCCCTCGCTCCCACTTTCCCTCGCATTCTGGACCGGCAGCTGTTACAGAGTTGCTTCTTGCGCATAACTTGCGTGGCATCTAATTTTTAATCATCTCAAATTGCGTTTTCCTACGCCTGCCTCTTCGCTCCCCCCGATCCCGTGTCGTTCCGACCCGGCGCACGCTTGCCGCGACACAGCCCTGCGTCGTGGGCACTTGTTGTAATTGCTTGTCGTAATGACGATGGATGAAACCGTATTTTTATCTAATTCCGATTTACGAGGCCGCGACGCAGCGTCTGGGTGTTGCGGAGGAGCGGGAGACATTAATTCCCATCAGCTCCCCCCAAAATATTGCAATTGCGAGATGTTCATCTGAATCCAATTGGAAGTGATCGCTCTCGGTGGCCATGGTGGGACCTTCGCCCATTAACCTACGTGATGGGCTGCACCTTGAGGGTTCTCATCGACCCCGCGCACCAGCCCTCTGCAGAGTTGAGAACCACTCGCTCTCGGACCTTGAGACTACGCCGGCAAAGCGAACCTGCTCTCGACAGCTGTACGCACAGCAAGATCAGGGTTCCGGAAATATGAGTTATGAGTTATGGGTCCAAATGTCACCCGCACCCATTGTAAGTATATGCCTCGGGCAAGTGCCCGACGATCCACGACGGATGCAATCGAGGTCGTTTGTGGGAAACCATTAGCAGACAATGGAGAATATTCCACGCTGCGCGAGGAAAAAATTACTAAAAAAGTCCGGCTTTTTAGAACCCAAGGTGAACAGGTAAGCAACAACAATGCTGACCGAGGCAATCAGGTGTCGCTGCGACCGAGCGACATTAGCGGTGACCTTCTAGAGCTTCTTCGACGTCTGCCTCATCGGCGATTTCCGCAAATTTCCCTCAAGAGCAATACGCAATCCCTCCGAGTCGGAACGAGACGTGGGAAGCAGCAAGCTACCTGACCCTGGTTCGTGGCCCTCAGCTCTCGACCCGATGCAGCAGCGCACAAGGAGCGGACGAGCGTCCTTAATCTCGCTTATCGCCTCGTATATCCTTCTTATTGGTTCCCGAGTCGCACCACCAACAACGCCGAGAAGAAAAAATCTAGGCAATTATCATAAAGCAAACCGAGCATCCAAGGCTCCTTCCGCCGGCTCGTCGCCCCCACCCCTGGCCAGGCAGGCAGGACCTACTATGTCTGTTGTTGTTGCTGTTCGTCTCGCTTTGTGCTCTGCATGTAAAAAAGTTTCCATTCCACTCGGCCGACCCTGCCCACCCCGCTCAGCTTATCCCAATGGGATTTTGAAGCCATTAACGGGAATTGCTTTTTGGGGAAATTATTTGCGCACCGAACAGCAACTCGAATGTTTTGTAAATTCACATAAGGAAGCCATTATCACCTGATGTATGAACGCAATTCCAGGAGAGCTCCTGTTGGCCTGGCAAAAAGAGCGGACCACCTCTCCGCTCTTTTGCCGCCCACGGAACTACTAACGGCTCCATGGCCGCCATCAGTCTTTATCCTCGAGAACGTCCGGGTGATTTTTGTCACCCGCGCCGGCAAGGATCACCGGACTGAGCAGTAATGCCCTTCGAAGGACCTAGGCAATGATACACGCAATGATACTTGCTGCAAGGGCCTTCAAATTGATAGGTCATATCCCAGACTCTAAGCCTGGTTTCAAGGGGATTTCCGCGCAAAGTATTATAATTTTAAGTACATTTAAAATCTTGCTGATATCTTGTACATTTGCTTCACAAGCAAGAAATTTGGACATCTCCCTTGAAACTGAACTGGTCTCTCTCAAAGTGTGGGCAAAGTATTAAAATTTTAAGTACATTTAAAATCTTACTGATATCTTGTACATTTGCTTCGCAAGCAAGAAATTTGGACATCTCCCTTGAAACTCAACTGGTCTCTCTCAGAGAGTGGGCGAGGAAAAGTGAGAGGAGTCTCGAAAAGCACTCAAACAATAAAAGCACTCAAACAGCTCGCTAAACACTAACAACGGTGGACGAAGGACGCAGAAAACTTATCTCACACAAGGAACCCTTGAGTATTTTCCGAATGAAAAGCTCAACGCGAAGAAACTTTTCCAGCGCCGACAGCTGCTGCTCGGGAAATGTTCTTAACGACCAATAAGAAAACGCTTTGGTCTGAAAACCCTCGAATAAAGCGAGGAAAAGCGTTCAAAGTGCAGCTAAAAATGTCCTCCTTCTTTGCTTATCGGGCACATTTCGCCCACTCTGCTCCGCGATACCTTCTCTCGCTGTCCGCTTCCTCTTCTGCAGTTGGTCGCCGCCGTGGTTGGACGAGCTCCAGCCCTCGCCTTCGGAGCATCCTCCCGCGTCCGCCGCCCCCACTTGGCATCATAACAATTCCAATAATACTTTCGCAGTCTAAACGATTATGTGTACATAAAAGTGCGACTAAAATCAATAGAAGCGCGTTCCGCCCTCTCCGTCCCAGCCACACCCCCGACTCGGACGTCTTCCTACGGAATCCCTGATCCCTGTTGTTGTTGGTGGCGTTCTTTAGCTCTCCTTTGCCTGATTCGCCACTCAAAAAGGCGCTGACGGTCGGCGAAAAAAGGAGCGAAGAAATCATTGCAAGAACGCGGAGCTTTCTTGGAAGAGGGCGTTGATGCACATGCGCTGCTCTAGTTCGCGGTCCTGCTCCTTGGAGCGTGGTCTTCGACCGAAACCGCGTGAAAATAAAATTCTTAGAATGTCTTTCGCGAATTTTCCAATTAAAGTTCGACTTCCACACGCATGATAAATTGGTATACAAATGAATGCGAGAACTTTGAAATCGGACTCTTCCATAGGTTTCGGCCTATGTCGTCCTCTGAATGCAGATAGGTCTGAAAGTAATTGTTCCAAACTCTCAACACAAAAGTCCCTGGTCCACTTGTTCCCCAGAATTTGAGACGCAACTTTTAGGCCTGTTACTTCTGAGAGCAATGGAAATTAGTTCGAGGTGAATATGATCTAATTATTCAAAATATGGGTCTGTACAGGTTTGGTAAAAAGCGTCCGGAAAGGCATCTATTTGGGAAACAGTTACATGTTGAATAGAGAGTACCTTGACTAATCATGGAACTTGTGTTTTAATGTCGGAGGCCATGGCTAGATCATGGAAATAATGAATATTCGGTATTATTCGCTTGGGGTAAGATGGTGACAAATACCACAATTCATCGATCTATCCACTGATCTCTCAAGGCAGATAGCAAGTGGGATGAGAATGAGATCTCTTTGCTGTCCGTGCGCGGTCTAAACCGTTCAGCAAAGTCCAAATAGAACTCGGCATTGGAAGCCATTCTGCACGAATTGAAAAGGATTAAATTAAACTTTTAGATTGCTTCAGAAATGGCGCAACAGCGAGCGGGAAACAACGACGGGTGACCCGCCGAGAGGATATCAACGGCAGCGGGCAGCACATCCTAGATGCGACGAAAGGATTCGCCGAGCCCGTGGCGACGTTCGGGATCCCTGAAGCGGACTCGTGCCGAAAAGTTTCGCTTGTTATTTTTAATGGCGCGCAATAATCGTTAAATGTCGACGGAGCGGCCATTGTTGTTGTCACTGGCAGCGCATTGTTTTTGCAGCAACTTTAATCCAGACCGGCGCAAAGGGTGCGCCTGAAACGCGCTCCGGGAGCGCGACGGCGGATGCATGAAGAGCCTCCAGTTCGACGCCCAACATCCACTCGCCCGCACTCGGCCTCGAGACGTCAGCGTGTTTCGCCCGCCCGCAAAGCGTATCGCCTCCTGGCACGCCGACCTCGAAAGCGGTCCCAAATCATGCTGCGCCAACTTCGTTTGAGGACCTTCCCGGAGTTTGCCGGCCTAAGCCACTACCCACCCACTGGAAACGGCCCACCGCCCCTCAGACTGGCCTTCCGCCTCGCAGGCTCGATACGTCGAATCCGCAGCACAGGCAGATTCCTGAACCGACGGCCCGGGTGGTGGGGTGGCTCAGACGAAGCCATATCCGTTGGCAGATGGAGGAAGAGAATGTCCTTTGCTACCTGTTTGCATTCGCTGCATGCATTTATAAATATTTTAGAATTCTAATCAAGATTTTCGTGCTGCTGGCGCTGCTCGGCTTCCAGCATCTCCGCTCGGCGCAGCGGAAATGGAATCGTTGTCGTTATTATAGTTGCTCCTGCTGCTGGTGTTTGTTGGTCTGTTACTGTTGCTGTCGTTATGGACGTCGGTCGGGGGTGGTTGGAATGTCGTGTTGATGCCTTTTGGTGGCGTTTTAATGCGCGCCAATATGTGCGATTTAAAAACGAATTAAAACCAAGCCATCCAGGGGGAGTCTGCAGCGGTCTGGATGGAGGTCGAGACCATCGCGCGTCCCCAGAACCGCATGCGTCTTGTGGGTTGTGGCTCCCGATCGAGACATCGAGCTCCTGCGGTCTCGAGACCTCTCGACGATGGAGATCTGCTTCTGAACTAGGGACTATCAGGGTCCGGCACTCGTTCCCATACGCTCCCATTCAGTTGGGATTGGAGTCGGTTGCGATCGGCCAGGGAGCCTCGAGCCGAGGTCGAGCTTCCAGCGAGAGTTAATTTGCGAAACTGCTGTTGGTCGGCGGTTCAATTGCTCGTGTCTGCTGTATTGGGAATTGCTGCATTTATTAATTTCAGTCAACGGCGGCTCGGGAGATGTCGTTGTTTGTGATGGTGTGTGCGAGTTTGTTTCGTATCTCGATGCAAACAACGTAAATAATTGTTAATTTGCATTTAAAACAATGATTTAAACATGCATAAAAACCAATTAAAGACATTCTGTTAACGACTGTAAATTGTCTTGCGACAGCATTTGTTGCTGCTCTCGCCGTCTTGTTGTTGTTTCTGCTGCTGCTGCGGCCTCCAGTCGAGATAAACTGTCGCTGTGTGTTGCCCGTCGATGTCGGTCGAAGCACTCAATGATCATTGAGATAAACTGCAAAAACATAATAAATGCTGAAATAAATTCCCCCTGGATACTCGGCTGCCTCTGGATCTGAGTGTCGGAGTACATGTATGCTTGTGTGTGTGGCTACATTCATCTGAGCGAGTGTGTATATGTTTATTAATGTCTTCGCATTAATTCTGAATGGAAAATTTAAGATTATAAATCGCATTAATTAAGTTTTCGCACGGAGCAGATCCAGCAGATACGGCGCAACAGCAGTAGAAAATGCAACAGATATTTGCATCTGATTAGAGATGTCGACATCGGTGCTGCGCTTAATTAGTCAGAGTGTGGCATACCCGCAGATTCATGGGGAAGCATGCGAGTTGCCGAAAACGCTGTCGCCGTCAATTTAATGGTCGGTATCGGCCTTAGCTGTTCACTGAAATAGAGCATAGTGGAATGAAATCGTGTATAAAATTGTATCAATTTATTTAATTTCGTCTCGTAGTTCAGCGGTGAGTCTAATTGAAATGTTCAAGCGAATTCAAGCTGTTCAAGATACCTCCGATTTAGAAATAATGCCTAAGACCCCAGACATTACCCGATGCCAACCAAGAGTAGCAGAAGCCATAACTCTTTCCTGAAAGCTCCCACGAGTGCCAAAAGAAACTGTATTCTGAATATATTAGCATATTTAGACACATAAGCCAACCCTCTCCAATACCAGCCATCTTAAATCATAGAAACGTATCCAACTAGGTGTGGCGTCATTCGGACACGTGATGCGGAGTGCAGCGAGCCATGCGAGGGCCCTGATGGAGGGTCTTCCCTCGCGCGTAAATAACTTTCTTCGGCATTTTATTTCGCGCACGAATAATTTTCCCACACGCACCGATTTCCGACTGGCAGCAGGGATTTCGAAGCCCCCAGCTAAGTCTTTGAGTCACAGCCGCTGGAACCAGTACGCTGGACAAGCATGGTCTGAACTTTCTCCGATCCACGCTGATTGAGCGAACCTTCTAAGTGCCAAGCCCTACGTAGGGTATCAGCATTATGTTATCAACATCTAAAATTATCAAAACCTGGTATCATATGGCAGGATCTTCTGCTCCAGAGCTTGCCAAACACTCCTTTTGGAGTCGGGTATCGTGCAAGGGTCAGTAAAAGGCATGGAAAATGCCACATACGAATGCTCCTCGATTTCCGAGAACGACGTAAAGCCAAGAGACATCCCAAAATATGTATGTACACATGTCTGAACTCTTGGAATTAAAACGCTTCCCAGTGACGACTTCATCCAGCCAACGGAGCGAGGCGGCGGACACGGAGGTGCCTGCTTTTAGTGCTCCCTTAATTATTTACGACGACTCACTTGGGACTGCCTTCGATTCTCTGAAGCAGCGGGCAGGTAAAAACGAGAACTGAAAAATTTATCAAATTTATTACGAAGCAGACAAAAAACACGACAAAACAAATGAAGAAATAACTCAGAAAAATTACAAAAAACGATCGGGACGAACGGCGACGCAACAAAGGCCGCGGCGAAGGCTGCTGACGAAGCGAGCGGAGCGGAGGGCACGAAGAGCAGAAACAACAACTACTACAGCAACCACACAAAGGTGGAAGAAGCATGCCGTCGGTCAAAGTCGAGGCCGAAGTCGGAGCCGCAGCCGGAGTAGCCGCTGAGCCAAGATGGCGGCGGTGGAAGCCAATAAATAATGGAGGCCGTTGCGTGCGACGGAGAGCGCTGCATTCGCGGCATCGACAACGGCTGCGGCAGCGCAGGCGCAGCGAGTCGAAAAATAATTCAATTTCGGATTTTTTCCTTTTCGAAATAAATTTCCATTTCGAGCCACGATCCCGGGCCCGGGCCCAGGCCCAGGCCCGGCTCCAGACGGGGTCGGCGCGTTGTGGTGCGATTGGACGAAATTAAGTTGCGTCGTTTGATCGGCGTGGGACCTGCTGTTGTGGGCTCGCTGCTGGTAGATGGCGACGCGTCCGACTACCGCTGGGCAAATAATTAAAATAATAAATTATGTCAACGACGCGTTTTCTTTCTACGCGCTTCCCCTCCCCTTTACACACTCAGCGCTCCGCGTTGTTGAAGAAGATGTCGGGTGCTGGCGGCCGTTGGAGCGGTCGGAACACATGCCTTCGAACACACACAGTCCGGAGCTCCTGATGAGAAGTGGGGCACTCGAACTAGATCCCAAAGCACACGAAATGGGACTGCTTTGCACGTAACTCTTTTGACTAGCCCCGCAGTGTTATATTGTAAAACGTATGTTTATATGCATCTTGTATTAATGCACAAGTACAAGTGAATACTGATCGGCGAAAACTCCTTCTAGATGGAAAATCAGTGGTTTATCTTTAATATCATATTTTATCAATATTCAAAAATCTGAGATACTAAAATATAATAAAATTACAGTTTAAAAGTAAGCTTTATTGGTTTTCACGAGAAATCCAAGTAAATAACATAATTTTAATGTCGCTGATAAGTATTAAGCAATCGATTCTAATATTCGCATGAAAATATAAAAATGTAATTTAATCACTGGGTTCAGTAAATTACATCTACTTAACAATGTATAATCGATAGCTGTTGATGTTTCTGAAAATGTTACGAAAATTATTGAATTTTCTGTCTGTGCACAATGATTAATGCTAAAATATACTGAAATGAATTTCTCCATAAATAGTAATACAGTATTGGTATATTTTTTTTATTATTATTTTATTTTTATTTTATTATGCATTTTAGAATGATTCTAGAAAAATCCACATTTACAAGCTTTATTTCAACCGATTGAAATTAGTTTTGCTTTTTATAAATATTTTACCAATAATAACGAAATAAATTCCAGAAGAGACTGTAGAAATATCAATTAAATAAGAACTGTTTTCTTTGGAAATTGGAAACAGTGAAAAAATCTTCTTAATGTTAACATTGAAATTTTACTGTTGTAACTAACATTTAGTCAATCATCAATTTGGACCGTTGTGTTAAAAATACTATTTATAATTCTTTATGCCTACAGAAATCGTATCTAATAATAATAGAAGAAGCTTTTCTTAAACGATTGTCTGTCATTTTGAAACCATTGGTCCATTGCAAACCACGAAGAAAATAGCGAAACTAGTACTGAACCTTTCACTGGCCGTCCTAATTGTTGCCTTTGGGCGAAGCACATGCAGACAATGGTACAGATAGAACATCTCCTTGGTCGTGGTAAAAAAATAACCATTCCTGACAGCTCTGCTCCTCGCCACTGACTCAGATCAAACTTTTTCCGCAAACATCGTTCTTCCGAAGCCCGGCGAGTTTCCTCGCACGTCCCTCCTACATAAAGCAAAGCTAATGGCTTCTTCTTATCGGTGGCCATAAACCGAATTCCGCCGCTCCGCACCCTCCGCGCCACCCAACTTCGTTCGCTTCGGCTTCGCTCCTCCTGCTGGATTCTGAGTCTTCGACGCGGTCTTCCGATTTTTCTTCGCACTGCAGACAAAATATAATTTGCAATAATTCACGCAAGCGAAACAATAAGAATAAATTTTAAGCCAGGGGAAAAACAACCCGCAGCAGGGCAGGAAGAACTAGAGGGAAATCCGCGCCGCGTCTTCTTCACAAAGTTTGCGGTTGGCTCCGGGGTCGGGTGGCGTCAGAAGTGGGCCAGCGCTCGGAGGAGCGTTGCCCACCTCTGCGGCACTCATCGGCGCAAGATGAACAGAGATTCCAATCCTCCCCAACCCAGCCAGGGTGAAAAGGAAGGCGCGCAGCGGACACGAAATTTATTATTTAAATATTCAGAGACCGGGCGCCGAAGACGCGGCGCTCTGAGGACGGGCGGGTCCACGGTCCGCCAGGACATCCCCGCAGGCCGCAGGGCCCGGGCCGCCTCGTGGTCCGAACGGGCCATAACCATAAAAGTGAAAAATTTCCCTGGGCCTCTGCGAGTTTCGGCGATGGCTCCGAATGGGCGCATAACTCGTCTTAATGCCAAGGTGCGGTGAGGGGAGAGGTCACGAAGCTGCGTATTTCACTTCCCTGCAAGACGCTGGCCCGACGGCTTAGGAGGTTCCGCCAGTTTGTCCTTAATTAAAGAGAGCGCGGTGCCAACAAATCAGGCCCATCCCTGGTGCTACCGTCGAAGGAAGGCCGAAAATCGAAATACAGATTTTGAATTTCTGAACTGCCCTGTGAAAATCCCATGTCGGTAGTTTAGCTCTACTCCTTCGTTAAAAATTCTAAATTCTACAGAAAAAACACAATCATAACGAAAAGATATGACGATTTTCGGATTGATTATATTATATAATGAAATGTCTTTTTAGAGAACTGTATTTTTGTTATATTTAGGTTAATTTAAGTTCTACTTCCATAATAATGCTATTTATTTGTATTTCGTAATTTAAAAAAGCATATCATTAAGATAAGAAATTATAAAAAATATATTAAACTTCTGGCGTCGACTAGGCAAACTACGAAGCGTGAAACTTACTGTTGTATCAATTTCTATGAATTCCAATTGGAATTCTAATTTCGTCGGCAAATCAGCATTACTGCTCTTCCTACACATAATTCCTCGTTCCCACCCTATGCGCGCACTACGCCCTGTGAATGCTTTTTACCCAAGATGCGAATCCAGGCGATAAGTCGCACTATTTCCCCTACCCACCAACAGGTGGCAGTACAATCTCTTTTCAATCGCTCGTGTAGCGGGTTTCTGTCACTCATTAATTTCTGGAGTGTGCCTCGGGTTCGGTCACGTTAACAGGAAGTGACGTCGTAGCCGGCGACTCATCGTTCAACTTAACGAGTGCCGGGTTTCCGGCTCGAAATATCACACTAAAGCGAGCGCGGGCAGCACAGCATAGGGCGTTCATGTCGTGGTTTATTCGCTGAGCGACGTATTCCGACCACGTTCGGTCTCGCTGCTTGCAATTTTGTTGCGTGCACGTGTCGCGCTTCCCCGTCTCGCTTGTCACTGACCTGCGTCACTGGCCACTGACCACCGCTGGCCCGTCGCCAATCTCCGCTCGCGTTCCGCCGGCGATCGCGTACGCCATGCCAATCGAGTCGAATTCGTGGACTTCTGTGGAATGGCTGGTGATCGCGACTGCTGTAAACGGCGGCTGTCTGCGTTCTGATAGACGACAGCCGCAATTACAATCACGCTCACGCCTAGGCGGAACTCCTTTTCTGATGGCGTCGGGCTAGGGCCACTGGTTCACCGACTACGTACTTCGCGACCCAGGGATTGCCTCCGGACTGGGTGTTGTGTCTGGAATTTGTCGCCATCGCTTCCAGAGTCTTCAAGCCTCGCTCGCAATCCACGTGGTGGTTTTCGATCTTCCCAAGTCCTGAATATTTTTTCTCCGATCCGAATCTACTCCCAGCCCGCCGTTACGTTCATGGGAACCAGTTCCAACTCGTGACGATGCTGTCATCTAACTCTTCGCAGCCTGCCTACGTTCGAAGATCCCTCGTCTCCTGGCAACTCCGCCGTCGAGGACGACCTATGCAAATATGAACTCGAAGAGGGCCTCTAAAGGCGCGAAGGAAGCCTCCGTTGCTCTGAGGCCGAGGCCTTCGACGCAATTATCTCGATCCGACTCGCGGAGCTGTCGCCAGCCACAATTGTGTAACCGCGGCCGTCTCGTCGAGCTGGGAGAGGGCGCGCTGCCGTGGCGAGGGGCAGGGCATGCGAGCCTGGCCGTCGCGGTGGATCGCGACGCAAGCCAGTTTTGCACTTTTTAGGCGAAACCGGTATCCGGAGACCCAGCTCCAGCTCCAGCGTTATTTATGGCTCGTCTGGCGCGGATGCAGATTGGCTATAGCGGCAATTGGTAACGCGAATGAAGCGATTAACTCGCCCTGCGCCACCGGCTCGGCCTGATGAGATCCAGCGAGTTTGTTGAACCATTCCGACCAGATTGGGAGATTGGGAGACCAACCTCGACTACACTGATCTGGTCGCTCTATCGCCCTCAGATAGATCGGGCTCTGAAAGCATTGGATCAGCCTCCGACAAAGTTGACGCCAGTAGCGACCATGGTACGAGCCATTGAGGCGGTGGATGCGTTTCGAACCTCCAATCGCGGGACTTATCGACATTCCAAAGTCGATTTTGCGGCCGCCCTCCACCCGCTCCGAACCAATTTCGGTAGTTATTCACGCATAACGACTGGCTGCGGAAGAGGGAGGCGACCTCAGGCGAAAGTGATTTATGCAGCAAATAAAACAATAAATATCTCGAGTGGGGAAATAAAGCGCGAGTGCGTGGAAAGCGGGAGTGTTTGGGGCAAACAGACAACTGAGACGGAAGGTGAGGACCGCAGAGTCGCCGGAGGCCCCGGAAAACGCGGCGTTGCTCCTAACCCGGCCAAGGCCCAGACGCGCTTCGGGCCATGCTCGAAATGCTCGGCACCAGCGGGTGCGCGGCGGGTCGGCAGGGTAGAGAAGTCGCGTTTGTTCCGCATTTAATGGGGCAACAGTCGGCTCAGCCGATTGGTCTTTAATTAAACGTTATTAGAGAGCGACTTTAGTTGGACCGAGTTTTTAATTGGACGTCATTCGAATGCCGAATGCCGAATTCACTGAAATGTAAATGCAAAAATGTTGAAGCAAAACAAGGAGCGAAACTTAAATAAGAAATAAAGAGAATTTATGCCGCAATTAGCAGCGGCAATAAATTTCGGGCCCGTCGAGTTGGCCGGAGCCTCGGACTAGTCAAGAGATAACGAATTCTTAATTGCCAATAAAAAGAATAATGGAACGAAATGGTTTTAACACGTTGTTAACCCGTTGTTATCGGATTTGCATACGATTTGTGGCGAATGGGTCGGCCCGAGGTGGGCGGCCGGCAGCGACGGGCGCGGAGTCGCAGCACTTAGAAAATATGACCACATTCGGCCCTCCGTCCCTCTCGAGCCACACCTCTTACCGCTGATGGCTTACAACACAATAACAATATATTTCCGGCTCTCGTGTGACCGACTCCATAGATGAATCACTACTTGCGAGGAGTTCGTGGGGACAGGGTATGGAGGCTTGTCGAGAGAAAGGAATTTGCTCTGTACTTCGGTGGAGGTGGGTTACGCGGAGGTGAAGTGAAGTGGCACTGAAGAAGAGATGACCCTACTCCTGGGTGCTCTTAACTTTTAACTCATTTTGATCCCGGCAAACGGCCTGATTTGAAATGTTCCAGCATCGTGTTGAAGTGGGACAGACGCCTCGCGATGTATTTAGTACGCAGAATATTATGTTTCCATCACCGACTCCCCAGCATGTAACGATTCTTGGTCAAGGGAATAAGAGGACTGTTTGGAGCTGAACACCAAGCAATCATAGGCAAGCAATCATATTCTCAATGGATCCCGGCTCTTGCGATGGAAATGTATCCCGGGGCAGCAGTTTAATTACTGTTGAAATTTCAGACGTGTATTCGACGCCATTTTTAATTAAGTAAAACATTTCCAATCGGACGCCTGAGCAGCGAAGGGGTAACATAAAACCGCGCCACCACAACTACAACAACTCCATCTTGGCTGCAACAACAGCTCCAGCATCTCCAACAAAGGCTCTGCCTCGAGTTTCGGCAGAGACGCGGCAGAATGACCATAAATTAACTGCGACAAAGTTATTCGTTCCAGCGTCTCCAGCGACCCCGCCCTCGCCCTCGCCTTCGCCCGATCCCCTCCGCTCCCGCCAACCAACCAGCCAGGGATGAATACATTAAGTGCAGCCACACAGCATCCGCCGAGATCCGGCCGAGGGTCTGCCCACGGAGCGCAGCGCAGCGGAGGCGAAGCAAGGCGAGGCGTATCTTCGGAATCAAAGTTTCGTTTAAATTCAATCTCGAAACCCTTCCACAAAGAACCAGCAGACAAAGCGAAATGGAAAATAACGCGTATAAAGAACCCGATGGCCCATAAAAAGGCTACAAAAAAGATATATTGCAGAGCTCGGATCAGCGCGCAGGTAAAGCATGGCTGCAACAACTAATACGAGGACTGGGAAACGAGAACCGAAACCACGCGCACCGATTCGAACAGCTCGTAAAAATGTGCAACTAATGGCTGTGGCCAGGACCCGCTCCGATCTCTGATCTCGGATCTGCATGCATGCGGTTGGTGTGCGTGCTGGTGAGCGTGAGTGGGCTGGCTTGTGCCGGGAGACGTGGCAGGGAGCCGGGGAGCCTGTCAGTGTGCGGACAGGCCAACATGCTGGCTGGGGAGGTTCACGAGTGCTTACAGAGACCCCGGGTTGCTCCGTTGCTACAGGGAATGGCTATGGTCGTACATTTGTCCTAATACTCGGGGTTCAAGCAAGTGGATTTGTGGACTGTAGAAGATCCCGACTTTCCAGCGATAAAAGCGATGTGTCCTGTGCTGATCTACTGGTATCGGTACGTTTGACGAATTAAATTGTAACAATTAAGTTATTCAAAATGCATCATATTTTACAATGTTGTTTGACACTCGATCAAATGTAAACAAACCAATGCAAATTCTATACTTCTGCTCACATCTTGGTCTTAGACAATGACAGTTATATTTATGATTGATATTGGATTGACTGTCAATAAAACTCGTCTTAGCCAACGCGAGAGACTCCTAATTTGGATGGCCACGAGGAATCACCGTTGGTGCGTGCACCAACACTGGGCGAATGGTTTCCTCACCCAGCTCTGCCTCCGACCAAATGCCAGTAGTTGCGAAGAGCCATTGTCATTTGAATCAGGCATACAGCGCTTGACTCTTCCGCCGAGGAGTCCAGTTGCCCCAGGCCGCGGAGGGGTCTTTATGGACACTTCAAATGGCATTCCGTTGTTCGGAACTATCTTCGAACTGCGCACGATAAGGAGAACCTCATAAATATGCAGAGATAGATCGGCAGCAGCCGTGAACCGGAGAGACTTCGGGGAAAGCCTCCTCATCAGAGTTAATTAAGAAGTTCCCGGGAACAAAGGCGGCGCTGATTAGGTCGACATCGCGAGGACCGATTTCAGCTTGGTCGAAACCACGCCCCAGCTCATTTCCATCCGCAGTTGTTTCGCTTTCCTGTCGCGTCCAGCGAGCGGCGCAATTAACGGCTGCACCGCCACGCTTGCAGCCCCCACCAGTGGGTCGGACGGACGGCGGAGGCACGCCAAAGCGTGGCAACCGAGCGACGCTTTGGAGGCGGTGGCGGTGACGCTGGGTACGAACCCTCAGCCCCGGATCCAGGCCCAGACAGGACGCTCGGCCTCTGCCGCCAGTGGCTGTCGTTGGCTTCCCGAGGAAGGAAATCAATTTCGTTGCAGTGGTTACAATGCGGCTGTTGTTGTAGCCCGGTTGGTTGTTGTTGCTGCGTGCCTGTTTTGACTGCGTCCATTTTCTCGTTATTTAAAACCGTGCAAACGCATTAAAGGGTGCGTTTGTCGAAGCGTGAAATTGCTTCCAACGAGTCGGACGGAGCCAGACAGCAGCCGGGCGGCAGAGGCGGGGACAACCACAAAGCAGCAACAACAAAGTGCAATTAAACGAAACTGTTTCACGGCGCGCGGGAACCGGGGCCGTCGCGCGAATGGTGTTTCAAAACCCCATTTTGCAATCTCGACTGTTGGAAAATGTATCTCTGGTATGCGAGCCAGGAGTAAAAAAATAAGAATTACTGACATATGGCTAACACTGATCCCGAGTTATTTAGCCCTCTTGATCCCTCGGGCTCCACCGATAGACCGTGGTTGCAAACCTCGCAGGATTCGACGACACGGGGCCCGACGAACGAGCTGGAGATTCTGCTTGGGGAACCTCGCGCTTGCGAGTCAACATCAACGACCGGGATAGGAAAATTGAGGCCTTTTCTCGCGCCCTAGAGACTTTCGGCTGGGAGCGGGAGCAGCCGTGACGACAGATCGGCGGTCGGCCCGGAGGAAGGCCCAGGAGTCGCTAGAGGAGCGTCCCGACTCCCGGTTCACAGGATCGTAATTTAGGGAGCCGAGCAAAACACGGCCAGCAGTGAGTTGACAGTTTTATCGCTGTTTACAGTAATAAACGTAATTTCGCTCCAAACAAGGACGCGCGCGGACAAAGGGCAGCTCGGCTACAACAACAGACAACTGCGCGGACTCAAAAACGATGGCCGACATCGTTCGTCCCTGCGACGGGCGTAGACGCATTCCTAGTTGCACGAATGTATGTACTCGAGTAGATACTCGTACATACGGCTTCGGGTTCGGTATGCGCCTTCTCTCGCTCACTCTCTCGCCGTTCGGAGTGAAGTCAAGTGAGGGCAGGGAAGAAAGCGGTGGAGATGTGTCAACCGTGCTCATCACAGTTTACGAGTTTTCTTTAATCTGACAGATACGTCACGGCCGCAGCTACAAGACTCGCCGGTAGGTATCCTCGTCCTCGTCCTCGTCTCCGTCCGCATCCTCGGCGCGGTCTTGTTCTAAACTCGCATTCGCTCCTTAGTTGTGAGTGACGGACGCGTTGAGGCGACCGAATGCGTTTCTTATTAAAAAGGATGACTCCGAGTGAAAGTCCAAAGAACCTCCGCCGCCGCCCGCCGTCTGTCGATCTGAGGGCCTGTCGGCCAGCGGGTTCGCAAATGCGCGTGTTGACATCTGCTGAAGTGGCTCCTCCCGGATTTGGCACGGCGGGGCGAGCGTCATCTGTGGCCGACGACGGCGCTGATGAGTTACGAACACGCCTGTCGTCGAGCGAAAGGATGGCCTTGAGGGCGCTAGTGTCGACGGTCGGGGCGTCCAAGGGTGTGGTGGAACGAGGTCCGGATTCGCTCAAGGTCCCTTCGCCGATCGAGGCCATGTCTCTCAGACTATCGGTCAGCTCGAATCCGAGCGGGATCGGATCCTCCGCGAGGATGAGCAGGCGCCTCCGACTCTCGCAATTGAACCGAGCCTCGCAGTACGACCAGTAACATTTTTTATCAGCTGACAAGTCACAATTTTCCGACATCGAACGCCGTTCCCCTTCCCCCATCCGGGCGGAACGTGGGCAGGCGGGGGTGATGCGCTATAACCATAGACACGGCCATTCCATGCATAATAATATTATGTAATATAAATCAGCGGGGTGGGCGGGGACAAGGGCGATGGCGACGGCGATGGCGGCGGTGGCGGGTAGACAGACACGAACGGCGGAGCAGCCACGCTCGAGGACACACACGGCAACGCCACCCCGGGCGGAGCTGGCCGACGAGGTCAGGGGAAGGTGGGCGAGGGGGTGGGAGGCGTCCAGGAAGAGGCAAGCGAGAAAAAGACATCTTAGGCCAATGCCAGCGCGCAGAAGGGGCCTCGAAGGGAGGCTCGACAGCCCGGAAATAAATTCGTCTCGTGGGTGCAATTTTATTAAATCAGCCGAAATTCGCAAGGTTGGCAGCGAGTTGGCCGAGGGTGGCCGCGCCGCGCCGAGCCGCTCCGACCCTCGCCGGCAGTCGGAGGGTGTTTAGATTGGTTCCTGCCGGATTATTATGAAAAATGTTGGCTGCTCGCCGGCTAAATTGCTGTTTGTATTCGGAGCTCGGCAGTCCAATCAGGTGAAACTTAAATTAGTTTCGTCGGCCCTTATTTGGGAGATAATAATTGAATCGAACTCGTTGTCTTATCTTCCGCGATTGTCCCGAGCGGAGCCGCAGGGCCAGGGGCGTTTTCATTCCCATCACAATCTCGCGGTGCTCTCTCAGCGGATGGTAGGGAGGACCGATCGAAGTTTCCGCCCATTCGCCCTATACTTGACCCTGGAGCGACTCCCTCGTCCTTGGTACATAGGACTATTTGGAGGCCCACAAATGGGTTCACGTCCTCTGAGACCCACTTGCAGGCCAGATCGGCTCTCATTGTCGCGCCCGAGCCGTGCTTTGCGTCTGTACCGGCTTCTGCGGCGCTTCGTCCGTTCCAGCCGCGCCATGCCGGAGTCACTGCGACTCTGGCTACCGCCACTTCGCCGAAACATTAGCGATGGGCCGCCTGGGACCGGGGCGGCGACTTCTATTTGCAGCAGCCGGAGAGAATGGAACACTCCGTTTTTTCTGCCGGGCTTCTTTGTTTTTAATAATTTATTGCGTCGGGCCCAGCGGGGCGCGGTTTTTTGCGAGCTTTTGCACAAACGGCCATGGCAGCAACAGCAACCACGCCGCGACGACCTGTGCATTTGCAATGAGTCGGCGGCTCGCGCAGGATGTGCAAACACCCTTTTTGCATTAGGGGCGCGATGGCGTCGCTGCGGGCTCCAGTCGACAGCCGGAGGTCCGTCCAGGGGTGGAGGGCGCATCCCTCACCGACGTTCCGGCTCCGCGGTGCCGTGCGCAGGGGACGCGCTGCGTACAGGGTGCTGGCGCGAAATTATGTTTCAATTATGTGCAACACGTCGTTACCGCACTGAGTTATGGGCGCCGCGGAGGCCATTTGCCGAGCGCATCGTGCTGTTGTCTCGTTTGTTTATTTATTGTTGTGTTGTTGTTGATGCAGTGGTGGTGGTTGGCGCTGGCGCTGGCGCTGCAGCTTCTGTTGCTAACGATGTTTCCGTAATTCAGATAAATTAGTCGGCGAATGCAAATCGAAATTTAAATATTTCGCCGGGGCGGAAGGGCGCAGTTGCCGGGGTTGGCATGGGCGGAGCGCGGGAGAGGCGGCACCTGGGCCAAGTGACATATGTTGCCACCGCGCGAGGCCCTGCGCCACCGCCCGAAGGAAGGCTCGTCGGTTGGTGCAGGAACTGAATTGGTTCAGTTTTCCACACAGTTGCGAATCGACTGACAAATGCCCAGCCACCAATCCTTCAGCGCGGCTGGGAGGTGGACGGACGGAGTGGAGCGGACGAGATGAAGTCCTCGAGCAACTTTTCTAATAACAACTGCGGCGGATGGCAACTTATCCTGTGCCATTGATACGTGCCCAGCATCGCGTATGCCTCGTGGCTGCTGCCCGTCGCCCCACCTGCTGGCCCGGCCGCCACCCTACGGGTGGGGGTCCGACGACGTTTGCGCCCTGAACGCCCATCGATGTAACAACTTGGAACGTTTGAAAAGTTCGTTTATTGCATGCATAAGCAATTCGTTGCCTCGCCCTCGCCTCGCCCTCGCCTCGCCCTCTCCTCTTGCTCGCATCCGCTTCCGTTTCGTCAAGAAGGCACACACGCACACCGTCGCATGTGTTGCCGAGTGCTTGTGTGAGCGTTGCTTATTATCATAATCCGTTTAGATTTGCGCCTGCGGAATTAATTAAATTTAATTAAAGATTTTTGCAGCATTTCCCCGGAACGTGTTCCGGCATCCCTGACGAAGCGTTAGTCCAGCTCCCACTCTCGGCCTGGCCCTTCCGCCAACCACACAATCGGCACATCGCAAGCGACTGCATTCGGCGGTCCGTCGCCGGCTCTGGGAGAAAATTAATTTGCGAAATGGGTTTCACGCTAATTTATTTATTTTCCTCGTCTCCTCGCAATGGCCGCCGGTACAGCTGGAAGTCCTTCGGCAGTGTCTGGCTTGCCTCGAGGTCCCTGCAGCGGGAAGTCTTAAGACACGGACTGCCTAACGAGGGCAGGACATTCTGATATCGTGTGATCGCAGAGAACAAAAGAAGTCCCTCCCGAATGTGATATCCCACAAGCGAACAGACTAACGATTGTGGCGAGAGATATCGAAAATACATGGACAACGAAAGACGTGTGTTCACAGCAAACGGAGGAGGGACCAGGAAATCGGGAATGGAGACGATGAAAGTCGTGTGTAGAGGGAATGCGAGTGTGTTGCGAACAAGTGGAGGTGGGAAATCCAATGAAACGACTCCGACGAATGCAGGTCGTTGCGGAGGTGGGATTTCTAAAAGACGATTTTTAACCGGAGAACTGTCACATTGTTTCCAAATAATGGGCCATTGCGGCGTCGAAGTGCTGAAAATGACCGCACTACATAATTTGTAATTGACCTATTGACGGCGACGAAGGGATCTACCCGAAGATGGTTAGAAGAACGGGACAGTGCTCCAGCACCTCCAGCACAGTAGACAATGGAATGAGAGATTAAGCTTGTTGGTATTTCACTTTTATTTATTAAAGTTTAATTGTATTATATTGTATTTATATTGGATCAAGTTCATATACAACTATGCAATCATATAATGTCACCTAGCGGAACCTGATGCCATCCACAAGTACGTTTCTAATGTTAAGTAAATAAACTATGTACCATTTAGTATATATGTATGTATGTGTGTATATAAATAAGCCTTGCAATCTTCTGCAAGCGTCTTCGCGTCCTTCCTTCTGGCCTGCTGTCCCTCTACTAATCAAATACAAATATCATCGCTGGAAGAAATACTCGATTTTTTCTCAATATTCATATATTTTAAATAACATAATGCTAAATACTTCGCAATTAACTTCCTTCCTATTGATAGTTGTATTTATAGATGAATATGCGTTGCTTCTTTTACGTATTTGTGAAACATGTTGAGATTCTATTAAGTTTAAATATAAATACTTGTTACTTTACGTTATTAAATTTGTTGAATTGAATACGTATTTCGGTTGAACGTGTGTCGTGAGTTCGTTCTGTATTTAGCTTAATACAATAAAGTGCAGCTATATGTATAATAACGTTCTGTTTGTTAATAATCTGTATTTCGTTAAAATTCTCATACCACACTGTAAATTTATCGCAATTGTAACAACTTTTGTCAAAAACATGGATGGGATTTTGTTCAAATCTTTGTATGTAAATATTATATTCAAGAGCTTTGTGCTTTCATAAACAATAGTTATTTCATCAATGTTTAGGAAATTATTCTAACCGGATTTTGATGCGTTGAAACTTATCACAGAATATTAAACAAAAATGCGGCTTTGGCTTCGGACAACTTTTGGAAATATGTAAGTGATATGAGGAATTAACATCGGAAGCATTTGAGGTGTTCGCGGACTCCATGGGCCTGGGTTTTCTCGAGTGTTCTGCGGAGAATTCTCAGGCCCAGCGTAGATCATTGTTGCCCATGCACGGCTCGATACGATTTCTTTGAATCGGCGTTGTTTGCTCCGTGGATGGGAGTCGGTGACAACGGTTCACCCATTGATTGGCGGGAATGAGGAATGGTGTACGAGGCGGTTCCCGAAATACATTGTTGTGTAAACAATCCCAAGAATGTTTGGGTCCCGTTAGATCGAGTTCTTCGAGCCCGAGATGGCGGACATCGGATGAATTGAATACCAAGCCACGGACAATGAACGGCCGACTCGAGTAGTCCTATAGAACATATGCGATTAGCGAGTTCCATTCCCGTGGTGCAGGGGACAGAAAGAATATAAATATATAAAGTGATTTCATGTATCTAATATTTATAACTTGGCGATGATCAACAAATAAAGGATACAAATAAATAGAACGGCAAACGAAATATTTTGTAAAATAATTTTTAATGAAATTATTCGCATTTTAATGGTTTTGATTTAAAAGTAAATTGTAATACATTTCATACAGTATTCGATACACAGTACAAGTAGGTATAATAGTAAGGGGCGTACAATAAAGGTATTTGCATATTTAACAAACAAAGTAATGGGTATTCGCAATAAACAAAATAGTCTTACTTTAAACGAGGACAGAATAATTAAGTAGATTCCGATAAAATTAAACTAATGCAAAATAAAACATAAAACATAATGTCTAGAAATATGAAGCAAACACAGGTCCAGGGCCTTCGTTTGAGGGTCCCGGCGCCCAACGCGTTTAAGTCAAGGCAACGTAAAGTAAGAGTCCAACACAATTGCATTAGGACGCGGATCCATCAATTTCAACAAAGTATAAAACATCGATAGTCGACTTCCAAATTATAATAAATTTCAAAAATAATATCACAAATTCACAATACAGTGGCGATTGTGAATTCCTCTAGTGCGCGTGGGAGTAGTTGGGGAGGGTGGGTGTAAGAGGCGTGGCAAAGTTTTCGCAAAGCAACTGAATCAAGCGCCTGGCTGAGTCGATAAAATGTGATGGGATTACGAGTTAAATTTATTTAATTTTCAGTTTACTTAACTATTTGCTTGTTTATTAATAATCGTTTCTCTTTACTCTCTTAGATATTGTTTCAAATGCTACGTATTTCGGTCTGGGGTCGGTTTGTGGTTTGCCTGTTGCGGTCAAGGGTCGCCCCAACGTCCTCGGCTCTTGTTACGTTATTTCACTTTACTTCGTTTAAATACAGTAAATTGCGTATTTTTAATTCACTCATTAGACGTCCTCGGTGCCGAGGGTGTGTCTTACGTTACTTGGTTTGTATCTACATTATTTTGGCCTTAATTTCTAATACGTATCTGGAGATTGTTGATTATTCGGCTCTTGGAAGGCCGTCTGAAACAAGTGTAGTGTACTTTATTTATTATTATTAGTTTGATTTATTTTTGTTTTTATTCTTCTTTATTTCTTTTTTTATTTTGTTATTGTTAAAGTTTTACGATTTACCAGCTCCATTGCCCGAAAGTATGCAACGCCATAAAGTTGAACTTTGTGCCTAGGTCTGTACTAAGTATAGCTTAGTTTCTGCTCTTATCGATAGTTAGTGTTCAATTAAATCTTAGTCACTGGCAAACGTGCTGTCACGAGTCCGTCCGGCTCATCTCTGCCTTGTTTGGATACAGTAGCTACTGGCTAACGACTACGAGTACATTTACAATACGAATACAAATACAGTACAACTAAGCGCTAAAATATATTAACTTTAGATCAATTTCATTTAATTTAATTTAATGTAATTCATATGGCAATTCAAGGGTCCCCTCGTGCTCTCTTCTGCTCTCGTCGGCTGCGATATTTACAGGGTGCGTAAGCGTCAACTGAACCTTTGACCTGAACCAACTCGAGAGAAGCGAATTTCGGAAACCGCGAAACAAACGAGACTTGCACTTACAGCTAAATCGCACATATAAAACTCTAAACAGTCGCAAATATTTCAGCTTGATAACTCGAGCCGTCGAACCGCCGGGGCGTCTGTCGCCCGTCTCTCTGCTCGGGCTGCCCCCGGCTGCTCGCGCGCACTCCAATATGCTGCACACAACGAGTTGCATGCCTGTGTGATGTGTTCCTAGTCTAGTCTATAAATGATCTGATTCTTCAAACTTAACCCTAGTCCTTAGCTATTTACTATGTAAAACTTTACGTATTTTGTGTTCATTTTGCGCTGCCGGGGTCGGTTGCGATCCGCAGCCTAAACTAATTTCTCCCAAATACAGTTAAATATACTCTAGATTAATTCCGCGTCTGCGGATCGGGTCCGGCGGGGCTCCTGCCAACCGGAAGTGCTCTCGTTCAATGCGCCTGGCGTCCGCAGCTCCTGGGCTGGGCTGCGCTCAGTGGCTGCTCATGGTTAATCGTACTGTTTCACTTCATGTCAATTAGTTTTACTTTTTGTGTGGTTGAGATAGCTGTTGCGCGCTTATGTGTTGACTTTACTGACGGCCTTCAGCAGGTCGTGGTTGCTCTTGTCGAGGGCGCTCATCATGCCCAGGTTGCCGCCCAGGCCGGCTCCCACGCCGCCCAGACCCGCGCCGAGACCCGCGCCCACTCCGACGCCCATGCCGAGTCCCAGCTTGATGTCGTTCTGGCCCACCACCGAGTGGTGCAAGTTGTGTGGGTTGTGCGAGATGATCGAGTGGTGATCCTGCTGCTGCTGCTGTTGCTGCTGGTGTTGCTGCTGCTGCTGTTGCTGCTGCTGTTGTTGCTGCTGCTGCTGCTGCTGCTGTTGCTGCTGCGCCTGCTTGTTGGCGTTCTGCTGGGCGGATTTCATGGATTCTTGAGCCTTCATTTTCTCCTGTTCCTCGCGATCACGGCGTGCCTGCGGGAGAGAGGGAGGGGAGAGCGCGCATAAGCAACGGTGTCGAACATTCGACGTCTGGAAGAGCTCCCTCATCCCTTTCATCTCCGAGTCGCCCCCAGCGGGGGTGGAGCGGAAGAGGAAGCGGTCCAGCGTCCAACCGAGGCTGTCCCAGAGGGCGGCGGATGCACTCACCTGCTCGTTGATCTCCTTCACGGCGCGCAGCTCCTTCTTCAACTTCATGCGGCGGTTCTGGAACCAGATCTTGATCTGCCGCTCGGTCAGGCAGAGCGCGTGCGCGATCTCGATTCGCCGTCGGCGCGTCAAGTAGTGGTTGAAGTGGAACTCTTTCTCCAGCTCGAGGGTCTGGAAGCGAGTGTAGGTCTGGCGGCCGCGGCGACGGGGGCATCCGTTTGGACCTGCAAGAGAAGCGAGGAAGGCGCGTGTGAGTCAGGGAGCATTTCGGTGGGATGACGAGGTCTGGCCAGAGGCGGTTGACGTGGCCCTAAGTGGCTTTCGGCATAAATAACCGAAAGCCGCGTTGTCGCCCGATAAGCGGCGGACCCGAATTTAAAGAAGCCAGCAGTTGAGTTTGTTAAGTGAGACGGGGCGGAGGCGCCTGTTCACGCCCCATAAAGCCATCGGTGAGAACCCGAGTCGACGGGGCGAAGAAAGTTCGGGCCAAGTCTCAAGTTACGACCAAAACAAGTCGTTTGCACTTCCCGCCCTCCACGTCTCGTCCTCCCGTGCTAGTTTCGCTCCGATCGGGAGCTGCTCGAAAGGGTGACGTCAGGACAACGAACCAATATCGAAGCAACAACAACACACGCCAGCGGAACACGAACCAGACGCTGTCGACCTCGCCGCAGGACATCGGGCGCTGGCAGAAAATCAAAGATATGCGTGTTCTTTGTTTACGCGTCCGAGTCAGAAGTTGGCCAGGCCTGCGTTCGGGAGCCAAGGCGAACTGAGGCGAGGAGGCCGAGGATCTGCCCACGCGGCGCGCACACCTTGCCCTGTCCGCGCGGATCCCGTACCCGGTGCATCGCTCCATGCTGTTCAGATCCGTGCTGCGCGCGACGAGCCGGAAGGGTGAAGGAACCTCTGGCTGGCCCTCGCTGTACGTCTGCTGCCCGCTCTCTATCTGTCGGACCCGAACGCCTCGACTTCCCTTCCCTTCCCCCTGGCAATCGCCACGGTCGCCCACCAGCTCCGGGCGAAATCGCACTCAGCAGGTTTCGCAGTTGCTGTTGTTATTGTCGGGCCGCGCTGTCGGCGGGGACGCAACGACAGCGGACTCAGGAGCTTCCTTCGGAGTCCCGTGTTTTTTAGTAGTGGCTCGATGACGCCCGTTGTCCTGGTTTTTCAGAAGCTGTTGCTACCTGTGCGAATGGCCATGGAGCGAGTGCGTGTCCTGCGGAAAATCGGGATTTTCACGAGCCAAAACAGTGCGCCCGTCCGATTTATTGCGGTGCTGACAAAAAACTACCTCCGCTGTGGACGCGACAAGTATTTTTTATCCCAACTCGTTGTCGTCGTCCCGATTTTTTATGGTTTCCTCGAGCTTCGTCTGTCCCGATCCGGTCCCAGGCATCCGCAAACCCTCCAGGCTTCAGGGCATTGCAGATCGGTGACTTACGACCTGTTGTGCCGAAATCGACCGGTGACCGTTTTGTTGATGCAACAGAGCCGCCGTCGTTTCGCGATGGCTGTAAATCACAGATCGGTCGCAGAGACGTCGATTGGAAACAGCGGCTTCGGGAGTCGCCTCGCGGTGCTGCTAAGGAAAAGTGACTCTGAAAGTCCCTCCAATCGAATAGGCGATTGTCGGGCGAGGTGAAGACGCGGAGTTTGTAGAGTTGCGCGGGGTCTTATGGAGTTATACGAACCATTTCGCGTGAGTATTGCCACACTCGAGCAGGCCAGAGAGAGCTGCCCACTGCCGCGCGGTCCACGCCCTCACCGGACCCAGTGCAGGTTCGCAACGAGGGTACTTCGAGCGAAAATTGCAAATTTCGTTGATTTGTTGGCGGCGCGCTCAGAAATGCAGCAACAACTACACAAGTTGTACTGAATTGCAAATCGCGCTGGGTGGGAAAGAGATGGTAGTAGTGCAACGAGAGCGAGCGGCTCAGTCGTGGAATCCAATATGGCTGCACGTTGCTCAGGTAGACATGTGCGCGTTGCCATGACGACGGCTGCGACGCATACACACACTCACACGCTCGCAAGCGCGTTGGCCCAGCAGAGGAGGGTGCGTCGGAGAGCGAGAGAGACCGATGCGCGAGACCCGTCAGCTGGTGAGAGAACACTGAGAGCGCGACGAAGTCAACATGGTTCGAGACTCGAAGCGTGTTAAAGAGTGAGCGTTTCTCTCTCTCGTAAGAGCGTTTTGCCGTCACGACGGGTGGAAGGCGGGGAGCACGTGATGACGAGCGTCAAATATTTCTCTACTCCGGCTCTCCGGGTCGCAATGGAACGTCGTCCCTAGGAAGAATATTCCACCTCGAGCAGGAACTCACCACAGCTCACCTCCTACCTGCAGGCAGCCAGGCCATAGCGGTCGGGAGGGCATGTGGAGCGCAGAGCTGGCGGACGGACAAACAGCCAGCCAGCCAGATAGACAACAGCCATTGCAATAACAATAGCAATAGCAATACAGTCGGCAACAAAAACTATCCAGACAGCCATTGTGCAGCGTTTAAGGAACTGTTATGGCCGAGTTTACCGGCTCGGTGATGTTGGAGGGTCGGAGGGGCGGCAACAAAGCGGCCAGAGGCGGTCGATCGATCGCAACCGGGCCTGGCCTGACATGGACAACTGCTCGACGACTCCTCCTACGCAACCGTCCGGCCACGGGAGGTGGGCACGCTGGGGAATGAGTTTCGGCGACGACTTTTGAGCCATGTCCCAGCAGGCAATGCAAGAGGAGGCAAAGGGGTCTGACGGCTCGCAGCAGTCAAGCGAATGAATTGGATTCAGACTTGGTGACAATCCCCCACGCCGGTGTCCGATCTCGGGCGTCCAACGCTCGTCAATTGAGCCCGGCTGACAGGTGCCCACGAGACCGCGAGACCGCGACACACGCACGGCTCTCTGGATGCGAGGCCATTAACTTTTTATTGACACCTCACACCGTGTCGAGCCAACTACCGTCTCACAGGTCTCCGTTTTATGACCTAATTATCCGCCACTCCACAGACAACAACGACAACAACAACAACACTATGAAATGAGAGTAATAACAACATTAGAGGCGCTGACCAAAAGATTGACGGAGTGGTTGCGGGTGCGATCCCGGAATCCCGTAAAACGGGCTCGTAAAGCGCCGGAGCAGGCCGGGCGCCCGCTCTGGGCCGGGCCGTAAAAGGGGCATTAAAATTATTTATAATGGGCGTAGACGCGGTTGCTGCATAATTGAATAGAGCGCGACGGCGAGGTGTCGCGAAGAGCGCGCCGACAAATTGTATTCCGATTACGCACCGATAACGGCAACAAGCAGGGAAGCCCAGCGCCCGGCACTGGGCCAGAACTGGAGGAGTCCACCTGACGGGCTCGGGAGCGGGCTACGGCGTGGTGGTCACCGCGAGCGCGGACGTCACACTTATTTTAATGGTCTCTAAACATTGGAGCGGTGCCGAAAACCGGCGCGCTGCGAAACCGCCGACGACGCGCGTTAGGATTGAGTCACGTCACCGCCAGACGGCACATGTGTGGGGCAAACGTCACACGAGGCCGCGAACAACAGGGCGGCGGGTAAACAAACAGCGGCCGGAGGAATCACAACTAATAGGAAACTCACAACCGGGCCTTCGTAAATAAAGGGCCGTGGAGCCCTCGGGAGCCAGTCGGCACTTCGGTCGCGTCTGCGTCAGCTCGAGGAATCCCGAACCGGTCGGCACACCGTGGGCTCGCCGCGGTTCGCCTCGTGTTCGGGATGTTTACACGGCCGGAGAAGATATTTCGGGCAGCGCCTTCCGTTTCCCGTGGAGCGGATGGACAATTGACAGACATGTAAACAGGAGCGGGTCGGAGGCCGCTTGTCTGGCGGCCTCGCTACGAGGGGACGTCTCCGCCGACCGGCGCTGGGCGGGTGCTCGCGGGAAGACAGAGCGACGCCATTTTTGGAACATGTTTGCCCGACCGCCACCGTTCGTTCCATTTGTAGTCGAGGAATTCCGCAGCTTCTGGACTCGAAATTCGGAGATGACGAAGGTGGCCACGCAGGGCTTCCTTTAATGCCGACGAAAACTCCATTAGGTTCGGCGACCCGGGCTCAGACGGGGAGGACGTCGACTGAGTCTTGTATGAGCCGGGATGCGTCATTTGTGCTGACGACGCTTCGGCCCCCCATTGTCAGTGCGCCGCCTCTCTGGATGCCGATCCCCCTTTCCTTTCCCTTTAGGTTTCTGCTGTTTTCTCTACCGCTCGCAACGCGAGCCCGAGCCCTGAATTCGGTAGGGCATGACACGGAGAAAAATCGGTTGTGGCTGTCTGGATTGCCCATATTGAGCGAATCTCTCCGCAGCTGATCCGCCACTGCGGAGGCAGTTCGAGCAGCAGTGTGTGATTTACTGCTGATTCCCGGTAGCTTGGTCGGGTCGCAATTTCGGGAATCGCACTCGCGGGACTCCGCTTGACCCCGCTGCGCTCGCCCGCGCCGCAGGCCGTTGCTGGTCGCAGCAAATAAGCAAATAACTACAAGTGCTGGCAGCAGCGGGTGGGTTGCACTGCCAACAACTACTACGCAAGGTCGAGCCCGAACTCGCGCACTCTTTTCCCTCAGTGTGGGGCTCCGCGGCAATTAGCATGAGTTGCTGTGGTGCCTGGCTGGGGGTCCGATGTGGCTGAGAGGCGCCCGCAGCGAACACGGGCCCGCCACCGCCGCCTGATCAAATTTAAATAAATTTAATAAACGTAAATTACGACGAGGGTCGCACGGGCGGACTGGGTGGCGGGGTGTTCCCTGCCATTTGCGCCGAAGCCGCCCTTCGATTTGAGGAGCTGAGGCGTCGTTGCCAGATGCCGCCACCCACCTTCAGACGGGTGGTTCGAGGGGGAGTTGTTGTAGTCGAATTCCGCTCGGATTTTCCGCCGTAGCAGACACCTTGTTGTTAACTGTACTTTAATTTTTGGCAACAGCCGCCCTCCGTGCGTCGACCGGCTCCGTTACGAGTCTTCTCACCCTCGCCGTCTTCGTGGCATTCCTAATCCGGTGGGTGGCGGCTCTCGTGGGCGCGCCCGAGGGTTCAGCGTGGCTGGCCGTGCGCGGGCGGCAGCACCGGGGTGCGATAAGACAAAATACCGCCGATAAATGTGAAGAATATACGAGCCAGCCCGAGAAGGAGCCCAGAAATTAACAAACAAAAAGCCCTCGACGCAGGGGCGGCAGAAGCCCGGGCCCGCGGGGAGGGAAATCTGGCGGGGCGGCCGAGGCCATAACTTGAGGGCAGCGCGAGTGGCCATAAATTTGCGGCACGGCAGCGGCTCGGAAATGCTGAATTTTCCGCAGCACTTTGTTGCCAGAAACAGTTGCGAAACGGGCGCCGCCCACTTCGCAGCCCGCGCACGGACCCGGCCATCGATCGCCTCCGAGCGTCTGCAATTGGTAATCCGAGAGATTAGGGCGCGTGTAAATTGGTGTCTGTGTGCGACAGGCCGGGCGGCGCAGCAGCACAGCCAGGGCTCGCCGAGCCGTCCCGCTGACCAGAGGATGGCGCTTATCCCCTCCGAGGGGATTTATGGACCACGGCTCCGTGGATTCTGCTGCAGGACCTCGGAAGGATTCCGTCGTCAGACACTTCTGCCGCCGCCTTTGCCATTGGGCATTATTGCTACGACGAAGTTCTCAGACATGGTTTTATTCTTCAGAGAATTCGCCGACTGTGATTAAAACCGTTCGCTTAATGGATTTATTGCTGCACAGTTGCAGGCGTTCCCAACTGGCCCCATTTGTTCAGTCGTTTTCAATGGCGGCTGAAATTGGCTCGAGTGGCCCAATCCTGCCATGGCTCGATGGGATCGTATAATTTTATTTCGTTCGTATCGATTGCGAGTTTGCCTCTTCGCCTTCGAGTTCCTGCCCGGTCGGCGAGCTCATTCCAGCCCTGTTTCGCTCGGTTTAACAGAGCATCGAACGGAGGCTGCAGAAGTTCCGGGCTCATGGAGTCGCCCAACGGACAGATGTTGCCGACTGAGCGACGGCAGTTGCGATGGGCTCCGAAAGAATCTGGCGATTGAAGACCCAGCGAGCCTCCGCCTAGTCGGCACCGCCTGCTGCGCCCTGACGTGGACTCGAAAATCAAGCGAGATTTTCCATTAATTCTCCGTTCCCAGCGCCGCCATCGCTCACTCCTCCAGCGGACCCACGTATCGGGTCCAGATCCGGCATCGGGTGGAGCATGGAACACGATCCCCCGCCGCGCCTTCCCGGGCCCTTCAGGTGTGGCCACGCATACAGAGTGTCGCTTTCATGGAGGCCCTGCCCTTGGATGCCCGTGGACTACAGCGAAGTTCGAGCCGGGCCGAAATGCGGGCGAAATGAAAAACGAAACATGGCCGGTCGCGCGTGTATGCGGGCCGCATGACAAATGTGACATGCGTGCGTGTGTGTGTGTGTGTGTGCCGTGAAAGCGGAAATCCTTCGAAGAAAAGGGTTGCGAGCCGAGCACCCGAAGGTAGTGGCCGGGAAATCACGGGCAAGTCGCATTCGCGGCCGGCGACTTCCTCGAACAGACGAAACCCGAGCCGGCTGGAGGACGGCTCTGGGAAGCCCTCGGCCCCCCTTCCGCGCTGAGGACAGTGGACAGAGAAGTCGTTTCCCGGGAATTTATTGACTTCGGGGAAGGCAAACTTGAATTCTTCCGTTCGACGCGTCTTCAGAGTCGCACAGTCGGGCGATCGGGCTTGTAAGCTGCTTGTTCCGCCGCCACAAAATCCCTTTTACAACCTCTTCCTGCAGCGATTAGTGGCGGGCCTTGTGAGCCGACATTTGTAGCGTTTTTTCCGCTTCTTCTTGGGATGTGTCTTTCAAAGGCATTTGTTGTTGTAATCCGCCATCGACGCGACAAACAACCCTCCTCTCTCTACACCAACAACAACAGCTACAAAAACTCCCCCGGCCTCTCCACTGTGCCAGGGCTGATTCCTTCCCTCGGCCGTGATATGAAAAACGCCCGAATGGCCGCTTCAAACTGTTGTGACGTTTTTATGCGACGCCTTGTAGTTGCAGAATTGGTGAAGAATGGCTTCATTCCGTCCCGCTCTTTCTCGCCCTCTGCGCAGCTGGAACAAAGGCCACAAATTGAACCCGACTGTCAGATGGTGCTCCAGGCGGACGATGGCGCCATAGGTGAACGAGCGCAGGGCAGATCCGGCGACAGAACTCGAGGGAATCGGATGAAGCCGAGGAACCGAAGACGGGCCGTCTTGGCGATTGCGAGCCCCCTCAATCGAGAGGCGAGTGGCACCGGCGAGCATCCAATGGTCAAGGCGACACCTCTGGAGGGGTTGCGGGTCTTAATTTCTAATGGCGGACATAACGATTTTCTTTATTGATTTCATTACGGGCCCATAAATAATGCATGGCCGTGCAGTAATAATTATAAAATATTCATAAAAATGATACTTCACTTAATTAAGAATCAACTGCAGCAACGAGAATCACCACACAAACATAACATCAAACACAAGAACAACAACAGCCGCAACAACGAATGTGGATGAAGTGCTGCCAGACACGCGAAGTGCGGATGGGGAAAGAGAAGGAGGTTGCGGCGGCCGCGGAGAGGGGCCAAGGAGAGGCGAGGGTAGCGAAACATTTTAAAGGAATTAAAATTCTTTGAACTCTCTTGGGAGGTGCGCACGAACAACAACAGTGCCGCCGAGAGCACAGCAACAGCCAGAGCAGGAACGCAAACAAAACACACAACAACTTAAATTAATGCCATGTTGAAGGAATGATAAATTAAGGCCCCATCCGACCGCCGAAAGTACGTGGCGAAGGGCTGAGGGCTGCGGCCAGAATCCGTCCCCGTTCCCGAACCCGAACCTTGCCGGGTCCACAGGACGGCGAGCGAAGCAAAACGACTTGAACGAAAATGGCGGCGGCGTGTCTTTGGGGGTGGATGAACTTTTGAGCAGCAGCAATTACAACAACAATAACAATTACCGACGCATATGCGAGACACATTGAGGAATGCTCCAGAAGCCGCAAGGAGCCGTAATTGGACTGAGCAGCATGTCGACTGTCTACCGCTCTGTCTGTCTGTCTGTCTGTCTGTCTGTCTATTGGAAAGCTGTCAGCGGCCCTCCTCTTTGTGCTGGGTCGTTCGCCCGTTCGGTCCCTCCTGGCCTCAGGACCGCAGGCGAGTGGTCTTCCTTCGGACGCCACTCTTCCACCCTGCCCGGCGGATGAGTGCAGCGGGGGGAGGAGTAGGAGGTGGGCCGTGGGCCATTTCGCACGCCCGCCCAAATCAAAATCGGATAAAGCGAGCGCTGAGCTCTGGTGAAAGGCGTGTAATGGTGTTTAAAGGGTTTCGGTGGTGCTGTTGCTGTTGTTGTTGCTGTTGTTGTTGTTAATTGTAACCACAACGACGGCAGGAACAACAATTACGAAATTGCACAAACGTGCCTCGCAGTCGTCTCCGGGCGTTTGTTTGACTTGCTGCAACAGCACAGCTAACACAGCAACAACAACAACTACAACAAAATCGGAAATTAAACAAAACCACAAACGAAAAATGGAATTTCTTATCGCGCCTCGTAAATTAACCCTTCCCACTCGGGCCGGCGCACGGCGAAGGGTCGATCCGCACGTTCGGGCCATCTCTCTTTCTCTCTCTATCTCCATCCCCATCTCCTTCCGGCCGGCTGACGCACCCGCCCCTCGACACGTCTGTCTGTCTGCCTGTCTGCCCTTCTCTCGTGCGCTCCTTTCGCCTGTCAATGACATTGGCATCCGCCCGAATGTTGTTGTTGGCGCTGCCGCCGATATCGCCGCAGATCTCGGCGAAGGGCAACCACTGGAGCTCTGCCGCCAGCCTTCGCACCCTGTCTCGCAGGCTCTCCGCCCTCCACCCACCGCATGGGGCGCTATCTCGCCAGCGTCAACAGAGTTTCGTAATTAATTTTCAGCTCGGCGCCGACGCCCGCGTTGTGTTGTTGTTGTCGCTGCCGCCGCTGCTGCTGCTGCTGCTGCTGCTTTTGCTGCCGCTGCTTCCACTGCGAGGACAGCAACAACGTTTCTATTTATTAAAATTTTAATTCGTTTCTCGCCGCGGAGACGACAACGAAACGAACCGAAGCGAAGCGAAGCGAAAGCAACAACGCGGCGCTTATCAGGCGCTCTGTCCGCCGCCTCTCCGCCTGTCCGTCCTTCTGTCCGTCCGTCGGATGGTCTGTCCATCGCGCGGTCGTGCTCGTCGCGCGAGAGCGAGATCGAGAGCTGCGCGAGTGTGCGCTGCGTGCAAATGAACGCATTATTCCTCAATAAATATGAAAGACAAAATTGTATTTGTTTTAATTTTCATTCCGCTTTATGGGCGACAACTCTTGGCGCGGCGTGTGGTCCGCGCCATGGATGGCGATGCGACTGGACGCGGCGGACGCATTCCGATCAGCCCCGTCGGGGTGGCCGCGTTTGGGTGAAAGCCTTGGCGACCACCCCGCAACTGGGTTTCGACCAAAACCAACCGCGACGTGCCCTCGCCCCGACCGCCTTCCGCGACTCCGGTTTCGGGGCGATGGAACCGCCACCGAGGCGCTCCCGGTGCAGCAGCGGGCTCGGGGCGGCGTGATTTATTCGCAAGCACCAATTAGGTGCTGAAATTTCAGGCGGCCGCAGCCTCGCGGGATCACGTCCGCTTTGTTTGTTTGGCGACTTCATCTCGAATTGGATGTAAACAACCACAGTAACAACATCAGCCATGCCAACACCAACAAGGCGGCGGCGTCGCCCTGCGCTGGCCCCCGGGACCCGGTTCGAGTTGCCATGCCAATTACACAGCTTGTCCGTGCCCCTCGTGTGACTGTAGATGCGATCTGTCCAGTGCCTTTTGTTCGCGCTCCACATAAGGGCGTCGTAGTCGTGATATTGCTGGTATTGTTATTGTTGCTTTAGTTTAATTGCATCGCTCCGCCGCTGGGTTTTTCACTGCGCGCGATAAACGTGTGTGCAGCAGCAATATTTGCCGTTGCCGAAGCTGTTGTGGCTGGGCCGCGGCCGTGCCGAGCCTGTCAAGTGCACAGCCACGCACGCGCCTTCCGCGTCGACCGTCGCCACCGAGGCGCGTCGTGCGAACGGTGCCGCCACAGCTGTGGATGTCCGGCCGCTCAAAAATCTGCCGGAGCCTTGGCGCACGTGCACGGCGGTCCTCGGTGAGGACCCGCGCCACCACTGACCAGGCCGGTCTCGGAGAGCGAGCGGGCAGCGACCCCGAAGACACTTTCTCGGCGCGCGAATCCCTCAATTAGTTTCCCATTCCGGGCCCAGATTCACAATCGCCGATCTACGATCAAACTAATAAATTACAGCGGCAATAAAACGCTCCCGAGTGCGTGACGCTCCGGCCGGCCCGACCGGCCCGAGTGGAACCGGGATCAGCACCCTGGCGACTGCAGAGCAATTGTGCAGGAATCGTCGACACTCAGCGTTCCGCACGTCAGCCGAGACACTCAAAACGACCAGAACAACAATCGCAGCAGTGGGACACCACTGGCAGAATCCATCGAAAGCGGCACCAAGTCAATCATCATGCGCAGCACACAAGACGAGTTTAATCGTAAATAGATCATAAAACGATCGTAAAAACAAATTTAACGACTCGCGGTCACACCGAAAGTGATCTCATTTCGCCATGGACAACGGGTCCAATGAGTCGTCTCGATTGCGGGTGACAACAGCGTGCGAGATCGGCGGGCCGCGAAACCAAGCCCGGTCTAGAACTCGGACTCGGGCGCAGTTAGAGACGAGGTTCTTGGGCGGCGGAAGAGGGAGCCAGCGCCTCGCGCGTCCGGATGTCGCTGGCGGCATCGGAAACACCCTCCGCCGCACACACACGAGCATAGAGCGTACCGGGGCGGGGCGAACGGCGGCCGAAAGTAAACACAATTCGGATGAAATACTGCTCCATTCATATCGCCGGCGGCCGAGCCCGCGCTCGCTGTTCGCTCGAAATATTTATACAGCCATCTTAATGATGATTGTGATGTTGTTGTTATTGCGTCGCTGATGATTATTGCCGCAATATACACGGCATTAAATCGGCCGGCTTCGAGTGGTTGCTCGGCGAGATTTATTGCGGCGGGGTTGCAGATCGCAGGACTGGGCACGGGCGCCCAGGGAGGAGCCCCGAGCGCGGCCGACGTGGTCGCCTGAGAATGGCGACCATCAGGCTGCTTCACAAACCCTCGCGGTCCTGGACTTCGGCGGAGTTGTATTTAATAAACAATCGAACGATTTCGGTTGTTCGCCTGGGCCGGGCAGGTACAATCGAAGCGGATCGGTGCCTGCGACGTGAGCGCGGGTGGACGTTCTCTCCGAGTTTTCCAAAGGATTTATGACGCTCGCAGCGAGGCGAACAAAGGCGCGGAGTCAAGCGGCCGGTCTGGCTGAGAAGGCGACTCTCAGCTCGGCGCAACTGCTAAAAAACGCAGCACCCGGGGACGTCGACAACAACGAGGATAGGGCGACATGGCAAGGCCACCCGGAGGACGGCGTGTCCTGAATGCAGAAGGGTTCATTGTGTGGACGCTGGGCTGTAGCGGGAGAAAGTCTCGCAGCGGCAGGTACCGCTGCCATGTGGCAGCCCAGCTTCAAGGACACTTTCCTCAGAAGGAGGAAAACTCAGCCGGTCCAGCGAGGCGGCAACAACAATGTGTGGCGGGCAAAGGGCTGTCATAAACGCCGCGGCGACTCATAATTTAACCCTGCCCGCAGAGGAAGGTTTATCGCAGCGTTCCATGTTCCACGCGGTAATCGGACTCAATGCCATTCCTCCTAATTACCAGGGTATGTACAAGGGCAGGGACTGGGGCAGAGGCGTAGTTGTAATTGTACTCACCGTTGAAGTCTCCGCAAACGACGCGCTCGAACGGGCTTCCCATCCAATCTGCGAGGAGAAGAAAATGTGGTTAGTTCGGGCTGTGGAAGAGGTGTAAGACATATGTAAGTGCATTAAGCGAGCTACCAAGGCCCGGTGAGCGCTCGAACTCGACCTTCGCCGCCCATTCGTTCCGAAGAAGAATGTCGGCTCCTTGGACCGGACACGGACCTCCAAGGCACAGATTGTGGCGATGGCAGGGGGTCCCCAGAGTTGCAGGAGTCGTTGAAGCACTGGTCGACAGAAGAACTCCTAACTCCTTGTTCTGTCTCCCCGACCGCCGATCGAATTTCGAGTCCGCATCGCGAATGGCAAAAGTCAAGACTTTCAGCGGCTCCCTTCGACCCTCCCCGGCGAGACATCTGCAGAACCCCGGCGATGGTCAACTGGAGCGGCGAGACCGAGGGTGGTGGAGATATGGAGCCACGCGCCCGAACAGGCGACTCGATTGTCGAGCACCAACTCCACGGGACGGGACGGGACTGTGGCGATTGTCGACTGTTGGGAGGCGCGCAATTCTTTAATTAAAAAGAGACAACTGCAGCATACAAATATTTGCGCGTTTAATTCGCAGTCTTTATCGCTCCGAGGGACGGCCACCCGCCTCCTTTTTAATTATCCCTCGCGTCGAGCGAAAGCTTGTAAAATGTACGGAGTTTCCTCTGAATGCGATTAACTCTCTGCTGTAATTAATGTGATGTTGCAGTTCCTAGTGGCGTCCCCTACCTCTCGCCGTCGCGCCCCACCTTCAGTCTGCGACCGACCCGCTGCCCGCGCCGGCTTCCGCAGTCGCTGCTGAATGCATTCGGTAGCCGACGTAAATTTGCGAATTCATTAGTTGAATTGCGATTCCCCAGTCCCGGCCTCCGCAGCCTCCCGTTCCGCCCTCTGCACCCAGCGCGTCGTCCCCCTGCTTCTGTCAGCGCTCGATTTTCATTAAGGAAGCGGAGCTGGAGCGACGGACACTCAGTCGACTGCCAGACAGTCGGACAGACCCACGGATGGATGGCCGCTTCTTGTGTGTGCGCCGGTTTGGCTGGCATCGGTTCGCCCAGCCCCCGCCCGTCGCACCGGCGACAACCTCGACTCCATTTCATTTCATTTCATTCCATTTCATCGTCGTTGTCTACGATCTTGTTGACAATTTCATACTGCGAAAATATGCAAACTATTCCTCCGCCATATTTCTCAGCGGTTCCCCGGCCGAGTGCAGTGCTGACTCCTCATGTGCTGCAGTCGTTCGGGGCCGGGGCGCGACAGAGCCCGAGGAGCTTTAATTGATTCGTCTGCATCGAGGAAGAGTTGCATGGCCTCCAGACACCCCAGCACGTCTCGGAGTGCCGTCCACACACACGCAGAGCAGCGCCATTGGGGCCAATGGGCGGTAATCGGGGAGTTCGCACAAATCCTTCCGCTCTCCGCACCGTAAGCGGATCGCGGGAATTAATCTCTAACTCAAAATCTGCTCACAGTCAACTCGAATAAATCCAAACGCAACATAAATTATTCTGACCCACATAAATTTCGAAATTCATTAAAAATTCTACCGGTGCCAAGATTAATTCCTCAGCGCGATCCACTCGCAGCCCCGCGCGAATCAACCTTGAGACATTCACAGTCAGATTCCGATTCAGATTCGATTCGGATTCGCGGAGTCCGTCTCCGCGCCAGGGGGAGCAGCAAGAGGAGCAAGAAACATCGGCCACACACTCAATAATCAAATGAACCATTGCCCGAGACATTACTTTGGCGATAATAATAATAATTATTTAAATGAATTTTATTGTTTCTACGGCGGTTCTCATGTTCGACACGTTTCGCCCGTGTCGAGCCCAGCGCGCAGCGCCACCGGCGTCTCCGCGGGCCGAGGGCCGAGACACGAGGGCGGGGCGATGCGCGAGTCTCTTGTTTATACACTGCGCGCCGCAAAGGTTGCCTTTTAATTCGAGGCAATTGTCGGAATAGACTCCGCGGCCATTCATCGTCTGGGCGCTCGCGTCCGTCTTCGTCTGTTTGGGTGTTGGTCTGTTGGTGTTGTTAGTGTTGTCGTCTTCGCTGTAGATATTATTGCTGATGGCGATGTGGTTGCTGTGGATCACGGTCTGTGGCCCACCTCGGCGAGCACTCCCTCCGCGCACACTCACTATCGCCCGCGTCCCCTCCCGGCCTTTCAACGCTCCGCTGATTTATGCAAATTTTATGTTTTCTAAATTCTTCTGTTAATGTTAAATAAATAAATACTTCCCAATGATAAATTATCTATAAATAAATACTCCTTTTGTTTTTGGCTTTCCTGAACAACGGCAACAACTTGAACAGCGACGCGACCACCCCTCTAATACCACTACAGCGGCAACGGAGCCCAGTGTGTCTGTGTGTCGTAATTTTAAACGTTTCTAATTTACGATGTTTTCGATCGTGTTTTATTTCGCATTTCGTTTAAGAGGCCCTCGCCAGATCTATCTGCATTTCTGGAGCTACTCGGGGACATCGGTCATTCGCACGTGGGTGTCGACACCCGCCTCCTCTGCCTTGCCAGAGGTGACGACTTGTTTCATTCATGGATAGGAGCCCGTTCTGTCGATCTCATCCCAATCGATGGTTGTCCCCTTGGCTCCAGGTGTCGCTCCAGAGTCTGGCTCGAGACGATCGTCCTAGAGGTTGGCAATGGGTTCAGACCTCGGTGATAGCTCGGGGTAGCTTGGACTACGAGGAGAGCGACAGCCGCCAGTCTGGCCAACGGGCCGGCGAGCGGGAGGTCGTCTGCACGAGACTCATACGTCACACGGTCGACATGGCGACACAATTGCTTTTGTCTGTCTGTCCGCCAGTCTTTCCGCCGGCTGCGAAGCCTCGCCGCGATTTATGGCGATGTTGCGTGCTCCTCCATTTTGGGGCACAAATGTAAATGAGGACCGGCGGAACAAATGGAGAACTCGCTTGAAAATGTAAATTCGAGCGCGATGTGTTCGTGAAACTGTGGGAATTGTGGAGAAGAAGCAACTCGAGCAAATGAGGCGATTGGCGGCGATTGTCTGCATTTAAATCGACCGCTGCAACTCGGGGAGGGGTGGCGGACTCGAAGCCGCGATTTCGCCGGGTCCTTTGAGGTCTCGTCCGTGCGACTGGTCAACCGAGCTTATTCTAGGACTTGGACTCACCTGTGAGCGTCATCCAGGGGTACCGGGGCAGGTCGGCGATGCTCTGGCCGGCTCCTCCGGCCGGCACCACCCCGGACGATGGCTGTGTGCAGGCGTTGCCCAATGAGTCAACGCCGATGGCTCCGGCGGAGGCCGCCGACACGGCCGAGGCGGCCGCGGCGTGCTGGTAGAACTGCGCGAAGCTGGCGGAAGCCGAGGCAGGTACACTCATCGACTGGTAGCTGTTCATGACGCTGTCCGTGTACCTGCTGCAAGGATGTCGGGAAGAGAGAGGCGGAGAGAGACTGTTAGTGTGCGCCATTAGCATAACTGTCGAGCTGTCGGGGAGGCAAATCAGGAGGCTCTGTTTTGAATTTCAATTCCGGGCGCGCGGTCGTAAAACCCACTGCGGCCTAATTGCTCTCGGACTCCTCGGACTGCCGAACGGCCGAGTACTTCGACTTCTGCGGTCGGCCTTCGGACGGGAGGCGGGCTAATCGCCTGCTAATGCGGAGCGCCCGCTGCGGCGCAGGAACCTCGAGGGTTCCTGGCGATATGCAAATGGGCGAAGGCCGTCTTGGCTGTCAGCGGTGCAGAGAAGCCAGGAGGACGCAGCCACAACCGCAGGGCAGCGGGTGCAGGGTCCGCTCAAGGCCAGGACGCAGCAGGTCGCGTGCTCTAATTACGCCCTCTTTGCGGGTGCAGCAATCGCTTTGAAGCCGCTGCGCACAAAGACGGTGCTAATGTGCGGTTGCGCCGCCGTCGCATTGGCCGGACAAGATCAGATCGACCTACCGCACCCTTGTGGGCGGCCTGTGGAAGCGACGTCGCGCTCGGGCGAATATCGGGCGATGGCGATGACCTGTTTCTGACATTGCAACACTCGCAGCGCGCCCACTCGGAAAGAGAGGGGAGCCAGCGATGCGGCGTCTGCTGGCGCATCGCTCCGAACCGGTCGCGATCCCGTTGACAACTGTGCAGATCCAATTTCGAATTCAAATCTCATCTGACACGTCGTGCGCTCCGCTATCGGCGGCTAATCGACGGCGGTCTCGATGCGATCGCGGACGCCAGTTCCCATGGAGCTCAGGTGGCTCGAGCTCTTGCGAGATTTCTCCACTCATGGGCTCCACTGGCGGCCGATGTCGCCACTTGTCACTGTAGCAAGGCAGGTCGGGCCACGGCGGGTCCGAGGAGCCCACGCAGGGACCTCAGCCGGAAGCTCAGAGCGTCGCGTGGGTGGAAGTGGTGAGAGGTGGACAGGCGTGTGGGTAGATGGATGGACTCACCTGCAGGACTTGTCCTCCAGGCCGGAGAAGCCCGGCATGCCCGAGAGGCCGCCGTGCGAGGTGGGGTGATTTGACACGTACGGATACATCTTGCTGGTGGGGATGGCAAACGAGGAGCTGGCAGCGGCTGCTGCGGCGGCGGCTGCAGCGGCGGCAACGGAGTTCGCCGAAGCCGAGGTGGGCGAGTGGTCGTTGAGGCCGCGGTGCAGCGACGAGGCCGACGGCGAGGGCGAGCAACTGCTGTCGCCGGTCTGCGAGTTGGCCGAGGGGGGCGTCAGCAGCAGCTGCTGGTGCTGGAGCTGGAGCTGGCTGTTGCTCGCGCTGGTCTGGGAGCTGACGGCAGCGGCGGCTGCGGCGGCGGCGAGTTTGTTCTGCAAGTGCTGCTGTTGCTGCTGCAGCTGGAGCGCGGCCGAGAGCGAGTACTGGTGGTGGTGGTGCTGCGGCTGGTGCTGCTGCTGTTGCTGCTGCTGGTGGTGGTGCTGCAGCTGGTGGTGCTGGTGCTGCAGTTGCTGCTGCTGCAGTTGCTGGTGCTGCGCGAGGCCGCCGAACGCGCTGGAGGACGACGGCGAGGACGAGGACGCCGGCGAGTGCGACGACTGGTTCAGGCTGCTGCTGCCGATGTGCAGCGACGTCGACGAGGGCGACAGCGACAGCGAGGACGACTGGATGGCGGCACTAGCCGAGGAGTTGATGATGCTGCTGGCGGAGGAGGCTGCGGCGGCGGCGAGGGCGGCGGCGACGGCTGCTGATGACGAATTTGGTGAGCTTGAGGTTAGATGCGAGCTGATAAATGGTTGGAACTGTGGATACTTTGGTAGCATACTATCGAAGACAAATTTTGACATTGCACATATCTTGTTCGACGATCCACCTCGCGCGCCCGCTCGCTTGGTTAGTCGGGGGGTCGTTAGCTGGGGTGGAGGGCGGTGCGGCAGCGAGGCGGCGGTCAGTCGACTGGCGGAGCCGTGGGTCTATGGCTATTTTTCCGTTATCGTTTTCGTTATCGACTTCCCCAAACTTTCTTATTGAAATCAAGCCTTTCGAATTTTGTCTTATTTTAGTTCTTTCTTTCAAAAATCTGGTCAAATGAGAAAATGCATGATATTTAGCGAAGGTTTAGACGGAGCAAATTTGGTTGCGTGTTTTCAAAATTATTTATGCACTCTTGGAATATCTTGCTTCGGCCTCCTAGACATCCGCCCCAGTGGGAAGTTGTCACCGAAACCACGAGGCTGTGACTACGAAATTTTAATTTTCGAAGGCGTTCTTTCCCTATCCTCCTAGATATTCGCGCCCGTGATGGGGTAAAAATTGAATCGAAAACTCTTTACTGGGTTTGCGGGCTCTGAAAGACATTGGGTATTGGGACAGCAAGGATTTCGAAACGTGGCCGGTTCTAATGCTTTCGGCGCTTAGGTTGGAGCTCTTGTCCTGCCACGTTCTCTTCAGAAATCGCTCACAGATCAGAATTCTGAGGTCCCAGTGAAGCCCATCGCTATCAAATGTTCTGACGTGGAGCTGAGCGGATTGAGGGGATCCAATTCCGAGCGCTTCGGAGCGCTCGGGACGTGAGGCGGATGTGCGCGAGGAGGCGACGGGTGTCAAGTCTTGCGACGCTGAATGCTCGGCAGTGGACCACAATTCGCGGACCCCGTCTTCGCAGACGGGAGCCGTGGGGCGGGTGTTAGTGGACTGACTGACTACGGTGCTACTTGAGCGGTTAGTGACTACTGCGGACGGGGTTGAAGGGGTTGGAGAGCTGTTTACCTTTTCTCGACTTGCACGACTACGGAAAGTGCATCGGTTGTCCACGAAACCTGGACTCCAAGTCGGCTCCCGGCGTGTGTGCGGCTGTGGGTTTGTGCGTGAGCGTGTGTGGGTGTGGGTGTCGGAAGCGCGTAGGCGGCGGACCTGTTGGGGCTGACGGACTGATGGGCTGATCAAGCGGTGCGCGAGGGCACGCACTCGATTTGTCAAGAAAGGCCGTCGGATGATTTACTGCCGTCTGCGCGACTCGGCCTCGGTTTCGGCCGCTGGGCTTCGGATTTGGTGACTTTTTACGGGCCCTTGAGCACTCCAGCACTTTGTCTTTACGATATTTTTATGTTTTAACACGTGTCGCCATAAAATACTATTTTAATGGCTGTTTAAAAAGCAATAAACTGCGCCTAGGCGCTCTGCCGGCTGCTGGCTGCCGTCCGCGGACGATTGCTGAAGGAGGAACTGGAACTGTTTCCGCGCTGCGAGCGCTCGGCGGTAGATCACTTGCCGTTGGCGGGCGACACTTCCGTCGGGGCGGAGACGGTTTTCGGGTTTCGGAGCCGGGTCGCGTTTTGGCCGCGGAGGACGCGTATTTTACGGCTTTTTAATCCGCGGAGCGGGTCGTGCCCTTGGGTCGGCGGGAGCGAGCGCGTCTCTATCGATTGGCGCGGCGCGAGTTCGGCGCTTCTCGAGTCCGAATCCGAATCGATCGGGACTCGGCGGTTCCGCACTTCGACGCGACGGAGTTGCCTCAAATTAGGCCTCGACTTCGACTTCGACTTCAACTCCACGGCAGGAGTTGGCGGCAACAACAACGGCGGACAGGCGAATCGAAACACTTGGAGTCGGCGACACAGCGTGGCGAACAAGCGTCTTCGACGACGTCTCGGATAAATGTTACAATAAAAATCGGGAATTTTTTTCCTCGCGGTATCAAAATGTTGGCTGTAATTCGAATGGTTATTGTTGTTGCTATTGCTATTGCTGTTGCTGCTGCTGCTGAAGGTGTTGTTGGTGTGCGGCTGGATCTGCGGCTCTGGCGGCGTTTGAGTGAGAGTGTCTGTCGGCGTGATCGTATAAGTCCGAAGCTGTTTGCGTTATGAGAAGTAGTTCGTTTATGGGACCATACAAAAGCCATGCAAGTTTATGGGCGACGCGATTTGGCTCCGGCCGCGCTGCTCCGGCTGCCGCGGGAGAGCGTCGAGAGCGGCCGCGGCTGCGGCAGAGTCCGGCAGAGCAGAGACATCGGAGAGGAGCAGCGTTGAGCTGTTGTCGTTGTTGTTGCCGCCGCCGCTGCTGCTTCTGCTGCTTCGGCTGCCTTAATATTACGACAATGACGATTCCAGCTTAAAATGATGCCATATTCACGCACACGTAAACACACACTCACACTCGCGCGCCCCGAGGAGATTGAAAACGCACCGCATTCAGTCTCCATCCGGCAGACTCATTCATTCTCGCTCTGGAGCAGCGCTTCCGCCCTTCACTCGCTCGCTCGCTCGCACTCACACTCTCGCACGCACACAGGCGCGCCCTCGGCTCAGCCGTGGTTGCACACTTATTACAAGAACAACACCAACTGTATAAATAACCATTCACTCTCCATCAACTGCTTGCTCCTTGTCTTCTTCATCTCGTCCACGTTCTCGTTGTGTGCGCCTCTCGCCGAGCTGCTGGCAATAAGAACGCAACAACAACAACGTCGCCAGCACCAGCGACAGCAACGGTGACGGCGACGGCGACGGCGTCTACGGCGACGACTGTCGTTGTTGCGACTGACAGAGAGCGGAGCTGGCTGTGCTGCTCACTCCGGCGGACGGCAACGAATTGGAATCGCGACTAAAGCTGGCCGTCGCATTCCCTCGCATGGCGCACTGCGCGGCAGAGGCCTTCGCTGTGTTGGTGTATGTCTCTGCCGAGGCGAGTGTGTGCTCCCTGCGCCGGTGTGCGTTCTCATGATGGCCGCCGTCGTCGCCGGGAGTGGATTCGGGTGCTCGCACTCATTGCGAGTTCTCTCACTCGCGGCTCTCAGCCGTCGCCGAGCCACGTTTATGGAGTGAAAATGGCGCAGAGAAGAGCGGCGATTGAGAGCGGCCTCGGACGTCTCTCCCGTGACCCGTCCACAGCTGGTTAATAGAAGCCGGGCGTTCTGATTAATTTCCGCACAGATGATGAACGACGGCCCGGAATCCACAATGTGGTAATGTCAGAACAAACGCAATTGGTCAGCCTTTGATCGTTGGCAGGACAGGAGTTCGCCCGACATCTCCTCAGCAGGCCTTGGCTGGCAGTAGAAGCGACTCATCGCTCGAAATCGGCGGCGGAGACTCCCCAATATCGACTGCCCAGTTCTGCATGACACTCAAAGCAAGCACTTGTTCCTCAGCAGTCTCGAAAGAGCTCATTTCCATCGGTAGACACTGGGAGAAGTCCGTGTCCAATCCACTCGTTTAAGAACTCAGGTCCAGAGAGAAAACCCGCTCTCACTCAACCCCGGTGCTCTCCGTGGCCCCGACTGCAGCTCGAGAGAGTCGGGCCGAAACTCCGCAGTTTTTCATCTCGGCGGCCCTCATGGTGCATGTGGTTGTTGTTGTCGCTGTTGCCAGCATCAACGAGCTCTCGGACGGTTTTATTGCAGGGTCGAAATTTACGATTGGCCAACTTGGGCCCGAGCGCACTCGGTTCATAATTTTCAAATTTATTGTAAACAAATCTCTGGGCCAACCCATGGCCGAGCAGCGAGGCGCTGCCACGGCCGCTGCTGCTGCGAGTCTCCGGCGGACCGCATCCACGCCCTGCGGCGCACAAGGTGCAGCGATGAGGGATGCCATCGGTGCCGTCAGCTTTTGGCATAGTTGTTGTCGCTGCAGCGAATTCGGCAGCAATATTTCGCGCATCCGAGAGCGAGCCTCACGACTGCTGCTGTCTCGCTCCCGCCGCCCGGTCGGCGTCTGCCTCGCTCTCCCTCTCCCTCTCGCTCTCGCTCTCGCTCCCAGTCCCGCGACGAGCATCGGAAGGTCGCTAAATCGAGTGTTGATCTCTGTTGTTATTGCTGTTTGGTCGTTGTCGCTTTGTTGCCGTGCCGTTGCCATTGTTATTGTTGTTGTTGTTGTTGTTATTGTTATTATTGCTACATCTGTGCTACTTTGTTGCTATTGCAACTGTTCGTCTGCTGCTCTTGCTGCCGTTGTTGTTATTGCTTTGTAATTTCGCTGCACTCGGCGTCGATTCGCCCGAAGAGGTTAATCATATTTATTGTTGTTGTTATTGTTCCCATTGTTGTCTTCCTGCTCGTCATTATTATTTTTCTGCTGCTGCTGCGGTTCTCGTTGTTGTTGTTGGTTTTGTTGGTTATGAAAATTAGTTTTATTGGCGCGTTGATGGGCCGTAAATCATGACTTGCGTTAGTGGATGTGAGTGTGAGTCCGATGGCTGTTGTTGGTAGATCCAACGCCCCCTGCCTGCGACTGCGGCTACAACTGCAGGCCGCCGAGTGAATTCGCCTCAACTTCGATTTATTCGCTACGTCATAAAACCCCAAAGACCTCCAGCATGGAGAGGACAGCGGACTGGAGCCCATTTCCCGATCCCCAGACCTCTACAATAATCCTTTCACCTCCAGATTCTCCAGGTTCCAGAATCCGGCCACGAATGCTGAATCAAATTGGGAATGAAGTGAACACGGATGCCTTGGGTTGTTTCTTTCTCTTTATTGATCGACTCGCACAGTGGTTAGAGTATCTTACAATCTTACACATGTAGGTACAATACGGGCCTTAACTTAACTTAAATATGGGCATAAACTTATTCTCTAATCGTAAACGGCGTGCGAATCTCGGCCGTTCGACCGCATCGACTCGCGACGACGCCTCGTGGAGAGAATCGAGACACACCGAGGGTGCTGGGCGTCCCCCGGCGGCCCCGGCTTTACAGCCAGATCGAAATTAAATCGTTCAAAATTAATCGCTCATAAATCCGAGCCCCGGCCGACCTCCTGCCCCACTCGCGTCGCTTTACGGGCGAGCGGGGCTCCCACGAGGTGTTTAACACTTTCAGCGGTTGTTGGTGTTGTTCTGGCTGTTGTTGTTTCGGCACCCTCGACACCGTCGGCCCGAGGAAAGTCAAAGCAAGCTCTCTGAGAATCAAAACAAACAATAAAACGACGACTTCGCCGCCGACGATCGCAGTTACAGCCGGGTGGCGCTTGGCGGAGCTCTAAAAGTCAACAGCAGCAGAAACAACAACAACAACAGGCGGGAGGTGGCAGCAATAAAATAACAACGTCATTAAAAGATAATCATCGCCATTAAACAATACAGGCCGCATGCGGATGAGGTGCGGGTTCGGCGTGCGGGGTTGGGGTCGTGGTGCGGGGTGCGGGGAGCGGGACGAAAAACGGAACTGAAACAAAAACAACGAAAATGAACAACTCAAATAGTCTAGCGCGAGTCGAGTTGTCGCCGTCGCCGCGCCGCGCCGCGTCATCGGCTCCGGAGCACGGAGTACGCGGCATGGCGGGGGCAACAACTACAGCTCCTCAGTAACAACAACAACTACATCCGCAGCAACAGCTACAATGACGTACAACATTGGCAGAGGATCCATCTACGGTGACCCGCTCCCGGCCGTTGTCGGATCCGCTCCAGACACACTGTATTCCCGAGGACCCGGCCTCACCTCCTGAGCTGAGATGGTACTTCCAGGCCGTGTGGAGCCAAAGCAGCAGGAGCCAAAGCACATAGTCGCGCCTCCTCCCCTGAAGGACCTGAGGTTCAGCCATGCCCGGCCTCTCCCACGACCCCGCTTTGTCTGTGGAAGAAATCGATTTGTATGCCCCGGTCCGCTGTCGGCGCCCATCATCCGAGCACTCGGGGCAATCCGTTGGAGCGCAAACGACAGCAACGAGGTCTCACGTGGTCCGCGGCCGCTCTGGTCCGGAGCAAGCGGCGGCAGCGGACGTGGCGAGCGACAGACTGAACCGCGCGAGCGGCGGACGGGCTGAGCTCCGGCTCTCTGGCAGCGCGAACTCACTCAACTCGAGCCAATCGCCGAGGCCACTCGAGAGAGAGTCGGCGACGGCTTGAGTGGAGCGTCCGCCTGGGTTGCCGAGCAGCGACGAGTCCGTCGCTACGTTTTCTCCGCTCCGTAGTGATTTGCAGCGGGAACCGAATGAATGAATCAATGAGTGAATTCGAAATGAATGAATGAACGCGTAGACCGCGATGAACTGAATGGAATGGAATGGAACAAAGTGCGGCGCAGACCGACGGAGCCCGGCGATAAAACACTCCCTAAGTGATTCCCACGCAATGGTTGTACTAATCCCCCTTTATGGTGGATTTCGGTGGTTTTGTCAAAGACGTTTGCTCGTAGACGAGGTGGGTCTGGCGCGGCAATCGTCGCGGTTGTCGCTGCTCTGTAGTTGTTGTGCGGAAATAATATACGCAATTAAAACAAGCACACTTTTATAAGCCGTTAATTGGGGCGATTTCTAATCGGACGCTCGCACCTCGGACACGATGGCGGAGACAAGATCGCCCAACGGGTGATCAGGGGAGCAGTGGGAGACATGAGTGGCTTACCTGGCACAGTAGCGCTCCAGTAAAATTGCGCTTTCTGAAAGAAGAAAGAGAGAGCAGAGTTGAGAAGTTTGATTCAGATTCGAATTTCTAATTTATGTGTTTTCATAATGGTGTAGTTCATTTCGAATTCTATTGTTTATCTGATACTCTGAGACATATTATTGATTATACGACAATAAAGAAGAATAAACATTGAAATATGAAATTCGGATTTTAAATGATGGGAAATTTATTAGAAATTTATTTTAAGTTCAGAGAGTTTCGTTGAGAGGGTTATTTCATTCCATGAGTTCTCGGCTGGGAGAGTCTCAAGCCGCCTCCTAGCGTGGCTTCTCCCGCTCCGCACTTCTTGGAAGAACGCAAAGTGTTTGTTGGAAAATGTGCCAACTGTGGTGTGCCTTTAACATGTCTGGATCAAGCCATGGATCTACATGAAGGTCACGAATAGTTCGATTCGTACGAGTGAAGTCCACCCAAGCACCCTGTAGCTGAGTCCACCCGGCGCTCGCTTCGAGGGGCCCGTCGGGTCCGCCAGGCGGACGCGTCGGCAGCGCGATTGGTTTCCCGAGGAAATGCGTCACCGCGGAGACATTTACAGCTCGGATGCCCTTGGCGAACGAGGGGCGAAGCCCATGAAAACGAAAATAACACTCTCCGAGTTGGAGGCGTAGGCAAAGGCAATGGCGACGGAGAAGGCGATGGCGATGGCGACGGCGAAGACGAAGACGAAGGGGTGGGCGTGGGGTGTGCGCCGGGCGGCAGCCGAAGGTAGGACGCATTAGAGCAGATCTTTTATGGTATTTATATTTGCTGTATAAATAAATGCGGCCGAGTGCGAGCCCGAAATATGCTCTTTAATGGACGTCGCCGAGCAGGCCCGAGGAGCGCTGGATGGGCGCGGGACTCAGGCTCGGAGGGAGGACGGGTTCGCTCCAGATTCGTCGACGCGCCGGGAGGGGCGAGTTGCATTCGCGGCGTGTATACTTTATGGGCTGAGCAGGCATTTAATTCACGCCGACACACGCACACAGTCGGGCTGCGACACACACTCGCATTCCCGGTCCCGAACACACGAATTTCCTGAAATGCCAAGCGCAATCACCACTTGGCCGCGGCGACGTGGTCGTGGTCGTGGACGTGGAGAGCTTGTGGATGTCGATGAGGATTTCGATGTGGATGTGGATGTGGACGAGGATGTGACTGCGGATGGGCGCTCCAAACGAAATTCCAATATAATAAAAAAGCGTATTAAGAAGATTCCCATACGCAGAGTCGTAAAGTTTTTACGACCTTTTAATGGGCGTTTGCAGCAAGCGGGCATTTTCGCCGAGTGCCTCGGGGCGCTGGTGGCTCGGCCTGGAGGGACCGCCTCGCAACCCAACGCTCCGCCCGCTCCACCCCGCCCTTGCGGAGGCTGCGGGGCTGGTCGTGCTTCCAACAAAGTCAAAGTCTTGTAGAGGTTCCGCTCGTATTTTTGGATTTGCAGCGACTCCGCGGAGGAAACCTAAATAACGGATGTCGCGGCGATGCGCAGTTGCAGATGACGTTGAGGTTGTTGATGACGTCGTTAGGCCGAGGAGCCTGCGTCGGCCGCTAAGTGAGTCCAAAATAAAAACGGCCGACGCCGGGTCCGCATTACCGCATTATCCGCTCAGTCCAATGAGAACCACTGGCCGATTATCGATCGCCTCCATTTCCAACTCGCCACCCACCCTGCTCCTGCCCGAAAATTGCATTGCAATTATTTCTGACTCGAATCTGGGTGCTGGCCTCTGGCGGCGCCCCGGCGAACCGCGCTACCTGTGTCGGCAACACCGTCGATACAGCAGGCCGCCGCACGCGGTGCGAAACACCCCGGCTCGGCGGCGCATGTCCTGGGCCGCGTCGACGTCTGTTGGCTGGCGTCTGTTGGGCCGCCCTGTTAACGTCGCCGGCTGTTGCCAACAGGGCAGAGACTCTTAGGGGAATTGTCGGTAATAGAAAATGCTACCACTGAGTCGAACGCTCGATCCTCTCATGCATGCCATGTGATATGTATGAACCGAGTAACAGAGATGATTTGAGCACCGCTAGAAGATGCCACTGGAACCCGAGTATATCGGCAGAGCTCGACCCGAGGAGGCGCGCCTAGTACTTTATGATATATTCTACCGATGGCCAGGAGGAAGCGCTGAGCGACCTCGACGCGACATCGTATTCATTGAAAAGGTTCTTCCATCGGTTCTTACAACCTGACATGGCTTCCATCAGCTGTCGCTTCTCATTATGTAAACGCTTTTTGTGCCACTGTAGCAGTTGCCGCTGTTGTTCTTGTAGTTGTTGTTCCCAAGTTCCCGAAACTGTGAGAATTTCGAGGAAATTAATATTATTTCGGCGGCGAACGGAACTCCACTTCCCATGTCCGCCGTTCAGGGAATCCGAGGAGCGGGCGACGGGTCCCGGAGTGGGGGATCGGCGGAGGACGTGTCCCACGCTTGGCTCGTAAAGTTGTCTGGCAGCTTAAAAAGCCGTTTCGTGCTGGTGGAGTTTACTTGATGGCTGCAACTCCGCAACAACAGCCCGGGTCGGGAACAAAAGCTGCAACAACGAGCACAATGCTGCGTTCCTTCAAGTGACAAAGCCACGGCGAGGACGTTCGATGGACGCAGCTCGCCGATTGAGACCTCTGCATTGGCCATTTGCGAAGGCTGCGAACCAAGGCGCGGACGAGACGGCGTTGGTATAAAATGTGTGGAAGAAGGTGCATGGGTTAATTACGACCTGCTTCCTTGTCCCAGAGAAGCCATCGTCTCTGGAATTGCCGCAGGGCCACAGGTATTCGATTACTTGGAGCGTTCCCAGGGGACTTCGATCGAGGTCTGCCGGTGGACTGTCCAACACAGTGGTCGATTCAAACAGGAATGACGGGGTCCTTCGATCTCGGTTCTGCCGACTGTACGCCGGAGACCCTTCTTCCTCTTCCTCTGCCATGTATTTGGCTCTTCATTCGACGAACCCGTTCTTCCTGCTGCTGGAGGAAAGCGGGCAGTTGGACTTGGTCTCTAATTTAAATGAGAAGCCAGTCGGACAGAGGCGCGAACAAAATTTACGAGCATTGAACTGCGCAGTCGTCCTTGCAGTCGGAAGCCGCGGCCCGAGGACACGCCCGGAAACAAGGCATAAACGTAATTGGAGCGGCCATAAAAGTGAAGTGCGAGCGAACACAGAAGCGATTCCTCAAGGTGCGCGAATCTTGCGCAGCGACTACCGCGACCAGTTTCCGTGGCCAGCCGGAACTCCGGGAATTCGCACCACTCCATGGACGCGGATGCCGAATCAGACCACAAAATGGACTGCATTATCACGGCGACGGCCATCATGACGAATACAACAAAAGCAACACCACCAACAACAGCAACAACATCAACGGCAACTACACACAAACACCAACAAACAAACTAACAAACAGGCGAAGCAGAAGGACCAGATTATAATAAAACCGAGCGCGACGATAAGAGGGTCGCATGATGGCCGTCGGCGACGAACGCCACACACGAGCGTTCGTTTCTTGTGCTCCGAATACCTTGCGGACGTCGCACCCCTCGTCGCAGGTCCGCCGAGGCCGTGGTGGAATCCAGGCCGGGTCCGAGCTGCAACCCTTGGACTGCGGCGATCCGCGCCATTTGAGCGCCGCCGCCATCCACTTCTGGAGGACGCGCCCAGCGCTTTCGCGACGACCTTCGTGGACGCCTCAGCTGGACCCGCGCGTGGCCCGAGCCGCGATCCGGGCCATTGAATCATCAGCTGCTGCTGTTCTGGCGCTGCAGATATTGAATAGGTCGAAACGCCTCATTTGGCGATAGAAATGCTGGAACACGGATGCCTTTCGAGGAGATTGGGTGGAGCTCGAAAGGCGGTTGCGGATGGCGGCGGAGGAGGAAGAAGACGCGGGCCCTGGCACGGCTGAGTGGCGACCCTCGGCGGGCGGGACCTGCCTCGGCATCCAAATGTCTTTCGATGAGCTTTGAGTGCCAGGGCGGCGCGACCGGCCGAAAACACACACGGGGCGGCAACAAAGTTGCGAATGGCCCGGGAGGCAGTAAAACACGGGTCACCTCCCACCTCGCCGCCCGGCTGGAGCCCGGTATGGGGTCGCAGCACGAGCCAGCTGCCCTCTGCCGGCCACGGTAATTGCACGTTAGCAAATCGTAAACAAGTCCTCCGCAACAACCCGCAACAGCCCGCAGCCTCAAACGCGTTCTCGTCCCACTTCACTGCCACGGCATCAGCAGCACATTCAGGTGCCCAGCCTACGGCTGGGTGATCATTCATCACCCTCCGCGGCCGCCAAGAGCCGGAATCAGCGGCAATCAATGCACTGGTCATCCACAAAGGTTCCGCCGTCTCCTCCTCAGCCTCCGCCTCCGCATCGAAGTCGGTCGGCGCCCCGCGGTATCTCATTTCGCAACGCAATTACGATTTGTTTGATTGCATTTCGTTCCGGAGCGCGGCCCGCGCCGCACCCAGCTCGAGTCAAGTGCGCCAAGATATCATCTCGCAATCGGCTCGTCCGTTGGCGGCTCGGCCCCACTCAAACGGACGGGTGGGGGAGGGGCTGCTCCTCGTCTTGTCTTCGTCTTCGTCCTCGTCCTCGCTCTCGCCCTCGTCCTCTCCACAGCCGCTTAACGAGCCCGCGCTCCTCGGAGCACTTTACGAGCCCATTCAATGCGCCGAAACAATAATTAAAGTTGCCTTCTAATGGCGTCCGTCTGTCATTTGCCCCGGCAGCGCCGCCTAGAGCCAGACTTCTCGCCGCGCACCCGGGGGCCCGCGACCCACTTGATGTCGGACGCTGGACGCCTAACGCCGCGAGATGGCGTTTCAATCGGCGAAATTTTATTTTCTCAAATCTCTGAAATCGCTGTTTTCATCTTATTCGCGTTCGCGTTCGCTTCGGCCTCGCCGTTCACATCGCCTGCCCTCCCCTTCGGCAAAACGTGCCGTTTTGGGAGAATCGCTCCGCCAACAACAACCACGCCGGAGCGAAACTATTTAGCAATTTGTTGTACTTCAGCAGCCTCCGTCACTCGAGTGGAGCAGCGGCCTCTGCTGACGAGGCAGCGCCGGTTGCGGCGCACTGTGGGGCAAGTCGTCGAACTCCGTCGATACTCGCTCTGAATGTGTGTTTGAGAGTCGAATGAGATCTTCCCACTGGTTGTCTGTGTACAAAACTCCCCTGAACAGTCCTTGTCGGCGGGTGCCGGCAGTCGCCCACTGTGGGCGGCTGGCTGCCAGATGGAAGGGAACTGCAGCGAGCATTGCCCGAAACCGCACACACGTGCACCCACTGACACCAGCGGGCGTGTCGTTGTGTTCGCGGGCGCGAATCATTGATGGATACTTTTTGAGCACATTTTCAGAACTTGAACGAGTCTAAATACAAATTAGACATGAAATCGAGGCGCACAAACGAATTCGCCCCACCGAATGATGCCTCGGACGCAGCAGCAGAGCGCGGCCGCAAGGCGACAACAACCGCTGAGGCTGCAGCAGCCGCAGCAACGTCGAGAGGAGCCGCAGATCTTAACGAGCATTCGACGAAAGTCCGTCTAACGAACTTAACGAGCGCTCGCGAGCCGTTCGTGATTTATTTCGAAAACAATCGCCACGCAGAAATGCTTTATTTTTCAGCAAAATTGCCCCTCAAACAAACAAACCGGGCTGCGGGTTCTCCGGCCTCTCGGGCTGTCCGGAGCGGCGACAGTTCGTGCCAAGGAAGTCGGCAGGCGGCAGTCGCAGAGGAAATCCTTCGTCGCCGACGATAAATCAGCGCCGGAATCTAGCCGGCCATTGCGCTGGACAGCGCATGAGTTACGACCGGCCCGACTCGCTTCGCCGTCGTGATAACTCTGTCACCAACGATCCTCGGCATTCCCAATCGCTTTCTTACGTGACTCCACTAATGATGCGGCGGTTATGCGCGGTTGCAGTGCTCCGTGGGCTGGTGGGCTCCGCGCCTCCTTCTAGAGGCACGCTCATAGCTTCCGCCTCCCGAGAACCATAGGACTCTCGTATGACTGCTTCGCAACGAGCTCTCGGTTCTAAATACTCGAGACACTGGCTATGGAGCCACGAACGCCTCTCTCTCGGGTTCTTGAAGACTTGTCCTTCCAGCAGTACCTTCGGAATCATCTGCGCTGGGAGACGTGCGTTAGAGCGAAGATAAGAACACAGTTCGTAGGTGGTCGGGGGTCGCAGCTGCGCGGGCCGGCCTAAAGGACGGCTCGCAGGTTGTAGGCGTAGAGGCTCCAGGACGCGACCAATTAAGTTGGTTTCTTATGTGTGGGGAGGTTCCGCGGTGGCGAGGACGACCACGCGTCCATTCGGTGCCTGTTGCGAGATAAGGAGCGTGTTTAAAGCCGTGTCATTTAAGTTATTGTTTCGCCTCCAAAGACGCCATGCGGCGAGGTGGTCGGATCAGTGGACCGACGACCGACGACCGACGACCGACGCCCTGGGCTTTGAGGGAAAACGCAACTCTATGCGGCTTTTAATTTGTTACATTTTCAATTAGGGGCTAATCGTATTGCCGCAACAACAATAACAGCAGCAACAACTCCAGAGTCCTAAGCCGACAGCGACTACAACAACAACAATAACAACACGAACAAGCAACTTCTCCCGCAGATTCTGGCTCTCGATTCCCCCGCCCCGCGCCGCCAGAGCATGCCGTGCAACTGACACTTGCTATCGAGTGCCATAAACCTGGCGAGCTTATCATCCGATGCCATCGTTAAAAGTAGGTTTTAGGGCCCTAAGTGGCAACTCTGGACGAGCGCCATCGCCGTCGCTGTGGCTGTGCCTGTCGCCGTCGCCATTTCATTTCATGCATGAGAGAGTGGCGCGGACGCAATGCCGGGCTTCTCTCGGCAGGCGGCTCGCGATTGAACGCGGCCCTCATGGCTGTTTATGGGGGCGCAGTTTGCGATCCCCGCACCGAATGGCCCGATCGCCTGCCCATGTTGAACGTCCTTGGAGCACCCTCCGCCCCAGCTCTCTAGGGAGGCGACCCTGTGAAGGAGGTCCTCCTCGCGGTTCCTTTACATGTGGCAAAGATTCCCAAGTGCCGCGCATTCTGCGCCCGCAGGAAGCCTTCTGGAATTCCCTCAAAGGATTCGGAGCCCCTGCTCTCTGAGTGCTCAGACAGTCGCATTCAGGTTTTCCTCCTCGTAAATCAAAAATGTCCTCTCGACTTTCGGACGCTGCCTGCGAACCTAAAAAATTACAGCCAGTCGCGCAAACTGAAGCGTAGCCGAGTCCATCGAAGGGTTAAACTGGACGACAGCAGCAACAGCACCGGCGTAGTATGAGAAACAGCAACGACAACCTCGTGAAATACGCGCCGTGAGCGCCTTGCGTTGCGAAAGAAATCCTTTTTCCTGTGAAAGCAATAAAACGCCAAATCGCACTCACATGTGTCAGGGTGTGTGCGTGTTCCGGCGGCTTCTTCGGCTCTCGAGCACAAGCAGCGCGACCGTCTTTTGTCACCGACGTTTACGGCCGTTCGATGGGACTCGCCGTCCATCCTTTTAACCGCTTCCCTCCGCCCTTGTTGCTCTTGTTGTTGGTGTTGCTGGACTAAATCGCCATTTTACGAGCAGCAGCGCCGCGCAATGTGGCCGATGTTTACGTCGCTGACGTAAACACACCTCACCCTGCCATGCCAGGACCCAGCTGGACGCGCGAGAAAGGGTTTCAGGTCGTAAAACAACTCGACGACGTCCTTGACCAAGTAGCACGGCTCCGCGGACGACAGCTTCGGGTGTCGTCGAAACCCCCGAGTTCCTGCTCCATCCTCAACTCCTCCGCGCCTCTAATCTGCGGGTGTGGAGGACCCGGGAGCAGTGAGGATGAACTCCGCCGTGCAGGGGTGCATCCTGCCTGAAGTAAACCTCCTGTGCCCGGGTCTCCTGTTCTCAAGGCTGCGTCAGTCGTCAACCGTGAATTCGTCAACCTGTGCCCGAGGCATAAAAGCAATTGACATTGGCCGATTGGCGGGACGAACGAGGCGAGAAGGACGAGTTAAACGCAAACTGCTCGAGGCCCGGCGAGCGGGTGCGTCGTTGGGACATGTGCGGAACAGGTACGAGGTGCTTATAGAGGAAGCCTCGCCTCAATTGCATGCGCGTAAAAAACTCCTGCTTGCGCCAAGGTCGCCGCCGACCAGAACCCTTGAGCGTAAAAAACCGACGAACCGATCCGACGAAATTCTGCACGTGTAATAAAAGTGAACGATGGAAAGGATTCTTTCACCGGAACCCGAGGACTCGACCTTGGCGGAGAAGGCTGTCGACTGAACAGTTGCAGGAGGATGCGTGGAACCCGGACCGCTCAAAGGATGGCGGCGCGTCTAATGAACCTGCGTACCTGACGCTCTGCAGCCTGCCCAAGGATGCAACGGTGTCGTCACGACAATGTAATCAAGGCTCGTAGCACGGGTGTCATTTTCAGCGTCGCCGGAATCCATAATTCATTTTCATGAAGAATAAAACGGTTTTAGTGGCAATAAAATCGCACTTAACTCGGCATTAAGTTCGAATTCGAATTCCCCGGCGTGGCGTGGCGCACTCCAACGAGAGTGGATCGCGGACCCTGCCCCGCGCGGTGGGGTTGTCCGTGCTTTCGCGGCGGGCGTAGGTATTTTTATGGTTCCGAACTAATTAAAATTTCGAAAATGCTCCGTGGCCGCGAATGCGAATCAGCCACTCATGTTGTCGCCAGTGTTTTTCTCGCTCGAATGTTTATAAATAGTTGATCGCTGGCATGAGCGATGTTGTTATTGTTGTTGCCGTTGACATTTCTCGCCCATCGCCGTCACTGAATCCCTCCGTCCGTCCGTCTGAGTCGTCGACATCTTCGCTTTGTTTTCGGTTTTATTAATTTTGCAATGTAGGTGGCTTTATGTGCTTTGGATACTGCCTTGCGAACCCCTGCGCTGGGCTCCATAAAAATGTGTTGAAAGCTGCTCGCCAGTTTTGTCATCGTTATTAATAAAAACACAGCAAAAACAGCTCCGCAAACAGCAACAACAGCAACAAAACCACGACAACACACATCACATCCGAACGTCGAGTGTCGAGGGGTGTTGCGGGGATCCAGGTCCCGCAACGCTCCAGTACGGTTTAAGCGTTTTATAGTTTTATTGTCCCGCGCTCACTGTCTTCGCCCGAGCACCTCGATTCCGCTTTTCGCTATTTTCCGGATGTTGCGGCTCCATCGGCATTGTGTGGCCATTAATTGGCGATTTGTCGGTTTTACTGCGTCCACAGCTTTATCGCCGTCTCTTCTGACGGAGTTTTATAGGTGGTTATACGGGCCTAATGGGTTATTCACATGGATGGCGATACCATCAAATTATATTTCACACTTTACGATTGTATAATCTAATATTTAGTGCTACGATTACCACGTCATTAGAATTAATTTTGTTGCTGTGAGCGGGAGTCAATCTACTGGCCATAATCTAAGTTATTACTTTATTAGATCCCGATGCCTCCGAGCCGGTTGATTGATCGCAAACAAGCTGCTCAGGTCTTCCAAACTACGATGTACGATATGACAAAGTAAACTCCGAGTTCTTGTCGACCTTGCAATGGAAATGAGAAAATTCTTTTGGACACTTCCGAATCATTGTCAGTAGACGGTAATTAGTTTGGGCATAACCAATTTCCCAATCGATTTGTAAGGTCGAGCTTCAATTCTGTTACGAGTGGACGATTCAATTATACTAATTCATGTAATTTGTATTTAGATTGTAGCAATCGTATATCTTCGGTTTTTGTCCTTTGCACTCTTGTAGTCGCGAGCGCTTCAGGCACTTAATGAATTTTAATTTACGCAGCCAGTACGAATGTCAACAACATTTCCATTCAAATTGCTCTGAATGAATTAGGGGGAAATTTCTCGTTCCTCGTTTGGCTTCGTAATGTTATTTATATCTCTGACTTTCGATTTTGGCAGTGTTTACGCAGGTAGATGCCAGCAGACTGCGGATTGGCCCGTTCCAATATCGGCGCATTCCTTCCATGTTCTTCATCACGTGCCTGTGGACAGAGTCTCCGCGAGCAACACATGTCGGCCGTCTCGCATGTATTGCTAATTGCTCAGAGCCAACCTCTTGACACCCCCTTTGCCCAGTCCATTTGCATATTTAACTATGCGCGTCTAGTCGTTCGAAAAGTGACTTCAGAGCCGATTCGGATTGGGGTGACCCAACTCGGATGAGTCGAAATTAAAAATCGGGAATAATAAACAAAACACAAGGTCGGATTCGGATATGATTAAAAACTAGTTTGCTGCGCTCACGGTTTGAATCAGCATCAGCATCGACGAAAATGTGAGTGAGGTGGACAATAACTTAGGGAGGAGAGCGGTTGACTCTTGCCGAGGGCCTGGAACTGGTCATCGCGAGGTGCCAGCGGCCATATTTCGACTGTCAAATAAATTAGCTATTTGGAAAACAACAACAGCCGAAACAACGCCAACTGCGGGAAAAGAGAAGGCGATGCTCAATTTCTGTCCATTTAAACGGAGATAAAATCTTCCGTTTCGGCCAATAAAGGCCGTTAGCGTGAATTAGAAGCCGCCTGGGAGGCCCGTCGCGAGTCGCCGGCGATGGGGCGAAAACGAAATGAGTTATGGACAGGGCCGTGGCGAGGCGAGCCGAGAGCTGCGAACAAAGCGCTTAGAAAAACCTAAGTTACGACCCAACATGACCCACACATACACGCGGGGCTTAAAGCGGGACCGGGACGGCGGCTGCCTGGATTTAAGATGAAATCGAACAGAGTCAGAAAACAAATATCGAATTAACATAAAACGCTGAGAGTGCGTCGCAGCCCCGAACGCTGCGAGCCCGCCGGGCTCCACGATGAGGGGGCGAGGGGCATCGATTCTACCGTCCGGGGTTGCCTCTGCCACACGGAGTTGGCGCAGAGCGGACCCAGGTCTCTTTAGTATTCATGGAGAACCCGCCATTTCGCGCTATCCTGATCGAAATCTGCTGCAACAACAATGGCGTCCGTGTTGACTGAGGGCCGGCTCCGCTCTGCCCCCTACCAGCGATGGGGCATGGACCGAGGGACGGCCCGAGGGACCTTTCAGCTAAACGCTCGTCGCCAGTTCGTTCGTTCTCCCGATCTGTGCTCGACGTCGACGGCATTTAAATAATTTATCGATTTTTCCGTGAAACCTCTTTGTTCTTGGTGTTCGTGCTCTTCGGTCTGCTCTTGTCGCTGTCGTCGTTCTCGGGTTGCTGTTGTTGGCCGACTTGGTGTAGAGACGACGGCCATCTCCCAGTTGGCTCTTTGGCAGCACTTGGTGGATTGTGCGTGGAATTGACATCGATGCTGGCCGTCGAGTTCTCGTTCCCAGGCTCCCAAATTAAAAACTAACCACGATCGATGCTTGATTCCCAAAGCGCGAACAGACCTTCGCCGAGCCGTCCCCACCTCCTCCAATTCTTCACTATTGCGGTTTTGGTTTTCCATGGTATTGAAAAACGAACTCGCGGTCCATTCAGCAGTCGGCGCGTGAGTCGGGAAAATCGAGGAATAAATCAGTGGCCGCCCCTCCTCCGGGACCTGCGTGTCATTCCCCAGTAAATTAAATCGCGTATTTACCTGTTCCCGAACTTCGTTCCTTCGGCGGCGGCGGCGTCGTCGCTCACGCACCTGCATTTTCGCGGCTTGCCCACCTCGCTGCGCTCCACGCAGCCGAGCGAATCCCCGCCGTCCAACTGCTCCAGCTCTCGTCGTCATTATAGATACGCCCCTCCACCTTTCCCGGCCCCGGTAGCTGTGATTGGGAATTCATTCGTGTGCGCTGTCGACAGCCCAGTCGTTTGTCAATCGCCGCGCTGCGAATCGATGAACTGGGAGTCGGCAGGAATCTGGCCGAGTCGCAGGTCGATGGCCGCGTCCCTCACTCGGATCTCCTCGCACGAACGGCACCCACGTGCCTCCGGGGCTCCGTCGATCCTGCGTCCAACGAACCCCGCGGTTTGTCGGTTCCTCGCTCAGAGAAGTTCGATATGCCCAGTCCTTCTGGGGAGCAGAAAGTACGACAGTTCTTTGAACACCGGGGATCCTGGCTGTATGGGAAACAGTCGGGCGAGAGCAATCAATGCTCGCGATATGAAAAGTACTCGCCCCCAGAATGTTCACTTATTTAACGATCATCGAAATCGATTGGGAAACATAAAAAGAAATGTTTATATTAAAAGAGTCAGAAGTTAAATAGGTCTGGGGAGCAGTGGGCGGGCGGAGTTCGGATTTGGATCGCAAAGTGAACTCAATCGCCACATGGCGGCCATCGCCGACCCGACTCGCATGGAATTCGAAGAGTCGAAGTGTTTCGGAAACAGTTCATAATCGGAGAAGGCCCGGTGGCCTGGTGGAGAGCCGTGGTCGGCTGGGGGTTGAAGTGGTTTTCGTAATTGGTAATGATTTAAGACCCGATAGAGACGAGTGGATTAGTAAGAAGGACCTGATGTCTAATGGCTTGGAATCAGCGTCAGCATCGACAGTGTTTTGTGGGAGGGGTTTCGTGAAGAATGAATGCCGTCGGCTGGAAATGGCATCGACGGATTAAAACTGTGTAATGCGGGACTCAATTGGGCTTTGAGCAGCCATTTTAGTATCTCTGGTTGCTATTGCTTCGAGATCTCCTGCAGGGCTATTTTTAGACTGGAATAGACCGGAGAATGCCCAGAGGTCAGGCGAGAGCAGCCATCAATCTCAAAATAATCAACTTCGAGGGACTCGTTTAATGGTCTTTAATCTGTATTTAAGAAATAATAAAATGTAAAACAAACGCCACTCAGCCGAGGGACCGATAAGAGGCCACGGAGTTGATCATCGTCCACATCAAGTTCATAGAAATTATAATTTTTATTGGCTTCTCCATAACAATCTGCGTTTTATGGGACCAAGGTCCATTTTCTCCGACAAACAGACTGGTTTTGTCAACGACATCAACGGATTGCGCTGCTCCCCTTAGTAATTCGGCGGAGTTCTTACACGTCAAAAATAGGCTGCTGAACTAACGACTAACGACAACCCGTCTGTCACCTGGAAATGCCTTCATTCATCTCGCACGATCGCCGATCATTGGCGTATGAGTCCGATGGGTGCACAGCTGTGATTCCCAAATTCTTCAAATACACCCTCTGCCTTGGTGTGTTCGGAGCTACCGACTGCATCACGGGACCGTCATTCGCGAACCCGAGGAACCGCAACCTATCTGGAACGGTTGGGCCAATGCGTTCCAAAGTGATTGAATGACTGGCATTTCGCCTGGAGGGTCTGAACACTCCTGGCCTCAGTTTCCTCGCCGCTGACGTGCAAACTGACCAATAAATTGGCTTAATTACGAGCGCTGAATACAATATTTCGCGGACAATCTAACGCGAAGATAAAAAACTGGAATAACGCCTTCCTCGGCGGCGACCGTACCGAACCTGAGCCCCCACCCCGGCCCCGCCGGCGGCTTTGGCCCTGGAGCAACGGGGGCCGCTGCACTACAGGTCCGCGCGACGGCATTGTTGCTTCTTTATGCGCGACTAACACCAATAATGAGTGTATTTTACGACTCATAAATAATTGATAAAATAATTTAGCAGAAAAAGTAACAACTACAACAACCGCGGGGCGACACGTCGCGCACAACAATGGCCGCTGCAAAGCTTCGACGGCCGATCAAAGCCCGAGTCCAACTCCCGGCGAGAGCTTAGAGCCAATCGCTGTGTCCCCCGTGCATTGCCCGAGGCTCGGTACCGACCCCTCCAGCGCAACAGCGAGTCCCACAGAGGGGCGGCTGACCAACCTTTGCCTTCTCCGCCGGTGAGAAGTAATGGGCCGTCATCAAGTGATAATCGCGCCAGTTCCGACTGCAGGTCCGAGCAATCGAATCAGGGGGCAGTTCTTCCGGCGACGGCTTCAGCCCCATCCGGCCAGCGCCAATTGAAAGGCGTCCGTGAAATAATGGCGGCGGCCGAGGGACGACGATCCCGGCCGGGGCTTCGAATGAACCGCGGTGAACTGCGGCTTCCGATTCACTCCATCCCTCGCGTGTGAAGACTTGCGTTAACCTAGTTCGTTTATGACCGCGGCCCGTGGTCCTGCTGCACCTCTCTCCCTCTCCCTCTCCTCAAGGATGTTGTTGTTGCGTGGTAGTTATTGCACCATTTGCGCGTCCATTAATGCGGTTTAAAGCGATCAGATGCGGTTGCCTCGCGGCGGTCAGTGCGTTTATGGGCGATCGTAAAGAGATGATAGATTCGTGCCTGGAACCGGACGCCGGCTCGCTGATGAGGGGATTATGCTAATGTCGTTTCGCCCCGTCCAGCTGACGGCCAGGGCGGACTCGCGAATCGCATCCGGTCTGAGGCCGAGGGCTGGGTCTGACTATGCCAGGGTCCGGAGTGGAAGCACGTGTGACTTCCCGTCGGGTGAGCTGCTGAGCCCCTCTGTAAGGGAAGAGGCGGCGGAGCCAAACCCTCAGAGCACATCTTGAAACCCCCGGCTCCCCACCCCAGGGCTGGGCCCTCATGGGGAACGCCAGGGAAAGGATTTCAATTAAAAGCGGGTCGAGCAAGGGAACGACGCAGACGCCCACGAAGCAGGTGTGGCGAATGGCGGACGTGGCTCGTTGCGGAGCGAATATTGGAAATTCAAGTGGGGGAAATGGCGCCGAAAACGAAAATTTTCAGGATTTCTGCTGGCATGAAAACGATTTGCTCGGAACTCTGAGCTCGGGTGTGGACGAAGGTCGCTGAAGGACAGCTGTGGCGCACGGTGGTGTTGAACCGTACAGTGAGCAAGGAGTGAAGTACAGGCAGCACCGCTCCTTGGGGCTTCTCGACCTGGACTCGCTTCTCGCCAGCCCCCTCGTGGGGCCCCCTGAGCTCACGATGACTTCTGTGCACAGGAGAAGGGAGGGGCGTGCGGACGTCAGGTGGAATTCGTTTTAATGCAAGCAATAAATTAGCGAAACGATGAATAAAATTCGAGATGGAGACAAAACAACGACGAAGACAAAAAGCCATTCAATGAGCTCTCAAAGTAATAAAATGTATTTTTATGACATAATTGCGAATATTTTCTCCCGCGACGTTTACGGCGCTCCTGGCTCCCCTCCGGCGTCTCCGCACTTTGTCTGCTTCATATTTGGCTGATTTCGTGTTTGTCAGCTCTGTGCGCGTTGCAATTAAATGCAATATTAAAAAATTAAAATTATTGCGACAACGGCGGCGACCGGGAGCGAAAGAGTGGTTCGAGGCGGAGGAGCGCCGCTGAGTGAGAGTGCGGATTAGAGCGGCCCCGGGAGCGTCCACGCTCGTCCGCGGCCGCCTGAGAGCGTTTTCGCCGGGGACTCCTTCTTTCGCGCCGAGCACTCTCTGAGCGCAATTCGCAGTCGCTTTCCCCAAGACGCTCTGGTCCCCCGACGCGGCCCGCGCCTTCCTGGGGCGCGATCGGACCCGTCGCCACTCAATTCCGCGCGGCTCCACTCAACGCGCCGCTCCTTCGCCGCCAGCAGCCACTTCGGTGTGCTCGACCCACGCTCGCGCTGCGACGCACTCTGCCGCACGAACACTCCGACAGCCCCGGCAGCGCGGCCGCTCCGAGCACACACACTCATCTGGCGCTGCTCGCTGCAGTGCTCTCGCTCTCTCCAAAATGGCCACCAGCCGACGTTGGCTGCTTCGGCAGGCTCTTGCTCTCTCCGACGCCCAGAGCCTCGCTGAAACGACCGGTCGACCTCTCTTTCTCTGCAGACCGTGGCGCTCTCTCTCTCTTCGCACCGACCGAAGCTGGACCTCAGCGCGAGTCAGAGCGAGAAGACTACGAGTGGCGGGCCCTGCGCTGGTGTAAGTGCGCGCATGCCTAGGCCACGCCCCTTCGCACCAGCGCTCAGCTGAGCCCCGGGTAGGCGCCCGCAGTCCGGTCTCACGTCTCGCTTTCGCTCTCCGCCGCCGCTGCTCGCGCGGGCCCGGTGCCGCTTGTCTGCGTTGCTCTAGTGGACCTTCTTCTCCAACCCTTCCGTGCCTTTACTTGGGCTCCACACTCGCCGTCTCCACGCGCTTGCAATTTTCAGTTGATTGGATGCAGTCTGCCAGGGTCTCCTTCGGTGTGGCGGGTGCCAAGAGTCTTCCGGCTACACAGGGTGCTTTGGCACGGAAATGCCGAGGAGCCTTCCCCCCAAATGAGATCTCGTATCGATGCTTTAGCTCTAGGAACCTTGGCTCTGGCGAACGAGCGGCTTGTCCTCGAAGCTGGTGCCAGGATACTACATTCAATGGCTCTACCTCTCGTGATGTTGCTCAATATGCGGCTGGAACCCAGTGGTGATCGGGCTGACTGCTGTCTGTCCGTCCATGGCTTCGCCGTGTCGCCCATCACAGTCCGGGGACTTTGGAATCGTTTCTTACCCCGCTCTCAGCCCGCAGACGAAGACGAAGACGCGCACCCTGTACGACGCGAGTCATTTAATTCGCTGCTGCATCTCTTCTCGCTGAGCGCACTTAATCGCTCATTGCGGATGCAGCACCCGCAGCTGCTCGCTCGCATCCCCCCGGCGGGCCGGCCACGCAGCGAGAGCGAGGCGGGAAATCACCGGGCCGAGGGGTAGCGAGAGCGACGGACGAACGGAGGAGTGAAGAGGGAGCGGGAGTGGGAGCAGGACGAAATGCAACTGCAATCATGGCTGATTTGATTGTGGCCGTTGTTGTTGTTGGCCCTATGATGTCCTTCACACCCTTCAGTCTCGGTTCGGCGGATGTCCTTTGGCAGCATTGCATTTTTTATTGCTCTGCAATTAGGGACAAGCGGCAGCGCAGGACGACGACTGCGGCGGAGTTGCCACCTCGTGCCGTTGGACGGGGTTGCCGCAACATCCTGCAAGTCGAGACGAGACGTCGTCCTCCGCAGCTCGGGCGCATCTGGCCGGGCGCCGAGGCTACAGTTGGCGGAGTGCAGCGGATGACAGCGGCGCGGCAAGAGCTCCGGCGGCCGCTCCAAGGACGCGTCTCGTCGAGGCCAGGGTCCGTGTTCCAGAGTTAGCAGTGATTGGACCGAGGTGCTGTGGGGAGTGGGACGGCGTCGCGTGTCTGGCGATATGCTGGAGCCAGGGCCGAGAGCTGGACGGGAGGGAAGAGCTGCGCTGAGGCTGAGCTGAGGAGCCGTGCAGTGCGTGCCGGAGCGTTTCACAGCCTGGCGAGTAGAACGAGTCGGCGACCAATGCATTTCCAGCCTGAGCGCCCCACTCCTAGCCCTGTCAGCCTTTCTAAGCCAGGGATCTCCGCCCGAATGAGGAGGCGCATTGAGAAACTCCGTGGGAACAACTGCTGCAGCGACAGCGACAGCAGGTAAGTCAAAATCCCTGGAACGGGGCCCGCGCGACGACGACGGCGGGTGCAGGACCTGACAATAGGTGCAGCCGCGCGAGGGGGCCCGACGCGCCCTGGCCGGCCCCGTCCATTGTTAGCGGAGCAGTCGTCGTCGCCCGCGCCGTAGCAATATTTGATCTGCTCGAAATTAATAAAGTTAAAGTGGAATTTACGGCCGCTCGCCGATACAAAGACTCCAGCAACCTCGCAGCATAAAGCGGACATAAACATTTGTGCTGTCTGCGACAAACTGCGGAGGAGTGGGAAGGGGCGAGGAACGGAGAAGAATGCCACGGCGTTGTTGTTGTTGTAAGTTTTACGAGCGCAAATATAATTCAAACGCCCATTAATTACAACAATAATGCGAGCGATACGAGCCCGAATGCGGAGATGGAGGACGCGCTCCCGAAGGGAGAGACCGAGAGACCCGACCCAAGGCAGCGAAGTAAATAAACGCCGCCAGTAGACAAGAAACGGAGTAAATAGAGCGAGCTCGCGGGTGGAAAAGCTGCCGGACGGACGGACACCGGAGGGAACTTTTTCGCGCAGTTTCGGGAGAGAAAAATTCCCCATGTCTGAGAATTTCATTCACAACCGCGGGCGGACGCGAACAGTCTTCCCTCCGGGGAAGTTTTGCCGAGGAAATTTCGAGGGAAATTTCATTGCGTGTGCAGCTCACCGACACGAGACACGAGACACGAACGAACACAGCGACGCTCGGCTCACACGCACACGGTCGGGGCTCTCGCGGAGCGCTGCGCTGCGAGCGTGTGCGAGCGGCGAGTGCGCGTGTGTGTGTGGCGCGAGGTCGGCGTTGTTGTTGGCCCGTACGTGAGCCTCGGATACCAACAAACGGCGGCTGCCGTCCGGACACGCAGTCGATGTGTGCTTCAAATGGACGCAAAGCGTTGGGAAGCAAACATCCGCAAAAATAGTCGTTAAAAAAGTCAGTTAAGGTAGAGTCCGCTCGCTCTCGGGCATAAGTCGGGCTCTGCTCCGGGCTCTGGTCCGAGTTTCGGCCGAGCCGATAGTGGAAAGTGCTGTGCGTTGTTGTTGGAGGCCCTGGGCCGCGAGTGCAGTTTGCTGGAGGCGTGCAGCAGTCCCGAGTCGCGGCCGTTGCAGTGGCAGTGCTGGTTGCTGTGGCTGGAGCTTGTGCTGTGGATGTGCTGTTGTTGCTGTTGCTGCCGCGGTCAGTTGCTGCTAAACTGGTTTCCGCGGTTCGTGCTGTAAAGTTATGAAATATTCGTCCACGGAGCTGCTGAACAGGTTTGAGGACCGCGCTCGAGAGCGTGAACGTCCACAACAAGGCCTCAAATCAAAACAGAGAGAGGAGACATTCAAGCAATCCGACGCCGAGCTGCGCCCCGTGACCTGCGACAGCCGGAGCCGCCCACTCGTCCTCCAGGTTAAATTATTAGATTAAGTGATTCAGTTATTTGCCAATTGAGAACGTCCAGCGTGGCTCGAGAAACACGTTCACGAGTGGGGATTTTCCACGGGGTCTCTCCGAAACCAGTCCGCGAACGAATTTGTGTATTTATGGAAATCGTCGCTTCATTCGGCGAGCGACTTCCCAGTTACTTGTCGTCCGAGTTCTCTTTGGGTGACAGAGTAGGCTTCCACCCAGCCACCCCCGCTGTCGCCCCAAGGGAGGGCAGCGGAGTACATGAAAAGTGTTCGTCAGGCCTAGGCAGCCAAAACCAACGGCTGCCCGACCGAGTCCGTCAGATCAAACACTCTTTTCGTTTCCAGGGTCTCGAAGTAATAGCGAAGGTCCACCAGGGGCGAGGGGGAAAAGGCCACGAAGGCACTGACGAAGGCCGGCCAAGTCCATCGCGGAAGCCCCAACGAACGGTTCTCAAGCAGCCCAGCCCCCTCCAATTTTCTCTCTCTCTCTCTTCTCTCCTCTGTGCCTTTTCAGACCCGCGCGCTACGGCCGCAATTTCGCAAACGCATCCACAGTGTCAACGCCTCCCGCTGCCCGCCCCTTCGCCCTTGGCGCCCCGCCAGCAGGCCTCAGACGACGTCGCGTGTCTGGAATTAATCACAACAGCTGCGTGGCGAGCCGAATCTTCGCCCTGGCAACGCCCGGCCTCTCGCTGGGCGAGCGACGACGGCGTTGCCAACCCAGGCGTCGCCTACGACATTCTTTTGTTTTCTCTCGGGAGAGGAAGACGAATAGACAGACGATAACCCGCCTTTATCGACTTTGTCTGTGAGTCTCGTCTCCCCTCCGCTCTCGCACTCGCACTCGCACTCGTAGGCCTAGACGAGCGTGCGGCTGTGTGTGAGTGAAGTTGTGACGGATGTCGTCGCCGCCGTCAGCAGAGCGGGTGCTCGCGGCTGCTATTGGGAAAGGTTATTGCAGGCCGGAAGCTCCACCGGCCGCCCGCGACCGTGGGCGAGGTTGTTGATGGCCGGCGTAGACGCCGCAGCGCCGCAGCGCCGCAGACGCCGAGACACCCAGTCATTGAAGCAATTTACTTTGTCGCCGTCGCCATCGTCATTGGCGTCGTCGCTGGGCCCGTGAGACCGGGCAACCGGCTTCCGAGGCGACGCACGACTGGAGCGAGGGCGATTCTGGATGGCCTTGGCCGGAGGTAAGTGCACCGAATAATTCGCTTTAACGACCGTGAGCCTAGGGGGCGCGCCAGTGGGTCGGGAGCCTCCGCGGCGCAGTCTGGCAGGCGGTACACCTGAAAGGAAGTCGCCAGTCGCCGAGGCCTCGGCAAGGGGTGGTCGGGCGTCCCGCGTGACTTTCGCAACCCTGCTTTTTACGGCCGTGTGCGGCCTAGGTAGAGCGGGCTCGCCGCCAATTGAGTCGTTTCGCACACAAAGGCCGCCCATCCGCATAAATACCGTGATTGTTAGTCGAGACCGTCATAAAACTCGCTTCACGGCCAGCGTCCCTTGAAGCGCGCCTCACACCTCCGGCCGGGAAGCTCGCGCACGCAGGACTGCGGAGGACTTGTCGTAATCACCCTCGACCGCGACTGCCGCGGATCGCCTCGGACCAAGTACAGTGAGCGATGGCCTATGTGTTGTTCCCTCGCTGAGTCCTCGCCCGGTGTCGGGTGGCGGACGAGGCCGGGGTGCGTGCGAACGAGGGGCGGACGCACTGCCGTGTGCACATTGCAAATTTGGGCTATTGTCGGGCATGATTTACGGGGTCTCATATGGCGTACAGGGGTTGGGGCGGCGAACACACGATGGCATCAATGGCGCAGAATGGAGGACGACCGATCGCTCTCCAGGCAAACGGCGACCATCGCAGTGACGGGGCATCAAGTTCGGGACATACGCCTTAGAGGCAGGACCAGGGGACCGGAAAGGTCAAGACCTTGCACGAGACCAGGCTACTGCCCAGACGAGGCTGTATTCCGCGATTCCTCCGGCTCCACGCCCCGCGGTTCCTCGACAGCGCCAACCCACGCCGACCCACGCCGACCGGACCGATTTAATGCAAATTCGACGACGGACCCATAAACTGTGCGTAAATGCGACAAGTTTCATTATAAACACAACAACAACGGCATTGGCCAGAGCCAACCCTCGATTGCGGCGGCTGAACCGACCCCAGCAGATGTCGGCCGTCCCTTTCGCCGCCTCCCACGCAGCCCTCCGGCCATCCCAGAGAGTTCACCAAAGTTCATCCTTCTCCGTCCAGTGAGACAGCAAGAACGTCGCCATCAGTGGCTCGGCGAAAACTAACAAACTCGAACTTTCCCTCCCTGCGGAAAATAAATATTTTCTCCAATTTCGTCTGCAGTTGCGGCGACTAATTGCGTCCATGTGTCTGCCACTTTATTGCGGCCATCGGTGTTGTTGTTGTGGGAAATTCCATTGTCCTGCCACCGGTCGGAGGCCACTCCCTCTGCCCCACCCGGCAGCGCTGCGCAGCCAGCCCCAGTCTGAACCTCCCGCAGTCGGGGCTCCAATGAAAAGTTGGAAACTAATTTGGAACTTTTGGCCATTGAGCGGTGCCATCTGCCGTCTCCGGCCCCACACCTCAGATGTGTGGCTCCAGGTTTGAGTTCAGTCGCTTCTCCAGGGTGCGCTACACCCACATGTCCTCCCCTGATCGTCCTGCCCACTTGGGAGTTGAAAATGCAAATCGTATCCTCCGACGAAATAGAAGCCGGAGTGGGTGCAATCAAATCCCATCAGATAAAGCAGCGGAGCGAAGTTCGTTTCGTCTCGATTCCCGCTGTAATTGAACCTCGGCAGCAACTGCACTTAATGAAGCTCCCGACCGCACCGCCACGCCCCACCCTCACTAGTCCCGAGCGCTGCAGACCGTCTCTTTTATCGCAATTGAGCGAGAGCAGGCGGGGAGGGATTTGAGAGAAACTCATCAGACACCAGATGATAATAAACTGCACGCCACCCACTGCTCACCTCCTCGCCAAGGACACTCGCAGCTGCGTCTGCCGCAGACCCCCCGCTCGGCCCTCGTCCTCGCCACACGTTATAATTCGAGCAAAAGTAATTTTAAAAGCTTAGCCATCCACTCGCACCCTCCTCTGCCTCGCACGGAGGCAGCTCCTGGGCATTGTCTTCGTGGCTCTCGAGTGTCTGCTCAGGCGCCGTCGAGCGTCCTTTGTCTGAGAGGGCCCGGCGTGGCCTCCGACGCAACCGCCCCCGACGACGATAATGAGATCCTGGCAGTGGCTGCCGTCGTCCGCCCGCCCGTCCGTCCGTCCGTCCGTCCGTTCGCCAGCGCGAAGATGGGTTTTCAATAAAGTCACGTTTTTATGCGCTCCCCTGTGGGTGGATGAGGGCGTGGGCGTGCCAGCGCGGACGGGGCTGGGCTGAGGGGGCCGTTGGGGCTTAACAAGATTCCTTTCTCCGCGCCCACCCCGTCCCTCGCGCTCGGGGATGGCTCGTTAGGCGAGCAGCGCTCCCTCGCGACGGTTTGGGCTCCACGAATTGTCGCACGTCTTAAAGGTGTGGCCCTTCTCGCCCCTCGGCCGTGCAGCCCTCTCCACCGGCAGGCGTTCAGGGTTCCCGCTCGTCGCAAATAAAAAGCAGATTTTTACGGCGGCCTGGAGCACTCGGCGCACAGGGTGTGCCGCCCTCGCCCTCCACGCGAAATCTCGCAAATATTACTAGCTGGCCGTGGTAAGGGCTGGCGGCGGCGCCAACTGGCGCTGCCGAGTCGGCGCTGCGCAAAACGCAAATATGGCACGTACTGCTCGAACCCATAATTTTACATTTTGTATCGCGTGGATGGGCCATCTTATAAATTTTGAATTTTATCTCGCACATTAGATCGCTGGTGCGGCGGGGTGCAGCTCAGCCGTCCACACCGCAAACACCGCCCACCGGTGGAGCCCAACCCACTCGCCGCCCTGGACCTCGGCGGCGCGACCCTCCGCCGGGACACGGCCGCCGTCGCGGGCCACACATGCCGCATAAGCGCCGAGACGTGCCGCAGCATCGGCCGGCTCGTGCTGGGGTGCGGGCAACCGGGGCGCCAGGGACGGTGGAAAGGATTGCGATGCCGGCTCGAGCTTCCCTGAACCAGATTCCAGCAGCAGCGACGTGCGTGGGCGCCTGTGTGGCTAATACAGGGTGCGGGCAGTGCGCACGGCGATGCGTGGGCGTGTCTGGTCTGGGTCGTGGGGCCGTCCGCGAAATGCCTTCGTCCGTCGTCTGCCTCCACGTCCGCCGGGGCTTCGCCCATTGTTCCGAGGGCAACGGCGGACCGGCGAAGGGTGTCCGGCGCTGCCACCCAGCGAGCACCGTCCAATAACCGTTACTTATTAAACTTAATGTTGATGTCCTTCTCTCCCGTGAACCGCCCCACCCGCTCTCGTCCCCTCTCTCCCTCTTTCTCGTTCTCGTCTATTCGCAGATAATCACAGAGGGTGGCCGCACGAAGCCATCGGAATCACAGGCAAATCGAGGAAACTAAACGGCTCTACGTGCGCAACAGCCCGACCGCGGAAGCCGGCAGGAAGCGGCCATGACGAGGACGGCGGCTATGAGCGGGCGCAGGGCAGCAGGGAGGGAGCTCCGCTCACCTGCCGCAGCCACCGGAGCCGGGCGTTTAGCTGCAGCCATAAGCTTTCGGTTTTATGTGTGGAACAAGTGGTTAAGTTATTGCGTCTGCCGTCGCCCGCCCCGCCACCACCGTCGACGCCGCCACCCACCCGACTCGTCCTGCGCTGCCAAGGCCCCGCTTCGGGCCGCGCCGGCATTGTTGAGCGAGCGGCTCGGGGGAGCGGACGGCGCCTGCATTCTCTCCGACTCGGCCATTGTGTGCTGTCTCCGCGAAGCGAGCGCTGGGATTCCACCACCGAGGACCGAACGAGCGAGCGAGCGAGCGAACGAACGAACATGTCTGCTGCAAGGACTTCCGGCCGCAGCCCTCCTTGTGGCTACGCAGACGGTCCTCCGTCCGCCTGCGTTCGGGCAGCTAACGAACCAGCGAGCGAACAAAGGACACGTGAGCGCAGCCCGGGGAAGGGAGGTGGAGGGAAGAGGACGGCGCAGGGACCGAGGTAGCGACGAAGCAGTGACGGAGGAAGAGGACGAGGATGTGGAGGAAGCCGTTTCGGTGTGTGCGTTGCACACATTCGCATTCGCTTGGCCGTCAGTAGCAGATGCTCAGTCGTCGCAGCAACAACGGGCCGAGCAGCCACAGCCACTGCGGCTCCTCCTCGTCCACAACCGCATCAGCTGCAGCGGCGTCCACGTCGCCCTCGCCATGTGTTCGGCGATCTCGGTATAAACATTGTGCTTGTGCCGCCCGATCTTTTCCGTTCTTGGTGCGATTCACTTAAACTTGCGGGTCGAGGAGCGCGCTCATCGGCGGCCGCACTCACACACGGGCAGGCGGCCATGCGGACACGGAGCTCGATGAAGCGTGCGACCTCGTATACGTATACTGAATGTATCCTGAGTGTATCCTATCCGGTATACCTTCAGTATACGTAACACGAGGAAGCACAGTCAACGCGGGACCGATCGCGGAGTTCACTTCGCGGCACGAGGACACTGCGCGGACGGGGGTCGAGTCTGCGGGTTGCAGCGAGTGATTATTCTAGTGTTTACGATGTTCGGTAGGCGCCTGCATTCGAGTGTGTCGTTGGATCAATAAAGCATTACAATCAAAACCTGTCTTTTCTTGCTCTTGTTTTGTAGCTGTGGTTGTGGTGGCAGCCTCTGGCTCCGCCGCAGACTGGATTGTCGCAGATTCACTCCCGGATTGTTTTCCCTGGCCGCTGTTTTCCTCTCTGAAACTCTCTCGAGAGGGTTCCTTCTTGATTCATGCTCCCTGCCCAGTGCCTCATGGCAAGGCAGTACGGCTGGCAAGGGAGCCGCGAGGTGGGAATGCAAAGACTGGATGTCCGAATGACCATCTCACCTGGAAAATAGGAACGGGAACTGCGAAAGTTCCTCAGAGCCTTCTCCAGGTATCGCTCTACTCGGCGATCGCACGCCTCCCTGAGGGGACATTACCCTCCGCCCCTCGCCCCTCGCCCAAGCCTCCATTGGAATCCGCTCCAAGAGGTGTATAGCTGTGCCCTGGGACAAGGCAGCCGTCCCTTGCCCCCAATCCAATTAAGACAAGACGGCTCGCAGTTCGGTTCAAGGTCCGTTAAAAAACGGGCTGCGATTTGCGCGATGGAACGCGAAATCTCAGAAGTGCAATTGAATGCGAGCGGCCGGAATTACATTTGGTCTGATTAAATTTTCATGGCGTTTTATCAGTTTTATCGCCCGAATCGGGTCGCCCAGCGCTCAAAGTGTGTGGCAGAGAGCCCTGGTCCGGAAAGCAAGGTGGTGGGGGTGGGGGGTGGATGGGGATCAGCTGTGCTCACTTCCAGGAGCGTGTTGAGCCGTGGAGCTACGGGAGCTCGTGCCTTTAGTTCCTTGCCTTGGCTCCGAGAGTCGCCTGCTGTCGGGCGCCGCGAGGACCCTCGGCCTCGCGCCAGGCGCCGAGCATTAAGGTGTCGTCAGCGCCATCTGTTGTCCCGTAGCAACACTAGGCCGCCACTGCGCACAATCGGGAAGTCGAAGGGCGTCGCTTCTGATTGGGATTGCATTGTTGCTTCCGTCGTGGCTGCACACGGCTTTTCGACGAAACATATTTCTCGATGGACTCAAATTACTCAGAGCGTGTTGTAATAAAATTTCAATTTTGAATTGTGGTCAGGCAGTTTTTCGTTTCATCCACCTCAGGCCTTTCTCCAGCTAGGACTTCGCATATTTGTGTACAGAGAAATATTCCGGTTTTTATTCTTTCAGCCACGTAATGAAGAATTCCACTTTACAGAGCGTGGAAATTTCTGTACAGGGGCCCTATGTCAGGCGCCGCAGCAACAACAACAACTGAGGAGCCGCCATTCGCCTCGGCTCGGTCTGCTCTCGTAGAAGGCGATGCCGGCTGCCTTTGCCAGCGACTCTCCGGCAGACAGTGCTATACCTAACCACACGGGCCGGGCGTGAGCGCACAACAACAAACCTGCGAGAGCGAGAGCGACGAAGCCGTTGAACCGAACCCGTCGGTTGTCACGACTGCGTCGCCGTTCGACAGCCGAAAGCGGCGAGAGCCATGCTCGTGTCTCGTTTCCATGGCAACGCGCTGAGCAGCGATGGCGCAACTGAGCGAGTCTGGGTCGGGCAGGGGTGCTCGGTGCGGCCATGTTTGATTTTGGGCTGTCACCGTTGTCGTTGTTGTTGCGGCTGATTCTGCTGCTGTGCCGGAGCGGTGGATGATTGCGAACTCGTTGTGGTTGTTGTTGTCGAACGGGAATGAAATCATTCCACCTCGAGATTATTCTTCGTGACGTCGTCTAGGTGGTTACCTTGCGGCTGGCTAGTGTTGTTTCTGTTTCCAATTTTGTCGTGGATGCGGAACCGAAACCACGGTGCCGACCGAAGAATGCAGCCCCAGAGAGTGAGCGGTGGACAGCGGGACACTGAGAAGAGCAATGGGAGCGTCAGAGTCAGAGCGAGTGACAGGGACGGACGATCAGGGTGTGGCTGCCCAGGGACTCTCCGTCGCCGAAGAAGAGGCTGGAGGTGGAGGCTGCGAACTCAATTCGAGATGCAGCCTTTAGATAATCCACGGGAATGACGAAATTTTCCGCAAGATAAAATTCAAATTTCTATTTCATTTCGGATGTCTTTGCTCCCTCTACCCCTTCCCACACTCAGGAGCCCCGTTCCTGGGACTACGGGAGCCGCAATCAAATGACAATAAATCAATGCTGAAGTAATTATCGCCAGCCTTTAGCTGTCCGTCTGTCTGGACGTTTATCCGTCGTCCATCGGGCGAAGATCGTTTTATGCCGCCGATAAAATCAAAATCGTTATTGCCGTCAGCACCAGGTACACGGCGCCCGTCTGAAGTTGATGAAGTGTTGCCAAGTTTATTAAAAAATAGAAAATATTCTTTTACGACTCCCGTCCGACCCCGAACGATGCTAGAGAACAAAATGCATGATTTATGACTCTTGGATCGGATCTCGATCTCGATCTCGGTCTCCGAGCTCCACAGCCGAGCACCTCCTAATGAAGGCCGTAAAATTAACGTTTTATTAACGTTTATTGGATCTCCTCAAACACCAGATGAAGTCCGCTGCGACGCTCGTCCATTAGCGGCGATTTCAATTCCCGCAGACGAAACCATTCCCCTCTCGGATACAATGGTCTCGCGCTTACAATTCCCGATCTTCTCCTGGGCTCAGTCCCCGGCCCAGTAAATTTGTATACCCGACTATCGTATCCATTCAGAGCCGGGAGACACGATGTCTATGCTTCTGGGAGGAAGAGCTCGGAGAGATCAGAGAGGTGGGCGAGGCAAATGTCCTGCTGCTTACCTTGTCGGCGGTGTCCTAGGGGTCTCCGTGCGGTGGTAGTCCTGAAAGGAAGAGGAAGACGGAGGTTCGTCACTGAAGTTTCCACCATTTATTTTACACGATTCACGACGAACCCCTCTCGTAACTCAAGCTGCCATCAGCTGGAATCGGCCACGACCAACGTCGTCGCCAACGTCGATAAATAACGCGGATTCTGGTTAAGGCAGTCGGAATCGTGAATGAATTCGAAAATAACTCAAAACTGAAATGGAGTTCCGTCGTTTCTTCGGCCCTGAGTCACGGCGATTGGCTGGGAAAACGGAGAGGCGCGGGAGTTCGAGGGTCCAAAGGAGCCAAGGAATTAAGATTCAATGAACCACGGCGACGTCAAGTGTAGAAATAAATTCCCATAAAAAATGCGGAGAGCACGAAGCACTTGAAATGCTAGGGACCCGCGCACAGATTTTAAATTGAAATTGGAATTTGTGAAGAGCAACGACGGCGGGAACATGGGGAACATAAGCGACCGTAACCGGCGAAGAAGTTCCAAAATTCGAGAGAAAGACCTCGGAATTAACATAAAACGAAAAGGACGAGGGGCCAATTGGAGAATCGGACTGAGTGCATCGCATGCTTAATTGCGGATGCGGGGCAGCGGGGCGGCGGACGCTCCAAATTACACGACCAGCCATTGCGGCGGCCATCGGTTGCTTAAAATGCGCGCCAGCGATCGTGACTCCCCGCCGCGGACCGTCCCCTGCACTTGACCAATTGAAGCGAGTCGGAGTCCTTCCAAATTTATTGGCCATTCGTTCGGTGACAGTTGCTTGTCACTCCGGCGTTGGCGATTCTGTCGCCACTGCCATGAGAACATGTCGTGGGCGACATCCGACGCATCTTCTTCGCCGCCAGGGGCCATCGGGCGAGCATCGCTCGATATCGTGCCCGGGGCTGGGGAAAATTCACTGGAAAAGCGTGCAATTTTCCAGGGTCATCACCGCTCCCGGCCGCCGTTCTCTCCGGCCTGTCCCATGGCGTTTTATGGCTCTTCTTAAAACATTTCAGAAACACGAAATGAAAAGTGTTTCTTCGCCGCGCTCAACTCTTTCCTCTCAACTGCTCGTAAAACGCGCCGCGTGAACCTCAAGGCTCATTAAAAGGGAGAGGAATCGACTTTCAAAGGCCTCCACGAGGCGTCCTAGACGCGACAGAGGCAGCGGCTGAGGCAGAGAAAGCGAAAGTCGAGGCTTCCGCACATGTGGCGAATAGAGGACGTTTGAAGACAACTGCAATAAAACAACCCGATTATGTTTTAATGTCCCTGAGCGGTTGTTGTTGCGCTGCTGGCCCTACTTTGTAGCACTTTGGAACGAATTAGGCGCGGTCTGCGGCAGGCAAGACGGAGAAAGTGGGAACTCGTCCGGGTAGCTGATGGCGGCGACTCCCTCCGGCCGCTGATCGCAGGCGATCGCATCCCTCTACAGCCGCCGATTGCCCGCTATTGCCGACCGGAGTAACTCCGCTGCTGGCCGTGTTGCAGGGCAGTTAAGTAATCTAAAAAGCCAATTAACCGCGAGCCCCTTCCTTTGTGCTCAACTGTTGAGCGCCGCCAGTGCCAAGCTACAATGGACGGCAGCCGGGCTGGGGTGCGGACGGAGTCCAAAGCCCTTCCTCTGAGCAGATCCCTCAGGACTCGTTGAAGGACGGAGAATCGGTCCGTGAGGAAATCGACGCCATTCTGTGTTTCGCATGAAAAGGTAGGCGAGGAGAAGTTGGAGAGGGAGGCGCTCTGCATTTGCCAATAATTAGAGAGTCCAATTTATTTTACTGAATTTGGCTTCCGACGAACGAAGCCTTAGTCCGGTTGAGACAATGGAGCTATTTTTAGACATGTTTCATCTGAATTTAACTGTTATTCAAAATGCAAGTCGTAAACTGAGAAGCTTTTATTCTAATGAGCTCAAGCTCCACCTTCCTTCTCGGGTGAGCTTGACTCGACTCCGCGAAAGCTGCTCAGAGCCAAAACCTGAGCTCAGGTTGGCATGCAGCCCTTACCCTCCCCTATTCCATAGACACGGACTTGGTGCTTGTTCAAACAGGTGCCTGGGCCTATACGGAGGGGCAGCCGAGTCATACACTCTGGCTGAAGCGTGTACGCCGGTGAACACAAGGGGACATGAAGAACATATCGAACTAGACATCCATTTTGGTTCGTTTCCTAGAGGGCTCCAGTCGATTTGTTGCTCCGGCCTTCGGTCGCATTTCGGTCCGCGCGACCGGCTCAGCACGGCGCGCACTTTGCCCCACGGCGACCCAGTCCGTATCAATAACAACAACAACCGCCTGTCGCCATTCATGCTCGTTCGATATCAGTTGAGTAAATATTTAATTGTACGAAATGGATGGAAATGGATTGCCGTAAGTGTGCCAGCTGAGCGACAGCCGGCCGAGCAGGGCGACCTCTGGGACGGCGAAAGGACGGGGGGCGTTTCGCCTGCGCCACGGGAAGAAAGGGGTGATCCGGGAGTAAGGGCTGGGGAGAGCACTCGTATTAAGTGGCAGCCAACTACGGCCGGCGCCGCCCTCGGCAGAGCCAGACGCACTGCGAAGAACCTCTAAAACAACGCATTAACGGACGGACGGACGGACGGACGGACGCAAGGACAGATACAGGCTGAGGCCGGGAGCCGTCTCGCGGATCACCGAGCGGGGATCCGCGGATAAAAACACGAACACAGGGCCGAATAAGAGAGCCTGCGACGGATAACCGAAGGACGGACGACGGACGGCAGGTCGGCGACTGGTTGGTGGCTCGTCCTGGCGGCGTGCGAGAGTCTTCGGCCGACTCCAAGCTGATTGCGAGCATTAATGTGGAAAATTATTGTCAATACAATTCGCATTTTACGACTTTGTAGTTGACAGTCGTTTTCGCTGTTGGTTTTGTTGGTGCCGTTATTGTTTCTTGAGCCTCCTTCGACGTCAGGCCCTGGGGCGGGTGTGAGGGAGGGCTACGCCGGAGGAAGAGTTAATTATTAAATTGAACACGCATGCAGGCTGCCATCTTTAATTCGAATTTATTGTCATTGTGGAAATTTCGAATGGTGTGGCGGAGGCATTGCGAATAATTTGGACGGGGGGCCGCGGAGCCCGTCTCTCCCGAAGAGTGGACTCGAACTGGCCCGATCTCGGCCAGGCTCAGAAGAAATCGCTAAGCAAGAAAACCCAAACAGGGTAAAAGGCTACCCTGAGAGTGTTCGCTCACCGGACGAGGACTGCAAGGTGTGAATTTAGGACTGAGGTTTTGACGGTAACCGCTTAACGAACAGATTTCATCTTTTCCTCTTGGGTCCCGATGAAGTCAACGTTGAACGCCTCCGCAGCCAGACTCCGACTTTGGACCGCCTCCCTCCGCCCACGTTGCTGCAGTCTCCCAATTCCCGCTCTGAGGGTATTGGCTGCGCGGTGCCGGAAACCTGTGTTCTGCAGCTGGCCTTACAAGCGAATCGGAATGAGAACTTGGGCGCTTCTGGGGAGCGTATTACGTGATCCTGAGCCGAGGCGAGCGGCGCAGAGCAACAACAACGGCGAGAAGAACGCTCATAAATTCCGATCAGCGCTTTTGTGCCTCGAATATTTATGAACGAGAGCCTGAGATTCGGAGACCATATCGGTGACAACATCGCAACAGCAGTGACAACAAACAATGCACGAACAACAATCGCTACAACAAACAACTCTTGTCAGCGACCACAACCACGCCCCAAACACGCCTTCGGTCGTCCCGCGATTCGATTCCGGAGGACGCAAACCAATGTCGTCGAATGGTTGATCAATAGTCAGACATTGGACGTAGATATTGGACTGTTGATATTGTTCTTATTGTTGTGTTGCATGCGTAATTTATTCACAATATCTGTTCGTTCCTCAGTCTCTCCGCGGCTCTTCCCGCCCTGCGTCATTGGATCGGGTCGAAGAATCATTGTGGAAACCCTTCCGCTACATTCGATTCGGTTCGGTTCGATTCCAATCCCTGCCGCTGTGGGATGTGCACCGGTGGCCCGGCGATGTCGCCGCCAATGACACTCTAAGCCGTGGCTCGGAACACGGGGCGATTGCCGCCATTGCTCGCGTTATGAATGCGCCATAAATTCTTGTCGTGCTGGATTATCGGAGCGCTTCCCTCTTCTCCCTCTGCAAATGTTTGCGATACTCGAGCTGGTTCGTGGTGCTGGGGCCACCACGGAGGAGGGGGCACTGCTACTAATGCCTCTAATTTAAGTCGTCCTTCGGGCGACCCCTGTAGACGTTTTAACCGCAATCCCTGCGCCAACTTTTTAATTAAAAGTTTGAACTTCAACCACTGTCGTCGGTGCCATTTGACTCTGCCTCCGTGCTGCTGCCTCGGCACTTTCACTTGCGAGCCCAGACACAAATCAGGGCAGTTTCACGGCCCGGCCGACCCTTCGTTCGGCCAGCAGCCCGCCGGACGACGCGTCGCACCTTTTACGGCAGCCTCGTCAACAAGCAGTGACGGCAACCCTTTGCAACCGACTCGATTCCGATGAAGGACGCCATTTTGGTGCTCGGCGGCAGCGGAACAACTGCGTCAACAGCAGAACAATTGCATTTATTGTTTATCAGGAAGGCAGCGAGGCGAGGGTCTTTCGATTCCGAGGGAAGAAATCGTCCTCGCCGCAGATCGTAAAAAACGAGCGCGGCGCGGTGCGGTGCGGAAACTGCGCAGCGTGGAATTCGTGCTGACGTGTTTTCGCTACAACGATTTTCCGCCGTGCCTGCACCAGCGACAACAACAACAACGCACGGCAACCCTTTCCGACCAGCCGCCTCGCCGGCAGAGGCCTTTCGTTGAGGCGCTGCCAGAGTCACCTGCGGCGACGGAGGTGGCGCAGGTACTCGCTGCGAACTTTCCTTTTCGAGGGACCCGTCGTCCGACAAAGGGTTGTCCGCATCCGAGAAGGACCGACCACCAGGAAACTTTCACCGTGCAGATGCGCATTCTCGGGAAGAATTCTCGATATCGCGTTTAAAACTGCATCGAAGCCACCAGAAACGGGTTGTTTAGTCTGCAATTTGATCGTTGCTGAGGCCTCTGCTGAGTCGCAGGGCCCCGAGCATTAATTATCGTCCAGGAGGCTTCTCTTGGTTCAACGAGTCGGGGACGTCACAGACGCAGGCGTCATCCCCACCTTCGGCGATGGGTTCCCAATCAAGCTAATGGCGGAAACCAATCGACGTCCGACCAGGACGATGACGATGGCGACGACTCAATTATACTGAGTACCGAGGGCGCCGAGTGGGGTCCACGGCATGCATCCAGCCCGGTCGCTTAAACGACGCATCTGCATATGGCAACAACAACGGCAGCGGCACCAGGGCCTTGCCACCAGCCCTCAATTGGGTCGTCCGATGAATGGATCAATTGGGAGAATTAAAGGCTCGCAAACATGCAGCCAGGCAGTGGGGGAGTTCAATAAATTAAGGCGAATTAGATGTCGTCCCGTGGAGCGGCCGGAGGACCCTCAACCCAGCGTCAAGCTGTCGGAAATCGTTCAATTTCGCCGAAATGGCTGCCGTCCCAAGATGGCTGCTGGGTCCTCTCGGCCGCTGTTGCCTCCACCGTCCGTCGGGCGAAGATGAGACGCCCACACCTTACGCGCGCAATGCCGGCTGTCTTCGTTGCTGTTGCTGTAATCGTGCAGGGGAAACCTGTTTGGATCGCATGTCTGCGGCAACAACACCACAAACTCACCCACAACGAGGGCATGCGAAGGTGAATTCATATCCGCGCCGTCCTGCCAGCACAGAATAACACGTGGGACGACGTGTCCTGCCTCCGCCTGAATTTCATTAGTTTTGTACATCATTTGCTGGCCTCCTTCGACCCGCCCGCAAGGGTGGCAGGGAGGCTGGCCCCGGGGGCTTCCGGCAGTTATCGCATGTCAGTTGCCCTCGTATTTTAGCCACGTTATGGGCGCATGCATGTGTACACTGGCAGAAATCCCCACGACCAGTTGCAACATCGCCGCCCTGCCCGATTGAAATGCATTTATTCACTGCCTTCTCCATTTGCTCATATTTTCCTTTCTATATTTTCCTGAAATGTTCATATGACCAATTACTCCTGGTCTTCACTTTACATTCACCCATTCAATGTCTAGACGCGTGGAAATAACTGCTTGATACAATTTAACAATTATTACTTCAGATTCAGATCTCAATCATAATACATTAATTGCAGATACTCTCGTTTAGATTGCAAACAAGCTAAGAAGGAACCCATCACTTATTGCATTCGTTAAATTTCCCAATTGTGAGTAAATATGTGTTCCTTTTTTTTGCAAAACAGACTCAAAACAACTTTGTTAATGACGTTTTCGATCGGCTCATTCAACTCAGTTCAATCCTCGCCGTCCTCAGTAGTGACCTTTTACTGCGCCCTCAGTGGCTCACTCGCCAGACATGAGGTCCCATTTCTTTTTGGCTCTTATTTTTCTCGGTGTATCCATGCGTTCCCCATTCGCTCTCGCGACCGCCAATGAACCACGAACCCACCCGAGGTCTTCCAGTGGCAGAAGGAGGAGGGGCGCGGTCCTGGGGGCGATGCGCCGTCAGGACGTTTCGATCGCAGTTTGGCCAAATAATTTATGGCCAGAAACAGCATGTTTGCCGAATTCAAACTTTACTTATTTACCAGAGTTTGCTGTTTGATTTCATGCTGCGTCCATGTTGCTCGTTGCTGTTGACGGTTGTTGTTGCTGCCGTCGGTGGCGGCAGACGTGGGAGTGACTGTCGCTCATTTTGGACAATTTATGTAACCGTCTGCCTAAATGGGTGGGTGTCTGCTGCCGGTGTGGTTCTTGTGGTTGTTGTTGGTGGTGCTGTTGCTGTCTCTGTCTCTGTCTCCTGACTGTTGCCCCTGAGCTCAGTTTTGCATGACGGTTTGCCCGACACGATGCGATGCGATGCGACGGCACGTTTCCCAGTCCGGAGCCGAGCTGAGCCGACCCCATGCGTGCCTGGAATACATTAAGGCCCGGCGACTGCCCCACCTCCTCCGGCAGCCATGGGCCCGAATTCTTGGCCATAATTTTTGAAAATTTATCAGCCGCAACAAGAAACGTGATGCCGAGTCCTGACCCGGCTGCGAATCCAGAACCGGATTGGGAGACGCCGCTTGAGCAAATGATTTGCACCCTGGGGTTGGGCCGGGAATTGGCCGCCGACTCCCCATTTCGGATCCCGGTTTTGGGGACTCGGGTGGATATCGCTTGGGCGTTGTCGGCGCCCAAAAAGTATCCCACGAATCCCCCAGGCATCGCTCCACAATTAAAGCGCTTTAAGTGGATTTGCTGCCAATACGAGAACTCAACAAGGCGGAGCCCCGGACGCGCACCCTCTCACCCATTACATTTCTATCTCCTTCCAATTGCCCGTCAGGCTGAGGGGCCGCGGCTGACGGCAGACGGCATGCAAAGCACTCGGATTCAATTTCTGCTCTGCGGCATTTACGACTTTTATGATTAATTACAAGTTTATAAACATTTGTTTATTTTTGATAACAGGACGTTTAATTGAAAGCCGTGTCGCGGCGGCCGTAAAACGGGCCGTAAACCGGCATCGCGAAATGGTGCGTAGAAGCAATCGGCCGTAAAAGCGTCGTAAAACGGCGGCCGAGCACCAACTCTTTCCCAGACAGGGCCAGGGCGAGGGAGGCGGCGGACGGGATCCCGAGGTGAAATGGAGAAAGCCGTGTATTTGCGAATCGGGACTGACTGATTTCTAAAAATACGCACGAGAAATGGAATCACTCCGGCCCCGGAGGGAATTGCAATAATTACCCATTAGGACGCTGAGGAAACCAGCCCGGCACGCGGTCTAATGGCCCGGACGCATTGTCTTAATTGGAAGACGCGCGCAGTGAAGGCCCGCGTGGTGGGCGAACCGGTTCGGCGATTCAACCGATCACAACAGACACTTTGCAGCCTCCATAACTCAGCGAGGACACTTCATAAAGGCGCCATTAAAATTCGGTGACCATTAAAAATTAATACTTCGAACTCCATAAAGACGTTTCGCGTCTGAATGAAGTGAGCGTCCTAATTGTCGCGGGCACCCATCATAAATTCCTGGTAATCATTGGTGCTGTACTGGTTATATGTTTATATCCGGACACCGAAAGGAAGCTGTAACGTTGGGCATTGGCAGAGGAAACACCTTTAGGGTCGAGTTGCTCCGGTGGCCATTGGATTACTCAGAACATCGATGGCCTCATTGAGGGAGCCCACACGCCCCTTGCTCTCTGAACAGAAGCAGACGCCACCCTTTTCTCACAGCGAATTCTCGTGCTCGTCTTTTTCCTTATACTTTTTCTCTCCAATGAACTTTTCTAGTTCCGCTCCTACCGTCGCCCGGCCAAATCATTGCAATTTGCGAAAAGTTGCTGTTCGTTTCCTCCCTCTCTCATTCTCTCTCTCTCTCTCTTCTATTTTCGCAATTTTATGTTTTTCCAACTTTTGCCACATTTGTAGTTGTTGCTGGTGTTGCTGCTGTTGCTGGGATGAATTTTCCCCATTTGCGGGAAAACTTTTTGATTAAAATTGTTTAAAAAGTTCCGCCTTGCCTTCGCCCCCGTCCCGCTGTTCACCGCCATCGCGTGCACTGCGCATGGAGCTCCTCCTGCCTCGCATCCCCTTGTCCACCGCTCATCGAATGGCGCTTGCGAACATTTTCCTCTGTCTGACTTTGCCCTGAGTGAAATTCGATGTTTCCTCCAAATGGGAATCTTGGTTCCAGGCGAATCCCGCACCCTCGCCAGTATTCGTTCCATCCCAGTTGTTCATGGAGCTGGCGGGATTTTCCTTCTTCCCTCTCCCATTTCGAAGATTGGAACTCCTAGACCTGATCGTGATGCTCCATCCATATCCCTAGCATTTGCCGAGGGATCGAGTCGCCAGAACCTGAGAAGACATCGCGCTCTTTCCCAAAGCCAATGTATTTGAGAATCGCGTTCCCATGGGTGCGAAACGCCACTTGGGCAGAGATTAGAGCCAAAGACGGGGATTTATTGAACATGATCCGGCATTAAACTGGACACTGAGGGGCTTTTCCAATGATTTCAAAACAAACAATTCAAACACTTAAAATATGAGGAACACAGATAAACTGCGCCTCGAGTTACAAGAGAACAGGGCCCATAACTCGTCTAGTTTACGAGCGCCTCGCTCTTTGTGGTGACCGGAGTCAGACACAGACCCAAAACCAGAACCAGATTCAGAGGCGAGCCGTCGCTGGACCTTTGACTGATTTCCATCGCGGGCTCCGGAGCCCAAAATCAGAGTTCCACAAACAAGTCTTTTAACAGACAATCGAGTGCGAGGAGGCTCTCGAGAGGAGCCCGGCGAGAGGAGCGGAAAGGGCGGGAAGATGGCGCAAGCAGAACATGTGTTGTTGTGCGGTTTCCGAACTAAAAACAATATTTTATGTCTTTTCACACAACGCAAACGGCAACTACAACAAAGACATCGATTGCGACCACAACAGCGGAGAACCAGAGACGGCCCATTGTTATTGCTTGGCTGCCGATGGACGATGGACGAAGAACGCTGAACGATGACCGATGAGTAACGCGCCGACATCGGAATCTGCTCCGAATCCGAATTCGAATTCGAACGAATGGAATGCGGAGGAGGCCGGACGCTTCAAAATGGTCGCCCGGCGGCCGTCGACCGGGCACTTGAGCCCCTGTTGCAAGCGGCCCGGGTGCGGACGCAGCCCCGGCCGCTCTGAAGTGCCTTCAATTGCCTGATAACACGCCCAGCCCCGAGCGCGAGTCCAAAAATGCTTTTAGACGCAGCCACTTGAGATTCGGGCCAACCCCCTCCAGGCGATGCGATAAAACGAACGCGGATTCGGAAATCGGGGCTGTGGGAGTGTAGGGACGGCGTGCGATGGGGCTCGAAGGAAGTCGAGAAAGACGCTTCGCCTGATAGCCAATATGCCCAGGGCGGTATCTGGAATAAAACCATCCGAGCACAGGTAGAGCCGAAGCGAGTCAAAGGGTCTCAGACAGGTCAGTCCAAGCTGCTGATAAAGGGACACAGAAATAAACTCAGGGGAGAGTGAGTTCAACGTGGATATGAATATGGAAACAGACGAAGTTTATGACAGATACTAAAAACGGAATTCATAGCTGGGCCCAAGAACGACGCCAGAAATTGACAATTAGCTGATTGATTGATGAATCGATGGAAAAGCATGCGTCGACAGCCGGAAGGGTGGGTGGCTGAATGGACTCCGCCTCGCGTAGAACATGTCTGTCGACCTCTGAGAGTTATGAAATTAATAAATCGCACGCGAGGCACATGTCAATGCGGCGATGGCGCACGAAGCCAGCGATGGAGGGAAAATAAAAACAAGACCGGGAGGAGGACCTCAGGGGAGTGGAAAATTTAAATAAACGCGACTCGTACCCAAATGAGCGCAATAAGAAGCCGGTTGTCTGTCCCTCAAGGACAGACCCAATGCTGGAGAGCCGTTCGGACAGCCGACGGACAGACAGACAGACAGACAGGCAGACATCGCTCATTCTGACCGAGGTTTGATTTGAATTCCAAAGGCAGATGCAATAAACACACGGGAGCGCAGGGCGGAGCTGGGGAAGACACAAGCTCCATCAGCACGGGCCGGGGGGCAGTGACTGCATTTCGTTGGACAGGATTTCAAGGGATCCCGCCGGGCCGCCTGCCGACCCTCCTTCCGAGATGCGCGCCCAATTTAAACAATCCCGGGGCATTTATTGTTTTGGGCCTTTGGGTATTCGTGTATTTGTTGTTGCAGCTCGCGTGCACCCAGCAGATCCACCTCCGGACTCGGTGCAGCGCGTGCACCGAACTCCATTTGTTGATGTTTCGAGCGATGAGCGATAATTTTATTTTTAATTCGTCCGATTGTTATGGTTGTTGCCCGCTTGCCGCGGGCTTTTCCCCTGCCGTTCGTTCATAAAGCTAATGGCGGCACTCAAGCTAATGGCCGTCGGGTGCTGAGCAACGTCTTCACCGTCGAATGCGATTCGTTTTGTAAATCGCTTCTCGCACACATTCCCTGCTCGTGCGTTCCGGGTCGAGAGCTTGGTGGTCCGGAGCAGACGCGTCGGCGGGATCCGATGCAGCAGACAAAACGCCGGATCTCCCCAGTAGGCGGGATGCTCGTGGGCCTAGGGCCGACGGACTCTAAAGGTCGACTCTTATGAAGACATTGCCATTCGGCCTGTCGCCGAGCTGCGGGAACGGGGTCGCGAAAACGTCGCCAAACCCGTTTCCGTTCTCGCGCCTCGCACCTGACGCGGCGGTCGTTAAATTCTGAATTTATTTCAAATTGGAATTAAAAACGCATTCGAGTCCCCTGAAACGACGCGGAATGCAAAGCGAATGGACGCAGAGACCAGAACGAAGATAACGTCAAGTGGCATAAAGAAGCGAATCGCCGACCGTCGTTCAAAGGGACGAGGAGGACGAGGACTCGAAGATTTCGAGAGGACGGGTGGAAATCGGGACGAAAATGCGAGATTTTGGAGGAGACAATCCAAAGAAACAGAAAATTTTCAGACGAAAGTATCACAGTAGGCCATAGCATTTACTTGGGATTCATTCGAAATATTACTCGAAGAAAGCGAGAATCACACAGTTAGAAAAAATGTAGTTTGACGTTAGATTCAGTCCGGAAACTTCTGAACACTGAAGGCAAGAAACTTGCCACAAAATGTTGAAAATTTCCGCTAGCAGTGGGCGGGGCAAATCAATGCCATTTCGATAAAGTTCGAGTAATGTTCACGAACGCAAAACACATTTTAATGGCCTCCGAAGATTCCAGCGATTCGGGACTACTCGTCATTGACGTCAGGGGCCGACAGAAGACGCTCCCGACGGCGACATGCGCCCGAATTTTATCGATTTCCCGCGGAACATCCGGCCGCAGAGGGCAGCGCCACCAAGTTGCCGAAGCGTCCCAACAACAACTACAACCCCTGTAAATAACCACAGCGGAGGAGCCCACAGCGCACATAGCGGATGAAGTAAATAGAAGAGGGCTTTCCTGACAGCGTGTCACGCCCAGACAAAGCAGGCCGTCGGCCCAAAGTTGTGGAAGCTTTTCAGAGCTCAGAAGAGCGAGAATCAAGTTACTGTCGAACACTAAATTCGACTCCACGTCACGAACCCCTAGCACGCAAAAAGTCCCTTCCCTGAGCACTAATTTCCCCGTTGTGCGAAGCCTCGAACCCAAATCACGTGCGCCCCCTGCCGACAAACTATCTAACCCGTAGTGCAGTCTTGCTCCGCCAGAGGGCAACACAGCATTTAACAAGTTGCGTGGTCGACCAAAATCGATATAAAATTCCCACTGGCGGTTCTCACACACTCGCAGTCTGCGCACCAACACACACGCAGCGGCAGAGCTGCTACTTGCACTGCTTGCCACGACTGCCGAACGACGCGATTGGTCGTCGCCATAGCAACCGACGGCCATGCGCTCGCGAGCTAAGCGAGGAACGAGATGAGCGCGTTAGTGTGCGTCCGTTAGCGGCCATGTTGGAGGAACGCCGTGCCGTCTTTGTTCTTGCTGTGTTCATTTTACTCGCGTGTGCGATAGTGTGTGTAGAGATGGGCGTCCTATCCACGCACGCACACATCTGTACGCAGTCAGCGTTTCGGTAGAACAGATTCGCCTGCTTCACTGCAGACTCGGCGGATTCCACTTCGGAATTTTGCATTTCAATTTTGGAATTTTAATTGAGGGCCCTCGCCCCGATATTTTCTGGCGTAACGAGTCTGCTGAAGAACCCGATTCCTCAATCCTTCTGCTCCGTCGTTGGGCGGCGGGCAAATGAGTCAAGCGACGGCCTGGAATAGGTCGAGGAAGACGACTTGATTGCATCCAGCACTCTGGCGGTTCAAGCACACACGTCGGCAGTGGACACTGCACGGCGTGGCGCCGAATATGCTCGCCATCGGCCTCAGGTTTGAGTGCTCGCGTTTCAGACTACAAAGTTTCGTCGATAAAGATATCGCTCCGAACTTACAAAATGGAGAGATCGAGTGACTCAAAGACTCTTCGATTGGAATAAAAATTAAGCGAGCTTCACATGCACGACGGCGCTCAGCGCTGCCGGCGAAGGCTGTCGAAGAGCCGTCCCATAAATTCGTCATGTTTATGCCGATGGCCCTGATAGCAACCACGATGACGACGACAACAACACAGACACATTATTGAAATAACAACATCAAAGGAAATGAAAGCAAAGCAGAACCACGGAAAATCAAGTTTTCAGCGGCGACCGGGCACAGACAGCCCCACGAACAACAACGAGAACAACGCAGCGGAAAACATGTTCCGACTGTGGAAACACATGCGACGGCGAAGCAGTCGCCTCAGCCACCAACAGGAACACTTGAACCCGGCTGAGCCAACGGCCTCCAATCCCTGCATTTCGAGCAATTACGAGGCCAGCGAAAGCACTCCGGCCTCCTCTCGAGCGGATTTCCCGATCCACTCCCGCCAGTCGCGCTTCCGACGGCCACCGCCGCCGCTGCGTCTGGCCCGACCGCGCGTGGGCCCGGGCATCCTGAGCGGCCCATAAATCGCGCTCGCATTAAAAAGCCGTAAAACCCAGACGCACCTGATGTTGTTGTTGTTACTGTTGTTACGGCTGCTCTGTCATTGCTTCTGGTGTTGTAGCTCCATTGTTGTTGCTCTTGTCGTCGACATTAAAATCATTATTGTTTTATGGCGCCGATTATTTCTACGCCCGCAGCCCTGGTGCCGCCACCTCTGGCACGAGAGCTCCAACCGCTTCAATTTCGCGCCTCACCGCCCGGCCGAGGCGTTCCTGGTGATCGATGACCTTTGCCCCAGCCCAGCCGGCGTAATTGGGACAACGACACCCTAATCACTATCGATGGTCACAAACAGGCCAGTGGGAGAGAATCCCGGCGCTGTGTCAGGACAGTGACCTGCTGGAAAGGGGCGGGCAGTCGGCGGGGCGGATGCGGACTGAATCTGTGCGAACCTCGCGGTCGTTTTATGGGCGTCGAACGGCAACTATTGACGCCACAGCAACGTGAGCGAGACCTCCCACGACCAACAACAACGAACAACAACCACGACCGCAAAACCCGCCACGAATTCATCGTTGAACAGCGCAATAAACAAATTGATTGTACGTCACTGTGCCGTCCACAGTGGGGCAAACGCAGACGCGCATAAAAGTGTTTTATGGGGCTTTAATGAGCGCCCAGTGCCTTCGCCTCCGCCTGTGCCTCTGCCTCCGCCACTGACTTCGGCAACGGCTCCCCTCAGCAGTTCGCAGTCGTCTTGTCCCAGTTACTGTCGCTGCGGTGGAATTTTACGGCCCGAGAGCGAGCTGGCGGGCGCGGAGCCCTAGGCGCACCATATGTAGCGGCAGCGGACTGCGTTGGGGCAGGTCCGGGTCCCGATGTAGGCCAGCGCTCACTACGCCGACGATGGGCGCTCCGAGTCAATGTCAAGGTGACGCGACCCGACTCGCAGCTACGCGGCGTCGCCAGCACATAGGAGGGGCACCAGAGCCGGGCCGGAAGCAGAGACCGTCAGTCCTCATGGCACGGCTATGGCTCCTCATCGATGCCCTATTTCGATTGAATCTCCATGCAAGACACACCGTATTCCCCAAGCCCACGAGTCCCTCGCACATTTCCTCAGAGCAGTCGCTGCCTGTCGTCGTTCAGAAGGCTTGCGCTTTATTATTTTCCCATTTTCCCTCTTCCCACCGAGATGGCCCAGCGTCCCCAGGTCGCACCTGTCTGCCGCAGCATGTGTCAACCTGGTCGCCGCAGACACCTCGCAGACGCCAGCCTCTGGGCCTCAGACCCCGGACGACGATATAAATCATGGTTATTAGTCTTTATCTCATTAAACGACGTTAAGTGCTGCCGACTCGGGCGCTCGTAAAACACCGCCGTTCCGTTCCGTTCCCCTCCCTTCCACCCGCTGTCGCGTCCCCCGCCCGCCGCCGACTTCCCAGCGGTCGTTGGCGCTTTTGGGCTTTCTTTTGCTTTACGAGGCTTTCGCTGTTTTATGCGCTTGCCTTGCGTTGCTGTTAGGATCGTTGTTGTTCTTGTTGTTGCTTCAATTCAGTTGTAGCTGGTTTTATGAATGAGTCTTTATGGCAGTCTGTCTGAAGAGCCGGATCCGTCGGAGGGAGCCCCACTTCCGAATGGACCCGCAGACAAGTGCGGCGAATCGATGCTCGTCGAAGACCTGTTGCGGCACACGATCGCCCAGGCCCCACCACGTCTCAGGTCGTGGTCGTGGACGTTCGTCGGAGCCACCGCGGCCGGTGGCAGAGCCGAGGAGTCTCGTTTTATGTCCGCGCCGTAAACGCGAGTCGGTCCGCGATGCAAACAAACATCGTGAAGAGAGGCGACAGGGGTTGGCGGTCCTTGGCGCGGCGCACACAGCCGGCTCTCGAATGAGGGGCCATTAACACGCTCGTCTGACGCCCTTCTCCACGCGCGACGCCGCGCCACTGCGTGACCCACTTTCGGGGACGTCTGAGCGAGACTCTTAATTGAATTAAATTCTGCGGCCGCAGCTGTGGAGTAATCGGGCCTCCATTAACAGCAACAACACAGCCAATTAAAACTCGCCAAATTGCGCCGCCCGGCGACGACTAGACGGCTGCAGGTGCCGAGCTTGAGGCACACGTGGGGTGAGGTCGGCACCGCTTGCCCGACTGGCTCCTTCGAATATGGGTCCTATGCAGATCGGGTTCAATCCGGATCCCACGAACGATAGACCTGAAATTGACGGGAAATGCCGCCCCTCCATTCACTGGCCCGCCCCTCATCACAAATGCACGGCCATGGACCCCGAACCTGCCTCGGGCCCAACTTCGATGAATGTGGCCGGCTCATTGAAATTCCATTCCATCCTATTCGAATCTGACGTTTTTGTTGGCCACCTTGACAAATGCCCCGACATGCTCCCTGCCTGCCAGGTTCCTCTTTCTATTCTTCTCCTGGTTTCCCTTGTTGTTGCCCCGTCGCCCTCGCGCCGTCGTGCCCAAGATTGCTGCTAGGTACGCGGACAACTTCCCTTCCTCCTCCAATCGTGATTCATAAGCAGTTTGTATCGATGGCCGGTGATGGTTGCTGAACTTGTTGTTGTCGGTGTTGTTGCCTGTTGTGTGTTGTGTGTGTTTCTGAATACCACGATATCGCTTTTGTCTGCCGTTTCATCCGTGCATTTGCCTGCCAGTCTTTGAATATTTCCATGAACGTTTTATTGTCTCTGTTCCCTCTGAGCGACAGCCCAATAAATTGGTCTCGATGGGACGAGCTTTTGTTTCAGACAAACGCGCTTCGGAAGTCCTCGTAATTTATTGCAGGGGCTCCACCATTCACTCTGGCAGGTCTCACAGAGGCTTGTCCTCCCAGCTCCTACGCGCTCCTCCCTCCCGAAGCCTCCTCGAACGACGATCTTGCCGAAGGAGTCATACGAAGCTGGAAGGAGCCATAGATTAATCTGCAATGTCCTCGCGAAAGGGCGGGTTCTCGTGGAACTGCTCCCACGGGAGAATCTTTCAGTTATTTCGGTCTGCTCGCCGGGCTTAATTTGTTGAAACAACTCGCCACCACCGCACCCCTGCCCGCGTAGTGGATTTAATTCCTCGGGTCTGACGTCATTACGGGGCGATTCCGAGCAGATGCGGGACGTTGCCATCGGAGATCGCTGCTGCTGGTGCCAACGGAGATGTTGACGGAAGTGTTTGCTAAGGTCTCCGGACGACTGCAGAGTCGTCAGATGGCGGGCAGGCAGTCCTAATTCCAGGAACGTGTTCCTTGACAAGTAATAATTTCCACTCCAGACCCCGGGGCGGGCGGCGCATGCTGAACCCTTCTTCGGCGCCCAGTGGCCCCGCAAACGGAAGCATTCAAAACATTCGTTCGCCATTTCGCTGATGTGGCTCCTGCCCCCGCCTCCAAGGTGCTGGGAATGGCGTACGGAAGAGGAAGCTGCATTTAATTTGGGACCCGTTGTTAATTCACCAGCAACAGCGGCAACCGTAGAACAAAAGTAGCCACAACAACGGTCGCAAGCGACGATGGGGCGAAGACATTGTAGGAATTGCAGTCAGCAGCCAGCAGCCGGCAACAACAACGTCTTCGGCAGACTCGAATGTTTGTTAATCAGTCCCAGACCAGGAGAAAAAACACTGTAACGAAATTACACAGACACAAATCCAACAACACGACAAGAACAACAGCAGCAGACATCGTTAATTGGTCCATTCGACGCTCCTCGTGCGGAGAAACCGCTCTCGGGCACAAGGCAAACTACTGGGGGAATTTAATTTGAGGCCACTGGACTCAGGTGAGCACTGGAACCACTACTTGTAGAGGAGAATTACACTTTTATTCCGCAAGAAGGTTTGATAATAGTACCTAGCAACATCAAGAAAACAACGCGAAGATTTTCAGTTCAGAAATCGTATTAAATCATGAGCCGGATATATGTATTAATTTTACTTAATTTATACTAATTTAGAAAGCTTGTTTACGGATCTTGAACTGAAACTGAATCAGGAATTCTTAGTAAAGTAAATACTTTTAATAGTTTCGAAATAATAATTAACTTCGAACACAATCGAAAAAAGCGCAAGGTAGAAGGTTTTTGCAGCTGCGAACTGCCAAGCAGTTTGGCTTCGCCCATCAGCTGACCCCAGATAAGGCAGAGCAGTTTCTCATCTCGCCACGCAACTGTCGGCAGCGGCAGCGGCAGCGGGTCGGGGCACCAACTCTTCTACCATCCGAATGGTAGGGAAAAACGAGCATCGAAAAAATCCCAGACAGATATTTTAATAAAATATTCATTTCAGTGGCGTGCAAGCCCCGCAATGCCCGTTCGGGATAATTAATGGCTGATGTGAGCGCAGGGGAGGGAGCGAGTCCTTGTGCGCATTTGGGACGGAATGTGTGCAAAATGGTGGCACAAATGGGGCCGGCTACCTGACTGGCGGGCGAGCAGGACGAGGACAACCACCACCGACAGGACATCATCCCCTCAGATCAAAGGATGCCGTCGCCGCGAGAGCGTGGAGGGATGAGCACAGCACTCGAGGCTGCTGCGACGGGAAAGTTAATGAGACGCGTCATTTGAACGGGCGCCTTTCTCGAAGGCGTGATATTCAAATTCGGAATCCAGCCATCCACCCACCTCCGCTGTCGCGCCCCGCAACTACACGCTTTTCCACTCCGCGCGGAAACTTTTCCATTAACGCTCCGATGCTTCTGATGCCAGCCACGATTTCCAATTTGGCCATCAAATTATCGGCATCAGACAATGGCGGCGACGTGGCGGGACCGCGGGTGGCGGACCCAGGAGTTTGCATCGCGCTGCAACCGCGACTTGTGGCTGCCTAGTTACGAGGACTTAAGTGGTTGCCACATTAGCTCCCGGCAGCTCCTCCTCCGCCGTCGGCGCCGCCACCGTCTCGTTGATGGCTGCTGCGTCATTATTTATGATTAGCGAATGACACGCGGGAGCGTGGGAGGTGTGAGGAGTGGTTGGGGTTGGAAACCGGAGTTTACTTGGCTGGCAAATCCCTGCATTTTGAGTGCTTCATCAGAGTTGTGATGAAACTGGAAAGGAACTGGAGTTCGAGTAGGGTGGGGGAGGTGTCTGGGGATTTTCGCAAGCTCCTCGCAAATTAGAAACTTAATTGGGGCTTCGGTGGATACGAATGGGCAGGGGCGAGCGTTTTCGATAGCGAACCGCCATTGAATCTACTCTGAAGGGAAGATCCCCAACAGCGATGAATTTTATTTGGAAAACATTGAACGAAAATTTTACAAATTCCTGCAAAACGATGACCTATGCGGAACTTATTTGTAGAATTGAGTAAGCTTCGTTTAACCGAGCCCATACGCCGCACATCCACGTGGCGTGTTGAATGAACTTCTTCCAAGTCTACAGGCATTCGTTCGAGAACTGCCTCACCCTGTATCATACCACAATTGTAAACAAACGCACTCATCCTCACTCTCTTCCCACCAAAGAGAGGGACAGAGAGGACGGCCCGCTCTCTTCCCACGGTTTGGGAGGCTTCTCTTCTCCGCGAAGCTCTCTTTGACTCGCAACAAGCTCTTCGTCGCAACAGAGACTCTCTTCGGAGGGCAGTGGCAGTGGACGGAAAGGAGTGCGAGGCGGTCGGCGGGGGGACGAGCGAGACACAGAGTAAATAATGAACTGTGGGGGTTGGAAACGCGTGATTATTCAGTTCTTTTTATCGATTTACGAAACATCGCAACGTGGACTTGTTGAGATTTTCTACAAAAACAATTTCCAATTTGGAGACAAACAACAACTAAAGGAAATGTCTAATTAAGAACCCGGCCAAAACGACGACGGCATCGAATAAAATCAATAGATCCAACCAGAGGAGAATCAGAGGGAGTCGCAAATGTGAACTCCTGACAGGATTTCGGGCGATCCCCAGAGGTTCAGATCACAAGGTAGCAGCCAGAAAAATGTAGTGGGGAGAATCAATCTGAACACCGCTGGGAGGGAAGGGCCGAGGCGAAGCGAAGAACAAATCGAAGCGAAGACGCCCGAAAGTTAGGGGAGCGGGAGGGAAACTGTTTACGTGACATGAGCCCGAAATAACTTGATTAGTGTTGCATGTGTCTGGACGGAATCGGAGTGTTAACAACAATGGCCGCACAATTGGTCAACATTTGACAGCTGAGGAGTTATTTCTGTAGCTACTCGTCCGTGGTTCGGCTGTGGCTTGGCTGTCTCGGCATTGGACACAGAACACGAACACCGAATGAAACTCCAAATCAACACGGACGAGACACATTTGCTGTGAGCAGATTTCGAAATGAACGACGTCGGTACAGGGTGACGACCTCCGCACCTTGCTCTCCAGTCGAAGCCCCTCCGCCGTTCTTGGGCTCGAACGTCTTGCTCTCCGTGTGCTTCTTGTACTTGGTGTACGAACAGGCCGCTCCAACTTCGAGTGAGTTGCTGGGGGCCTGGGAGCATGACGTCAAGGCGCCTCGAGGGTTTCTCGCCAAGTTCTGTAAATTTTCTTCAAGTCTGTGATCGGATCTCCCACCACGAAATAGTTGCCGCTGTCGACGCCGTAGGTGGGAGAGGGGAATCCACACTACGAAAGCGATCCGAGTGGAAATTCTCAGCTATTTTATTATGCGAAGCAATTTTTCGTCCCAATTATTTTGGATGGATTTCGGGCGCAGTGCGAATTCACAAGCAGAACTGGGCACAATCAACCGCCCTGACTTCTGCCTGTTGGGTAGAGTCCATTTGTCGAATTCGTGAGGGTGAGGGCAAATGGTCGTTGGTTGGCAAAGACACGAAAGGTCTCCACGTGGGCGAGGGTCAAAGACAATCGCATTTAATTTAATCTGACTCGGCCGAGAATTCGCATGCGATCCTTGCGGAATCATGCAAACTGCCCAGACTCCGGCAGTACTATTAGGACTTGCACGAACGTGGGCCGTCAGACACAAGGCGCATACCGAACAGCCCCGGAAGCCCATCCCCGCTCAGTGATAGTGCGATTTTTACAGCGCTGTGGAAATGCTTTTATAATTGGATCGAACTTTTCCCCACCGTCAATAGGCCATCCATTGAAATTAATATATTTATAATTGGACTAGATCCATTCATCTTATCATTGCTCCCAAAGGCCTTTTTGGCGCGGTTCCAACTCCCGGCACCACATATTTTCGTCTATTTTGGGCAGAGATACGTCGTAATTCGCGACAAGTCCCGACTTCGAGATTCCACCAAATATCAGAATTTATTCCCGTCGATATGCCTGCATTGCTGCCCGTAGCTATTGGCAGGACATGGCATCAGTCGCCCACTGCCACGATTACTTTCGGCTCCAGACGATACCACTTGGACCATGGCCATCTTCACTCCTTTCCCACACACATCCGACTAATTGCCCAAGGTCGCTGGAAGAGTGTGTCGCACGCCAGAGAGTCTTCGAAGGACCATAAAAACCACACCGGGACAACAACGACGAAGTCTCGGAGGCTGAGACACCATCTCTTGTCCACACCACTCCTCGCATCTCGCTACTCACTCCCCGCATCCCGCATCCCGCACCCGCGGAGAAAACACCATAAAAATCCGCCAGACGACCTTGTAAAGCAGTAAAATTTTTTAATGACTCTCACTTTTTACGACTCACACTCATTGTACAGTGTGGCTCGGGTCTATGCGACGCCGAAAGAGCGATGCGCCAAAGCGAATGCGACCACTCGGATTGGGCCCACTGTGCCCACTGTCGTGCATGCAAAATACGCGACCATTCGACGCCCGGACCCAAGAAGGCCCGAGTTGGGCATCTCTGCGTTGGTCCGAGCGACTCGCTCATCCCACCATCCCACTACCAGTCTTTTACGGCCTCTTATTGTCGTGTCGCCGACTCCCGCGTACTCTTGTGGCAACCCTGCGCGAAACATAACGCAAGTGGGTCTGCGTCGTCCGCTTTTTATTGCTGTATGAGGCTCGTTTAGCGTTTACGGCCGCCGATGGCTCGCCGTAGAGGGAAGGGTAGGACAGGGCGAGGTCCAGCCCGGCGACCGTGGAAACTAGGTGAGTGACATTGAAATCGCCGGGACGAGGAACACATTCGGCTTTTCAACTCGTTCATTCGAATTCGGTTGTTCTGTCGTTTTTTCATTTTTACGGCCTTCGATTGCTCGGAACTGGACTCCGCCATCCGGGCGGCGATTCAGGCAGCCTGGCCGCGGTCGGAAATTCGTCTACGGGAATCTTCGGAGTCCCTTCGCCTCGTCGACGTCGTATGGCCTTTTCCGTAACCCTTCCCGTAGTTAGTGTTACGTTGACATGGTTCCACTAGATTGCCGAGAACACGAGGTGATTAAAAACGCCTTCACGACGACTTTTGCCAACCTTCCACGCCAGCCGGGCAATTAGATGCGACCCATAAAAGGCACCCGGCAGGCAGGGCCACGTCTCAGGACGGCAAAGGGTTCTGCTCTCGGCGGCGGAAAGTGTTAAAAATTAATGACCTTCGACGCACATTCATAAGCCCAAGGTTGAGTTGCTAAACGGCCGCATTAGCCGCAGTTTCAGTTTCACTTGGAACCGAGTGTTCTCGGAGGAGTTTCAGACACCACTTACCGTCGCGCTCCGAGCGTCGCAGCCTGCAAAGAGAAAGGAAAGCTTCTTAGAATTCGCACACACATTCCTACTCCAACAACATTCATCGCGACCCGCTCCACTCGCTGTCCGAGCCCAGCTAGGTTCGCTCCATAAGCCCAGCTAAATGAGGCGCAAATTCGCCACGCCTAATGACAGTGTCGTCTGTCAACTGCCCATAAATTCAGTGTTCGATTCGGAAGCCCCGCCGACGCCGGCTTCTGCACCGATTTACGACTCCCCAACACGCCAGTCGGCGCTGTGTCTCCCGCAATCGGAGCTGACGTTTGTATTAATGACCCCAGGGCCGGGTCGTCCTTTGCGGAGGCGCGCGGCCCGCGGCCCGCCCAGTGCGTTTCGTTCTTGGGGTAATTGCCGGATTTGCACCCATTCGACGAATTGCGAGGCGCAGGTTTCCCGACCCCACTCACATGGCCGCTAAGTGGCGAACCATGGCACCATGGGAATTCACCACTCCATGCAGGGACACGCCACTCACCGACGGACACCTCGGTGCACTTGGAAGCGGAGAGAGACGGGATAGGGACAGACCTTCCCAGATCCGCGTGCCCGCTCTGCTGCTGCGAAATCGAAAGCTTTTGGCGGAGTTCGCGCCAGCTGCCCCGCGCCAACTACGGGCCACATAAACCACGCGGCGCCTAATGGCGCACAGCCCGGCCGTTGGTCGATGGACGTGGCTTGGACCGCACCGGACGCCGAGCGGCGACATTTTCTCCTCCGCTTAATTCAACTTTTTCTTTATTAAAATTAAAGCTGCATAAATAAAAATATTTATATTCGATCGGACAGACAGCGGCGACACTCGGCGCGGACGCAGAGCGGAGCAGAGCTGTCGGCGTCAGTCATGTCGATGTAACTTTTATGCAAATCTTCGTAATGGCCGCCGTCTGCCGCCAGCGTTCGGCGGCCAGATCCGAGTCCTCCGCTCCGTCCAGTATGCCCTTCGCCTCCCGGTTCGCGTTTCAACCAAGTGAATTCATTTCGCATTTAATTCACAAATAAAGTATTTAACTTAATTCATGCGCGTAAAACACGAGAATTTATAAAACGCGAACCAGAGGCGAGCGCTAGGGATATCGGTGAGTCCGAGGACGTCCGAGGGAACCCGGAGGAAATTATCAGCGCTTAATATTATTTGTGTGTCATGCGAACTCGCGCCGCTGCCCTCCGTTGACGCGAACTGTGCGAGCGGCTCCGCAGTGCAGCCGTTGTGTCGACGCTCCATTCGCCGCCCGCCTGTCTGCGTGTCTGCCGTCGTCCTACTGGCGGTTTGCGCCCCGGTGACGCCATGTTCAACAGCTCATTATCTGTACTTGCATCCTACTCCGTCGGACATTGGATTAAGCGAGACTCCCGGACCATGCCGGCCTGCTCGGCGGCAATTAACATGTTGAATTTATATATTTGTTTGTGCGCGCGGATTAGTGTTCTTCGTCGGCCTAATGGAGGAGGAAGCCGCGGCGGCATGGCTCCATTAAGAGTTCCTTGTCCCTGCGCTGCTCCGACTCCTTGGGAGACTCCGCTGGCCCACCAGGTGGCTCCGATGGCTACGGGGCATTGGCCCCCTCCATCAATTCGCAAACTTTCGGATCCGCAGCTCGGCATTGGCCCGAGGCGGCTTTTTGAAACTCTTGAGCGACAGACTCTTGACTCTGGATTCGCGTAGCCTGCTCCTCGCTCCCGACTCCTGAGGAGCAATGGGTCCCGATCCAAGAACTTCTCGAACAGATGTCGCTGCAGACCGTGTGCAACGTGTGCGTTAATAAAGCCACAACTCGGAGGGACGGGTGGGGTGGCGGCAGATGGAGCCATTGAAAGTTTGGCAAGTGTGGACGAAGTTCGGGCACAGGCACAGACGGACCAGACACCAGACACCCAGAGAGACATCTACCAGATAGACGAACGCCAATCAGAGGGAAAATTCATTATGTTTATTGCTGTGAAAGCGAACAAGAAACGGATGCCGAAGAGGAAGAGGAGTCCAATAAAATGGTGTTCGCAACAAGAATAAAACCGGAGCGAGGTCTGCTCGGGGAATAAACCCGGCCACGCATCCGAGATGCGAGGCGTCCTCGAATCCTTCGCACAACTTCGTCCAAATCCAAAGTTCGTTCGAACTTCTTGCCTCCGATTGTCTTTGTTGCTTCCGACAACGCTGCTCCTCCTCGATGTCATCGGTGTCGTCGTTGTGGGTGTTGTTGTTGTTATTATGGCCGTTGTTGCTGTGTATTGCACTTTGCAAAAATTATATTACTTTCGTCTTGGATCGTCGTCGCTGCTGCTGCTGTGCTTTTAGTTTCGGTGTTGATTAGTATTAGTTTTGTTGGTTCCCTTATTGCTGGGACGATTCCCTTCGCGCCCCCACTACCAATATCACAATGCTGTTTTTGTCGTTGTTGTTGTTGTCGTCGTCGTAACACGTGGCTGAGGATGGGCTGTTGGTGCGGTCAGCGATTGTGCGATGAGGTGGCGCCAGGCGGGGGCAGTTGGAGGAGAGACATGGAGATGGGATGGAGCTCATAGGGAGGGTCGAATCGCTTCGAGGACCGCGATAGTGCTGGAATAATTCTAAAGGCCAGTGGATCCAGGATGAGTGGTATAAACACTGCTGCACTTGGCCCCTCCTTAAAGTTCATCTACGGATCCCACTTTAGCACTGCCGGGTTGCTGCGAGATCCGTAAGTCGATGCATCGCCCGCGTGACGTGCTCTTCCTGTTCCTCTTCCCCCACTCCACCTGGGCTTTAATATTTAACGTGTGAAATCCCTCGCCTTCGCCACTTCCCGGCAGCCGTATGCGGCAGAGCGGGGCGTGAGAGGCGCGGTGGAAGTGGGAAAGAGAAATACAGCAAGGAGCATTATTAGATATAGAAATATTATGTCTTCGTTGGCTCGCGGCCTCTGCACCCTGCAGCCGGCGTAGCCGAACCCAACTCGATCCCGGGATCGGGGAGCGTAGAAGGCGAACATCGGAGTAGAGGGTGCAATGAAATGATAGCCTTGGCGACCGACGGTAGAGTCGCGTTTGTTGTTCTGTGTCCTCGTTGTTGCTGCTCGTGACTCAAACTTATTTATGGCCAACAGAAACAATGATGGCGGCAACAACAACGAGACCCGGCAGCCCGTCCCTATCTGTGGAGCGGCTTCCCTGGTCCCACGGTGACGCTTCTCTCGCTGATGTCAACCGAGGGATGAGAAAAAACAACAACAACAAAAACAACAGCATCTATGATAAAAACAAAGCATTCGAACAGAAAACAAATACAAAACATCAGCATGTGTGTTGTTGTTCTTTGTTTATTAGCAATTGTTTGCGCCATCCGCCAGCAGATGGCGGCGAGGGCGGGCGGCGTAGGTGGTTCTGGTGGGCGGCAGCAGACAAACAAGTGCCGAAAATAGCGACGGAGCCGAGCAGATCCGAGCAAACGTTCATGGCTTAATATCAGAAGTGCAACAACAACAACAAGAGCCAGGACGACCGTTCACCGCACCCTCCTCTCCTCCTGCCCAGTCGGTGGGCTCCGGCGCAAAACAGTGCCAGACCCTCCGAGGACCAGGCGCAAGTTGAACAAACGACTGCGACAGCGACAGCGATGGCCCCGTCCCCTGATCTCCCACTCATTCTAGCTGATTCTGGGCGCGGGGATCCGAAAAAGGGCCAGAGACAACGCCAGCTACGTGCTGGCGTGGGAAGCGTCTGGGGATGCCTGCTTCCAATTTGACGGACGCAGCCGAACTCCTCCATTTGTCGTCCTTAGGAAGCTGGAAGCCCAGAGGAACCTTTCGAGGACACAGCCCACGTCCCGCGCTACGAAGGGGTGGCATCCGAAATGAAAGTGTAGAAACGATGGTCGGCACAGTACGCGGACCGGGCGTCAAACAACCGGCCACTCGTCGTCCTCCCCTCCACGGTCAATTCGATAGTGGCAGCAATTAACGCCTCTGACTCGTCTAAGTGGCCGCGATTCGCTTCCATTTAAATGCCCGACGGATCCAATCCACTCCAGTTACAAATTGAACAATTTATTTATTTTTCATCCGACCCCTGCCGCTCCCCTTGCGTCCTCGTGGCTCTCGGTATCGCTCACTCTTTCGCTCCTGGCTTCAATTAAATTCCCGCTTCATGTCATGCAATTTAGCACTGAGCGGGCTCTTTTCGTTGTTGGAAATGCTGTTGCTGTCGCTGATGTTGCTATTGCTATTGCCGTTACTGTGGATAGCTGTTCAAGTACTTAATTATGGTCGTCCAAGTTGTTATTATTGTTGTTGCCATAATACTCGGTTGTTAGTGATTTTTGTCGTCATTGTTGTAACGTCGTGAATTTTGTTGTTGCCATTAACGAGCCACTCGCAACGTTTTAATTAAAAACTTGTTCCAGCCCGTGTCTATTTGTCGCCGGCACCCGCACCCGCACCCGCACCCGCTTCTGCATCTCTTGGCCTGAGAGTTCGTGCGTGTGGGCCCAGGTCTGTCCTGGGCCGGCTGCTGGGAGCGCAATTGAGTTGCACGCCGCGGTAGGTCGTCGCGACCTCGGCTCCAGTGCAGACGTCCGCGTAGAGGGGTGCTGACTCCATTGCCGACGACGACGTCTGCCTTCGGTCTCCGTCCCGCCTCAATTGGAACGCCCCTGGCCCCCACTCTGCAATGGAAGAGCGTCTTTAAGAAGTTCTCTCGCCCAGCATTGCCCCCAAGGATCACGAAATTCAGTTCGACCCATACACCGATCCCTCAGTCCGTGGAGAGCCGACGGCGAAACCCGTCGCCAGGGTGGTGGCCGACCTCTCGGAGCAACCAGTCGGGGTTAAGTGGTGGCTGTTCGCCTGCCTCGCATAGTCGAGAGGTTCGCGTCTCCAGCCGCACGGTGGCGGCGCGACGGGCCTGCGAAGTGCTCGGCATGACGGGCAGCGACCAAGTGCGGCCGCTCGGAGCCGGCTGTTGGTGTGGTGGTGCCGTCGGGCTGTCGTGGTGTGCGTGACTGCGGCAGCGCGCTCCCACACACCCGCACTCTGCACACCAACTCAGCGACGAGGCCGGACACGCCTGGCGAGCACAGGCAGGCCAGACCCGCTCTCTCTCGACACGGGCGCGACAGAGAGCGAGAGTGCGTGCGAGCGAGAACGCAGGGCGGCGCACAGTTAAAGTATCTGCAGATAAATCCAACATGGCCGCCGCAGAGACACCTCGAGATGAGGTGGGCGCAACGGCCTCTGGCGGGAAACCGCGGTACCGCCGGATGCTGCGCGCGCATCGATGCCGTCGACCTCAGGGGCGCCCGCGGGGCTGATAAGAAGAAGTCTGGCTACGGTCCGTGCCGCCGACGACGAGTTGTGGATGCTGGTTGGACTGGCGTGCGGTTGTTGTTGGCTTCCCATTAGACGGCGGCAGGGCGTGTCGTAGTTCGCCTGGAAGCCGCCAGGTGCGAAACTGAATGTCCGCCGCCTCGTGCCTGCCTCGGCCACGGGCGATTGAGCCATCCAGATAAGCGAATCTTCCGCTGAGCCTAATTGGACTTCCCTTTCCGTTGTCCCTACACCGCGGTGACTCCCACGGCATCCGTTACAGAGTCGTTGCCTGATTGAACGAAGAGTTGTCGACCCCTGCGGAGCAGACCTCGTGTCTGCCTCACTGAATTCCGAAAAGCCAAACTACTGCCCCGAAAGTCGCCCCGCGACCACAGAATTCGATCGGAACCGTCGAAATGCACTCCAGTTTTAGAGAACTTCGAGGTCGGCTGTTCCTGGTGGCTCCGCACAGGCGAACCAGGGACCCTTTCCGCTTGAATAATGGACGTCTGGTGCCACGAACGGCTGATGCCGAGACCTCCATCTACCTGCGCCGGAGGAGGGGGCCGGGGACCCTGGTGCCCGGTCGAGCCGGTTCAATGCCGGCATCAGAATCGATATCACTTAAGACAATGGATCCGCGGACGTCTAAATCAGGAGGGCGGCGCAATCTCCATAATTCACGCCGCGGATTAAGAGCTGTGCCCGCCGTAAGTCATGGCGCGGCCCAAACTCTGGCACTCGCGTCGGGTTCAGCGCAGGGAGGGCGGGCGTCCCAGACGGCTCGGTGGCGATGGCGGCGGGCATTCATTAACTCCGAGGCGGCTGCGTCTCCAGGCGACCCAATGAAAGCGGGCCGCAATGACCGGCGCGCGGGGCGAAGTGGCGGGCGTCAAAGTCTGGGGCGCACAAATCATGCGGCCGAGGAGTGGAAGAATGAGAAGTAGCGGCAGCATCGGTTTAAATAGACGGGTATTTATGGGGACCACAATCCACGGCGAGCTTGCCGCGAGCAGGAGGTGCCTCAGGAGCGCGGAGGGAGGACGGGCGGTGGCCACACGTTGTGATGAACCGCAGCAAATTGACTCCACTTTCGTCAAATGCTAAAAAATGTATTTTCTTTCTCTCTGCTCCCCCCATAATGGCTGCTGGGGATGTAGTTGTAGTTGTTGTTGTTGTCGCGCTTGCTTCCGTGTTGTTCTTGTTGTTGGCCGTGCCACGCAAGAGTGCGGATGCGGTGCCAAACCGCGCTGCCAGCGCACGTATCTATTCGGGACTATCTTGGCAATCTGCCATCATTCGAAATGAATCCCCCGGATCAATCTCGATGGCTCCCCGCTGCTGGCCGGGCTCCGGAGGACGGCGCATTCCAGTGCTCCGGAGCCACTGAGCTGCTAGTGGCTCCACTGCATGCCAACGAGCTCGGCTGGCGTTGGTTCCTCGGCCAGGAGGGGCGAGGCGCACGGGAAACTTTGATTGGCAGAACCGTGGCACAGTGGGACAACCTCAGTTGGGACCACTTCCAGAATACGCCAGCAGAAGATGGGGAATGAATCAGAAATACCAGATGTAGTCAAGTCCCCTACGACATGAGTCTTTCCACTGCTGATGGGAGCTATTTGGTGCGGCTCGAACGAACTCCTCGTCTCCTGAGGTCCACTGTGCGTGGCGCCAAGCTGGGTGCCGTGGCGAGCCGCTCAGCCGAGACCGCGCGGAAATCAACATCCCGCCAGGGAGGGACGCGGTCGGCGAACGGAGCTGCGCCAAAACTAATCAGTTGGCGCGCAACTACGATTCATTTGGCGCGGGCACTGAGGGGACCGCACGAAATCAGAAAAATAAGGAGGAACCATGAAAGTTTTTAATTAAATTAATTAACTGGAAGCACACCAGTACGCTGGAAGGCGAGGACCTCGCGAAGGCGGCGCAGACACGGAAATCAGAGTGGGAGGGGAGCGCTTAATCGGTTTGTTGACATGGAGTCCCGGTATTTACATTAGTTTTATTGGAGTTCGAACCGATTCACAAACAAACACCAGTTCGTTTACGCCCCGACGAACCTTATCTGCTCCGAGGAGAGTCGAGAAGTTGAATCAAATCCCACACCGAGTACTTAGCTCCGAGGGAGTTATTTAGATATGAGGGTGCGGGGAGCCGCGCACTAGTTCAGGGAGTTATCAGCGGGAGTAATCCACGGCTCTCGGTCGCCTCCCTCGATCTGTCAACGACCACCGATGGCGCATTTAGAACTTCAGCTATGGCCGAACCGGGTCTGGTTTCAACTCTTTCCGATGGGGATTCGACGGACGTCATTTATAGGAGAGGTGTCAGGGGTCGTGCCGCGCCGGGTCATCTTTTCCTGAACGTCGACGAGTGGCTGCCATGTCCAGTTCGGTTCTCGAATGCCGTTAATCCTTTTCAATGCCGACCCGTTTTTCACTTCGACGACTGCCGTTGCCGAATATCGTTCAAGCTGGGTTCTTTGTATAGACATGCTAACTGACCATAAATCTCAAAGGGGCCTAATTAATTTACATGTTAACGCTGATTTGGAATTAGTCCTTTCTTTCATTCTATTCATTATGCATTAATTGTGTTTGATGATTTATTTAGAAACTGAATTTAAATGGAGTCTGGCTGATCAGATGTACACAGATGCCCCGATAGGAAGGCTTCGAGTAGGCTTCGAATTTCCTGCGCAGACAACGTCCGTCGGGAATCTTCCTGTAGCTCCAGCCTTAGCCTCCCTTCTGCGCATCACCTCGGAACACACGACCATTTTGCCATTTCGCCAGCTCCCGACACAAACACAGCGACACCACACATACACGCCAGCAGCAACGTGGAGGACGAGCGGGCGGCGGGCGTAGTTCGTCGTTCGTCGAGCCACGGCGACCCAAGTAGCCGTGGACCCGGCCGCCGTTCGTGTTTGCGCGCGGAGCATCTTGAATTTAAATTAACCCCATATTGTGCCAGCGCAACAACAACGCCGACGACAGACAACATGAGCAGCAGGCAGCCCGACGATGACGACAACAGCCTCGCCCGCTGCCCGCGCCGTCTCACCAGGTCGCTCGAATCAATGGCCGACCGGCAGGCCGAGTCGCCTGCGAGACAGGGACGGATGCCCGAGAGGCTGCTCGACGTCGGGAGCAAGCGAGCTGGAAGACGTCGCTCCGGTGGCTGCGAGGCTGGTCGGCAGGCATTCCCTGGGTTAACAGTAAATTGGGATTTCGACTGTTGAACTGTATTTTAACCCTTGCCGTGTTGTTGCTGGCACTTCTGCTGACGCTGCTTGTTTGCTGCTCACAGCTGTTTCTCGGCGTGGCTGCCGATTTCCTACAGAATCTTTAATTTCGTCAAACGTTGGGGGTGGGAAGCGCTTAATTGGTTCAACCTGAGTTTAGGCCAACCGACGGCACCCCGTGCGACTCGAATTTACGTCTGTCGGCTTCTAAATTAATTTCGCAAGTTTGATTTCATCCCGAGATATGTGTGTCTGATTCCGGTAAACATCTTCGGAGAGTACTAAATTTCCCATATTCTGGCGAAGGCATTCCTCTACTAAGGTCCTCCCCGGCTCCGAACCTCGTCGACTCGTTTGTATTTTAATTTAGAAATCGGAATCGAAATATGGCACATAAACTCGAACTGCTCTGGCATGAACTCATTGCCCGAGTTCGCTCGCTTGCTCGAACCCAACGCGAATTGGAGTCCGCTGGCACGACCGGGCGAGGCCACGTCATTTCCATCGACAATAAATCTGTCAGTCTCTGCTGCAGTCCTCTTGATCGGTCCCGATTCAGGGCAGCAATTGCATCGCCTCGTTCGTGCAGTTATTCGGAACGCGATTGCATTATGGAGGCCTTCGACTCCGAGCTGGGTGGGCCGGCTGTCTGCTCGGCGACTCATCTCGCCGGTATTGGCAATAAAGCACAAAGAAGCGAATTTTTTAAGACCACAGAATCCAATTATATCAATTATATTTCAAAATAGAGATCCTCGGTGAATAACGCCAAACTGCATCCAAAGACAAGGGGGGAACTCAAAACCCGCCCGCCGCTCGTCCTGCAGATCGTTAAAGGATCCGTTTGCCGTCCTTCCGGAACGCGACCCTCAACACCTGTCGGGAGGCTTCCTCCCACAACAACAACAAGAAGTGTGCGGCAGTAAATTGCGGAAGGAATTACGGAAGCCTCCCTCAAGCCGAGTCGCGCGGACTGCAAAATTATTCAGAAAGTCCGAATTGCTTTAATTAAGACCGAGCCCTCGACCACCGCAGCGCAACCCCACCGTTGGCCGACATCACCGCCCCCCAAGGGGCCCAATTTGTTCTGAAGCTGCCGCCCAACCGACCCGACCCCGTCACTGCGACCTGGGACTCAGGACGCGAATGCAAATAAATCCATTCGCCCAGGGCGGAGCATCTTCGGCGGAGTGGGCAGAGACCGCCGTGTCCACGTTGCCTGTGTCTTCCCAGCAGCTGCGTCGCGCCGTAAACGTTTCAATTAAGCGCGAGTCCTGACCCCGCCCACCTCCAGCGAGAGCGGCTCTAAACTCCGGCACAATTAACTCAATTGAATTAATTAGTTACTTTCAGACAGTGGGCAGAAGAGCGGATTCCGTCGAGGGGTCTGGACTGGCGCCCACTGAGCAGTAGCCCAGACACGCGGCCAGTGGAGCTGGCAGACTCTGGGGAACCCAGACTCGCTCCTCGCTGATCGCGGGCTCTCGGATTGTGCGAGAATTTGAAATTTCCCATGTTGTTGGCAGACAAGTGGCCATAAAAGTTTATTCGCCAGCGACGTTCGCACATGTGACCGAAATTCATAGCGCACTAGAGCCAGGGCCCAGAGCCAGAGCCAGGCGGGCGGCAGTCTGGGCACAGTGGGCCCTAATGCACGAGTGCAGGGCCGTCGCTGTCAGCACTGGGAGGGGTTCCGGTATCGGCATCGGCCCACTGTGCAATCGAAGGCAGACAGTTCGATGTAGGGGCGAACGAATTCGAGGCGAAGAAATAAATTCCCGAAGTGTAACCGCGAAGCGAAAGCTATTAAAGTTCGCGGGTTTATGCGAATCTTATTTGGAGGGAACCGCAATCACCGCGAGATGCTGACGGGGCCCGCCTTAGGGCTGGCGCACGGCCCGGGATGAGGTGGCGTGCAGACGTTAACGCGGCCGTTTGGAGTCAATAATTAATTTTCGCCTGCCTGATTGCAGCGCCACCCAACCACAGCAACAACACCAGCAACACCAACCTAAAAATACAACGACCTCGGCCACAAAGCAATTACAACAACGCAATTACAACAACGATTGGCAGCGAAATGAGTTCCGTCAGCCGATCCGCCCGCTCGTTATTAAATTTCCTGGGCCGGCCCAAGGCGATGCGCAAGGATGTGCCGAACCCATAACAACAACAACGGCATCTAGGCGGAGCATGGGCACAAGAGACACAGACGTACGTGCCTGTGCGTGCGTGTGTGTGTGACTGGGAGTGGGAGTGTGTGGAACATTACGCAACCACATGCAGTTCCACCTCGTTGAGCACTAGTTTCGTGATCAAAATTGGATTCGAGGCGAACGTGTCTGCGCCGGGCGGGCGGCAGGATGGGGTCGGCGAGTGGGCGCGGGCGGTGGAGGCCGGAAGTCGGCCCAAATGAGATAATTCCGACGGTGGATGGAGCGCGCAGGGCTGCGAGGCCTTTTATTAAAAGCCCGAGGGCCCGTCGCTACGTGGGCGGCCTCGGGGGATGTGGAGTGGCGGCACCCCTTCAGCGCCAATTTTACAACCCCTCGCCTGGAACAACAACGTTGGGAGCAAATTTATTAAGAGGGGAATCGCAAAAAAATCAACAACAACAACAACTGTCGCAGCGGAAAAGGAAACGAATCAGACGCAGAACTAAAAAATAAACATAGTCACGTTCGGCGGGAACTGCAGGGCGCCATTTTGCCAGTGCCGTCCGCGGGGGTTGCGCTGGGGCGGGACGAATCGAACGCGCTGTTTTATTCGCAGGTCCACGACGCACACGAGCCCGTACGTGCCGGTCCCTCACCTGCCGACCCGCGCGCCGCTGCCGCAGCAACTTGTTACATGCGTTGCCATTATTTCGACATCGGCTGTTGCCGATATTATGTCGCCCTCGTGCTCGTGTTCCTTGCCGTCGTGGATCCCTCGAATGGCTGATTGCGCCTGCCAGATAGGATGCTATCGCCCGAGTATGGAAATGCGGGCAGCCGGCCCAATAAAATAAATTGCAAGGTGGCAACTGGTTCGTATTCAAATCACACACACTCGCGCACGCACGCACACTCGCCACCGCTCGATATTGGCCGCCCGCTGCACCTGCGACAGAACTGAGTTCGCGAGCATCGCTCCCTGATTTGCCGTGGGCCGTGGTCGGGGTCGGCGATCTCAGAAGTCTCGTTCACTTACCGCTCACTTATCCATTGTCGGCGCCGGTCGCAGCTCCAAGTCGTTGCGGTCCGAGGCGTCCACCTGGAAATGGAAGGGACAAATTTAGATTCTCTTGATTTAATGGAATTTGGCCGAAGTCGATCTATCGACGGGGGTTGATTTGAGGTTCGGCAGTGCAGAAAGAGGCAGCTTCGACCCAGCCCCCCGCTGATGGGATATGCGCACGGATATTGAACTCATCTATTTCCGCATCCCCACCAGTTGGCCGGGCGGAGGAACCGATAGCCGCCAACCGACTGAGGAAACTTCGTCCGCCGCAGCCAACCACGCAACTAGCGAAATTAAAAAAGTTTCCCATTCAATTAGCGAAATTTCCCCAGAATATTCATGGCGAAACTTTTCTCTCCCCTGCTCGCCGGCCTCGGCATGAGGTTCGATTGCTCGAGCGTGTCTCAGGCCGCATTCGATTCGTGGTCGGGCGGGCTTCCGGGCTTTCGGGCTCCTCGGGGAGCTCGGCGGCGGGGTGGACTGTGAGTGGAGTCGTTCGTGTGCGTGGCCACGTATCCGCATGTGGGCAAATGGAGGACTCCATGTCGCATGTCGGACGCAAATTCAGCGGGGAATTGAGGCGCAGAACCCCAGCCCCTTCCGTGCGCCCACCCCTCGGCCAAGCGTTCCTCGTTCGCAAAACAAACATCGACAGCAACAACAACTATGGCCGCATCAACGGCAACGAGGAAAATATACAATTTTTCTCCAGAAACAACAAAGAGTGCCCAGACCAGAGCCAACTCCTGCGTGTCCTGCCCTGAGTGGCCACCGTTCCTGGCGGATTGTGCGTTCGGGAGCAGGCTCCGAGAGGGTGTGAGCCGCCAGACCTCATGCATATGAAACAGACGAGTCCCCGAAGATCGGCAGGTTGTTCCTGCGCTCGTTACGCGACCGGCCGAAGCCAGCGCGTCCCGTCACCCCACCGCCGGACTCAACGGGTCGTGCTTTTACATGACTCCCTCCTCAGCTCGCAATATTTGCGCTTATTTATGAAGCGGCGACGCCGGCAGCAACAGCCAAAGGTCGATAGCAGCCGTCCGTCCTCCTCGCAATCTGTCCACATGTCTGACTGCCCTCGCTTCCAATTTTATGCGAAGATTGCGACCCGTTCAAAAAACGCTGTCGTCCATTTTGCGTCAAGATTCGCTCCTTGTATCATCACATCCTTTTTGTTGTTCTTATTATTATTACTGTTGTTTTTGTTGCCGTTTTAACCCAACTATCTATACGCTGCCGCCGTTGCCGCTGCTGGTGCCGCTGCTGAGTGAAGAGTATGTTTTCATGTTACAACAACACAGCCTCGTCCACTCAGGACGAGACGGCGGCGAATGAACGTGTTTCGGCATAAATTGTTCATTTTATTTTTATTCAATTTCGTACTTTCCGCTTTTTCGACCCATCCGCATCCTTCCGAGTCCGCAAGGGCCCTGTTTCTTGCCCCCGCCATTGCTGCGAACTGCGCGGAGGCCCCTCCCCTCGGTCCCACCGCCGGCAGCTGCAGACTCCTCGCGGCGTAGGCCTAATCGCGACACTTGAATAAATCGCTCTCCCCACTCATCCCAGCTCCCAGCATAAATTTGCATCTCCGCGGATTTTAATAAAGCGCTGAATTTACGCCACGCGGGCGACACTTTTATAGCCGAACTCGATCTGGCCCGAACGCGGCTCCGCAGCGGCCCGAACAGGGCTCTAATTACGTGGAGATGCCATGTTTCATGCCTGGCTTCCCGCCTCAGAACGAGTCCTGATGACCGCCGAATATTTTACTGCACTATTTTCCTCCGGGACGACGCGTCTGAAGTGCCTCCTGCACGGTAGTCAAGTAGTCAGTCGCCGAAATTCACCTGCCGCATCCGCCCCACGCTGCCGGATTCTTCTTCGCCACCTCAAACTCGATCGCTCGATTCCCACATGTCCGCCCGCTGCGGAGAAGCGCCAAGCGCTTGTTGTCGCGATGTTTAATTGTTGGCATTCATCAGTCGTTCTGCCGGTCCCGCGCTGCCCTCGTGCCGTTGTCGAACTCCCACGAAGCTTCGCGCCATTTTATGGGCCATTATCACCCCATCATTTACGTTTACGGCTCTAGTTTTATTGCTGCGATCCGCGACACTCCCGACCTCCCCTCCCGACTCCCCTCCCTTGCCACGCCGGTCGCTCCGCTCCGCTCCAAATCACAATTAATTGCAAGAGTCGCCTCGACTGCGCTCGGCCGTCTGCCGATGGCGGCGCGCTCACGTCGGGGTGGCTGGCGAGTTATTCAAATGGAGTGTGATTCATCTCCGAATCAGTGGCCCGAGGCGCTGCCCACTGCGCATCGGGATCCAATTCAGCTGCGAGTGAACTTCTGAATTTTCCGCAATAAACGCACGCTTTACGACCGGCGAGTCCGTTGACTCGGGCGCCCTCCGCTGCACTGGTCGATGGCCGATGGCCGATGGCAAAAGGAACGACGCACCCACTTGTGGGAGCTCCTCGCCCGCACTGCGTTCCGATTTCACGGGCGCGGAGGCGGAGACAGGGCCGAGTAAATGTTTTCCCACTGCGGAAATTGCAGCTCGATGCGCTGCGGCGCGGCGATCAAAACAAGCGGCGGCGTCCGCAAAAAACGCATCCTCCCGCAGCAGGTCGTCCCGAGCATCGCCGAGCGGCGGCGACGGCCATAAATCAAAAGCCTCCGCGCCGCTCGGTTTACGGCCCACGCCGACAGCGGTTCTCACTTTCGATTTTACAGCGCCCGGCGTTGTTGTTGGTGCGCAGTTGCCTCCGAAAATTAGGCGCGCTTCGTTTCTGACCAAAGTAGGGACGTCCGGCGAGCGTGGGTTCGGCGAAAGCGAAACCCTTTCGCACAGCATGGCCGCAGCAGGGTCGGGTCACGGGTGCCGAAAGGGTTCGGTGTCGTAACCCAGATCCGCAGCAGGCAGCGTCGACGCGCCGCAGGCAGCACCGGGCGAGAGAGAAAGTCCTCGGATCGGACGCGCGGCGTTGCCAGATAGCTCGAGCCGCGGTGTCCTGCTCACGTCCGTCCACCGTCCTCGAAACTGCGAGTCTTATCTGTCCGAGTGCAGCTGTCGCGGCGGGCGCCACCGGAGTCGGCCCTCGCCTGGCCGCCACCACTCAATTAGTATGCAAATCGAGCACGATTGGCTTCAGGGCGGTGCAATGGCGTCGACTGAGTCCTCAGAGCGACTCCTCTCCAGGGGCCGAGGGCGGCGAGCGGTCCAGACGGCTGAACGTCATGTATGCGAAATGAGGGAAACCCGTTTCGCTCGCTCGGCGCAATTAGTCGGGTTATTTAATGGATGCTGCTGTTGCTCTTGCTGCACTTGCCGGCGGAGGGCGTTTGGCGGGGAAGCGAGGCTGGCCTTCAATCAGGCCTCTTATCTAAGGCCTAATTGATATGCGGCGTTATACGAGAATGCGAAGGCCTGTCCCAGTCCGCGATGGACCCGTCTTGTCGCTTTGCATTCGTTTTCATCATTGCGATCGAGATGTATTTAATTTCCTCGCCGAACCCTTGCCTCTGTCTGATTCCTTTCAAATTTTAACCTTCAGATTGCACGTTGTAATCTCCTAACTGATGGACGACGATTGGGTCCAGGCGAGAGCCACCAGAGCAAAAGTTAGCAGAGATCCCAATTCCAGTCTGCAGTCCCAGAAGAGATATTGGGAAAAAAGTGGATCGCGTCGAAAGCGAGGGAGATCCTATAGAACTGACATTACAGCCAGAGGTCGGGCAGAACGCGTCCCAGTCCCCCATTGGTGCGGCAAGGAGGGCGCCCATTCCACCCGCTTTCCGCCAGGCAGGGGTTCGTGCATACAAATGACTGGCGTGTTCGCGCCAGGACTCGAGGCAATCACACGGCGCACTGTGGTGCCGCCGCCCCCCATGATGTGAGATGTGCCAAGAGCAATGCATCGCTGGAGCTGGGAGCGAAGTCGAACCACCACGGAGGCGAAACAACGGCACCAACAATGCGGCACAACTACAACACGAGCCGGGCCACATCTCGGCGGCGCAGCAGAGCCATCGAGTCATCATTATTTCCGTCCATCAATATTTCAGCTGGGTCTGGCGCTGTCCCTCGACTTCGGTGTCGGCCTCGTCCGCCGACATCTACTTCGCCATCGCCATCGCCATCGCCTCCGCCCCGCCGCCGTCCCCTGGCCCGACTAATGCCTTGCATAATAATAATATTTTCTCGGAACTAACGAGTGAGCGGCGCACACTATTCTCCAGCGAAATGATGCGAACTGCATTAAGCGAAATGGCAGCGAGTGGCATCTAGTGGCACCACGGCCATTCGCCTTCGTTATATAGACATTGGATCCGGGCGGCAGGCAGGCAGGCACAGTGGGCCGCATCCAACGGAGAGCAGGCCGGGCCGTCGGGCAACCGGGGACCCAGCCGAGTGGCGACCCTTCGCATGGCGCGTCCCGAGCTAGAGGACGCCTGCTCCACGCGCATGTCCGCGCTTTGCTCCACGGTGCGGGCCAAGGCGCAGATAATCAACTCCGACTCGGCAAGGGCAACGAAACCCACGGCAACAACGACCACAACAACAACAGAAACAACCAAATCCCCACCGCCGAGGAAACGAACTCGTCGTCGATGGATCAATTTCGTAAATTCAATTCGTATCTCGTCGTACGCTGCAGCGACTCTACTCGCGTATCGCCCTGCAACATGGCTGCACAGCAACAACAACGACGACGTCAACACAACGAAACGGCACCAACACCAATACCAACACCAACGCGAGCACGAACAGAACTCATGGCTGCCAATGATGGCTGCCGACAGAATCGCAGGCAACAACAACAATCTCTCGATGACGGCGCCCTCTGCATGTCAATGTGCTTGCTGCCGATGTCGCTGCCGCTGTCGCAGCGAGCTCAAGTAAATGGCTGCTGACGAGTCGTTGCTGGGCCGGGTTGGTGAGCGGAGAGCGGAAAGCGCAGAGCGATTCGCCATTACAGCAGCAACAACAACACAACAGAAACTGTAAGAACAACGACAACGAATGCAGCAGTAGCAGCCACAACGAGGACGGCACAAACAACCACCGTCGTCAAGAGCCAGGCGACGACGTCGCCTCCGACGCTGTTGTTGTTGTTGCTCTGTTTGTGTTCTTGTCCTTATGCAACGAGGACTCCTGCCCTTCGGCCGCTCCGTCGTGCTCGCCCTCCTCGACATGTCGACCCGGCCAACGCGCTGACCTGCCCTCGAACGCCCTGCAGTCCTCGCTGCAGTCGCCGCGCGCGACCGAAGCGACTCTCAGACAACGAGAGTCGTCTTCTCGGAGGAAGGCACGAGGAGATGCTGCCGGAACTATCCATCCATGAGGACTCCCGCGCACCAAGTACGGAGTTCGACGGACGGGTCCCAGAGTCTGGTGGAGTGAAAAGTCGATTACGCGACCACGAAGGCAATCCACGGTGGAAACACATATCGAGGTCGCGCAGACGATTTTCAGACATCTGGCGGGGGCAAATCCAACGCTCGTATTGGAACCCAGAAGCCATCGGAGGCGGCTTAAGCCCCTTCCTCGACCGCCCCCCACCGGACCAACACGTCTTTCAATCAGACGAGACTAGATCTCTGGGCTACAACAGACGCTTGAGAGCGGGGCATCGAAGAATGGGAATCGAGTGGATCGAACGGCTGACCGAGCGGAGTAAAACCGACATGAGTAATGGAAGCAAATCTCAACGGAAAACGAAAAAAGAGACGAGCGGCGACTTTTTAATAATCGGCAGCAGGCGGATCGCATGGAAAGTCAACAAGTTGCGTCGTAAACCCGCGTCTTTATGTCTCGCCCATGTATCAGGCGCCCCAGCGGCATTGGCCGGGAGGGCGGAGATTTACGAGGCGGTTGTCCCTCGGATGCCCCTCGGACGCACTCTCGTTTCGAGATTCTCCAGGGACGTGCACTTCATCGACTCCCTCCCACAATTCATGGCTGCAATTCATGGCTTCCACGGCCGTCGTCGTTGTTGTTACTGCATCGGGAGACATTTTAATATTTTCCGCTCTGGCGCTGGCTCGCGTCCCAGCAATTAGTGGTGGAGGCGCAGCAGGAGGGCAGGGCGGTCAAGCGAAGGAGACTCGGAGTCAACCGCACGGCCAGTCGGATGCACGACCACGCTTTCGACCGCACAGATTCTCGAGGAGCCCCTCCAGAATCAGGCAACGACGGCCATCAGAGCCAGCGCAAGAGGCGGGACAGATGTATCGCGCCGTCCCGCTCCCTGTGCCCCTGAGTGCCCGACGCCTCTTCACTTGGGTCCCTTCCGCCCACCTTCAACCCTTCCTTGCCGCCATCCGAGGACGCAGTATCAGACGATATACTTTCATCTGCTCTGCTCGCGCATTTATTTAAATTTATTTCGTTCACGCAAACATTTAAATAAACAACGGCTACAACGATAACAACAACAATGACAACGACGAAAACAAGTTTAAGGGAACGCAATCAGCAGTCGTCGAGTTTGTATTGCTGCTTGCTCACGATGTCGTTGTTGTTTTCATGTTGTTGCCCTCGGTGTTGTTCTTGTTCCGTATCTCCGCACCACGCCCATTGTTCGCAGACGCCCGGCCACGAGTTGAGTTTCGGTCGTTCGTTCGTTCGGTCGTTCGGGTAGGGGAAGGATTCTTGCGAAGAAGGACGAGGGGAGCAGCCGTGATTTCTGTCGCCCCGCTGCTGCTCGTCTTCGCTGCTGCGGCTGTTGTTGTCGTTTCGCTACTGCTCTTGGGGCTTCATGGCCCGCAGCAAACAATGCGGACACATTTGGGACGAAGCTGCAGAACCGTCCATGGCCGCCCCTCGCTCGTGTGGGGCGAAGGAGGGCGTGCAGGGGGCCAGTAGTGGGGCGTCGGGAGCACGGACCCTTGACTCGCGCGCACATTGAAATTGCGACAAACTTTTATCTGACGTCCGTGCCAAGCTTCGTTGACGCCGGTTGCCAGCGTGGCTGTTGTTGTGCCACGCTGTAGTCATCCTTGCTGTTGCGGTGCAGAGGGCGCACTGCAGTCGCTCCACCCGGAGCCGCGCTCCGAGGCAGGAGGGAAATGCTTTCAGCGAAATTAAAGAACCCCTTGAACCGCTCTCGGATCCTCGGGCGCAGGGACCGCGCGAGTCGATGGCGCGGAGAAACCAGTCGGGCGAGAGGCACTTGTTCCGAGGGCGTCGCAGCATCCCAAGGGGTTCGATTTGGCACTCGCTGCGATGGCTCGGGACCCCGGTACAGCCGCGCGGGGCTCGGGCGGACACGGCAGAGCGCTCGGGCCGGCCCCACGTCGCGCTCACCTGCCGCCGGCCTCAATTATGGTGGGGAGCTGGGTCCACGAATTTCGAGGGCGTTTCCACCCACGCAGCGAGCGCAACAACACCTCACAAACACCATCCCCGCCCGGGTCCACACAACAGCCACAGCAGCAACAGCAAAAACAACGATCGAGGCAGCCCGGGCCGTGTCAATCAGCGCCAGTGCGATCGACCGCCGGTTCGACGCGCCGCACGTTGTTTGTTTTACCTCGAATGCTCGTTCCTCGTCTTTGCGTCTATTGTTGTTGCCATTGTTGAATGCAATGGTCGGCCCAAACGTACGACCGCGCGATACTCACAAGTCGATCGTCCGGGTGCGCTCTTCTCTCCTTCCGCCTGCCCGGAGCCGAGGCAGCTACCTGGAGGCCGACTTCCCGGGTATCCGGGGCTGCAACTCGCAATGGAAGCGGCTCCGCGTCACTTCGCGCACGAGTCTCCGCTCGCGAACCTCGCGTCGTAATGAAAAGAAGCCACTGCAGTGGGAGGCCACGCACCGAGCCTGCGAGGCTGCGATCGCGATGGGCCTCGGGCTCGGCCGTGGACCCGGGCCCGGACCCCAGGGACCATCGCGCCATCGAAATGCAATCAATCGGCTGCGGCGACCCGCGGGCATTACGCGAGCCGCAACTCGTGCCAGTCGCCGATTTATTTCCTGTCGAGGCCGAACGTCGCCCTCGACTTCCGCCCGCCGCCCCCTGCACTCGGCCGACAGGTAGTCGTCGTGGAACTGCCGCCTCCATCCGCCCTGCCACTGGATTTAACGAGCTGTCGTAGCAATAAAGCAATTACCGACGTATCAGCCGCGATCCTCCCCGCCCGCGCACACGAACCTCGCACTCACCTTGTGCGCGGCCAGGCAGTATCTGCGACCGCCCCAGCCCCAGCCCCTGTCCCGCCACCACCAGCGTGTCAACTCTTCTTGACACTAATTGATTCTTTACGACGCGCTGTGGCCATAAAACAAAAATTTTATGTCCCGAGCTGCGGCCGGGACGCAGATACGCTTCCATCTAGCGGATCTGCGTATCCGACAGGGCCCTGCTCATCACGCGAGGACTGCGGGAAAGCCCGATATTGACGGATCGCCGGATTGGCGAGGGAGATTGGCGCTAGGAGAGATGGAGCCTGAGTAACTGGGCCAAGGAAGCCTCGGTACGAGCGAAGCCCTCCAGAGCGGCGGTCGGGGTTGCTGGTGCCGCCGAACAGCTGTCCGTAACGCCAAAAGATCAAAGGCAGCATCAACTCAGGCCAGACCAGCCGCGAATCAGCAACATCGAGAGTGAAAATTATAAACAGAAATAACATGGAATCGATAAATTTCTAGGTCGAGTGGATGACGACGCCGCTCCTCTGTCGACGGCTCTGCTCATCTTCGCCCCGAAATGCGCCGGCCGTCTGCGAATTTCTTTGCTTTGCTCTTAATCGCGGACCAGTCTTTTCGCTGCTTTGGCCCCTCGACCGTCCGTGGTAGGCGGGCAATCGACGAGGGGCGTTTCAGGGCCGGCCGCGCGATAACGGCGGGCGCGAAGCATCTGCCTTGTTGCTGCTGATGCTCTGTTTTCGCCATCGGCGACTGATAGTGCACGGCGATGCCGAGGTCCACGGCCGCTGTCCACCCGTACCTTCTGGGGAGCAGCATTCAGCAGACCCAGACCCAGAGTCAGCCCCAGTCCAACCCCATCCGCCCTCACCCACTGGCCATGTTTCAATTGGGCTGCAGCCAATGAGCGGCAGCAACAGTCGCCGTGGCTGCAACAAAATCGAAACGCCAGCGGAGGGCGATGGGAAAATTCCCACAAGTCCTCCCGAGGTCGAGCAGGAGAATTTCCGGCAAGAATGTTGCAACGACTACTGCTTATTTCGCACCACACGAGGGGCCCGGGTGCGGAAGCGAGAGCCATTCGCGGAAAATGCGGAAAATTCTAATCAATTCTAATAAGATTCGCCGGGCTACAGGGAGGGGAGGGGTGGATTAGGAGCGCATGCAATTGGACGCGTGGTGAATGTCGTGGGGTGGGGTGGGTCCATGGGAAGGCAAGCGGAGGGGAGGAAGCAGTCGGATCTCGGTGCATTGCAATGCACGACTGCGAGCGCGCCCGAGAGAGCGAGAGGCGCACTCACGGCGTACAGCTGACGGCTCGCTCCCTGTCCTCCGGCGTCTCTTCCGCAAGAGAGCGCGAGTCGGATGACTCGAAGAGCGCACGCCAGAGAACGACGCACACAGTCGCAGGCCCAGACTTAAGAGCGCGAGAGCCACCACCACACATTCAGCCGGGGCAGCGAAGAGCGGCGTCCGCGCTGGTGTTGGTGACCGAGAGCCGTGCTTGTGTGCGTGAGGCAGGGGAGAGCGTGGGAGCATGACTCCAACGAGAGCGAATGGCCAGAGAGCGGGTCTTGCTCTATGCGTTTGAGACCGCAATCGGACGGTTTATTTTGAAAACCTTTTCGAAAGCATTTAACACAAAACAATTTATTCGTGCAGCGATGAAAAAATGTTTAAAATTTAAATTTCACCTTTTTGAAAAGCAATCACTTAAAAGAAGTAATTTACTGGTACAGAGATAAATACATGTGTTTAATTCAAAATGTGAAAAAAACAGTTTTGGCACAATTGAGAAATGAATGACATTTATTTAAATTAATTTAATTTATAAGCAATTGGCCTCTATATATCACATTTCCAGATAGGCACATTTAATTTTATGTGGCTCAATTTCGAATTAGAGAGTCTTCCGTGAGTCTTCTGGCGGCTCGGAATCTGGTGGTTTGGAAGAGGGAGTTGGAATTTTCCAAACCAGAATTCGCTTTAGGCCAGACTCGTGCGACTTATGCCACTTTTCTCGGGACACCCACCCTGGTTCGCGTCCCGGCTGCTGCCCGCGTCGAGAACAGGGCCATCTTTGTTTCTAACATCATGGCGTCACAGCTGCCATTGCGCCTTCCCGCTCGTACCCACAGACGGCCGACAAGAGGACTGTTCTCGCTCTCGCACTCAATAGGCGCTCTTGTTCTTCTTCGCTTACCTGCTCGCAACCCTCTCACGACAAAATCGATGAGCACTCGGTCCGCCTCCTGCCCGCAGCCCACAATGAAAGATTGCGTTCTGCGCAGGCTCTTCGCCGCTCCTGCGTCTCGCTCGCACCTGAGGCTCCGACGGTTTTCGCACACAGCTGGACTGCACCGGACCGACCAAGCGCCCGGAATTTCAACACGACATCTCGCAGATTCGCGACTGACACCGAGCACCCGTCTGTCGCACAACTCGCTGCGACGCGGCCCCGCAGTGTTGTGCGTAGCTCGGCTGGCCACGAGATGTCGCCGGCGTCGCGACGCTGCCGCACCGACAACAGTAACTCGCCCCCACCTCCACCACCGTCGCCGACGGCCAACACCAGCATGGCTGCCGCCGTGAATTTCTTGATACTGGAGTGGTTTTTGTTGTGTCATGTCGATGTCGATGTCGCTGCCATTGCGAGCGCAAACATGGCTGCTCGAGTGACGGTCGGTGACGTTGTTGTCTTTGTTGTTGTTATTCTTGCTCATCGGCACTCGTCGTCGGTGGTTTCTCCGCCGCAACTTGCTCGATTTCGAGCGAGATTCGTGCCCCGGCTCAGTTTCTCTGGTTCTTCTTCCTCTGCTAATTAATTACTTGGCTCTTTCTCCTCCATTTAATTCATTCCAATTATTTCCTGCTTTCCCTCCCTCCCAGAGACGAGCTCTGATCACGTTCCTCCAGAGAGTTTTAAAGCGACGGGCATAAGCATTACACATCTCCTCATTCCCGCACTTTAAAGTTCTCTTGGACCTACGTCTGAACTGTTAATTGAGTATTTCGAGTCGATTTCGTTCCGTCGACTCTTTCGCCGCCGGAAACAAACGTCGCCGGGCATGACTTCTCCGCCAGGAGTCTGTGAATCTGGGGCAGCGACGGGCATCCGACGGCCCCAATTCGTCTACGGCAGGCGTTGGGAGACTGCGACCCTGGGCGGCGATCCGAATTAAAGGCGAAATGAACGGCTCCGAATCGAAGAGGTCGTAAAACGGAAACACTCGAATCAATTTCGATGCGGGACAGCCGGAGCGAAGTCGACTGGTCGAGCGGACGAGGGATCATCGGGAGCGTTGCCGTTACGCTTGAAGTCGCAATAAAATCCAACGAACTCGGGTCAAATCGGATGCGCTCACCTAGGACTCGCCCGGCCGGAAGATCCGGAAGCTCTCGCCGATATCTGTATCTGCGCCGGAATCTGCGGGCGGCTGAGGGTCGTGTGTGCTGCGTAGTGCTTTTTAATACAACTTTAATGGCGCTCATTATTTGACGCTCGTTCGGCACCAGAGGTCGCTGCCCAAATGGGTCCCCGAAGACGCGTCGCCCCCTCCCATGGCCGAAGTCTCGCAGGTTCGCTTCGCAGGGCGGCTTCCGGCCCAACCGTAAATTCCCGCTACTCCGCATCTCCCTACCCGGCGAACTCCCAAGAACCAAGAGCTGCTCCTTCCCGGCGGCGAGGGCCTTGGTTTCGCTCTGTTGCCGTGCTGCTTCGTGACACTTGGTCTTGACTGACATTTGCTTGTTGTTGTGGCGGGCCCAAGTCGGAGAACCAATTTTATTGATGGCATTCCATCGAGACGGCCGACCCGACCGGATTTAATTGCCGTCGGTAGGTGGGCTCCGGCTGACGAGGCGGGGTCGGTCGCCACCCGACAGCCGCCCACGCCCGCCGACCAGGCGGCCTGCGTGAGTTCATCATTCGCTCGGGGGCTGCGAGTCCATCGAGAGGTGAAGCGATTCAGCCCTACGTAATCGCTTTCGTTTTCTTGTAATCTGCCATTAATGCTGCTGTTGTTGCCGCCGTTCCTGAGGCTGAGGCTGAGGCTGGGGCTGGTGACGTCGTTATTGCCGTTGTAGTTGCAATGGCCGTGGAGAGTGGGAGTAGGCCGGCCCATAATTCCGGTTGTTGCTGCTGCCTTGATTTGATTGCAATCGAGTTGACTGGCGGAACATGCTGGGAATTAATTTGCTCCATCTGTGTCCCGATCCTGGCCCCACGGCAGGTTTCATTTCGCCCGCTTCAACAATGGTGTCGCTTCTGGGGGCAGATGGGTTGAGTCGGACCAGCGAGGGCCGGAGAGGCCCCTGGAGACAGTTTATCACAATATGTAGAAGAGGACGACGGACGAGGTTCGTTTTATCAGTCCGAGAGCTGTCGTCGCAAGCCGCGCTCCGTGAACCCGAACGACTCTGAACTGGGTGACCTCATGAGACGCCTGAAGCGAGCCGACGACGCTTCCCAGACGAACTGCGATACCAACTCGACCTTCGGCCCGATCTGCTCGGTCCCTGACGCGCCCTCGGTGGCCCAATAAATTTCGTAACTGGTTCAGTCAATGTCACCAGCAGAACAGCAAGAGTCCGACGATAAGGTCACCCACGCCTTCGCGCAATCCTTTGGCCACGCACCCGCACCCGCAACGCCGGACGGACCATTCCTGGAACCGTTGCCCAACGACGGCGGAGTGGAAAATATGAAAATTAAAAATGGAAACGGCCGCTCGGTGACCTTCGCAGGCCGGCCAGGGTTGGGTTTCACGCATCGCGCTCTGCAAGCGTTAAAAATTAGAGCGCATCGAACGCCTCCGCTTCGTCAACAACAAAAAACACGCGCTCGACAGGGCCAGAGCCTGCCAGGCAGCAGATAGAGAGTGGGAGAGAAAGAGAGCGGCAAGCGGAGGAGAAAGGATTCAATAAACCATTGTATTGGTTTTAATGACCGGGGAAAATGAGTTCAGCGCTGGCTCGAGGTCGTCGAATCGTCGGCCCGCTGCGTTCCAGTGCGCTCGCTGGCGTTCGTCTCCGTCGTACAATTGCCGAGCGACAGCTCAAGCGCCTGTTTCTGGGACCTCGTGAACGTCGACCCATTATCGGCAGAAACCCGACGATCGCCGGGCCGGTCGAGGCCGATGGGAAACTCGAGACGGCTCCATCCCGTCATGGGATCTCGGGATCCAGACTCCATTTTGGAAACCCAACACCCAGCCCTTATCGTCGTCCTTGAAGACGCAGAAGGTCAGAGGATGGAGTGAGCGGCCCTCCAACACATTTATTGGCAGCGATAGTGGAGCGCTTCGCCTTTATGTCGCTCGAGGACGTCGACGGAGCTCATGGCGCTTTGCCACGCAACGTCGTCGTCCTGGCAACCTCGGGCGAGGCCAGAGCAAGTCTCTTCCAACGTCCGTGCGAAGGAACGTGAGGGTTGCGCCGAGACTATTCCATCTTCCTCCCAATGGTTCGGAAACCCCGCCGATGCCCGCGCCCGCGGCACTCCCCTGGCAAATAAATGCTCGTCGTTTCTCGAATTCCACCGACGTCTTGTGCTTCCGTGTATCCGCGCCCCCCGCGACGCCCTTCGTCGTCGCTCCCGAGTTTTATGTGCGTCCTCGTGCTTCCTCCTAATGGAGCCTGCACTCCCGGTGCTCGACCGCCCCGACCTGCCCGGCCACGGCGACACACAAAGGTATTTTTAATCTTCGCCGAAAAGAGGAATCCGCTCCGAATGCAAACGTTCTCAGTGGGCGTAGCGGGGCTCGGCGCGCTGCCAAGTGTCGCGCTAGTTTCTCCGACCTCGGAGTTTTAGTGCTCTCGGCGCCAGGACGCGGTCCTGGCCTGGAAGCGATCCACGCGCTGGTGCTGTTGGCGCTGCTGCTGCACCTTAAACGCGATTGGCTTCGTTTTACAGCTTTCGTCGAACAAGAGAACTGCGAGGAGGAAGTGGCAATAGAAGTAGAAGAAATAAAACGAGCATCACTCGAGCTCGTTTTTGAGCGAACCCCATTTCGCTTCCATTTTTTCCTTGGCTTCCTAACTTAGGAGAGTTGATTGAATCCGAGAAACGCGCAAAATAACGTCGATTGTGACGACGGCGTCGATAGCGATGGCGATGGCGTTGGTATGCATGTGAGTGTGTGTGAGTGCGTCTCCTTGGCATCGCATGTACATAAAAACCGTGGCCCCGCGCCGTGTGCCCGGAATTCGGAATGAAGCTCGTTACAGCCACGGGACCAATGCACCAGCCCGCTCAGGCTCCTCTGCGGGCGCCCAGCAACACGCCCGATCCTAGGCTGAACTTCAGAGGGGGAGCTTCAGAGACATCACTTCTTTGTGACTTGAAATCCATTGCGAAGCTAAGCCCGAGCTGCTCAGGTTCGGGTTCCGCTTGAGGACCCCAAAGACTTCCTGGTGTGCAGGGCGATAAAAACTTCAGCACTGAGCGTGCTTCTGGATTCCACTGACTCAGAGAGGTCTACCTGAGGCACTCGCGCCCTACTCCTCATGAATCACGCCTGTCTGTCGATTCCACGAAGCTGTTCGAAGTTCAGAAGACGAGTCAAATCTGGCTCTTTAGCGATTGATCCTCGCCGTGTGACTCCAGGACTATGAGGAGCCTCCAGCCTCATAGTCGACAAAAGACACAACTCCAGACACCACCGACCGTTCGTATCCCACGGCGTCGGAGGGGACGGCTCGTAGGGTGCGGAACATGGCGAACTGGCGCGCGCTGCCAGCGAACATGGGGCCGGCCGTCATTAGTGAATTCCTAGCGAACGCCCCCGACCCACGCCGTCCGTCCCTCGTCCGCCTCGGCCTCGGCCCCGACCCCAGCCCCGGCCGACACGAAGTCGTTGTCGCGATAAATTATTGTAAATAAATACGCGTCGAATTTATGAAGTTGTGCACGACTGTTTGTTGCTGTTGTTGGTTTTGTTGTTGTTGCTCTCGCCATTACTGTCGAGGTTGCTTTCGTTGTTATTGTTATTGTTGTTTGTTGTAGCTTGTTATTTGTCGACGCTCATCTTCAGCTCCGGCTCCGGCTCCAGCTCCAGCGACTGTCGCCGGGCCAGCGAGGCTTGCGAGGCTCGGAGTCGTTAAAGTGCCTAATGGATTATTATGGCAATGACAGTTGTAGTTGCTGTTTTCGTAGTGTTTGTTATTGGCGCTGTGGCCGAGGAGTTGGAGTTCTCGTCGGGCAGCATCCCGGCACTCGACGGCCGCCGTCTTGTAAGAAGCGCCATTACCGATAGTTTCCAGCGCGTAGGCGAGCCCTAGTGATTGCCGGGGTGAGGACGGGAGGTGGCCGAAGCGGGGGAGACTGGACCGAGGGACCGTAAACTTCCTGCGAGGAATAAAAACATTTCTGGCCCGCCCCCAGCGGGTGCCGCTCCTCGTGGCGAGTTTGTTTACTTTCTGTTCGCCATGTTCGTGGAGTGGCTCGTGCACGGCGTTGTTGTAGTTTATTTGTTTGTTTATCCCGGGTTGGGTTTCATCTTGTAAACATTGCATTTAATTTATTTCCGTGGCTGCTCGGCCTGCCCAACAACGAGCCAGCCGGCCTCCCCGCCCCGCCCCACTCCGACCTAGCCCGACCGTCTCCCGGGCGTGGGTCGGCCACTTTCGTATTTATGACGAGCGAGGACATTTTTATCCTTTGCTGCTTGAATGGTTGATGTTTTTATGTCTTCGCATGTTCTCCGACCACGTGCTCGCGCTCGTCCGCGGCGAGTCTGCATTGTTGTTGTTTTCGCTGCGATCTGCTCAAATTATGCATAATTTACGACGACGTCTCTAATTGAATTGAATCCGTTTATTGGTCGCATAAATCGAGAACAGCAGCGAAGCAGCGTCCAAACTGTGTCAGCCGCCAGTCGGGCGCTCCACCGGACCCCCGCAGAGACTTCCGGTAGCCCTCGAAGCCCCACAACAAGCGCTCCTACGGCGCAACATTGTGACCAGTGGAGCCAGAGCCGCGGCTCCGGCCGCCAACCGCCGGCCCCGCCCCCGGACCAGGGACAAATTTTTATCCCTGGTCGCACAGCTTCCGCAGTGGTTTTAGTGGTTCGCCGGCGCTGGGTTGTCCTGACGGGGCCTGACAGCTCGCAGCAATCCAAATATTCGAGATATTAGCCATAAACCGACACGACATGGAACCCATGCATGCAGCTCCAGCGGCCGACGGGGCGGGCAGAGGCGGCAGGACCCGCTTTTATGGGGCCCGAATGTGCGGCGCACATGGAATGGAAACCTAATTTCCCGAGCACCGCGTCGGCGAGGGCGGGCCAGGAGGGCGGATGCTTTGACATAAATTATGCAGATGCAAGCTACGTGCGGCCAGAGCGGGCGGAGTCGCGCACCGCCGGAACCAGGACAGGGCCAGGACGGCGACGAGCGTCGCGAGTGGAGATTCCCGGGTCCGCGAAAAACACGTCAAGTGCCGAAGTTGCGTTGAGTGAGAGGGGCCTTCGATGCCCCGCAACTATCGCCCTCCCTCGACTGCCGCTTCTATTCCAGCTCACACGCCGCAGCTGCCGTCAGAAACTAATGCGTGTTTTCCCCCGTCGTAAAAGCTTCGAGCGCTCTAAAAGTCGTCCAAGCTCCCGCCCGAACCAAAGACGTCCACGCCCACTCCACCACCCCAGGTCTCGTCCTGCCGTCGCCGTCGCCGCCGTCGTCGTCCCTGACGCTGCGCCCCAGAACTAATGCAGGTTTTATACTTCGTCGAGTTTTGCAAAACTTTTTACGACTTTGTTTTAGTTGCGCAGCAGCAAACGCCATCAGTCACGCGCCCTCGCCCCTCCCCGCGCCGATTGCAGCAGCGCACCGAGGGAGCAGCGCCATTGGCCGCCCCGCCGCCACCCGCGATTATTACTTGTCGTCCACCTCTCCGCCGTAAAGCTTTTATTTTCGCCGAGCTTTCGCCGCGCCCGGATGCAGATTTCGTGCCGTCGTCAGTCGTAAATCCAGGACAAGTGCATGAGTTTTGGGCGACAGCCAGGGCGGCTGCTGGTGCGGAGCTAGAAGGCCGGAGAAGGGGCTGGCGCTGCAGTGAATTGCAGTTGGCTTAGAAGCAATCCGCCGCTAGGCGCCGTGCTCGCTGCACTGTGCCGACTCGGATCGCGTCCAACCCTTATGCTTCCCTCAGAACACCGGAGCTCGAGTCCACCTCCACGAGGTCTTTGGCCGAGCGCTTCATTAGGACCGCGCGGTTCTAGCGAATCTTTTGCCAGTGTAGTAGTCAGTGTAGGACGACCCCGCCGCTCTCTGAAGTTCGCTCGAGGTTCGCTCGGCGCTGAGTCCTTCGGACAACAGCATAAAGCGCTCGCCGAGGCGGGCTGGAGGGTATCTGAAAATTATACGGACGCCGAGGATAAAGAAAACTTTGCAAATATTCGCTTCCATTGAAATCGTAAAAGAAAATTCACGTGCACGTAAAGAGCGCCGGACGGAGCGATATGAAACGAGCGGGCTCTACAGGGCGTGGGCGGGGCCGAGCATGGGGCGCCGGCACGGGACGGGCGTGCTACGGTCGAACGGAACGAGGCTGGGACAAATGGCGAAATAAAACGAATGCGGCCGCCGTGGGGCGTAGGGGAGCCAAACTAAAAGCAAACTAGAGATAAAACTGAATGCGAGGCGCCCGAAATTGAGCGATGCGCTCGGCCAAGGTTCACGATACGCATCGCATTTGCTTAATCCGAGGGATTCGCTAGCGGGTGGCGGCTTGGGAAGTTGGGAGTTAGACCGGAGCGGCCGCGAGTGGGCCGACCCACTGTTGCTGGCTTCCTTCGTCCGAGGGCGAGACCGAGGCCGTGCGCTGCGCGGCACGTAAATGAGAGAAATAAATTCAGATGTCATTTCCATTCAGGCGTTCAGCCATTCGGAGCACGAAGCACTCATTTAGGACAGACAACGGACAGGCGGACAGACAGACGAAGACAGCAACGAGAACGAATGTCGAATGCCCGAGGGCGGCACCACGAGCGGGGCGCGCAACCGTCCCGAGCAAGTGTCGTCCGACGGAATGTCTGAGTCTCCCGGCCTCCTAAAATGTGCTCGGGAATCACTCCAAAGCGTTTCTCAGACACACACTTGCATCCCGGCGACCAGGTGACCGCCGAACACATTATGGAAATGAAAAGAAACAGATTCGAAAGCGACCGCTCGAATGGAAACCGGCGAAATGTGATCGCTGGAGGCCAAAGGACCCGTGACTGGGACGCAATTATTAATTGAACTGCATCGAGCTCCGCGATTCGTCCGATTGAAAATGACGAATCGTAAAATCGAAATGAAAATAATAAAACGCAATCGCCGGCCGCGAGGCAGGGCCGTAGACGTGGCCATAAAAGCGTCCCCGGTACGCGTCGTCTGCAGCCTTTCCGCGGACAGGCTGGTGGACGTCATCCGCTGGATCTTCGAGCCACATCCCCGAGATACGCATCCAATGGATATTTAAATATTCGGTAATCAGCATTTTGCATTATAAAACCATAAAATGGGAATCGTTGCCATAAACGCAGGAGCCGGTGCGGGGCGAGGAGGGCGGCATCGAGTGCCGCCGAGTCTGCGGCGGGACGGGCGCGCATCCAAAGCTCGGATTACAATATTTTTATCGTTTAATTTTTTATTCGATTTCCTCCGAGTTCCTGCGTCCTCTGATGGCGCGCGGGGAGGGAAACCGAGGCAAATAAAATAAAATATAACGACGGAAAAATTAACTCAAGCGAACAATAAAGTCTCGTAACATATCGTAGCCAACGAAACGAAACGAAAGGAGCCACAAGGCAGGGGGAGGGAGGCCAGCAGAGATTCAAACGCTCAGAGCGAGTGGTGGGGCTGGGGTGCCGAGGGAGGTGGACGCGGCCTGCACTCGACTCCAGGCGATGGCCGAACGGGCAACTGATTGCAGTCGCCTCTTGTCCCCGTCGCTGTTTTTCCGCGTCGCCCCCTCTGCGAGAGTGCGCCATTAGAGCCTCGGCCGCGCAATCAAATCTCCTCTCGCTAATGGCCGCGCCGCAATCCCGCCGGCCTCGCCCCGAGTCCCGATGCACCTCTGATTTAAGCACTGCATTAAGCGCAGCAACCTGTTCCAGAACCTGCCGCGAACCACGTCGTCCTGCTCAGGAGCCCAGCCCGGTTTCGCGGGGCTGGCGAGGCGAGGCGAGGCGAATCGGGGCGGATCCTTGCGGACGCGAGCCTTAATTTTCGCGTCCATTGAGCAGGCGAATGGCAGTCGAGGAGGCAGGAAGCCGCCCAGACGCGGCTGCGGAACAAATGGGCGACCGTGGGGCGGCGACGGGGTTCGAGTTGAAAATCGAGCTGATTAAACCGGCCGAGGCGGTGGGGCGCTACGGGACGGGGAGCGTCAAGGAGGCGTATCCAAGCCATGAAAATTACTTGAGCGTGTTATTGCGGCAACTGGAGCCCGCTGCTGCACGCACGTACGCCCTCTGCGCAAGCAAAACAGCGGCAGAGGGACGATGGCATCGGACGAGGAGTGCGGGACGAAAGGAGCGAAACGCACAGAACCAATAAACGTAAATGCGAGCGAAAGGGGATAAAACAAAAAATGGCGGCACTTTAAAGGAGCACTAGATACAAATTGCGGCTGCGAGCGGGGCGAGAGGAGCGGCCTTGAACAGAGCGTGTCCCCGAGCCCCATCGCCGCACAGGTGAAGCCCGACCCGCGTATGCTGCCCGCGCCCTACCTCCCGTTTATGGCTCCATTTCGAGTAGAAATTTTGTGCATTCGCGTACGACTTAATCCGGTTCGATCAGCGAAACCCGCCGACCACCCTCCACCCGACGGCCCGCCCCGTTTTACTGCCAGCCCGCGCATAAAAGTTGATTGAAAACGCTTATTAGATGCGAGATTAGATGCGATATCCGAGCGATATAAAACCGAACGCACGGCGTCCTCTACGTGAGCGAATTTTCGTATTTTAAACATCCCCTCGGTAGGGTCCTCGCTCGAAGGCCGAGGAAATGCAAATAATCCGGTGGAGCAGCAGGCTCGGCACCCCGAGCCACCCACTCAGAACCCGCTGCTCAAACTCAAACCCAAACCCTTGCCTCGGAGGTCAATTAACAAACCGCACCCAGCCCCTGCTCACGAACCCAGGCCCAGCAAAAGTGCAGAGCTCAGCGAGGCCTGCGACCACAAGGAGCCCCAGCCGCAGCAGCAGGAGCCGCAACGTCTCATTCGGGCGTAAGACAAACAACAAATCGGCATGAACCACATCAACGGCAACAACAACGAACACAGCTACAAAGGCCCCGAATGGGAATCGAAACTGCGGAGCCGGCAGGACTCGACGAGCCGCAAAAGTTCTCGCCTCGCAGCGATAAAACAAGGAAATCCAATTTGACGAAATCTCGAGGATCTCATTAAAAATATGCTAAGCCGAGAGGAAGGACAAGAAGAAGAGCAGAATGAATACGGCCTGGCGGATCTTATTCGAAAAGTTTCTGCGAAAACACGAAAAACCTCCGGGAAAATAGGTTTTCGCTGGTGTTGTTGTTCATGAAAGATTCATTAAAATCGGGCGCAGGTACAGAGGCCATCTGCATCTGGTGGTCGCGCTTCGCCAGTCACGCGGACGACTTTTTACGCGCCTCGATGTTACAAAAAAGTATAAAATTTAAATGAGACAAGTTTTTCGCTCCCTGGCGAAGAGGCTTCGCGGCTCGTCTCGTCGGCATCGCTGTTGTTGTTGTTGCTGTTGCTGTTGCTGTTACTGTTACTGTTGCTGGAATTCCATCTTGTTCGAGGAGGTCGTTGGAGCTGCATCTAAACACGTTTAACCTGTCGTCGTCGCCGTCGTCGTTGTCGACGCGGGAAGGAGAGGAGGAGACTCCCCAGGCCCATGTCATTCGCCATGAAAGCCAAATTGAGCCGTGAAGCACTTCCCCGCCCGTCCGCCGCCACTCGCTCGATGGGCGTCTGGAGAGCGAGCTCCGCGCCGGGAGGAGCTGCCCCTGATCCGGGATCAACTATTAAACTGCTGTTACAGTCGGAAGTTCCAACGTCAACACCAATTAATTCGAGGACCCGGCCAGCTGCTGGTCACCTCGGACGGAGCCGTTGGCAAAGGCACCAGAAGTCTGGCTGCATCCGAGTGGGACCCTTCAAGAGACGGCGCTCTTTAAAGAGTTCGGGATTGCGAGAAGGCAGGCCTTAAATCCGCATCGGTATTCACAGAGCAGCGTTCCATCAGACGACATCGACCAGTGAGGTCGACAGCTACACTGAAATAACTCCCTCCTACCCATCCCACGTTCACTCCAGTTCAGCTCACTCTGAGCATATTTCTTCGCCTTCCTCCGCCCGAGCTTCGCTCCACATCCAGCTTCAAGACTCTGCGACAATCGACTCGCAGATTCTCGCAGTGTGTCTCCGTCCGACGCGGCATCGTTCGCGTCGTCCACCCCTAACTCGACTGCCAGGGGTTGGACTCGTTCGCAGCAGCCATGCTTGTGTCGTTGCCGTTTCGTGCTGTTGTCGCTCGCTCAGGTCAAACCCAGTTGTTGTTGTTGCGCGCAGTGCATACGACCAGACAACGAGGGCGGCGAGCGGGTCGGGACAAAAATAAATCTGGCCTGCCCCGCTCCGTCGATGGCCGCCGGGCGTGCAGTCGTCGGTATTCGCTGGATACCGACACGCACTGGGCGTGGTTCCTCCTCGGCGCAGATGGAGTGCGGACGAGATGCGAGGCGAGCAGGGCCGAAGACACGGCTGCGTCTATTCCGGTTTCGGCACTGTAGTTCCTCCCACTGCCCGATCTCCGAGGGAGTTCGCCGCTGCTTCGGCAGATAGTCGGATGAGACTAGGGAAGAGGAGCGGGCCGACGATGGCAGGGAAACTTGATCACGGCACGACCTCGCTCAACGCAGGTCTTGTGTATTAATAGCAACAACAATTCGAGCCTCGCCAGATCAAGTTGAATGAACTCAGAATTCGAGCTCGATGCCGATGCCGATACTGATAGCTTTCCCCGCCTTCCCGCTCTTCCGGCGACTCCTCCTCGGAGTCGCATTCCACGGCCCCTCTCTAGCCGCCCGGGCTGTGATTTATGCCCCGAGCGGTGCAACAATTAAAGGGCCTCCCACCCTCCGAGGGATCCTCGTGCAGCAAATCGCCTCCTGGCACCTCCTGGGTTTGAAATTGGTGGAAAACATCCCGCATGGATTGCCTCGTGTGTCTCCAGTCTCCCAGCGCCTTGTTAATTAAGCGCAGAGTCGCCTGCCATCATTAAACGTTTAGCCAGCCTTAATAAGTCGTAAACCCACCTTTTATGGGGCTGCCTCCCGCCACGCCTACGTCCGCGGCGAGTGACACCGACTGCTTTCGAAGCGGCACGCGTTCCAATTTATGCTTAATATGTTCCCGGGCAAATCCCGCACGAGGACTGCTTATGAGTTCATTAGACGGGATTCCGGGCTTCTGGCACCTGCCCCGTCCTACGTGATGCGCCCACGCTCTACTCTCGGGCCAATAAACGCGAATCTCCTGCGAATTCCGACTTCTTCCGTGCCGAAGAGACGCAAAGGGACGTTCGGGGCAGCGAAAGATCTCTGCGGACGATCGCAACAGATGAGAAAGAAACCTTCCCTCAGCCCTGGACGGACCGGTGGATGGAGTTCGGCTGGCAACTTCGACCACTGGAGTGGCGTCCTCATGTTAATATCAGATCCATTTCTGAACTCGGTCTTCAGTTGAAAGCGCAATTTCCATTTATCAAATATGCAGAGCGTGGATTTCCTGAATTTTTCTTGCTGGCTTCGACCTGACTGTCGAGTGTTAGAGCTCAAAATTGAGGGTCGGGCCTGTCCAAGATGGAAGGTGTTGAACCGCGACCACAGAGCCAAACCACAATCGGCAGCCCAGGGTGCGCGGCAGGTTGCGTTTGCGTGAGTTCTCATTGGAAGACGCATAAAGTAGTCAATTTATGCGTGGCTTGAAAGGCCGTCGTTAACAGATTCTTCTATCGTAATTTATTTTATTTACTTCATTCTCGTTCGCTTTTATTCACTTCATTTTGTTTTCCTCTCTCACCTCCGACCCGTGTTCCAGAAGTTTAATTGAAAATTTATCGCTAGAAATTGTTAATTCAGCCCGTGTGAGAGGACGTGGGTGTGGGTGAGTGAGTGAATGCCGACAGGTGCGAGCGTGCGAGGACGAGGAAGCTCCCGGAGGACTTAGCTCCAGGGGCGGCAGGCGTGGGCGGCGATGGAAGGGGGTCCTTCCGGGATTAAATGGGTTAAATTCAAGCACGAACACACGCACGCTCGACGTACGCAACCACACACAGCCACCCCTAACCCGCCGCCATTTGGGAATTATTTAATATACCCCAAACGACGCGGCGAGGGACGCGAGTTCGCCTGCACGGCCTCTCGCCGCCCCTCTGCCGCTTTTCTTTGATGTTTGGCATTGGAGTTGACTTGGAAGAGTCTTGTGGGTGGCGTGTTTGGCCTAGAGACGGATTCATGCCCGAACTTCCCGGAAATCGGAGACCACGCAGTGCCTGGGCCCGGATGTCTGGTCCGCCCATAGGAATGGCTGAGGACTTAATCTAGATTTCAGAGTAACACTCACCGCGCCAGTAGAGAACCTCCAGAGCCAACTGTCCCTCGCAGATATCGGAATCTGTAGCTGCCCGGAACCACCGAGGCCGCGGGCGAAAGTCGGATGGCTCCAGCCCGAGCGCGTTGGAGACTCATTCGCCACTCGCGTCAACAGCAACAGCCGCAGCGTCCGACGAAACCAGTCGCTCGCGGGAAAGGTCGGCGAGCCGCGCTAATGAAGCCATTCACTCGTCGATTAAGCACCGCGACTTGTTTTCGAGCAACCTGCGCCCCAGACCCAATCAGGTCCACCAACTCACGTCCGCGGTCGAGAGCGAGCGGCCAGAAGTCGTCCGAGACCCCCGCCAACCTGCGTGAATCGAGCCGATTGTGATTCTCACGCGGGTTTGGAAGTGCACAGATGCATGCAGGGATCGCCGGGGAATCCGCGAGTCGACGTGTTTATGGTTTGTGCCGGTCCGGACGGCGATCGCCTCCTCCGCGCTGTCTGCCCATCGCTGCCGCCGACACCCGCGCGGCGAGGCGAGGAACGAGTTGAGAGCCATAAATTTTTTACGGCCTCATTAAATCATCGTTATGGCCCGAGTGACCTTGCCCGCACCCGCCGGGCGCTCTACTTTTGTAATTACCGTTCGCATCGAACTCTCGCCGCACTTTCTCCTGGAGCAGCGACCGGACTCTGCGGCGGCAAAGGAGAAAATCGCTCGGATCTACCTGGCCATTGAAGACGGCTGCGTCTTCACAGAGGATCCCGCGACTGTCCGTCGACCCCAGACGCGCTCTCGGCGGCCAAGCGTTTCCGTCCTGTGCTGAGTGGGCTCTCTGAAGCACTTAGTGCTCCTCCGCCCCGCCCGCTGCCCTCGTTATCGAACCGAGCCGACCAATTAATTTCAATTGGAAGTCATTTCCATGCCTCGTTCACCGGACGGACCCGACTCCAATGGATCCCTCCTTCGCCGCAACCCGCCTGCGTTTTCGGGACTTCTCGATTTCATGCTCCTCGCGGAGGGACGCGGGGCGTTTCCCAATCGCCACCGTGGTCGTGGCGGACGGTGCGGGTCAGCGACGTCGGCAGCTGGCGTTCGAAACGTCGCCCGGCTGCGTGGGAACGCGGTCGCGATGGAGCCGTCGTAGCACTCGAACTCGCACTCGGGACGCTCAGGACGCCGTGCAACCGCCGCAGTGACTGCCGTCGCCAGTGACTGCAACAATGTCGGCCAGTGGAGGGCCAACGATGTCGGCGCTTCGAAGCTCTTCCCGCCCCGGCAGCGGAGAGCGGTCGGTTCATGGGTCTGGACTGCAGCTGGAATAACGAGAAACAACAACGCAACATTGACGCCTTGATCCGATTAAGTTTGCATAATTTGAGCTTCCGCCGAGCAAAGAATTTAATTAAGCGCGCAGGAGAGTGGGCCCCGAGAGAGGGATGGAAGGGCAAGGGTGGTCGCTCGCGTCGTTGCCTGGACTCCGATCGAGCAGCGACCGGCAACCAACCCATGGCGCTCCAAGCAGTCCGAGGGGCGAGTCTGCTCCGGGCCTCCCGACAGCTGTTGCTGAGTCGCCGCGATCAACATGCTACGTGCAGTGCACCCTCCCCCGGCCTCTGGCCCTCGCAGCCGCGCACGCCAACCCTTTCCAATCGGCTTGATGGGATTGCGCTCTTGGCACGCCCCCATCAACCCACCGCTCATCCAAGTCGCGACACGCCTCCGGGGAAATCGACCATGTGCGGACCCTGCCCCCCTCCCGATGCAGCCGCACTGCAGTTACGCCTTCCCGACCGCCGCCGCCGCCTCGTCGCCAGCCGGCCCGAGCTGGGTGGGGCGGACGTTTTTCGCGCACGAGTTGTTTTTGCGCATCGTGGTTTCCGTTTCTATTTCCATTACAGTAATGGAAAAAAACCATTTTCGCAAAGAGCTCCATTTTCAACACAACAACAACAGCAGCAAATGTCGAATGTGTGCCTCAGATTTTGCTGTTGTTGCCACATTTCTTCAGCGTCCATTGCAAACCCAGACAGCTTTCCTTTCTTCGCTCTTCCACACATCGCAATGGCCGGAGGGGAATTGAATTGAATTGTCGGAAGGAGGGCATGAAGCGGGCGGAGGCAGAAACAGAGCAGACACCGAGAGGGCGCGGAGCAGGGGCGGGGAGGGCGGAGACAGACATTGGAACTGGCTCCCTGGGAAGCCCCGCAAAGGCACCGTCGTGAAATTATATTCGGCGCCAGCCAGATATAATTTTCTGCCCCGACCCCTCCGACGGCGGTGGCGGCCTGGCGATCGAGTGTCGCGGAGACTTCTTGCGATTGTCGTTGCTGCTGTTTGCTGGGAACACGCTAATAACCATTGAATCGGCAACAATTGAATGGATTCCGGACTGGCTGGGAATGGGACGGCATGTGATGGCAGAGTGTGCGCAGTCAGAATAACGAGCTCTCCAAGCCAGGGCAAAGAACCACAGGACGACGGACGGTGTCTCCAGTCAAATCAGAGCCAGAACAAGTGTCGCCTGACCCCACACCCAACGGTCCTCGCTCTGTCTTCGACGTCTCTCGAAGAGGTCCCGAATCCAGTCCGATCTCCAAGAAGTCGGTGTCGTCGACTTTAAATGCTGCGCATTAAAACAACTGGCCTGCGGAGGACCCCCACCCTCTCCACATACGTGGCCATAAAGCCGGTCGGATCGGGCTAATGGAGACATTCGGAATCAATTCGACGGAATTTATTCCGGCAAGGAAATCTTTTATGGGCGGAGCTCGCTGCGGCCGGGCGCCATTCGGCCAGCGAGCACCGGGAACGGCTGCAGGAGCAACAGCGCCAACAACACTGTTGTCGACGGGGTCTCCGGCAGCCGGCGGACTCCAACAAAAACTGGGCATCAACAGCAAATAAAATGGGAAAGAGCGGTGGAGCGTCGACAACGAAATCGACAGCATCTTGAAGCGATTTCGCCGCGCTGTCGAAAACGAAAACAACAACAGCAGCAACAGGACAGCAACAAAACACTTAGTTGCAGGCGCACACTCACGCATCCGCGAGATGTTTCGGCGAGCACGAGTATCCAGCAGATACAATGTGTTGGAAATTGAAAGTGCATCGAGCTGTGACGAGGGGCGCGGGAAGCGAGAGGCAGATGAAAATTAACAAATGAGTGGGTGAAGAAACTACAGGCGCAGCAGCAACAGCGGCAACAACAATGTTGTATAACGATCATTCAGCATCTACAAAAAGAAAGCCAACAACAAGATCGAACTTCGAAATTGGTTTATTTTTACATTTTTATTAATAAACATTTTTGTTTTGTGTTTATTTGTAATTTGTTGATGTTGAATTTGCTGTTGTTGTTTCTGTTTCTGTTGCTGTCGATGTCGGTGCTGTCAATGAATACAAAACAGCTCCGAGAGGAGGGAATTCGAATGGCGTAGAAATCGTGCATGTCAGCCATTTTATTGAATGAACCTGGGGCGTATTGACAGCTTCTACAACAACAGCGCACCTAACAACTACAATCTGGTATAAACACGTCTACCTTTGTCTCACATATGAAATGCTTTCAAAGGCCATTCCGATTCTGAAACTTCTGTGTGAGTTATTTCACCCAAGTGTTGTTGTAAATTATTTAGTTGGTTGTTGTTGTTGTTATGGATCAGTTTAACGGTCAAATGCGTTGTCGGAATACTCGAGCTTCGCCCGCCCCGCGATCTGTCGCCTCTCGTCTATTGCGACGGAATGAATTTAAACCCGAAGCGATACAACAAATAAAACATTACAACCAATTCTTCAAAATATGTCACTCGCAGCTCTGGCCTGGGACCCGGCCAAGGACGACCTCGGGTCGTCGGTGCCCTAATAAAGCCGCGGGACGCCTCCTGCAGCCTCACCCTTTAGCCTTAACCCTTTACTGAGGCCAGCACCGCTAGCAGCCCTCGCAGCGATTACCTCAAGTTCCTTGAACCAGTCGAACTTCGATCTAACGCTCTGCGGGAAGTACGCGACAGGCTCTGAGGTCCTCGAGCGCCACCTGCACCCGCCTCGCAGTATTGAAGCTGACACTCGAACTGAGAGGACCGGCCGAGAACCCTTTGAGTCGGCCGTGGGGCCGCGGGTACTCGAACCAATCCCGATGAAATTTATGAGATCAGATCACTTCACATTCCCGATGGAGGCATCTCAGGGTGGTCCCAGACGCGCTCGTCGCCATGCTAATTGCCAGCACAGATGCGGCCCGCGAGACTCCCGGCCTTCTCGGAGATCGGAGTGGGAAATTTATTAATTTTGACATTTCCTGCATTTCTCGCCGTCGACGATGGCCGTTCCTCTGGCGACGCCGACGCACTTGTGACTCAGGGCCCATCGGCACGTCGCGCACCGCACCGGAGACGATTTGACGTCTTCATCGTGAACAGACGCCTCGTCCATAATTTTCCCTCGCCTTCCTGCCGCCCGACCCTTCACCAGCGGATGCCTGAGCGCTGCCATCGTGAGCGGCGGCACAGTAGCCACGCCTTTGATTTATGTGCCAGCGTCCTGGGCGGAGGGATTCGTTGAGGTTTCTCCACACGTCCCCGTCGCCATGCCGCGAGTGGAAACTCGGAACCCTACCGGGAGCCGGGCTGTAATGGGCTTGCCGGCCTGATTTATCGGCTGTAAATTTAAGCGCTAGCATTTGCTCAGTGCTTGATTGCCGAATTAATTTATCACATCAAGTGCGGGCTGGAAATGGTGAGGCTCCTTCCCGCACCCTCCTGATAGCCTCCGCAACTCCCGATTCCTGGGCCGCCCTGAACCCTTGCCTTGGAATGGCGGCGGTGAGCGGGGTTCGGGTTGTCTTCGCTCGCACGTTGGGATCACGCTGACCCGAGAATCAGCTGAATCCGTTCGCAGTTCGGAGCCATCGTAGGTGCCAGAAGTAGGCGACACCAGGCGCACGATGTTTCCGCGGACGCACGAGTGCTCGACATCCCACGGAAGCATACTAATGCCGTTTCCAATGGGGCCAAACGGCCCCCGCCAGCCAGACGTCACATGTCGCTGGCGTCTCCATTGCGAAACGAAGCCAGCGAATGGCGACGGCGCAGAACCATTAAAATATCGAATTATTATGCCGAACAGGTTGATAATTACACCGAAAATTTTCATAAACGTCGCGACGTCGGGCAGCGTTAATTTTTGCGCCCAGGCTCCGGCGCCGAAAATAGAAGACAAATATTTTAATGGGCTTCGGCGGTTCCAACGGTTCGCTTTCCAAAGTGGCCAAGCCGCCGGATTATGCAATCGGGAGCCGAGCGGCCCCAGCGCCCTCTGGCGCCTGTTCCACCCTCGCCCGCAGAGCGCTCTACGGTCGGAACGGCTGCGGCCGCCGGCAACCACACACCACCACAGCCACGTCGAAGCGCACCCACACACGGGCAAGCCAGTTCTGGTCTCCGGACCGGTGCGGGTGTGTGAGTGAGGCGCTCTTCGAGCGGATGGGGTTCGCTCTCTCGCTCGGGAGCGCTGCAGCGGACCCATCGCCGTCCCCGCATTCAACTCTCTTCCACGTCACGCACACACTGAAAGACAAGACGAGCTGTGCTTGTGTTGCGAGAGTGGTGACGTTGCGCCCTCTGTATGCGGCGCTGGGAAAGAGCGACGAGCTGCGGCCCCCGCGCAGCTTCAGAGACTCGTCGGCAGGGGACGCTCCCGGACCGGTTGCTGCCGTCGATAGCTAGAAACCCTGGCTGTCCTCGCTGGAACCCTCGCTTTGCGTCACGAGGTCGCTCAATCTCACGCAGGTCCGACTGCGTCGATTCCATTCGATGGAATATCATTACTAATCTCTTATCCACTGCTAGAAATACGTCATATGAATTTCATTTGCATGAATCTTCGAGTACGGTTTGCTGAAATTCTTCTGAAGGACTCTATCATTCATGTACTATAATGCGTAGCAAAAACATCAAGTAGATGCCTTATGTGGAGGTCGCAAGAGACACTCTTTAATTCCATTTTTGTCAGTGTAGATTTTCGCCATCACAAAGCCGCACGGGCTGTATCATCATACATTTGTTCGGGCAGTTGTTTGCGTTGCCTGCAACTCACCACTTCTTCCAGCACTTGTCGCAAGGGCATGCGAACTCACCACACAATGTCTGACAAGCTCCGCCTCTTTTGCAATGGCTGCACACGACCGCCACAACGCATGCGCTCAGTCAGCGCTAAAGCGAGAAGTACCCATGCTACCACCAACCGGTGTGAGCGAGAGAGGAAATGATGCTGGCACCCCGAACATGGCAGGCGCCGCATGGTGCCGGACTCTGCCTCTGCAGCACCAGATGGCGGCGTTGGCGTCGCTGCCGGCGCACAGTTCCTACGGGCAGCGACGTTCTCACGATTCCTTCAATTCGTTCACACTTTTTAATGCGCTCTGAACATTGAGACATTTGCGGGCCGAGGCGGTTAATTTGTTGCCAACGGCGACAACTGCAACAAGTTCAGACCCTCCCGGCTGCCAAACCCTTTCAGAGTAATTAACGCCCTGAGGCATTCCAAGCAGCGACGCGGTAGCCCGAAGTCAACAGTTCCCCCCTTCGTCGACACCCGCCCCCACATATGCTGCTAATTGCGACGCGTTTGAAGTCGACCGGGTGCTGGAGGGCAGTCTTCGAGGGCGCTAGTGTCAGGGCGAAGAGCTGGGAGAAGCCCGGCGGCCTGTAGTCAACACCAATAGCCCCGCGACTTTTTCATGTTCTCTCTAAATGACTTTATTTCCTGCTCGAGTACTGGCTGCTCTTTGAGAACAAACTTCGGCAATTTTCATTCTGCGAATGACGAGCAGATTTTATAGACGAGTGTAGAAGGAAATATATGCAGCGGCAGTTTTCCAAATATTTGGAATCGAATTTGATTTGCACCCAAATATTTTCTACAGAATGAAGCGGAATTTTCAACTTGACTAACTCATCCGACTCCCCCGTAGACTTCATAGAAATCGTAAGTTCTAGTTGTTCAATACGACACATTTTTCGACGACTCCTACAATACGTCGGCATGAAAATCATTCCGAGGTCTTCCTGAAGGAAAGAAAATTAGCTTCGGCGAGGGATGCAGAGACCAGGGCGAAGTGCGCGAGCATCCACCGAAGTTCATACGGGCCTGAGCCGCGGCCAGACACAGAAGATTCGAAGGGAGAGACGATGTGGGACTAGTGGGGTGGGCAGGGCGCCCACACGACGTATGTACATAGGGGACTGGGTTTATATACACTCGCACACAAGCGTGCGTCAAGTCGCTTGACTTCGGATTAGTTGATCTCCCAGCGTGAAATTGATTAGTTCCCTCGAGAGTGGGGGAACGGGTGGGGACCCGGCCGTCCTCCACCTCTTAGCGCAGCCAGACGGGGTGCGCGGATGTGGGGTGCAGGCAATTAATTTATGGCCCCGCTGCCTGCTGTCATTTATGAAGTCTTAATTTATTCATGCGATGTTCCAGAAGACGCGGATCCTAATGAAGGTGGCCGTGGCCCCTCCGGGCTGCTGCCGAGTTTTCCAGGAACTCGCTTCCGACGGAACTGTTGTTTCCACGCCACAGCCTTCCTCGACCCTGCTGCGAGGAAACTCCGGCAGTTGCGGCCGAAACTGGGTCACGATCGCCGTCGTCCTGTTGTTGTGTTGTTGCCCTCGTTGCCAATACTGCGGAGGCTCGTCGACCTCTTCCTGCGAGGCTGTAAATCCTCGGCACCCAAGTCGCGCCTTAACCCTTTGCTACCTACGCCTGCACTGCCGGCTCGACGCGTCCGACGCGCCGATCGTCCGACCATCCCAAATATTTGGTGCAACTCGGCGGGTTGCCCATTGTTTAGCGGTCATAAATCTCGGCGTTCGTCCTTCCGCGGCCCGATAAAGTCCAGCCGAAGTCTGGCGAACGCCCGGCCGATCGGACATGCCTTACTTTTGCGTCACCGGGCCAATGTTGCCTGCATGTGAGCGTTCGTTCTGCTTCCAGTCCGACGGTTCATAATATTTCACGGAACTCTTTCCTCCGTTCCGTCGGACCCTGGAGCCTGTCGATTGTTTGAAGCTACAAGATTTTGTGGTCATGCCGATACCAGTTTCGCAAACACCCGCGTGGCAAAGTGAACTGTTCCAGACATAATTTCCGCTCCAAGCGAAAGTCGCCTCAAAGTGTTTTCGTATGGAGCACAGATAATAAAAAAAGTACCTACTGAAACTCGGCGAGGGCATCGCTTCTTCGAAACTGGCTGCAGTTCCGAGTCCCAATCGCTAGAGAGAAATTCACTTTCCCCCATGGGGAATTGGTTAAAATAACCAATGTGCAACGCTCAGACGTCTCAATGTTAAAAATCGGCAATTAGAAGACGCGAACATACACAACTGGAGACTTCGAATATTACATTTCGAAACTTAAAAAAACTAAATAGGGCGCCTTTTGAATCGCTCCTCTAAAACTCGTTTGTAAAATTCAGATCACCGAAAAATAATGAATACTTTTATTGAAAACAAAATGTAACTTCTGAATGTACCAAGTGTTTAAGACGAAGTTTTCTGTTCTTCCGATGAACGATTTTGAAAACTTTCCAACACTGGTTTTCGGTATTCTCTGAGACACTTTTTTGAAATCACTCTTGTACGCACCCGAACCGAAGCAGAGCTTAAGAACTGACGAAATACAACCTGTTCTAGCTACGTGCAACTGCCCTAGACACGATAAGTGAGTATTCAGAGGAATCGAAGTATGAAACAAATGCGTCAAATTGACAATCGAGCTGGCTACTACCCGAGCAGCAAGGTGGTTTCAGGAAAAGAAGGTTTGCAAGAGACAATAAATCTGGTTCACAGAACTCCAGGAGGCTCGAAAGAGGGCGAAGTTCGGCCTCGCACGCAACTCTTGCGTGGTTTTCGCCACATTCCGGTTTACGCCGTGCTGATTCCTTGACCAGATTAACCTTTTCATACGAGAATTTGGCTCCACTCACCTCTGTCCGAAACTGGTTCCAGCGCCATTTTGCACCGCGTTGCTGCCTGGCTCCGTCCCGCCGTCGAATCCACGCGAATATTCGTCACCTGAGCGGCCGGCGCTCCCTCGTCTTCCTCGACTCACTTCTGTCAACGCCCGACCAGGGCCGGCCTCTGGCAGGAGCAACAACACAGCGGGCGCGCCAGAGGAGGTCGGCGGAACACGAAATTCCATGTTTCTGTTTGGGCCGAAAACGCGAAATGTTTCTGATCACGAAGGCTCCAGCTCCAGTGGGCCGCGCTCCACTCCGCGGCCGTATCTCTGATTTACAACCAGTTCTCGGCACAGCACCAACAAAGCAGCACCAGCGACTCGAGCGACGTCAGCACCGCGCGCCGCGTCCACGAAAACGACGTCACCAGACCGGACGCATCCACTTTCGCCGCGATCTGAATTCGAACAAAAGCCGCGATTTCCGCGAACACCGAGGTCGCCGAGGCCCGGACCCGCGGAAGTCTGCCAATTGGAGAATTCGGCGCTCCGCCCGTCCGCGACGAGTGAACTCCGTCCGCGAGACACGCGCGTCTTGCGGGCCCAGCCGCCGGCGGTGGACGAGCGCCGCACGGCCACGTCCACGCCGAGGTCCTGATCCCGATCCTGTGGCCCATTGTTTGCTCGTTGTTTACTCGGAGGAGATATCAATCGGCGCGGCTGAAGTAAGGACGCGCGGCCGCAGCGACCGCGGCTGCGACGGTGACAGCGACGACTCCGTCCCGGGTCGAACCGGCCCAAGTACATGTTGTTTTGGCCGATGTTGGTGGAGTGAGTGCTGGCGGCGAGCGGAGGGGAACGCGAAGCAGCGGGCGAGCGAGCGGCGCCCTGCAGCCGGAGCGCGAGGCAGGAGGCAGCGCGGCGACGGAGAGCGCGCACGAATGCCAGAGCCTGCGACCGAGTACCCGGTCCACGGACCACGGCGGCCTCACGAGCAGCCGTCGAGCAAGCGAACGACCGACCGAGCGGCTGCCGTTGGCTCCGCAGCCGCAGTCGCGCCGCTGCCTTGGCTCTGCCAGTGGTGGCAATGGTGGCTTCTTGCGCTCCGGCCGTCCGTCTGCCGCACCTTCCCCTCGCGGATGTCTTGGCTGCGCAGCTAGGCGAGGCGGCGACGCGAGCAGAGGCTCGACAGAAGAAGTCATAAAATCAGCTACAACAACAGACGCACAGTCCCATGGCTTGGTCCGGGCCGGCGAGGCGAGGTGAAGCGAGAAGCAGAATACAGATGAAAGAGCAAATCCAGCAACAACAATAACACCAATAAGAAGAAAACTACGACGAAGAAGAAGAAGCATTTTCAGGGCAATAAAGTGTTGCTCGCCCCTCGCTGCCGACGCCAGACATCAGCTACAGATACAATTACATAGCTGCGGATACATATGTACCGCACCGACACATAGCCTCGCGCACACACACAGCCACACTCACGGTGTCTGCTCGTCGCGAGCGAATGGCGGCGGCCACGAGTCGACCCTGGCAGGGGTCCGTCAGGAGATACATTTGTATCTCTGAGTGTTCACTGACAGACGGACGAGCGGACAGACGGGCGACGGACGGACGAGCGAGCGCAAAGCGCGTCGACGGCGCAATCGAAAATCGAATTAAAAAGGCGACGCGTCCCTGCCGCGACGTCTGCTTGGCGCTCCATTCGGGGTCGGGCGCGGGCGGTTGGACGAAAATATGCGAAATTGAAGCCCGCCTCGATGGATCTCGCGCCCCGGGGGTCGGGGTGGCTCCCTCCGAACGTTCGGTTGGGCTTGGGGCGTTTGTACCGGTTACAAGTGCGCCACAGTCACGGGGATCCTGAGTACTGGAATGGCTCGGGCTGCTCTTGTCCCCATTCTGCACCGGGCGCCAATGGCGGACCCAATACGGAATACGACTGGGCGAATCAACTGGGGGACGAGTTCAGTACTCCGGTTTAAACAGTCCTGCCACGATCTTCCGTCGTCTGGTATGAAATTCTTGGGCTCGCCCTCAACGAGGGTCTGCTCGGATCCGAGTAATCGGTTCGAGGCTGCTGGCGAGCACTCGACAGGAGGCGTTGGAGAGCCGGCTGCGACATCACCAGCGCGCATCGACGCACTCTCGGTGGTTGCTCGACGCGGCCGGGGCCGGGTCGCACGGCGCAACATCGGGCTGCCTCCTGCACATAACGTAAAAATCACATTAAGGAGGAATTTCGTTTTATTGCTTTTTTTAACCCCGCGAAGATTCGTTCCCCATTCGCCGAGGAGGGGAAATCGAAACTGTCGCTGTACATATCGGCTCGCCTCTGTATCTGTCTGTCTCGCTGTCTCTCTATCGCTCTGTCTGTCTGTGTGCTGTCGCTGCCCGAGCCTCTCTGTGTGTTTGTTTATTGGCTAAATGCACTTTGGGGTTAACGCTGCATTCTAAGCGAGGTGAGTTTCGCTGCGGCTCATGCCCTGCCCCGTACCCGTCCTCATCCCTGTCGAGGCGTTAATGAGGATGAGGACTTTATGCTAATCTAGTTTTTCCCATTTGGATGCTCGTTACCGTGTTTGTTTATCTCCGAACGGGGCTCAGATGTTATGCAAATTACCTCTTCCTCCGCTCTCGGCCGCTGCCACTGAGTAGGTGTGACCAGGCTTTCTTTATTAACATTTCGGGTCGATCTTCAACAGCTCGACGGTTTCTGCACCATCTTTCGAAAGGAATCCGTCCTCTTCGCAATAAACGATTGACGGAAGTGAGATTTACAATAATGTAGATTTTAATATATATATATATATACTCCATACTCATGTACATGTTCTATGTCATCCTTACTTTTCATTTTGAAGAGTTCCTTAAACGACCAACACTCTCTTTTATTGTTAATGTAGGTTTTAAGTAAACTACTGATTATAATTCGACAAATAGTAATTTACTCTAATGAGGAATATTTTAAATTAAATTGTATATTTATATTAGTTGGCTATTCACTCTAGACTATTATTAACTATTAACTGTTAACTATTAAAATTCCATTTATTGCATCAATATCCACGTTTTGGGCGTGATACTCTTTCGTTTAATATTTGTGTTTACTTCCCTTGTCGTTCATTTTTTGTTAATCTCTCGAAATTTCGAAAGATTATTGAATCATGCACTCAGTGCTTAACGTGGCATAAAAAATACGACTCTGTAATACATCCATCTCGATTTTGGGAATATTTTTTAGTTTTGTAAATCCATTTATTATTGTACCGAAACCGCGACTAAAAGTCATATATGTCTCAAATCATTATTATTTATTCTGCATTTAAGTAAACTATATATTAGTTGTTAAAAGAATTTGCATTGCTCAGAATGAACCAGATTGAGGGTAACTCAACAAATCCTTTGAAACTAACATAAACAAAAGAATTAAGAAATACACATATTGGTTTTATTGATAAACTAAGTGAAGTTTAGGTGGTGAGTTTTAATACTCAATTAGTAAGAACATCAGAGATGTTTAGGCGGAGCTTCTACTCTACACTACACACACACTTTAATTTTTGTGTTCGAAATAGACAAAGGGATTTCAGTTTTCTGATTTGTTAATTTAATACTTCGAAAGATGAATTGTTATAGAATAGTGAGTATAAAAATTAGGAAAACAATCCCCCAATATCTATCGTCACTTGAAAAGAATACAAACCTCAACATTTTATACTTTTTGGTATAGAATCGATGCCATAGTTTAAAACAGTTTCAATCTATATATTTTTTAATCTACGTAGTTTTGCAAATTAATATTTAATGGAAATTTCTACAAAGCACAAAATTTCAAAAATGTTAACAAAAGTAATATGCTATTTATAAGCTTCCTAAAAGCAGTCCCTTCCAAATTTTCAGGAATTGGTAGAACTGATAGAATGGAAACAATATTACTGAGAGTCATCCCCCATATTCGCGTGTTTTAAACGGAGGGCGACGATTGCACTTGTTCGATTTTTCACGTCGTCTCTCACTCATTTCGAAAAACAACAACAACTACTACAAATCCCAGTGGAATCGTGGCAGGCTGTCGGTTTCATTAAATGAGGTTTCTGTGCGACGCCAACTGCGTTTTCTCTTTTCCTTTGTCGACCCTGCCGTTTTTTAGTCTGCCTATCGCTTTTCCTATCGCATGTACATGAAGGGCCTGTAATAGATACAGATACATGTATCTAAATTCCCTGGGCGGGGAGTTCCGCTGCCATCTTTGAAGTGCATGCGCAGAACGAATGCAATTCGAAGGTTCGCAGACACCCCGACACAAGTGACTCTTTGGGCGAATGAACATACATCGCGGCCAGACAGAGTTCGGACCCTTCCTCCCCTCTCGGGTTGAACAAATAAAAGTCGTTAATGACGCCGCCGTATTTGGCTTCCAAAGCCGAGTGTTTGGACGGCAAAGTGTGGGAAGCGAAAAATGTTTTCTTATCCCTTTGATTCCCTGGCATGGTCGCCGTCGGAACCTACTGAGGCCTTATTTTGTCCGGCATTACGTATAAGGAGTCAATTCTACACCGAATAAAACAAAGCCAGACAAACTAGAAAGATGTTAGCAGGGTGATAATAAGGATCAGGTACAATGTTCATAGAAAGTTTAATGAAATGATTTTAAATCGAAGTACCCTGAATGGAATGGGAATGTGGTCAATGTCCAGTAACCTTTAATCGAAAATGAACACTTGGCATTTTAATCGGACGACCTCTATTATAATTCAGCTCACTTCCATTGAGCAGTACCCCAGCGAAACAACAATTGACTATCCCTGCAGCCTCCCGAACAAGCTTCTCGAAATCATATGTCTTGCCTGTTTGGAATGATTTACATCAATTAAGACCTGAGATGAGCATGACAGTACTTTCATGAAAATCGGCTGCAGTGTATCAGAATAGATTGCATCCGCAAACCCTTGTTCAGATTTAGAAAATCAAAATCAGACTGTAATAAAAACAATTTTAGAAAATGAAATGAAATGAACTTCAAAAACTCATAATCTCGCATAAAAATCATAAACTCAAAAATCGACAATCGCAAAAATACTCCAGAATATCAACAACAGAACTCTGGAAGAAACTGATTATTATTCTTTATTTTTACTTTTGTGATAAATGTTGTAAAGAATACATTGATTTAATAATTTAATTGATATTGTTGTGTCATTCGATGTTCCTACTAGCATATCTTGAAGAGCAAACATATCTCTATGAATGTCCCTTTAACTGTATTTGCTTCCCTAGCAGCATTAATAAGTGGTTCGTCATAAGTCGTTGCAGTAGGTGTTCACAGACCACTCCTTGCTACTTCGGGACACGCATTATGTACTAAGCAAACAACAGATAATTAGAACACCTAGTCTAAGACCTAAAACTTCTTGAATACTTATATAAATTATACGTATCTATTACAAGTACAGAAACTCTTTGCAATAACATTCCGTGAAATTACATTCCGTGGAATTCCGTGAATTACTCTGCCAGAGTTCTTTTCTTGGCGCTCTGAAGTCTGAAGAACGTCTGTTTGAAAATACACAACTTGTTGTATTTAGATTCTACTAAATTAGTTTAAATATTCTTCGGATCGACAAGTTCAACTGCCAAAAAGATATGAGTTGTATTTATCCAACTGTTTTAAAATTTGCAAATGCCATCCACATTTGTTTGTTTGTTTTTTAATTACTAATTTTAAAATTGGTAATTTCTAAACAAGCGGAACCTTAACAAGATTGAGATGACTATAACCATGTTTATCTGCTTTGAAAATATTAATTTGAGCTCATTAATTTTACTTTTAATAAATGCGTAGAATTAGTTTCAAAATCATTAAACCGTAGTACCTGTACCAATAAACAATATACCTTTTTAAGATGCTAATTTACAAATGCGCATCTCGAATTTCGGTTAGAAAAGGTGCATATGCCGTAAGATTTATGGCGTCCGACTATCATACTCTTACAAGTAAACCCATATCGATAGTATTTGAATTCACAATTTTTCATCTCACTACATAGAGCACGGTTCACCAGATATTTTTTTTAGAATGTTATATTTCTAAGAACAAAGATTTCTGAATGTTCTAAAGTTTTATTAAAAACTTTTTTTTATTTATTATTATTTAAATATTTTGCAATTGCAGTCAGTATTTTAAAAATTTCACTAATCAATGGAACAACCAAAAAAACGTTTCTATTTTAAAACAGACGCAAATTTGAAGGAAATTTCATCAAAATATTGATTTCCAAATACAGATTCAAGAGCATCTACATATCGACTCAGAAGGTGGCGCAGATCTAAAACAAAACAACTTTTTCATACCTACGACCTCTTTTCAATGCATAACAAGCGAAATCATTTTCTATCCTACCCCAGAGTATAGGGTAGAAAATAATTTTCTCCATGGTACTTATTCAAAGAGATTTCTTATTTCATTATAAATATAATTAATTGGGTTGTATTGTTATTGTACTTCGGTGCTGAACTAATTTCCTTCCAATTTTAGTTATTAATTTTTCAAACATTTTACTCTCCATATGTGATTCATCGAAATCGATTGTAAAATTAGGTCGACAGGCCCTAGATCGAACACTACTCTGGGGTGTGTCGAAAACAGTTGTAGATGTCCTCATATGAAAGCATCCTCCAACAGGAACTCAGAATATCTAATAAAGGTAATCCAGAGAAACCTATGGTTGTTCATAATTTCTTAGAATTTCTACATTCTAAGATTGAGCGCTCATGAGTAATAATTTAAAATATTATATATAAATCTATTATAGAATAGAAACAATAAATAGAGCTTTAAACCCAATTTTTCGGAAGGATCTGTATAAAATTATTGTAGAGATTTGAATATATATTAATATAATATTCCAAATTTATTGTTTTTTGTTACAAATTGTCCAAAATTGACCGGCATCCGAAAAATTAGTAAAATATCAATTAATTTCCCCAACAAATAAAACATCAGCGGTATCTGTGAAATTATAGTTTATTTTGAGTTATGGTATTATGTGTTACTTCTTATTACTTAAACGTATAATTTTACATATTACAATGATCATTTATAATCATATTGTATAAGTATTATTGCGACATCTGTGAAAGTCGGATGAGGTCGACTTTCCTGGAGTCGTTACACTCTAAACTAATTCATGAATACGATAGTCGGAGGATTCTATTATTTGTATACTGAACGGAAATGTACAAACTTAAGCATCAAATATGAAAATGCACAACGAAACTGGGATGCGGTAAAAACGAAACCCAAATGAATACGCTATTCTGTGGTAGTTGGGAGGAGCAGCGAGTTCTGATATCGAGTGTCAATGGATCTATGGCACTAAACGCCGTGCATTTACGAGCTCGAGACTGATTACCGTATGTGCTAGGGTCCTTACATTTAGCCATGTATACACACATGTTGCTGCACATATGTACGTGTATTATGAGCATGTGTGGTTTATGTAAATTCGATGATGAGAGGTTAGTTCTTCTACACGCTCCTACGAGAGGGGAGTAGTAGGGCGGAGTTAAAGGTACTTACCAACGATAAAAGAGGGACAAAGAGGGAAGGAGGGGGAGAAAAGAGGGTGAGAACGCAGAGAGAAAGGCCAAAAGTGAAGATAATTAGAACTGAATTTAAATTTTTTACTTTATTAAAGTTTTGTTTGTTTTCGAAAGAATTATTAACTAGCAGAGTAAATCATTACACTATATATGTAGGTATATATGTATGCAGTATATAATGTTTGTATTTATATAATATTTAAATAAGACGCTGCTCCGTTCTCGAATCTCGCGCCAACAAAATCTTTCACTTTTATGCACAATCGTATTTCATTGACAACTTGACAATTGGAAGTAAACAAAACCTAGTAAACGCCTATTTTGCAATTGGCTAAAATTTCAAAAACATAGACAATAACGTAACATAACGTATAAATTTTCAGCTATAGGACATCGTAGAGGCTAGAGGAAAATAATACAATATTTAAATAACTAAAGGCGGTTCTTTAAACAATAGGCAATCACTCGAAACATTAACAAAAATAATTACAACTACAACTATATATCCAATATTTGCTTAGCATTCGAAGCTGCCGATCGGCTTCAAATTGTCTTAAGTTAGTTTAGTTTTTTTTCTGTTTTTTTTTTTTTTTTTTTTTACTTTAGTTCATATTTTACTTAAGCCTTCAATTGAGTGAAACAAGCAACACACGAAAGAACTTACGAATTACGGAGAGTTTGTTTTTCTTGGGTTTTGTTTTCTGTTTTCTTTGCGTTGAGTAATTATGTTATGGTTGAAGATACTTTAGCATTTCATAGACATCGACATCGACACCAAGGGGTAGATTATACTTATGACTTAATTGGTTAATAAAGGGTTAAGATTGCGATTCAATTTTCTACATTTGACAGCGGCGTCCTTCCAGTCGGCGATTTTTCAAGGTGTTTTGTTATTACACTTCTTTTATTCGACTATCCTTTGCTATGTACTTGAGTACTCAAGACGAATGCGCGAATGCCGACTGAGTTTGGTTTTGATTTGATTTGTTTAGTCGTTTAAATGGTTGCGGTTGGTGGCTTAGATATATACAGGAACTTAAGCTAGGCTAGGTTATTACAGTTACACAATTACAAGTACTCAATTTTGCTCAATTACAATACCGTCGATTAACTCATCGTTTAGATTACATAACAACTATTGGGCGACCTCCCCCGCCGAGTTGGCGGCCGGAGTGGTCAACAATTGTCGGCCCCGGTCGAGGCGCCTGGTGGACGCAGGACCCCGGACGCCTCGACTCAGCCCCACCCGTTAACCTTATCTAATACATTTACTGCTGGTTCTCCTCGTTATTATTAATTCTGTGTAAATTAATGAGAGTTTTGAGAAGGTTTCTAAATCTACCTTTAGAGCTACGTATTAACTCTAGTTTTCTTTAATTCTGTGGTTTCTTTAACTTTAGTATATTAAAATTTAAGTAATTTCATTTAATTTATTTGTTGTTTTGCTTTGAGTGCAGCAGCGCCATTTGCGGTGTTCGTGTTTGGTTTGTCTCGCTGCAGACATGGAATTTGCTACGTTTTTGCTTCTCTCTCGGTCCACTTCACCTCCAACTCCGACTGGGTCGCCGGCTTTATTTCGTTTTTAATTCAGTTTTTATTGCCCTGACCTCCCCTCGCGAAATTGTTGCCGCTGCTCTGGACTTGGTTTGGGCGCCTTTCAACCGAGGTGGACTGTTCCCCATTGCCATCCGAAGTTTGCGAATTCGATCTGGGTCTCCAGGGGCCAGACGAGGCCGACCCCGGATCAACGACGTTGGACTTTCAACCGCAAGGCCGATCGCGTCGTTGAATGGAGCCCGGATCCAGGGCCGCTCCATTTCCCGATTAACATCGCAATGTAGTTCGTAATTGTAGTGGCAAGGTGACCCCATCCCCTCCAGCCGGCGCCTTCACCGGAGCCATGTGACCGGTCCTCTCTGCGATCCGGTTCGCACTCCATTTCGCAGGGTCGACTGCCGCCTGCGCGGCTGCCTGGTGGGGGCTGCAGGTAGGTGGACGTGGACAGGCCGCAGAAGCTGGTGGGAGGCCTAGTGGTCCTCCGTCTTCATGTTGGCCAGATGTTAGTACGTTGCAAATCCCATGGCGCTGGCGGCGCTGCTGTTGTCCAAAGGTCACTGGTGCATCTTCGTCGTGTGGTGGCCCATGCCGAGCCCCAAGTTCAAGTGGTGAGTATTGTGGTGCTGCTGCTGGGGCGCCGCGCTGTGTCCGTGGTTGTGGTTGCTGTTCGAGCTGTTGTTGTTGTTCTGCTGATTGGCCTGCCGCTGGGAGTTCTTCTTGTTCTTCATGCGGCGGTTCTGGAACCATATCTTGACCTAAACAGAAGAGAAATGCGTCAGCGGGACTTCGCACCGGACGGCCGTCCTACGTACCTGTCGCTCCGTGAGCTGCAAGTTCCTGGCCAGCTCCCAGCGTTTCTGCTTCGAGACGTACGCGTTGAAGAGGAACTCCTTCTCCAGCTCCAGGGTCTGGAACTTCGAGTAGGGCTTGCGCTTTTTCCGCACCGACACCTGGCCGGTCCACTCGTGCAGCGCGTTGGTCGGTGTGCAGGGTCCGACTGCGCCCACCGAGAGTCCTCCGGTTCCACCTGTGCGCGGGGCGAGAGCAGATCGGTGAGTGAGTCTCATGATTTATTGCATTCATTTTCCATATTTAATTAGGTGAAACATAAAATCTTAAATAGTTAACGACGACTTAGCCAATTGCTGTGCATTTGTGACCCGCTAAATGCCCGTGCGTGACTCACTCGCTATTAATTAAAGCCACCGTAAATCGTTACGCCAATAAAAGCCGCTTTAGTGTCGCGTTAATGCGAGGTTTTATATTTATTATAATAAAATTCTGTTTTTAATCGCATAAGCCGCCGTTTATCGTTTCTTCTTTGCCCTGCCAACGATCCCGCCGCTCTTTAGACGGGCAGTTAAACGATTACAAATCAATCTCCCGACTGCCGAGCGACTCAGACTCAGTGCCTTCGAGGTGCCGGCAGCGCAGAAGCAGAGTCAGAGTCGGGAGAGGCTTCTCTGCTCACCTCGCCACCAACCATTGTTTACCGAATCCCACACATAGTCTAATTCGGCCGCTCTCGCCAGACGATAATTGCGTGTGGACACGAGCCAGCCTCTCCTTGGCCATCGGCTGATTGGCCCACACCGCGATTCGTGCGCCTAATTGGCAGCTTCCCGCACCCAACCCACAGCGCTGCCCCAAGCGCCGGCTGCATTCTTCGAAATCGTGTCGTGCTCACCTGTGCTCGTGTACGCCTCGCTCGGGTACGCTCGCAGGCCGCTGGGCGAGGAGTAGGTCGGCGTCTCGTAGCTCGACTGCGACGCGCCCTCGACGGACTGGCGCGCAGCCGCGGCCGCAGTGACCGAAGCGTGCCGCTCGTCGCTGGCGCTCATGTAGGCCGCGGCGGCGGCGGAGGGCGCCTGCTCGCGGTAGTTCCAGTACGGCTGCAAGGGAAGGCGGGCATGAGTGTGGGCGTATCGGGACGTGGCGCAGAGCAACTCACCTGGAACTGCGTTTCCGGGTAGCCGTAGAACACCGGCTTGCGGTCCCTGTCCAGGTAGTACTGGGACGCATGGTGGTACTGCGCCGAGCTGAAGCCGTCCCCGTCGTAGGCCCACGGGTGGGGATGTCGCTTGACGGCGGCCGTGGCGTCTGTCTCGAAGCCGGGCCTGATGGCGGGTATGTGCAGTGGTGCTAATGAGAGGGACATGTCTGGGGCAGGAAGAAAGGACACTGGTTAGTAACTAATTCTGCCGCACTCATACCTCATAATTTCAGGAGATATCAAATCATATTAACAATTTGAAACTATGTCGCCGGTGTAAAAGTGGAAATGGTGAAATGCGACAAACCAAAGAAGTTAAGAGTAATTTGAGGAACGCAAAGAAATTCTTAAAAACTGGAGATCAATAATTATAAGCAGGATATTTCTAATTGGGAAAACGAAGAGAGGAGGATGGGGGAGGATGTGCCCTGGAAAGGCACTCATATAGGGAACTGGCACATATAATTCATGCTGTGACCAAATTAACTACTAAAGCCCAAATAATCCTCGCATTAAGATTCCATACATAGTTTGCATGTGGAGGTCGGGCACACACAAAGTGGGTCTAATCATCGATCACCCCTCTGGTGATCTCTTCCACCACCTCGGTGCGGGGCACCTGGGTCGGGCGCGGCTCGGGACTCACCTGGCGGCTGGGAACTGACGCTGGAGGGAGAAACACTCGCCGTGGTCGGCGCTACAATCTGAGTTTGGCCTGACGCCACTGCTGGGTTCTGCTGTTGTTGCTGCTGCTGCTGCAGGCTCGACGGCGCGCCGGAGGGCACCGAATTCGACTGTTGTTGCTGCTGCTGCTGCTGCTGCTGCTGGTGGTGAGGTGACGTGAGATGCTGCTGCGCCTGCGACGGGACGCCCGTGGGTGTTTGCGAGGGGCTGAGACCTCCGACTGGGGTGGTGGCCGACAGTTGCTGCTGGTGATGCTGCTGCTGTTGCTGTTGCACGGGGACGATTGGCACGGGCGGGGGATCTTCATACATAACCGCATGGGTGGGCGTGGAATGTGTGGTGGGGGTCGTTTGTTGTTGTTGTTGTTGTTGTTGCAGGACAGAGGCCGCCGATGCCGATTGTTGTTGGTGTTGAGGTGTCGTTCCCGACGCCGCCGACACGGAGGTGGTGTGGAGCAGGTGTTGTTGTTGTTGTTGAAGATGATGTTGATGCAGCAGATGTTGTTGTTGATGTTGTTGTTGTTGTTGGTGGTGTTGTTGTTGTTGATGTTGTTGTTGATGTTGGGTTTGTTGGGTTTGTTGTTGTTGTTGTTGATGGTGCAGGTGGTGGTGGTGGTGGTGCAGGTTGTGCGTCGGGTTGATGGCGGAAGCGGCGGAGGGATGCGGATGCGGAACGTGATGATGCGGCCCCCACCACGCCCCGGCAGCGGCGTGCGACCCGACTGCCGAGACATCGTGGGGGTCGTAGAGAGCGCACGCCAGCGGGATGGTTGGGGTGTGGGGGAGGGGAGGAATAGTTACGGTTATTTTGACCGCGTTGGAGAACGAACCGGGAGAAGGCAGCCGCGAGGAGGGAGCGAGCGCCGGGGGTCGACCGGGGGAGTCGCGACGGCGGCAGCGGGGTCCGCACGGTTTTTACAATTGGTTGTTCGATTGTTTTTCCATGCCGGATCCGGAGGAGTCGCGGTGTCCAATGTTTTGTTTCGCGTCAGGAGGCGCGCAGAGAGTGCGTCCGCAGAGAGCGACGACGGAGGCAACGGCAACGGCGATGGCGAGAGAGCGCAAGAGCGCCGTTGACGATGTCCAACACGCACGCACACACACACGCGCGCACGTACGTACCACACACAGTGCGAAGAGAGGCGGCAGCGTGAGTGTGGCAAGAGAGTCGTCGTCGTGTCGTTTGGTTGTTGTTGTTGTTGCGATTTCGATCGGATGCACGGATTCGCGTTCAAATGCGGCAGAGGCAGGGTCCGAGCCAACGACAGCGAACAGATGATTGCGCGATACAGGGTGAGCGGCGGAGGTTTGACGAGTTTCGATTTGTTGTAGTTGTTGTTGTTGTTGGCGATGATTTTTGGATTGATTTTTATGACACGGATGATGTTGGAAATTGATTTCGTTTGTATTTATATTTTTTCCACATATATTGTTGTTGTTGGATATTGTGTTGTATGGTGTTGCATTAATTATCAGCGAGTTTCGAAATTTGACGTCATTTGCCAGTCAGTTGGTTGGTTGGTTTGTATTTATTATTGTTAGAATTTTTGTGGTGAATTTGTCGCCGGCATTGTTAGCATTGTTATGTTTATAGTTTATATTGTTTTTGTTGTAGTGGTTTTGTGATGACGAACGGGATTCCGCGTCGAAAGTGCGTGCGATTATTATTATATTTATTGTTGTTGTGTTTGGTAATAAAATTTGATTTTTACGATCAAAACAAATAATTAAATTTTTACGCGTTTTTTACGTCCGTTAATTATTTGTTGTGTTTGTTTTCATTGTTGTTATTTTCGTTGACGTTGTTGTTCATTTTGTTGTGGACGATGTTGCCGAAATTGTTGGTGTTGTTGGTGTTGTTGATGTTGCCGATGTTTTATGGCAAACACAAACGCCGGTCGTCGATTGCAATTTTATAATCCACAGAGCGGCGTCGACACCGGCCCAGCAGTTGTTGTTGTGCGGTGCGGAGACGGTCCAGGTGTCGGTGCAGCAGGGACGGGAGGCAGGAGCAGGGAGAAAGTGCAAGAAAAGCAGTTTATTTAGCAAAAGTTCGTAGACTAGAATGGCTCCCAGCACTTCGCACGAGTACGAGTTCACTTGAGTACGTTTCCACAGCTTTCAGAGTGATTTTAGCAGTCTGATTTCGAGTCGAGATCGCGGAATGCCAAAACTATTATTTATGAACTGTGTTGTTAATTGTTGTTGGGCTGCTTTCTTGGAAAACCGCTCCAACCTTCACCCACGGCCCGATTGCACCAGCCGTTTCTGATTATACTAAACTATCTTTTCGAATTAACTATTTTCTCGAACGTCGGCCCCGTTCGAGTTCCGAGTTTGAGTTTGCGAAAATGTTCGAATCCCGTCCGGAAGCTGGGCTGTTTTCCGGAAAAGTGTTCGCGCGAACACTCGCGTCCCGAACCCGAGCGGAATTCTTATAAGAACTGGTCGGCCGTCGACGGTCACTGCGAGAGGCGGCCACGGATACGGCTGCGGCTACGATTGCTTCCAAGTCTGCGGGCGCTCTGCGCTGGTCTCTTGCTTCACTCTTGCTCAGAACGCACAGAAGTTGCCGCGTACCGCGTATCGAGTACCGTACGCCGTGAAGCACAAATTTACACTGAAAACAGAGATTCTTTTCTTTTGTCACACACAATCGTAGCCGCGGCCGGGCGGACGGACGGACGGCGCGCTTCGGCGGCCAAGACGCGACGGAACCCAGGCCTCGCAGCACACGCTGCCCGCTGCGAGAGTGTGCGTGTGTGTGGACGAGGTGGATGAAGTGGATGAATGGAGGCCAGGCGCTTGTGCTCGCCGCTCTCGTTCTCCCGTCGCCGCAGCCAACGTCGATGCCGTCGTCATCGAGTCGTGGCGTTGGTGGTGGTTTTTGTTGCTGGCCACGCACTGTCGTGTGCGCCTCGTTCTCTTTGTCTCTTCTCGACGACTGACGACTGACGACGAAGTGCGCATTGTCGTTGTTGTTGTGGAATACGTGGGCCGTGGAGTCGTCGTATCCACGCCACCGCCGCCGCACACAGCACAGCACAGCACGACGCTCGGAGCTCGGCGCTCTCTTCTCTTGGGTCGTCGCGCGGTGTCGGTGTCGGTGGCGACGTCGGCGGCAACGCCGCTCACGTACTCGCTATCCGAACGCGCTCACACACAGTGTGCGGACACGGGGCGCGAGTGTGTGCGAGCGCCCATGTGGATACAGAACGGCAACCTGCGAGAGACCTTCGCGGGTCTCCCTTGTTTCGCCTGGAGAGCGAGCGCGAGCGCGAGCGCCCGCGGCCCAGCGAGAGAGCGGGAAGGTGCTTAAGAGAGACAGCTTCTGAATTGAATTCGAATTGCCCGTGCTCTCGGGGCCCTGGCACGGATCCACGCCGGGATCACGCGTTCGCAACCAGAAGGCCGAAGGAAGAAGGCAGAGGACAGACGGAAAGCAGCGCACGTTCGACCCGAAAGGCCTCGGCTGCCGTCCTGAGGCTGCTGGCGCTCCGTGCACTTGACTGCGAGGCGCTCCGTGTGCGCCTCGTACGTGAGCCGCACACACGTACAGCCGGGCACACGCATGCGCTCCGCACCCACACACACCCACGCGCCTCTACTCGCTCTCCTCTCCGCTCCGCTCCGACTCGCACTCGAGCAGCTCCTGCTGCGCTCTCGGGGCGACGGGCGCTACTTTGTTTGGCGCTGATTTCACGGCACGCAGCTCCATCTCTTGTTGGGTCTTGTAGACACGGCGGCAAGCCCACGGGTGGTTCGCGTGCCTGTATGCGTGCCGCCCCCGCCTCCTCCCACTGCTGAGTATTGATTGCGGCTGTTCCTCGCCATCGCGTTAATTCCTCCAACCGACTAAGACCCCAATCTGCTCGACTGAATGCAACGAGATCCAGCCTACGACCCTCATCCTCAATACCCCGAATGCACCGGACCTTCCTTACAGCGGACCTCGACCGGGCCGAGGTTCCGCCCGAGGGCTCCCCACAGGACCCTCCAGACGAGGGCCTCGCCGGGACCCTCTCTCGCGCCCCAGAGGGCCCGCGTGTGTGTCGCAGCCATGGATTTATGTTGCTCGCATTTTATGTTCACGTTGACCCTGACGAATGGCGGCGGCAGCAGCAACGAGACGCAGCATCGTTCCGATTATTTACGACGTGTTTGACTACTGTTTGTCGAAGGAGCCGGAGTCGGAGCAGGGCCGGAGCAGGAGCGACAGGGACAGGGGCAGAGACAAAGACGGCGACGAAGACGAGCGCCCGACGAGACTCTGCCGTGCATCTCCGTTTACGGCCCTTCCTGCCATACGCCGACTTCCGTCCTCCCCGCGCAGCCAGACGCACTCCGAATCCGTGCCTGCGCCGCTCATTACCTGCGCCTCGTGATGAAGTGTCAAATGCTAACAACGCGGCCATAAAGCAGAGCAGCGACTTCCTCCAGCCCTTGCCTCCTGCCGCGGCCGAGGGACGCGGGACGCAGCTCGCAGGACGGGCGCTGCTGGAGCCCTTGTGAGCTCGGCGGAAGCCTGCACGATTTCACAAGTCGAGGCGCCGGCCCCGGCCCCGAACCCGGCCAATCGCCTACTGTCCCGGATGTTTGCCCAGGAGAGTCGCCGCCGCCGCTGCCGCCGGATGGCAGAATGTCATCCGCCGGAACGGGGTGGACGCGCGGCCCGGCCGCCGTAGATTCCCATACTCCTCGCCCGAGCGTAAAATTGCGCAAAGCAATCGAAATTAACGTTTTATTGCCGGCGCCCCTCTTGTCCCGAGAAGTTGTCCTAACCCTTGCTGGCGGCTTCGATGCGGCCCTTTTTGTGTAATTCTGCCATAAGTCAGCGTAAACAAACACCGCTCAACGCGCGAGACGCGGATTCGCTGCGAGGCCTCAGAGCCGGCAGTCTGGCTAGGGATCTATGTTGCTGTGTGTTTGTTTTTGCTTCCTCCCATAGAGAGAGAGTCGAGAAATTCCTTCGCACCCAGAGCCGAAGGAGCCTCTGACACACTAGGCGAGCCCCCTGTTGCGGACCACACCCCTGGGGGGAACAACCCCACTTTGAGGGCGGCTCATCTACATTGGTGGGCGTACAGGTAGTTCCAAAGGGCTGCGCGACACGAGGCATCACTACTATTGACCCTCGATCGAAATCCCTTCTCCCTTCGCGGAAATTCATACTCGTGTGCGATCCGTCCGATTGGAGGTGCGACCAGATTCGTGGCGCTCCGGCTGCCCGCTGAGCCGGAGAGTCGGAGAGTCGGAGAGAGTGATTCATAAATGAGTAGCCGTCGAGAAACATCAATGTGATTGAAATATTTATGACATTTGCATAAACATTTGCCTAATTCCGCGCGGACGAACTGGGTGCCCGCCGAAAGCAGAGCAGGCGCTGGCCAAGAACTAGACGAATTAATTAGCGAGTTCGGCCGCTGGTGACGTCAAACGCAGAGCGAGCCCGCTCACGCGACGCTGGAGCGAATTTGCATACGTCACGATGCGAGTTAATGGGATGCGTAACTGCAGAAATATGTAAAACGCTACGATGGCCCAGCGTTGTCGGCCCGGGCGTGATTCCGAGGCCCGATCGGCGGGCCCTCAGAACCCTTGCCCCCATTTGCATAGGAGCCACTTGTCGTCGCATCGCGCGGCCATGCGTGGGGAAGAGAATGCTGTGTGAGCAGCGATCGGTATTGATCAGGCGCCGATCAGGTTCCTCAGCCCGGTTCATTGACTCTGGCCTCGGTGGCGGCCATGGCCGGGTCCGCGTTCACGTGATGGCGTATTCGCCTGAATTAGCCGGACTGGGTCGGGTCAGGCCGCGTCGGACGCATCTGCGCGCCCCTTCCTGGAATCTGGAGCGGCGCGATTTCGTGGAATCCGGGCCACCCGTCTTCCCCAGGGCGATGCCAACGATCGGAGACCTCTGGCGGGGAGATGGAAATTCTGGATCGGGAGCTTGCTATGGCGGGATGCCGGAGGAGGCCAGGGCCAGGCAGACACATTCGAGCGAGAAACCCATCGAGGCAAGTTCCAAAATTAAACGAAAACGTGTTCTCCTTCGTCTTGTTCACGTTCGACCTCAAGTAGGCAATGGCGAGCGGCGACCGGCGAGCGGCGTTCGGCGAGGGAGACGCGTCGAGGGGACTGGGAGTCGAGAGAAATCGAAACGCGTCGCTCGTCGTCTAAAAAAAGACCGAGCCACAAAATGGACAACTCGATGGCGACGAGATGCGCACTGCAAGATACGAGCTACGAGGAACCCGCACACACAGATACAAACTTATTTACTAGATACATACATCCCGAGCATTCGGCTCATTTATTTATTCAACGGCTTCGACTCCGGCCTCTCCCCGCTCTTCTTTCCTTCCGTCCCGTCCCCGTCCCCGTCCCCTTCGCCGTCGTGGTCGTCGTCGCCGTCGCCGTCTTCGTCTTTGTCTTGTTCGTCCGTGTCTTCGGTGCCCTTCGCACCCTCCTCCAGCTGCATGCATGGACGTCTCTTCTCTGCTTCTTCTCGCACTAGTTGTTGTTTCGCTGTAGTTTTCGTCGTTGTTTGTGTTGTTGGTATTTCTTCGCTTTTCGCTTGAAGACCTCCATTTTCGAGTCGGAGATCGTCGCGACTCTCCACGAAGGGGAACCAGTTGTTGTCGTGGCTGCTGCTGCCTTTAACGCGGAGTCTTGCTGCGTTGTTGTTGTGTTCGCTGCAGCATGCCCACGAAAGAAGACTCATCGGAGCAGCAGTTCGAAGAAAACGCGGCCCAGGCCGGGGTCCCCACGGTACAGTCGCGAGCCCGAGGCCCGCGGATCGGGACTCTGGACAACCCGGGCCCAGGGCAGAAACGCGACCATGATTCCCGGGGTCGCCCCTCCCGCTCGCCCGATGTCGCGGCCCCAACCCCCCACACCTGGCACGCTCCGTCTTCGCTTTCGTTCGATGGGAACTTTGGTTGGCGGCGCCTTCTGCGGGCATCGGGCAGCAAATAAACAATAATAACGAATTATAAAACGCGCCTATTTAATGCCGATCGGCGCTTTATGGCCGGCTTATAAAACAATTAACACCCTGTCCGGCGACAACAACAATAGCCGCACTTCCACGAGATTATGGGAGAATCGACAGAGACAGGAACAACTGAAACAACTATTTGCCACCGCATGAATGATGAATGAGCCGCGAATGGGAGCCAATAAAACAATCAAAATAATAATAAAAATAACAAAACCAGCCCACCAACAACAAGCGAAGTGCGAGACACGCCGCGCCTGGGAGCGAGCGGAGCCAGCAGGGCGGCGGTGGTGGTGGTGGTGGTGGGTGCGTTGGCAGGGGCAGGGGCGAGGACAGGTTGCCGAAAACTAAACAAATAATAAAGATCGCTTTATTAGCATGCGGTGCTTGAATCCGCCGGCAATAGCAACAACAACATGAAAGCCCGCCGCTCATTTGCGTATCTATCGCCCGTCTGATGGATGTCGGCCGCGCGCAGCGACCACAGCGTCGCTCGATCGAGGGCGGAGGCGGCACCGGCGGTGGCGGAGGCGGGAGACAGCGAGGATGCGCAATAAAAAATTATACTGAGCCGTATCCGCACGCGGGCCAACCGCGATGGGCGACTTGAGGTGCATTTTTATGGGTGCGAAGCCGACGCGTCGTAAAGTGCAGCAGGCGAAGGGAGTCTGGGCACCCGCGTCGATCAGCGTCGGCCCGCAGAGGGCAGGGGCGAGGCCTTGACCAAGATTTCGACGCGAGTGGCGGCAGCTCAATTGGAGATCACACGCCAAGGTCGCTCGACGATGGGGTAGAAGCAGGAAGCTCGGGGTCTGGAAGACGCTCCAGGCCCGAGTCCAGCCGGCTTTTGGAGAAGAACTCCGTCTGAAGTCTGGAGGCCGGGCTGTCCTGCCGCCGGGTCCGCTCCTGGCGGACGGAAGGAGGTCAGCGCAGGACCAGACCACGATTCCACCGTCTCTGGCGGCGACCCGCGGACGAGAGTGAAAGTCGGCTCCGTTAATGGGCCCTCGCGCTGTTGAAGTGCTTATTAACGTGCCTCGGTTGCGTTAGGTGCAGTCTGTCCGACCGTCTGTCCGCCCGTCTGTCCGCCCGCCTGTCTCTCCGGGTGCACAAGTGTCGTAAAGCAGCTGAAAACTACTTCTATTCGCATGTAAACAATTATTCAGAGTCGATTTAATTTTATGCCCCTTTTTCTGCTACTTTTTCGACAATTGATGGGTTTCGTGTTGTTGTTTCTGTATTCAACGGGCCCCCTCTTTCTCTCTCTCTCTCTCTCTCTCTCTCTCTCTCTCTCTATCTCTCTGCCTCCTTGGCCCGCTCTCTTTCCCTTCCCCGTTCACACGCTCTCGATCATAAAACAATTCAAAGTTGTGACTGTGAAATTATGGGCTCTTATAAAGACAACAATAACTACTACAACAACATAAACATATACATAAATAAAGACAACAAGAACAACAGCGACAGCCACAGCAACACCAATGGCCACTAAACTATATGGAGCCATAAAACGCCGCTCAGACTTTAGGGGCGCCCTGCCCCGTCGCCCGGCGATTTACTCGGCTGACGAGGCCCTAAAGGGTGCACGAGGTGTTGGGGGCGCAATTAGTGGAAGGTGTCGAGACGTAGCGGCCCATAAATCTGCCGGCCGCTCGTTGTCTCCTCGAAGCCCGGTAGCCCGTGGCACTCGACGGGACGGTGCGTAGAGAAATTGTAAACTTAAACTAAAAACTGTACTGATTTCGGCGTAATCTGCAGAAGCCCCTGGCCAGAAGGACGCCAGCTTGCTGCGAGGTCAGGGGGACAAACGCCAAACGCCTCCCGAGCACTGGAATGACTTTGTTTGCTCGTTGCGGTCGGACGGCCATCGGCGGCTCCTGCGGCTGCTCAGCCAGAAGAAGATTCGAAAGTTTCCCCATAAACGTCAGAAGACCTCCACTCTCTAAGAAGCAAGTTTTCTAACTCCCGATTTATGGGTTCCATAAAAAACGGGCGAAAGAGCCGAGTGATCTGCATATTCGAGGCACTGGCAGGCGGGCGAACGAACCCTTGACTCGCGGAGTCAAGCTGCCACTTTCTGATTCCGCACGAGGAAATGCGGCCGTCGGAGCAGGAGCAGGAGCAGGAGGGGCGAGGCGAGGCGAGGAGTGCACTCACGCTTTTTGCATAATTTTCACATAGTTATTTTTCGAATCGCAAAACACTCCCCACGACACGCACACATTCACACTCTCTTGTGTGCATGTGTGTTTCGGGCTCGTACACCAGAAACGGGGCCAACGAGGCAGCGCCTCAAATGGCGGCGACCCCCTTCCCGCCCTTCCACGGCCTACGGCGACCCACCGAGGCCATTGCCTCGCCCGAGCCACCCCAGCCGAACGCGTCCGAACCACCCTCGAAGCAGTGGCCGTTGTTGCTGCTCATCGTGGTGGTTTTGCTACAGTTACTGTTGTTGTTGCTGCTGCTCTCCCTCTTGCCCCACTGCTGTTGTTTCTGTGCTGCTGCTGTTGCTATTGCTGAGGCGAAAATATCGATCCCTCTGGGTCGTCGGCAACTGAATGAGTTCACAAGTTTCTGTTCTTTCACATTTCCCAACCAAGCGGCCGTCCGTCCGCCCGTCGGTGGAGCCTTCCATGGGCCGCAGTTGTGCCGTGGTCTTAGATTGTACTTATAGAGTCTCCAGTGTGTGTGTGTGTGTGTGGGAGTGACTTTGTGTTGTACCACGCACGCAAATGCCAACATCGCCAACTCAGATTCCTTGTCCCTTGTCCTTGTCGCTGCGTTTAAAATTCCGTATCCTGGGCTCTGGCGTCAGCAGGATCGAGTACTCTCGTCGTCGGGTGACCGGTCTTCGCCCACTACCTTGCGGAGTAAAGCTCACCAATCTGTCCAATTTATACACCATGAGATGTATCACACATGCAGTAATCAGTCCGCCTAGACGGAGCTGCCGCAGCCTTCGGTGCTGCAGTTGCCATTACTTCAATAGAGCTTGGAGTGTCTCGCTGTGTAGTGGATGCCACTTCGTCCCCAGTCGGAGGGTTTCCAGGCTTGAGCAGCCTCGACAGACAGAGACGCAGATGAAGCGCTCCCTCCCCCGTTCAATGCTCCGACGTTTTTCAAACGTCCTTCGTTTGCCACAACGCTGCACGCCTCGTTGGTTGGGAGAGCTGTAGGAGCAGGTTGCGTGACACCCTCTTCCATCCACCGTCCGCCACCCGCCACCGGCCGACGTCGGTCCCTGCTCCCTGGCCAACCCATGGGACTAGTGGCTGCCCAACTCCGCGGAGTGGCTTCTCGCGATAAAGACGAAACCAGAACGCGAGGGGCAGCGGCAACAACAGCACCAACAGCAGCCATTTTGGATTCCGCGCCTCTGGTCCGGGCCGCAGACGCGCTTATCACCCTCCGATCTCGGAGTTAATTAAGTGATTCGCCCGCCGATGTGCCAATGGAGCTGGGCTGGCGGAATATGGACTCGATTAAGAAGCAGGTTTATGGCGATCGACGAAGCGACATTTCGACACACACTGAGCGCAAACCGCCTGCCGGTGCGAACGAATCGCATCTTAGGACTCCGTGACCCGATCGAGCCCGCCGCTCGCTGAATTCGGCTTCGAAAACGGGGGCCCGAGGGTCCACGGACACCCAGACAAGCTGCTCGAAATGGGCCGGTCGCAGACTCCAGAGTGGCCGTTGAGCGTGTCCAGGCCTCGATTCGTGTGAAGAAACGCATGGGGAGGGCGCGGCATTCTTGTGGCTGCAGTCCATATCGACATTTTATTAATTGAAATATAAATTACACATTTTACGGCCCCGGTTTCTGACTGCGTCTGGCAGTCGTCGACCTGCTTCGGAATACGAACACTCCGGATGAGACCGAGCCGGAGCCTGAGGACGGCTGAGCGCCTGGGAGATCCGTGGTGCGAGGGCGACGGGCAGAATGCCACGAATTTAAATTCCATTTGAACATAATTCCTACCTCGGATCGAGGGGAGAGGGGCGAGCCAAGGGCAGAACACGTTTACAGAAACTCTTGCCCGACGGGCATGTTCGGGACGAGAAACCGGCTGAACGGCGGACGGACAGCGCCGCGCCGCGCTGGGTAGAGAGCCACGATCGGAAATTTAATCATGGCTGCACAAAAGGAAGCAACAGAAGAGACAACAGCAGCGAACACGACATGGCGAACGCGTTGACGTGCACATATTTTACGAGTTTTACACATGCAGCCTCAGATACCCATACAAATACAAGCACAACGCTGTCGCACTGGCCCTGACCCAGCGCTCCGTGGCATCTTCCAAACCACTTGCTCCGCCATGTGTCGCCGGGGAAACAAAGGCCGGGAGTCAGGGGAGCGAGCCAGCGATGAGTGGAATCGAAATGTCTTTGTCAACGTGATGAGGACGTCATCCCTACGCTGCACAGTCCGCGAGGGACCTGCCGAATTTCCGAGAGGTTCGGCTCCTCTTTCAAGTCGCACCTTTCCGCCCGTCCTCCCCGTCCTGCGTCACGCACTCGCATCGAATTGAAACGTCGTCGATCCGATCCGATCCGATCCGATCCTATCCGATCGCACCGGCAGCCACCGGCCCCGGGTCCCGGGTCCCGACCAGTGAAAGCGATTCCCCGGCCGATAAAGGCCTAGGACTGCCGTTTTATGGGCCTCTGGTCGGGGTTCGGTGGAAGAAAATGCCGGCAATAAAACTGTGCGCGCACAAAAGAAAGTTGTAAAAACGTCAGAAATATGTAAAAGATGATTCCCGCCGTCCGTCCGAAATGCACTTGTTGCCGGTGCCGGGCCCGTGCGCTCGACCAGGGTCCGGCGGCAATGACTCAATTCGTTACCATCGTTCCTAACGCACCTTGGCGACTCCCTCCAACTCCTCCTCCTCCTGGGAAAATGGCGCCGGAGCAACGCACAACGTCAGGTGCATTGCCGAGGGCTTCCCGGAACCCGTCAAACCACATGCGGGCCGTGACGCCTGCAGCCCTTGCGCACCTACATGGGATCGGCGTTGGGGCGGCGGTCCGTCCGTCAATGGCGTCTGGGAGACCTCGAGCATCACCTCCGCGACTCGCTCGGCCTCCTTCCATCGGAGACGGCCTCCCAGCAATTAATGTCTTTCTCACGCCCATAAAAGGAGCCCCAGTTCCTCCGAAATCAATCGGCCCGGCGCAGAGTCCGCCCCCCGCTATTCGTCCCAGTCCCGCCGCCATAAAAGCCCTTTGACACCCAGGGCGTCGCTAAGTGGCCGCCGCCTGGCGTCCGCCGGCCGGCGTCCAATTCCGCGGCTCATAAGTGCTCCAAGCAGCTTTCGCCCGATCCATTGGCCCCGTGACCCGCCCGCTGCTTTGTTTCGTCGCCATTGCTTGTTGTTGGTGCCTTGATTTTCAGCGATTGATTTAATGTGTCATTCATAGATTTTTATTGCGCCGTTTTATTACCTATTTTAACTTCCGATTTACCGCAATTTCCCTCTTGGACGCTTGGACCGCACTCTGGCCCGGCACCGCCCCGCCCAGCCCCGACCCCAACGCCAACTCAGCCCCCTGCCCCGTCGGCGACCGCCACGTCCCAGCGCCCAGTTAAGTGCCGAACATGCCCGGACACTTAAGGCGTCTTTTATTCGGCCATCGTGGCCGGCCGGTGGAGTGGGCGGGAGAGGGCGCGGTGAGCGACGAACGGCCAGCGACGAACGACGAACAGCGAGTTGTCGCGCGCCGTGTAACAAGGAAATCATGTACTAACGGTACTTTATTTTATTTATGGCCGTTTTTAATACCGTCCTTGAAGTGGTCAGCGCCAACAACGAACACCAGAATACCCATTGCAGCGACACGGAGCGTCTCCGGGCCTCGACTTCCCCCGGACTCTGATTCGGACTTTGGCTAGCCGGACTCTTCCGCCAGGTCCCTTAACGGTATTTTGTTCGAATCACTGCGACGGCGGCAGCAAAAACTGACAATCGCAAGCGTCGCCAGCAGCAACACGGCCATCATCGAGTGTAAGCGGAGGAAGAAGCGGATGGGGTGGATGGACGGCATGTCGGTCGCAGACCCCACTGGCCATTGCGAAAGCCGCGGCTTCCGCCCCTCATCCGACCGGACTCGAGTGGGCCGGTCGGCCGGTCTCTGGGACTCCGGCGACGTGGTCCCTCGATCAAGGGCGGCCCGGACGGGTTTCGGCCGCAACCCGCTTTGTTAATCGACCGACCCCGATAATTAGAACCCCTACAGTATTTTACGACTCCGATGTCTTCATAGTCCCTGCCCAGCCGTATTCGAGCCGATCTGATCTGATCGCATCCGACGCTTTGCGATGCGATCCGGTCACTCTGAAATCGATTCGTTCGGGTTCCCGAAGTTCTGCTGCCGCATAACGATCTTTAAATGCTTTTTATGTTTCTATCCGACGCAGGTTTCCCGTTGGTGGTCGTTTTTATCGGTTTCATTTTGAATTTATTGTTTTATATTTCGGCAATCATATGTAGGCCTCCGTTGATCAGTGCCCTCGACTCGAATTCACCCACGAAACGTACTCAAGTGGTAGGGCTCGCAATTCGAGCTTTGCGCCGTGCGTAGAGAAATCAATAAATAGAGTTTTACATACCGTAGCAGGTGCTCCCGAAGTTGTTGTTGTTGGCGTTATAACTGTTGTGGTAGCCCCGATTAAAGATCTGCAAAGATATAGAGAGGCGATTAGAGCCGGCTCGACGTCGAAGCGCGTTCTTAAACATTACTTTGGCCCTAAACCCACTGGAAGCGAATTGCCTGGCTCAAAGCCCGTGAATCTATTCATCCATACAAATCAGCTGATCCAGAGGGAATTTCTCCGTCGGTAATCGTTAGACAGCAACGAGCTCTATCTAATGTCAGCCGTGTGCATTATTGATGTTCGAACTAATTAAATAGACACAATGAATAAAGTTCAACTGTCACCAGGCGAAAACTCTACGGCGCATATACCGTGATAAGGCCATCAGACAAACGCGAGCCATATGATTGACCTACAACGATTATCTCCGGACTAGGCATTCGCGAACTGCCGATCGCAATAGTCTTCAGAAGCAACTCAAGAAGCAATTGACATGGCCGAGAAAATGCATGCTGTACAGGACATAGGACTGAACACAACTAAGCAGAAACTCGTCGCATTTCGGAGTATAATTAATGCTAACCAATTAAAAAGGAAAACAATTTGTGACAGGTGAGTTGATTGTCGAAAAACTCCAAATCGGGGGATTTTTAATGAAATCTGATACAATAGGGATGGATCCACTATTGAAATAACTAATGAAATAAATATTCAACAGTTACAAACATAAAGCAAACTCAACAAATATAACACTTTTCGAGAAACAACCGATAAAAAATAAAATCAGTGGACGATTGATATTTAGATCGACAGAGATTGGAAGGCCCACGCATATTTCATCTTAATTAAATATCTAAATTTAAAACAACGGTCTTCCATCACAAGAGGTGTGTCCTCCGTTGTCGAGATTATACGAACACCATTTGATCTCAGATCGCATTAATTACAGCAGATCGTGTTCTCGACCAAGCCAATAGCAGACATGGGTCCGGCTCCATGCGCGCAGCCTTCGATCCCGGCCAACCGCCGTGGATCGAAGAATGGGTCAAGGATTGGTTATGGGAGGGTGCAAGACTCACCTTTGGAATGATCAGGGTGCTGCCGAGCTTGTACGGGCCGCCGAAGTAGGAGTCGTTGCAATGGGCTTCTGTACACGTGGCAAGCGCAGGGCGCGACGCAGCGGAGGAGTCGGGAAGCGGCAGGGGAAACAGAGAAAACACAAAATTCAGAATTAGTTACATTTTCCACCAACACTGGGCACTTAAAAAGTCTCGAGCTGGCCGCAAGCTCGCGAAGGTCGACGGAATCGAACACGGCTCTAGGACTAATCTCTCTTCGATCTGCGGGCGTGGTCCGGGTTTCGGGGGCGGCGTGTATCTCGGAAACCGAAGCGAAAATCGCGAAACTACGACGAGACGAAAATGGCCGCCAACGCCAACCAAGCGACGGAACGGCGACGTCAAAAGCGGGGCGAATCAACTGAAGCCGAAGCGTTTGCGACGCGCATGCGATAACGACTCGGAAATTGTTTAACTTCTACTAAACAAAAATTAAATTCAATATTTTTGCTTTGGACAGAGCGAGCGAGCGGCGAGACCTCGACGCGGCGACGGCGACAGCGACAGCAGCGCTGCGGCAGCGCGACGTGGGGCCGAGCCGAGGCGAGCCGAGTGATTGGCGGCCGCGGGGGCTCCGGGGCGACGGGCCGCGGACGAGGGCCCCCTGGCAGCCAACGAGGTAGTCGAGCGGCAACAGCAGCAGCAGCGGCAATAACAACAATAACAACAACAACAACAGAAACAAGCAGAAACAGCAACCAAGCGACAGCGACAGCAGTGGCCAACAACATTATGGCGTCTTTGTTGTTGTTGTTGTTGTTATTGTTGTTGCTTGTGCTGTTCATAGCTCAGTTCGGTTGGTATGAATTATAAAAAATGTGTTTTCATTGCTGTTGTTGCCCCATTGTATTTGTTTTTGCTGCGATGTACTTTGTTAATGTTTTCTCTGTAGTTGAGATTGTTGTGACTGTTGTTGTTATTGTTATTGTTGGTGTTGGTGTTGTTGTGATTATCGTTGTTGCTGATGATACAGCGGCTCTGTGTGCGGTCAGCTGAGTGCAGATCCACACAGAGTGAAACGGGCCGCCGCTTAGTGGTGAGCAGAGGTCTGCGAGCAGGGAGTCCCAACCTTTGAGTGCCGCAGACCAGCGGATAGGCCGCCTCTGGAGGCCGCTTAGCAGGGAGCCCGACAGTTGGGAACCGCTTCTCAGGCAGTCCGACACTATTGCAAAAATATACTTGGGAACACGACCACAGCCAGCGTAGAAACAATCATGAACTTTTAATTAAAAACGAAATAAAAAGAAGAAAACTTGTTCAATTAACGCGGAAAAAAACTCCAGTCTGCAAAGAGCCATTTATAATTAAATTGGCCAAGTGCCTGCCGTAGCTGTTGAAGTCGGCAGCAGCACCGCAACTGGTTGCTGGCAACAACTGTTGTGGCTCTTGCTGCTGCTGCAACTGTAGCGGAGCCAATTGCGCGTTTTTCTGGTCGCTGGTTGGCGCTCGCCGCGCACTCATTACTCGGAACCGGGCAGCCATCCATGAGCCGAGGCCGGACCGCCAGCGGCCGAGGAGAATGTCCGGCTGTCCAACCGTCCGACCCGCGGTCCCGACGGCCTCGCGAGTTATGCATGAAAGATTGCAATCGCTCATGAATTCCTCGAGCTGCCCAAAACGGACCCAACAACAACAACAACAACAGCAACAGCGACAGCGCTGACGACAACAGCACAGACGGACGAACTGGCCAGTCGAGCTGGCAGTTGTAATTAAGCACAACTGCTACAACAACATCGGCCGCAGCAGCGCCAGCAACAGAGACCCAACCAGGCAACGGGCAGGAAGCCGCGGCGAGTGGCGACAGGGGTCGGGGAGCAATTATTTTTACGCGCCGCGTTGGCCGCCATTTTCCATAATTCGGGGTTTTAATTGTGCCTTTTTATCTCTCCACGATGGCGAGTCGACGGCTTTAATTGCAGTCGTCTTCCTCCCGAGGCTCTTGGCCCGAGTTACTGCGGCCGCATTGCGAAACGGTTAATAGTCGAAACCTGCAATTGTTTCGCGAAATTGTTGTCGCAGCCGCTGCTCCAAACAAGACGAAGCCGTTTGGGTCAGGTTCCGCAACCATCCGGGCCTGGCTGGCTTCCGGCAGACGGAAACGCTTTGGTCTTAACGCATTCGGCCTGCGCCGCACAAGAGGCAGCCTCAGCCCTGGAGCCGAGGCTGACTGCGCTGGGTCAGTCGAAAGCCAATATCGGCCCACCTGACTGATGACGCCATGGCGGTTTCTGCTGCCACCACTAGGGCCGCCGATCGCCCTTGAGCCGACGACGCCGGCCACGGCTTCACGTGAACGCCACGACGGCGCGTAATAAAGTTATTAATCTGCGGATCAGCACGAGTCCGAGTGGCGCCGGGAATCGCTGCAAATAATGACATTTAAGTGAATCGGGACTAATGGCCACGGCACAACGACAACACAACAACTCCGACAACAACCTATTTAATCCCCATGTACGCGTCGAGTGCGGGCTCGGCCGAATGGCGGACGGAGAATGGCTCGGGATGGGGGTGGAGAGGGTGGTCCCGCAGCGAATGGCCTGCAATCGATCCCTCGACCAGGACGAGCCGAGGGTGGCGGCCACGAGAACGCGGCATTAGCTCAAAGCACACAAAGAAATTCAATCAGCGGCGCGATGATGCAACACTGAGGCCACGGACCACGAGGCGCAGCAACACAAGAGCAACAAGAAGAACGAAGAAGAACGAACGTGCGTAGGGCACTCGAAGTGCAGCAACAACGCTTCTCCATCCATCATAAATAATGTTAAGCGCCACGGCTGAGGGAGAAACATGCACGCTCCATTAACTTGCTCCGAGGCTCGCGGCCAGGAGTGCAGGGACCTGGGCAGGGCAGGGTGGGCGGCGAAGCGCATGTGGCATGTGTGGGACGGTCCCTGGGGGAGGATGAGGCTGGATGTGCGCGGCGTAAACAAGGGTCTGCTAAGCCGGACGCGCGGGGCGTTCCTCATGCTGGAACAACAACACCAATATCAACATCGACATTAACTTCGACAAATGCAAACAGTGCAACAATAATGCGGAGAACAAAATGTAAGCAACTCATTCGCCGCACGAGCAACACCGCCATGCGCTCGGTCGACAGAGGGGGCAGGAGGAGGAGGTCGACAGGGTGGTTGTCGCAGGATGGGTTGTTGCACTTTCGCATGCCGCCTACTCATGCTGTCGGTGATGATTGCGGCAGTTGCTGGCACGAGTCACCGGCAGTTGCATCGCCTCGCAGAAGGGGGAAACGAGCGATTGGTGGCTCCAACGAATGCGACTGGGGGTCCTCGCTAGCGACGTTCAAAACCAACATGACCTCACCCACAATTTCAGCTAGTTCGTGGGAAGTGGCGGCGGCTTCGGAGTGAGCCTTTCGTCGTGCACTCCACATTGTGGCTGTCTGGCCATCGCGCTGGTTCCCTTCGAACCTCTTCGCGTTTAGAGCAACAACAGCAGGACAACAAAAAGAGCAACTCAATTAGCGGAAGTGAAAGACAAGCGATGGCGGCAGCAAGGCGTCCTCCGGCCTGACGTCCGTCGAGGCCATCAGGCACGCAGAAGGGTCAGAGGCAGCCGGAAGAGCAGGAGGGAAGGTGAGCCAAGGGCACCAACAGCCGATCCTCTCCGATTACAGGGGAATGTTGCGTGTAGCGACATCCTGGCATCGACCTCGATGGCGGCATGTAAATGGCAGAGTGGTTGTTCCTGCTGCCACTCGAACGCGCCTGCGTCACCGCCACGAGGGCAACAACAAAGGAGACAGCTACAACAAAGTCGTTTCCATTGAAGCATGTTTTATGACTTAATTTTCGAAACAGAACAACAGAGAGGAACAAATAATTTGTCAAATATTTTCATTTCCTACGAAGAGACAAAGCGACCCTCGTAAATTCAAACGACAGGAAGACGACAAGACACAGAAGACGAAGTGGAACAAAAACCACCGTTTTCTGTCTGAAGATGAAGAAGAAGTCGCCAGAGTTTCGCACAATCGAGAAAACACGGTTCGACAGAACGAAGAAATTCGCAACTCCAGTTGGATTCGCGTTTTGCATGATTCCCCGAACGATTATTTTGGGCATCGTCACCCCACCCGACCCTTCCAGAAGGGGCCATCTAGAAACTCACCACGCCGAGAGAAACTCACCAGCCAGCGATCGCAGAGACAACAACAACGCTGCACCGGTTCGGTTCGCCGACGACTGCGAGGCGATCGGCAGCCATCACGATCGCTACCTGGGAGTGCATATGCGCGCAAGCGAGATAGTAGACTAATGGCTGCCGCGACGTCATCACAGCGGCCGACGAATGAGATGTTTACTTTTACGGCACTGCCTACTCGTGCGTGCTCGCTCTCTCGCGCACATCTCTCATTCGCACACGAGCGCGTCTCTGTCGAGAGTTGCCGACGCAGAGACAGCGGGCGCTTCATGAATGAAACGCGAACGACTCCAGTTTTATGTGTTGTTTGGAAGAAAATCGAGGAAATTTTAAATAAACAATATGCCTCCAGTTCGGTCGTGGTGCACACTGTTCTTCATGTTGTTGTAGTTGTTTTGTTGTTGACGTTGTAATAAGTTTAATTGTATCATTGATCTGTGGGGATCTGTGGGCGCAAATTGGGATTTCTTGTGCAATTTCTTCGCACCAACAGCTCTCGACATGCTCCGGAATGGTTCGCTTTATTGCCCTTGCTCACTTCGTTGTTGTTGTAACGTAAATGTCATTGTCTTGTATACACAGTATACACAGTCTTGTTGCTGCCTCTCCCACAAAATATTAAAAGCCTTCCGTTTGACGGGCTTTTAAACGGCTGTAAATCGTTTCTAGCCCGGGTTTTCTGTTGTCACTGCCCAGTACGAGCGCCACTGTGGCACAATAGGCCCACTCATGCGATTGCTCGACTGTGATCGGACGCGATTCCGCCTCAGCACTGTTCGAGAGTTCCAGGTTGAACACCGGCCACTCAGACAGTGATACATTGGCGTCGACTGGAGCGACATTTTCGCCCGAGCAGCAGCGCATGCGATGGCGGCAATTAAAGTGCCATTAAACCCCTGCGGACGGGGATGGCGGCCCCTGCACGTGAGCGAAATTAATCGATCGCCTTAACGATCGCGATAAATAAGAGGGAAATTATTGCACTCATAACAACTCGTAAACGCGATTTGATTGCCGCTAATTTTCGCTTCAAACTTTTATTGCCAAAGTAAAAATCACAGCCCAACAACAAGAACGACAACAGCACCAGCGACGGAGAGAACAACCCAACTACATGCAATGTAAACAAACAGAGTTTCGGCAATCGATCACGCGGGCGGCTGGAGCTTAGAAGCAGCAGCAGCCCACCAGGACCTCGCGCGAGCCAGGTTTGGGAGCGCAGGCCGCGGCAATTCAAATCGTACGCGCTCGTCACCTGTTGCAGAGCGAGCGCTCGTCGTGAGAAATCCGGCTTTGCTCGGATTTTATGCGTCGCTCAGGAAGAGATCGGACGCGCGAGGCGACGCCCGAGGTCGTTGGGCGAAAACGCTAATAAATGGTGAAGACGCAATAAAAATGTACGAACCATCAGGACAACGGCGGCGATGGCAAGGAGAACAACGCCACGACCACCTTATGAGTGCGGGGTTTATCGCTGCGGAGGCAACAACGGCAGCGACGTGAACGACTGACGAAATGCCCGATGTCCCCTGCCAAGCGCGTTGATCCTCTTCCCGGAGACCCGGAGACCCGCAGCCTCGTCCTGGCGCCCTGACACGTCCTGCAACTTGCCTTCACCAGGCAGACACGATGTTCCCGTCTCCCCAATAAATCACCACAACAACTGCAACACCCTCAGCTGCGGCGATCGCAAATCATCGAGGGCCGTCGAAGGCGTTGGAGGTCCCGCCGGTGATCGATGCGGAAAAGACCAGAGCCGAACTTGGGACTCGAGGCCCATAGGAGAGCGGGGAGCGACTCCGACTCGCAGTTGTCGCTGTTGTGGCACAGGCCAGTCCCAGCCGGAATTTCTCTGGCCAATTTCTTTCACTTTTCCATCGGAGGTTCCGACAACTCCGACCTCGGGCGCAACGGAACCGGGTCCGAATCGCAAACGGGGACATGTGAACCAGATGCCAGACCCCGATGGGTTGGCCTCGTCAGAGGGGAGCGAAATCAAGTGGCGGAAGCGAGAAAGCCGGATCGAGGTACTGGATGGACTTTCTAAAATGCTTCTTCGGCGAGATCGCATGGAAGAGCGCGACTCGAGGCAGAGACGTTAATTGCACAACCGGAAACCGAAGCCTTCCTGCGCCGACCGCGAGTAGGCAACGAGAAATGGAGCCCATGACAACCGACGCGCGGTCTCGATGGCGCAGTGGGCGGAACTGCGCGCCGCTTAAGGAGCCCGTGACAACTGAGGTCAGCCGGGTGAAAGGACCGCGCAAACGGACGCACCGAGAGATGGAGGACAGACACAAACTCCGGGCAAGTCGGAGATCTTGACAAGCGTTCACCAAAACACTCCCCGGGCACCGAGGAGCCGGCGGCCAATGGACTGACGGACGGACGAAGGATGAAAGGAATTGTCAGATGGCTGGCAGGCGGACGGCGGTCGGACGATGGGACGGCAAACACAGGAACGCGGGAGCAGTCGTGGAAGCCAGCATGCAAAGCAATCGCTTGACAAGGGACGGCGACAACTTCCCGCCGCCCGCAATCCTTTCTCGGCCGCATTCAAATGTCCTGCGCGGCCGGCAGGGACAACAGCACAGCCCTAATTTCATTGTTCATGGTCGGCGTGAACTCGGAGCCTGTCGAATGCCCTGTGAACCGCCGGCAGCGCTCGGCAAACAAGAACAGCGGCAACAACAACGCGCTGGCCGAAAGGGTTCGCTTTGCGTCACCGCCAGGCGAGGCCCGGAGCGGGCGTCCATAAATCAGGCCGATTGCGATATGCGTAAACATAATAAATTCGTAGACTCGTAAAATCATAAAGTCGTAAAACTCTCAAATTGTAAAAACGTAAATTCCAAAATGGTGAAATCCCCGCAAAGGACTCTGGACTCAATAAAAAGGGATATTTGAATTTGTCGCCTTTTCGGCCTCCGACGGCTGCCGTGGCTCGCGTTGGTGTCGTCTGTCGCCGGAGTCCTGTTTGCACGACCAGCAGCAGAATCAGCGGGCGGCGGTGGAGGCACCAGGGCGAGGCAGGTCTTCGCCTGCTCTAATTTCCGCCGTCCCTTTTGCACTGCTCTCGACAATATTTGCCGTTCGCTGGAAATTTGAATCGCCCCGATCGTCGTCTGGTGCTCGCCAGGACTCGGCGTCGAGAATGGCAGTCGAGAAGCGGGTCTCAGTTGCACGACGTGTCTTGTAGGGAAGAAATGCGGCGACGTGTGGGTCGTTGCCTGCTCTGGGAGGCGCCATTCCACCAGAGACAACGCCAGCCTCAACTGCTCGCAACACCCATAGCTCATCAAAGGCCCGGTCGGTGCACGGATGTCGTTACTTCCGACGTCTGGACGTGGGCTGGGATCGTGTTCCCGAGTCATACGTGGGCCGCCTATTTTTAGCCGGCCGCCTCGTCTCCATAACATTTGGAAACATGTGTTGTGTTCGCAACAACACTGGAACCTCGAAACAGTCGACTGCGGGTGGGAGATTCGTGCGAGATCGAGCCGAAATGTTCGCTCCGCCCCTCTTCTCTCGCCGTGCCGCGCATCCCCTAGTGATGATTGCCGCTCATCGATGCCGCTTGCAACCTGTGATTATTTCAGTTTGCCATCGGACGACCGACGGCAGAAGAAGACTCCTTTCATCAAATAGAGCACTGAGAGGCAGCTCCAGTTTCTCCTGTTCTGCGCCGCGAGCTGCCTCGCTAGCCATTAAACTCGATCTGCGCCGACTCGACGCAATTTAAACGGATGGAAAATGAAAATAAAAATAAATTATCAATTTTATATCAAGAACCCGAATCGAGCGCGCCCAGAACCAAAGGAGAAGAAGGTGATTCTCGCGATTAAACTGGAGACTGGTGGCTGACCGCGGACGGCCATAAAACGGCCGCGGAGCCGGATTCCTCGGGTTCTCTTCTCCGCCGAGCAGAGATAAGGACGCCAAGGAGAGCAGAAGGAGTTCGACCGGACTTACATGAAAGACCCAGAGCAGTTCTATGGAATCGAGGTTCGGATTCCAGGTTCGAGCCTACGGGAGGGAGCTGTGGCAACGAACCACGGGCGCTTCAGAGGAAAATCACATGCAAGTAACGCACTCAGCGATGGCCGCCAAGCAGGAAGCTGGGGGTACGAAAAAAGCGCAGGCGGATGCGCAATGCTGAAATGTTAGGAGCAGCTCAAGGCCAAGGGTCCGCCTCTGGGAATTGGCTCGCAAACAGATTCAGAGTTTGCGTTCGGTTTGAAGTCGCCGCCTTCGATCCGTTGACGCCTCGCTAACACTTGTCGGCTTTCGGTGCCGACTGTGGCTCCATTTTCGGCCGGCCTGCGACGAGGAATCGCTGTTTTCGAGCAAATCGTGTAATGAAGTTGTTTCGAGATCTCGTGCTGAAATTTATGCGCGACCATTAAAGGCGGCGGCGGCGGCACGCAGTGTGAATGCCTTAAGAACCTTGCAGACGTGAGCTGCCCGCCTGGCGTTGAGTTGCCATTGTTGTTGTTGGAGGGTGCGACTCATTTGAATATTCGATGGGAAATGTAATCGAGGCATGTGAGGCGAATATAATCGGGACATACCGCAGCAGACCAACAACAGCAACAAGAACAACGCGACAACAGCGCGCAAATCAAAATACGATATTAAAACTGCCGATGCAGACACAGTTTCAATTTCCGCGGACTGCGCTGCGCCGTCGACGCTGTCATCGGTCGCATCTGGCGGCCATTTGCTCCGAGAAGAGACGGCCGACATCGACTGGCCACGTCTTTAATTGCGCGCAACTTTGTCGTTCGTTTACAGAAGGAGCAAGTGCAACAAGCACAGCCGCGGCGACTGCAACGACAATTCGCAGCAGTGATCAATAAAATTTCATTCTTATTGCATGTCCGATATTATTTGTGAAACACTGGCTGCCGCGTACTTCGATCAATTCCAAAACAGGGCCTCTCAGTCACTGGCCCGTAGGGTTTCGGGAGTGAGTTTTCGAGTTTGCCTCTCCCCCTCCTTCCCAGATCCCGGCCCGGGGAAAGTTGGCATTCCGATCACACTCACGCCTCGCCTGGCTTGGCTGCAGCGCGGAGAGCTGGAGAACATCGGCGACGGGTTAAAGGCTCATGGAACGCAGTCGGAGGACTCTATTGGGCGAGAGACGGAGAGCAACAACAACGCCAACTCGAATATAATCATCTCAATAAATCCATCGAAATAATGGATCGGATAAGCGGGTTGGCGTGTCGTGCATGAGCCTGAGTGGCCCGGAGTGTTCCACGATGTTCCACCTCGACACTCGCCCGCACCCACACACACGTACATGGACTCCTGGAGCCTTTCGTCCGCGTCTCAGGTTGCGAATGAGAAACGGTCGGGAATAAAAAACGAATTTGCGGTGATTAGAGCGAGGCCACGGCTGCAAGGGGCCCGGGACCGCTTGGCTTCAACCGCGCCCTCCCCTCGCGACCGCTGCTGATACCCTGAGCCTCGAATGGGCAAGAATTGCCGCAATAAAAGCGTAACTAAGCCAATTGCCTTCGCCGCCATTGCTGCCATCCTTTCGGCGTCCCTCCCCCAGCGCCCACGCCCGCCTCGAGTCCACCGCTCGCCACGCCTCGTTTATTGCACCACAATCTGCTCAACAACAACAATAGACGGGCGCCGCCGAACTTATCAAAAATGCGAAAAGCGTCTCGAATTTAATATTTTCTTGGTCCTGCATTCGACGTGGTTTCCTCGCGGCCCGCCTGCTGGGGCCCTCCACTGTGTGTGTGTGTGTGTGAGTAGAAGGGCCCGGCCGGGTGCGCATTGGTGTCGCCCGCCGAGTGCCATCAACACCTCGCGCGCCTCCCCACCCAGCCTCGTCCTCCGCCCACGTCGTCCTGCGCTGCCGGAGCCGGCGGCGTCAGCGGAATACGTAATGAAGCCCCGGCTTATGGGTGTTGCGGGGATTTCAATGGCGGCGGAGTCGACGGCGGCTGCGATCCTCCCCGGGATCCCACGGGTCTATCTGCAGGAGCGCCTACCAATGTAGTCGTATATTTTTGTCGCTGAGCGTTTATTCATAAATGAGTATTTTCTGCACGTACGCCCGCTGCTCCTTGTCGGGCAGAGGCAGAGCCAGTTACAGGGGCAGAGACATATTAACTCCTGCTCAAAATACGCTCAAGTCGTCACCGGGCTCGCGGAGGGTCCGAATCGAAGGTGGGGACTCGTAAATCAATCGGGGAGAGGCGTCGATCCTGCACAGGGGCCAAGATCCCGGCGCGATGGGCGGATCCGGTGCAAAAGGCAATCATTCGCGATGTTCGGCTCGAAGGGGGAGCCGGAAGGGATTGAGACGGGTAGCGGGATGTGGTTCTGCGGATCCAACCGCGCCCTCTGCGCCTCGCTCCATCGAATCAGATCAGAAATCGAGGCAATCGGCGGGACTGCGCTGATGCTGAGAAGTTGGAGAAAATGCCCTTCGGAGAAGGAAGCGAATCCATCTTTAATTTCCTCTTCACGGTTGAATTTGCCGTGGGTCGCAACACAGTCCCTCCCTTTCGGGGGGCACCCACTAACAACATGGCTCCAATTTAAGCCTTTCCGGCGCATTTAACGACGAATCCTCGGAATTCAAATTAAATCGCAGGACTTCGAAATAACAACAACAACCATTACAACGACTACGCCGAAACAGTGACGACTTTTATTATGTTTAAAATGAAGATTTTAATTGCCGCCATCTTTGCTCGGCCCCAACCCTGGTCTCCTCTCCTCCCCTTCCCTGCTGCGGCTGATCGAGAGGCCTACGCCGTGCTGAAATAACGACAGCAGTCGATGGAGTGGAATTTCATTTATTCCGAAAGCCTTCGGAACGAAAATAAATTGCAATTTAATTTCGTCCCGGCCTCCCCTGCGACGTAATGTCGAAGCTGCCCGTTCGAGGACGAGCGACCAACCCCTGCCCGCGGCCACCCCCACCGCCTCCCAACGACTTCCACACGCAACGTCGTCTGCGGCCGCGCACCCTTTGGCTGTCGAATGGCAAACACGCAATTTAAAACGAACCTCACGCGCGCCACCCCCACCGCGGCCCAGTCGACACGCGCCCGCCCTCCGCGCCCTGGCCCTCGGCCCGCAGCCCTGCCCTGATTTGGCGAGCATGGCGTCCTCGGAGCCAGGAAGTTGCGTTCGTCATCGGCAACTTCGCCGGTCGGCGTTGTTGCTATCGCTGTTGTTCTTATCTAATGTGTATTTGTTTTCCCCAACCCCGTCCTGCCCCGCGCCGCGCGTTCTTCTTGTTCTGTATATACCCGCATACACATTGTATATGGATGAGTGTCTCGCAGCCCTCACCCTCGCCCTCCAACCCACTGCCTGATTTTTCTAAATTTAGTTGATGGAAACTTGCTGCCTCCGGCGGCTCCCCGCCGCCTTGTCGCGCATGCCGTCGTGCTTAGGGGAAAGTAAACAAAATTAGATATTAGATGAAATTAGACGATGGCTTGCGTTGTCGACGTTGTTGTCGCCGTCTCTGCCGCTCCGTTCGGGGAGCATAAAATAAATTGGCTCCGCGCCTCGCGACGCTCGTCCTCGGGCACAACATAAAATTTTAGAAAGTAGGGGAAAATTAAGTCTTCAAGGATTCGGCCGATGGCGCTTAGAAATCCGAAAGCCAAGACGGTGCCCTAATGATTGCAATTACGGAACGAGGTTTGAAGTCGTTTGGAAAGCCAGAGGAGAAGGCCAGATAAGAGTAGAGATGAATGAAGAGGAATAATTGGGAACAGAAGATCCGGTGGATCGGGTTTCCAATAATCTGCAAGCGAGGAGCTTCCGGCATGTCGATGCGATCCGCGGACTGTCTTTTCCTGTTGGAACGAGAGTCAATGAGACCGTTAAGGCAGCGCTTGAGTGGCTGCGGCGGTGTCCAATCCAGAGACAGAGCCGTCTCCCATTGGAGCGGGGAGCAGGTGCGAGCGGCTCTCGGTCAGGGGGAAGCAGCTCGCAGAAGACGTCGCCGCCGCTCGATGAGCCGGAAGTGCCTTCGCCGACTACGAGTCCCACTCGCCCCTCACGCCGACGGCCGCCGTCGACAAAAATACTGCGTCGACTGAAGAGCTACAACCACGAAGGCGTTCAAACCCGAAAATGCAAACGAAGCAGAAAACTCCGACTGGCTCCTTGCGCCAGTCCACGCCGCTCCACGCCGACGGGTTCAGAAAATATGTTCGGCACTCGCCCGCCCGCCCAGGTCACAGATGCACAGATACGTACAGACGACTGAAGGCGGCAGAAGGCGCAAGGAGAAGCGGATGGAGTCGGGCGCGCGTTTCTGCCGCTGTCGTCCTCAGGGACACTGCGAGCAAGAAAAGCAATAATAAAGAAAAACAACACAAACTACAACGCAAGAAATTTCGCTTCATTTTGAAAAGTTTCGTGGGCGACGGGGTTGGTGCTGATGTGCGCCAGGGGGAAGCAACCAGATAATAAATTTTCCTTCTCCTGTGCCACCCGCCTTTGTTCGTCCTTTTCGCTGTCGGTCCTTTATTATTTGTTTTGCTTGAGCGCTGCGACTGTCGCTGTAGTTGGGCTTATTCCGCGGCACAAACTCCTTGCCCGATAAGAAGATAGGAAGAACCTCGATCCGTTGCCCTTTCCCTCCGCCTCAATGCCCCAATTTCCTGCCAGTCCAATCGGAACCAATTCCAACCGTCACCAACCCGAACCCAACCCATCCCAGAATCCGAATCAGATTCAGATTCGTCCTCGCCGGGTAATGAGATTTTCTTATCGGGAACTGGAAAATCTTTACGTTTCCCGGCGTTACGTGATCGCCCTCTTCGCCAGACGGCTGACGGAGCGACTAATGGCGGGCGGGTAACGGAAGTCGACGCGAATACAAAAGTGGACAAAAGTTTGAGCGAATTCGCGCGTGACCTTCAATCCTCACCCGGGACCCCGACGTCTCGACCGTCCCGATTGGGCCTCGTGGCGAAGGTAGCCAGGAGACCTAAGCACTTACCGTCGGTTTTATGAATTTTTAACAAGCTCTTCTGCGCCTACCTGTAAAAGAAAAGAGAGAGAGAGAGAGGAGGCGTAAGAGAGTAAGTCGAACATATTTGCATCCGAAGCGCGATTGGATTTCCGAGACGGCAATAAATAATTCCCAGGCATAAACAAATCGTAAACTACAAATTTTTATAGTGTAGCGCATAAATGCCGCAGCGCCATCTGTGGCCAAGCGGCACAACACTTAGCGCGAAGGCATAAACACGACCTAAGTGGTTCTGACCTTAGATCATAAAAGTCTCCCTGTGTCGTCGGCAGAGACCAAAAAAGGGAGCGAGAGAGTGAAAGACAGAGAGAGTAAGCACTCGAATTGGAGCGACCCTAGAGCACCAGCTAAGGCGACTCTGCGGAAACGTTCAGTGCAGAGGGCGACGTTGACAATCCGACGCAGTCCGTACACGAACCCTGTACGGAAAATTAATGCCCACACGCACCTGGTGATAGCGTGCGCAACTACTCTCAGCACGGAAGAGCGAGATGAGAGAACAAAGGTTATAAAGCGTTTATGCTCGTCAGGTGCAGAGCGCACTTAGATCGGATTTCAATCATTCGCAGCACTAAAATCTCCTCTCTCTGCACTGCGGCCGAATCAATGTAGCACTAAAGTCGTTCTCCGCCCCTCGACACTCTGTTCGGTCCGTTCTCTCCCGATGCACATAGAATCGATATCATTAAAGTGTTATACGCGCCTCATCATTGCTGTTCCCGACGATGTTGTTATACAGAAGAGCAATAGCGGTTGAAGAACAAGGACGACCTCCACCCCGCCATGTACAGGTAGCGTCAGATGTGTCTCGCTCGCTCGCTCGCGTTGTCCCCTAGTGTTGGCTCTCAGTCCCTCCTTGTCTTTTCGAGTCGTTTCAGTCATACCGTTTCGTTCACTCTCGCTCTCCTGCGATTAGTGGTGGGCTCGTAAACCCTACTCCAGCCTGTTCTCCCTGCAGACGACCAACTACAAGAATCATGGCCGTGTCCCCTTGTCGCACGCATGTGTGCGAGTTTCATCTTTCGTTCCCTGCATTGGACCGCCATGCGCGCTCGTATGATGCACGAGAGAGAGAGAGTGCGAAGGCTGTGAACGACAACGAAATGCCATCAAAGCAACAACACCACAAAAAACCAATATGGCTGCTGCGTGGGCTGTCTATCTATTGCCTTCAGCGAGAGACCATTAAAACAGCACCATGGTGGCAGAGGACTTGTTTGATACAGGGTGAGGTAGTGGATCTCATTCTCAGCTACAATTACGAATGTTCAGTTCTATCTATATTTTGCTTTTTTTATTATGCGGCAGTTTTTACTAATTATAGGCAAAATAACTGCAGATTTCGAGCATTGCAGTTTCAAACGGAAGTCAGCTGTCATGGAGTGTAGCATTCTACTCAAGAAGAGCTAGTCAAAGGGCTATTTGCGTAATTTTAATGATTTTTTGCCGCTCCCAATCTCCATCTCCATCTCGGCGAAACCACAAGAAACACGAGAGCAAACGAGAGTCAAACTATGCAGCTAGTTGATGCAGCGAGTGATGGCCATGTTCAGGTGACGAGGAGAGCGCCGCCTGAATGGGGCAGGGTTGGGATAAGAGCGATAATCATTTTAGTGTGGTCTCATAAATCCTCGCGCCGAAGCAGCCGCGGTCTTCGCCGCCGTCACTTCAGCGAGGTGTCGGCCCAATTTTATGAATGCATCATAAAGCAACAACAACATACTGGTAACAACATCAGCTGCAGGATAAACAATGGTGCCATGCGGAAAACTAGCAGCGGACTCACTTAACACCTCGGAAAATTACACCGAGACTCGCGACAGGACCGCGCATACGACCACCGCTTTTATGACTTATAACGCACCAACACTCCGCCCTACTCAACTCGGCTGTATTTATTACCCCCGATCGCTGCAAGTCCTTTTATAAGCATTGTAAACTTCTTAAAGCTCCAACTGGTGCGCTATTAATTGGCCGCCTCGACTAATGCTCAGCCAACCGCCTTTCGGGAGGGATATTGTCCTTCTCTTTTATGGTCTCGTGATAACTTTTTCGTATCCGGACATTACTGGAAGGCAGTGGTCTCGTGGAATCGGGTCGCATATAATACTTATTTCCTGCGATTTGACACGGGTTCCTAAATCAGTCATTATCGAGTATAGATCGGAGTAGTAATCAGGAGTCCCAATCATTCGCAAAGTTATACATTCAGTTCATATACATAATTGGCAACCCGAGGCAATAACACGATCAACCTGATCTCGGATAGCACTAAATATCCCTATGAAAGCGTTTCAGTTCTCCATTATCGTACTTGGGGTTTCACAGCCTTCCCGTGACTTTGAATTTTGTATTTTTTTAAAACGTTCGTCTAAATGACGGTGCAACAACTAAACGACGGTGGCCACCGGAAGAGAATTGGTTTTCCTATTCCCACAAAACCATTTTGGACCATTAGACCATTTATGGAAGAGCGATCCCTGCACAACAGCAATAACCAAGGCAATAGCGGAGGACGAATAACCCGGATTCGTAATTCGATCAGGAAGACGTAAGCAGTTAAGCGACGGCGACCTTGAGAAATTCACACCTCGCCCGTCGCAACTGCAACACACACACGACAAAGGCAAAGGCAACGGCAATGGCAACAGCAGCGACAGCACAGTATTCAAATTAGAGACACTCGATTGATGAAGCGTTGCCGTCTAGAACGGCATCAAGAAGAACTATATACAACAACTTACGTTTCGTTTCGCAGCCCGAGCGTGTCCTGAGTGCGCCGAGCGCTTCCGTGGAGTTGGGATTCCACCGTCAACTTGACCTTCAAAGGGGTTATCACTGGAGCAATTACGACGCCTAGCCGAGTAATTTGAACACTTTTACACGAATCACTACAGAATTACCGAGCCCGAGAGGAGGGGACGATACGACAAGGAGAGCTCTTTTATGGTTTTGCACTGCGATTCTCCACATTCACCTTTGTCCTTGTCTCTGAATTCACCTTAGTCCTTGCGCGCGGAAAATAGATTTAGCGCTGGGTCCTATTTGCGCCACGCTCGAGTCTGGATCCGGGTCTTGAGCGGGGCCTCCACTGGCCTCTGGGGATACCAGCCGCCCAGCGTTCGTCCGACGTTTTGAATTTATTTTAACAATTATTATTATTTGTTGCCTTGTTTTGTGAAACTCTTGTTCTTCAGATGTGGGATTCCAAGTGATTTGTTGTTGTGACGAACTAACGACGAGTTTCTCGCAGCGCGCTCCACGCTCTACACCAACAAGCAGTTTACGACCAAATGCCATAAAAACTTGTTGTAAAATCGCGTCGAGGCTGGAAAATATATTTTCCTATTTCTCTCTTCCTCTGCGCTGCTCTTTGGCCCGTTCCTCGCCAGCGCTGGTTGCGCCGTCCTCCTGGCTTTCGAGGTTGTTGTCGATGTCTTCGTGCAGTCGCTCTCTTGGGGTCTTTTCACTGTGCTCTGCTCTGCGCCCTTTGTTCGCGCTCTCTCTGCGTTTCCTGACGATTTCTCTGCTGCTCTTTCTGTCGCCCTAGCTCTGTCTCTTTCGCTTCATCGTGCATTCTCACTCGCTCTCGGTTCGTCACCCGACCGTCGCTCTCTGCACAACATATGGAGCTCCGGCGGCTTATGTAAACACAGATGCACACACACTCTCACAGCACTCACCCCTCTGCACCGTACATTGGGTCCTTCCTGCGCACTGTCATCACACACCACAGCTATGTATGTACATGACTGTGAATATGTGTGTGTTTGCCTATGTACCTTCCTCCTCTGGCGTTGATTCGGTTTCTTCTGTTGTCTTGCATTTTTTTGTTCGGAACCCCTGGTAATTTTATTTCCTTCGAAGCTGGGCACAAAATTCAGTGCTGTCGTTGTTCGATTGCTGATGCTGTTGTTGTTATTGTTGATACAGTCACTACACACCCCCCTCTACATTCGTCCTAGTGGCTTATACTCTGCCCAAAGCAACGTCAACAATACCGAAATTATACCAGCAGAATCGATTGTTGGCAAGATTGTTGTTGCAAATGTCGAAACAAATTTTATTTCATTCGATGAAAACTGTTTGGGTTTAAATCATTCGCAATTGGCTCGGCATTGTGTGAGAAAATCTATCTAGATTCGAGCAGTCGTTGCATGAGAAGGACACTCGCGCTGCACGGAGGCAATTGGGTGTCCTGAAAATCTTTGGATCGCTTGGCAACCCAAATCGATGGGAGAGGCTTCATAGCGGAGAAGATTGTGAAACGCTTGGCAGCAGAGATGGCAGACCTTGCGAGTGAAGACAACAGATGAATCGCATTAGACGCCGTCATTTAATTAAAACATTGCCAAGCATTCTCTGCTCCACCCCTCAGCTGGAGCCACTAGCGCAGAGAAGCGCGACCCGCAACAGGGCGCAATTTAATTACAGCGCCACTCCTTCCGAAAATGGCGGCAGACCACCCTGCAGGACGAAGCTAATGCCGCTGCCTGCCGGTCCACAAAATGGGGGTTAAATATTTGATGGGCTCGCTTTAATGGCTCCCGCTTCCACCCTCGTTGCTCGCAACCTCCCTTCCGTCGAGCTTCTGAGCAGCAGGCGCTCTTAAAATATTGCTTTTGGGGGTTTTACGAGCTCGCTGTTTCTTTTATTTTGTTGATGTTATCGTTGTTGGTGCTACCGTCGATGTGGCCGTTGTTGTTGTTGTTGTTGTTGTTGTAGCAACTTCTGATAACCTCCCCGAATGACAACCTCCACCCACGACGCTACGTCCACCCGGGCTACGGAGTGGGATCCGCAGGCAACGGACTTCCGAAAGCCCGAACGTCGTCGAAGTCATTGTCGTCCTTCGCCCCATCGTCTCGCCCTAAACCGTATTTTTTCCAACTAGCACACATAAACAAAGTAGCTGCTGAACACAACACCAACACTCAACCCGGCGCCTGCTGAAGGGCGTTTCAGTATCCGACCGACATGCGGAAGCGGCCGTGGGGCCTCAAGAGGTTTGGATCCTGCGTTTTACGGCCGCAACGCAATCTGGGGCCCGCTACGGAAGATGAAAATGCGCCCCTGTGGATGCGGATGCAGGGTCTTACACCGGGCACCTACTGAATTGGTTGGAGAGGGAGGTCGAAAGAAGCAGGAACTGTTTAGAACTCAACGCGAGTCATGAACAGTCATCGGCCCGCTAATGCCACACCCTGTAAAAGCAATTTGCCAAGAATTCCATCACCTCCGAGAGAAGTCCCGCACGAGCGACTCCAGATCTAGCCACCTCCTTTCGGGAGACATCCGGCATGAAATTGGGTTGGAGTGAATTCCAAACCGCCTATGTTGTTATGCCACGAGGTTGGCCGTGCGAAGAACTGCAATCCAACTGGAAGGGACTCGACATTAGAACCGGAGAGAGAACCGGCCATGTTCAGAATAATATCCGGAAGATATTATCAACGAGAACGTCGCTAGGGAGCTTAATTCAAAATGTTAAAAGTTCCGAAACAATTTAATCCTCCACAGATGCCAACCAATTATAGGATCCGATCTACAATCAATTGACCCTCGTTCTTATGCCACGCTCCTCCACGACTCGATTTACGATTACATAAATTAGACAAGTGTTTGCTTTTGGCCGTTAATATTTATGGGCCGTTGCAGCGTCAGTCCGACCGCAGCCTTCATAATTGAGCACCACCAGCGGGAGTTGGCCCGGACTGCTTCGAGTCCCACCGGTCGTCCAACGCGCGTGGATCCACGTGGAACATTAAACGGTGACAGACGTCACGTGTGTTCGATTCAATTAAGGGAAGATCGCGGGCCTGGCCGAAGGGAGGTTTGGACAAGTGGGAGGAGAGAAGCGGGCCGAATGTCGACGGAATCGAACCGCATATGAGAGATTGGCCATAAAACATCCTCTGGCTGATAACTCGGCCAGCAAATTGGCGTGTGATTGATTTGCGAACGACGGAGGTGGAATTTTAAAGCATAATTCAATCAGACATATAATATGTACGTGGCATCGTAGCTGCTGAAATATCTCGATCCGAGCCTCGACTTCCGCGGGACATAATTTACAAACATCTTTTCTATTCCAGGTGCCGCGCAAATCAAGAAGGTAGCATCTGTTTCGTCGTTGTCGTTGTCTTGCGGCTGGATGGACAAGTAGAAAAGGTTTCGTGTTTGATTCGTGAAGAGATGGCGAAATAAATTATGTTCATGAAATAATGGAGACTAACGTTAAAAATCGCTTGAGGTAAATTTTAATCGTTGAAGTTATTTCTCTCTGTGTTCGTTTGTTCTTTCTATCTGCCAACTATGAAGCTAATTAAACGTTTCGTAGTCAATTAAAATATAAAAATTTAATTCAAACTAAAGTAGCATTTACATTTGTTCACAATCAACATTAATCTTATTTAACACGAGATCGATTGCGATGATAATATATTCCCTAAATGCAAATCCGCTATAAAGGATTGGGATTCCGTTGGGTACATCATAAATAAAAATTAATATGTTGTCCTTTTTTTCTTCATGCCGAATCACAATGTGTAGCGAATGGTTTCTTAAAAACTACTCTACAAACTCCATTCGCTTACTTAAGCTTTCTTTCACAAATTGTTTTATAATATTATATGTTAAATATTGTTCTATAAAAATATTATTAATAATTGTATTATTCGGGCTTGCTCTTTTTAAATAAATAACTTTTAAAGTATTCTACTAAATATTTTTGGCTTAAATCTAGTCTAGCACAGAGAAGTACAACGGAAGTTCTATTATTGAAGAGACATAAATGCAGTCCTAGCTTGACCGTAATACACAACAATAGACTGATAATAAGACTCAGCTCTTCTATCACTCAACACTTCACTGATCAACTTCATCAAATCAGTCGACACAGCGTGCAGCAAAGTTCTTGCAAATGTTATTTCACATTGCCTCAAGAATTATTAAATTTAAAACCACTCACCCTGTCTTCATCTGTTGCACTTCTCACACTGATATATATATTTATATATATATATTTAGAGATGAGTGATAAGTCGGGTCGATGTATTAAATTATATTCTACACACTCGACGGTTTTCCACGATTTTGACTTGTGATATCGCACAATTTTGGAATGATCAGTACTTGCGAATGGATTCAAACGCAAGAATATTTCTGCTGTTGTTCGACGCACTTGCTTTGGAAAAATTCAATTTCAATCAAGTCGAGTACCGAATTTCGCCACTAGCACTGGACTTGATCGAGTTAGTATTAACGTTTTCTCTTATTGTTGTTGTTTATTTGTTATTGTTCTTGTTGTTGGTTTATATCTCGCACTCCGTAATTTTAATTTCTCGTCTTTATGCGACGATGATGACGACGAAAATGACGACGCGCGGCACTAAAACTCCGCCGTAAAGTCGGCTGGAGCGACGACTGGAAACGCGAAAAGCGCAAGGAACAACAACCACACCGTATCCAACAACAGAACAGAACACGAAAAACAACAAAAGGCGCTGGCTCAACCCAGCCGGGCTCTGATTGTTCGTGATTTCTTGAGTGCGCGCTCGTTGGCGTATAAAATTCGAGATTCGAAGTTCGACCAACAGCACCGACCGAGCACCGAGGGAGAGAAGAACGAGCACCAGAAGAAACGAAACTCGACTCTGTGAGAGGCTCCTCGATAGGGAGGGAGGAAGGTAGGTAGTAGGGGGAACAACTCACTCTCACATATGGCCATTGGACGAGTGAAAACGGGTTGCAGGACCGGCAGAATCGGGGACGGACTGGCGCGGGTGTAGGTGCGCGGCGCGTTTATGCGGGCGACGTATGGAGGCTCCAGCTTCAGAAGTACTTGTTTTCGCTTCATTTAGAAGATGACATTCACTCGAAATTCTTAGGTCATTAGAGGTTACGCATACGCCGGGCTGCTTTCCACATGTCCCCAAAAATTAAATCGAAACAGATTTATGAGTGACATGCATGACTATTTTCTCAAGTCCAGGCATTCATTAGCCCCCTAGTAATTATTCGAATCTTGAATTCCGCTCTCCTTCTCGCCAGTTATGCGACGCCTGTAGTCTCCTTCTACCGAAGCGAGGCGAGGCGACGCAATTCGTTCTGCTCCAGCACGGCGTCCCGCTCTTCCTGGTTCTGCCTGCCCCTGTCATTCTTCCCGGCACAGGTCGTCTAGGTCAGTCGGCTGATAAGAACTGGTACTCAAGCCTCAAATTCTAACAAAACGCCTCCAGACGCAGGGAGGCATCAGCGACGATGCATCGAGAGAACAAAGACGAGGAAGCAAACACAGAAGTACAAGAAATAGGGAATTATTGAGAAGCGATCGCTTCAGTGCAAGGCGTTCTGCGAACCAACGCTTCGTTTTCAATGCCAACCATCGTGACGGCTGAGAAACCCTAGACCGCCAACATATTTTTCTCGAACAGTAAAAGAAACTCCCGCGGCTCTGCCCCCTGTATTTCTCCTGCCGACCGGCTTCCCGCGATTTTCTGAGTCGTTAAATTATCGATACGTTGCCGATCCGTAAGTTGAGGCTGCTGCAACATGTACGAGCCCCTTTACACCTCGAGACTTCCCTGTCTGGAATTGTTCGTACTGTTCCTCATCTTATAATTAGTTTTCTTCTGCTCCTACTTCCTCTTCTCGCGTTCGCTGGGAGTCAGTTTGGCCTCTCAGCTGTTCCGAACTTTGCGTTCGTCGTCACTTTGGCTGGGCCGCTCTTCCTGTGTTCTGTGAATCGCATAGGCGTAATTACCATATGTTTCAATTCGGAAGCATTTACCATATTTTCAGTGCTTACGTGAACAAAAGTGGAAACCAATGGCAAAATGACAAGAAATTATTGAAAAAAGAAATTATAATATTGAATATGTGTAGAGGAGTCTTAAGAATTAAAATGCTAAACTGGCCCATTGAGACCCATTGAGGGACCCTGAACCACAGACATTTTTGTTAAACCCGCTGCTCTTGCCATATTCGAATCCAATTTCGTTCCGACATTGCCCAAAACAACAATGCCCTTCGTCGGGTACTTGCTTTCGTTCCTTACAGTTCGGCCAGCGATTGATTTACGACGCGAACGCAATCGGCTCGAAAATCCGTAATTTATTTGGCAGGACGGAGGCTTGTTTTGATCCCGTCGCTCCGCAAACAGCAACACCAGACCGGGCAACATCCCGAACGACAGCCTGAGAAACCCACAATCTTTGCTGGGTGCTCGCTGAGTAATTTCGCGACGTTGTTGTTTGCCATTTTCTTGCCAGCGACACCATGTTTGATTTTTCTCGGTTCCGTGTTCCCTCTTCTCGTCCTGGCGGCTTTCTCTTCCTCGACGAGCCCTGCGCCCCGTTCGTAAGCCACCGAGGAGGTTGCGAGAGCGTGTGTTTGTGACACTTTTTACGACTTATAAATTATCGTTCCTTTCGTTTTACTCCATTCGCTTTCAGCGTCGTCATCCGCACCCAAATAATTCTGCAGACAGACGAGAGTCCAAAGACGGACAGGACCAGGACCAGGTCTCGGTGTGTGTTTCTACAGTTTGGATCTGTTTTCTCTGTGTATGTATGACTGCAGTATTTGATTGTGGTATAAATTTAGGGCAGCTCCATTAAAACAGTGACAGGATCTAATTTATTGCCCTGTCCTGCCTAGTCGGCCCTGCCCTTTCAGTCATTGCTTGGCCTTGTCATGGCCGCCCGCGGACAGACATGTTGAAATTCTTATCATCGCATTCTTTTCTTCTTAGACTTATTTGTCCTCTTCGTCGTTCCACCATCTTGGAGAGAGCATGTTCCGCTTCTTGCCCAAATGGTTTTGATTTTGATTCGATATGCTTCTCATCTGCTCGGTTTCCCTTAGAGCCCCGACGGATACATGAGAAGTTCGTTTGAAATATTGTCGGCGAGATCGACATGTGCGGTCGACGCTTCAGTAACTTTGTGTTGAAACGTTATTTAAAACATATTGAGTCCCAAACTGTACTCCTTCAGCATAAGTATTACGGGGTAGATGAACAAAGCATGAATCTCAAGAACGAAGAATGCCTGAAAACCTGTTCAGAAATTAAACAAAAACCAAATTAAGATTCTATATCTTCTTTCCCAAATTCCTACACAGTCCTTCTCAAAGGCGTTCTCTATTCGTAGGACAAAAACTCGCACCAAATAGCCGCAGCTACCATGTTGGGAGAAGGAGTTCGTATAGTTTTGTTTATGACATCAGCACTCGTCACTCTGCGCCAGGATATTTCCATTTGATGGTGTAATAACTTTATAACATTTCATAAAAATATACTACTTTCTATTGGATACGTTCATAACAGGGCTTTTAAAGTAATTAATCGAAACCCCTAGCAAAGAGGCACCAGAAGTTGCTTTTATGAATTACTTAACACCTCGACGATGGCTTCATAAATCAAGTCGCAGGAACGCGTTTCACACCTCGGTTCCAACAGGAGTAATTAAGGAAAGTGTTTTATGCATTTATTTTATGGTTTATAATGGATGCGTCGACTTTGATGAGCATAATTGTAGAACTAACGTAAAAATGGCACGGACCGATCTAAATTTGACTTCTATGAACTACATTACGATTTTCACACACGCTTTGACGAAAATCCTGGAGCAGAGCCAGGTCCCGACAGGATATTGGTTACTGTATATTTCCATACGTGTATGAAAAAGCGACTTCATTCGTCAGCGTATTGTATACGGCCTGCAACGGCAACTTCGTCTATTCGACCTGCATTATCATCAAATTTATATGCAAATTTCATTCCTTTTGATGGCCCATAAAAGAAGAAAAGAATTTTATTTCGCAAGTCTGCGACTTCGCCTTTCTGATAGCAGTGGGTGGATTATGATCGAATTTTGGGCACAACAATGAATCTATTTTGTTGTTTTGATGTTGCTGAAAAATGTAATTTCCTGACGACGACGTTTTACGATGATAGAACCAAATAACTTCATCAGAAGGAGCAAAACCTCGTACCCAACTCAACCACGTCATCTGAATACGCAATGAGTCGCATTAAGTACAGACGCGGCCACGGTTTCGGCAGAATGATTTCGGTTTACGGCCACGACTACAGAGCCTCTGATCCATCCATCATAAGCTTCTCCAACCGTTGTCTGTCAACTCCTCATCGCCATCAACAGCAGGCAGAGCCATCACCAGCCAATTTGTTCGGAATGAGCTGTTGTCCAAAATCAAGCCCATTTAATTGGCTTTCTAATAATTGCAGTCTCTTTAGAAAGCCCCGCTGCCACGAGTTCCTGCCGCGCGCTCTCTCCACTAACAAAGTCGACAGCGACAGCTACAATTGAAGGACCGTGACATTGCTCCGAAGTCAGTAAAGATTTTATGATTTTATTTAATTGACTATAACAACCTTTTATCGGTGATTGTTGAGTTTACTATTTTTTCGAGCTGGTGTGCGCTGCTAGTTGTAGTGCCTCCTGGACGAGAGTGTGTGTGAGCAATTTGAATGTTTATGTCTACTACAAACACCGTAATAAGCACGACAATGTTGTTATGGTTGTTGTGGAGTTGTAGCTAGCTGGAGCTGCCACTGTCATAAATTAATATAATGTCCGGATTTATTTGCTACTATATAATTTTTAGTGGCTGCACCGACGGTCGGCCGTCTAGAAGCCGCAGGATGGAGGCTCGGAGCAGGCAACAGGATCGCGCTTCGATCCGTCAAATGAAGACATTAAATCCACTGCGAATAATGAGTTATTTGCGGCTTCTAGATTAGTGATTGAAGAGTCCATAAAGGGGTCGCGAACAAGGTGGACTTCCGATTACGATCCTTCTGCGATAATAATGAAGGATGAGTGCCATCCATGCGACACACCAGCGCCGTCTTAGGATGAGATTCCCAACAAAGAACCTCCGCCGTCTTCGAATGAGATTCCCAACAAAGAGCCTCTATCCCCAACGCCAATCCCACATTCCAACGCCAACAATGTCCGCCATTTTGCAAACAACAAACTACCCGACCACTGGACTCGGAATCGGACTCGGCGAGAAGCCGTATTTTAGGGACTTTTAATCGAAACGCGTCTGTCGAAACGTTTATTTATGTTGCCACAAACAACTCCGTCAGCCAGCCACCTTCAGTTCCATTTCCATCTCCATCCCCACCGTCACCTCCCCTCTCGCCTACCAGTTTTATGACTCTCGCTGCGGAGGAGAGCCCAGCCGTCTACAATGTATTCTGCTCCGAGGTTGTACCGTGCAGTGCTGCGGCGCAAACTCGAACCGCCGGCAAGGACGGGTCGAGGCGGCCGCTGTTTGGTCCGGGTTCGCTGGGCTCGCAACGTAAAACGGCTTAGTGGTAACGAGCCTGGTACATGGCCAGTGGCGTAGTAGAAGGCAGTGGCGCACAGACGAACGGGCGAGGCGAGGCGAGGCGATGCACAAAGAGGAGATAATTTATGTAAATGCGTTGCGGCATATTCGCCTCACACCACGTCGCCTCCTCTCCACATTTCTCAGCCCGACTGGTCTGGACTTATCTCCCTTCTCGTCTCGGATGGCATTCGGATAAAGCGGGCCTGGCCAAGACAACTTAACGCGCCGCATTCGATTTCAATTTCCAAGATGGCCGCTTGCGCTCCTCGTTTCGTCTCGCCCAGACCAGATCTAGCGCGGGTCGCATCTTGGCCCTGGTACTCCGCCTCCCTCGTCCGCGTTCAATTACAAGGCCGTAAATTCTCATTTTCATCTGACACATGACAACTAATAAAACGGGTAAAAAGGAAACCAGACGGGATGAAACGAGGGTTTCAATCGCAGCCCCCACCCAAGCCCCAAACACGACCCGGTGCGGGTCCGACCCGGACTCATTGAGGCGAGCGCTGCTTCACGATCTCGGCTTGGTTTCGGTTGCTCCCTCGTAAAAAATCGGTGCTTAATTCCCGGCCAAGAGATCAGATTACGCGGCACCGCGACCTGAGTGCCTCAAGTTAAGATGGTGGATATCGGTGATTGTAGTTATTGTTGTTCTTGTTTTCGTTGTTATCGTCGGTATTTTCGGTGTCGCTGGTGCTGGTGGTGCGGATCTCTGTGGCCTTCCATTGACATTAAAACCCATAAAACACAACCTAAATGTCTCTGATTCTGAAGTTCTTTTTGATTATTGAAATAATTGATTCTGCATTAAAAATACATCAAATAGTTTGGAACCCATTTTTTTACACAGAGAAAGAACAGACGTTTCTCCAGTTATTATACTTGGTTTAGTTTCCCGGATTGCTTACTTCAGAATTACTTAATGTAGATTTTGAGGCGTTACAATTCACCGTGCACTCAACAAACCAAGTCAAAGTTCATAAGTTTTCTATGGAAAATATTTTTTTAAAGAAACATGCTTTATTGTAGTTGCGCTTCACGAGAGAATTCCACCAGAACTATATTCAAGTTTTGAACATTGTTTCTCAACCAATTCCAATGGCATAGGCCAATAGGGCATTCCAAAAACAACGCATTGGCACCTTCCGCCGGAAATATGTCCATCAGACTTTTAGAACTTGCAGAGATTAAACGACAAACGACAACGGGTTACAGGATTGATCACTGGGAAGACACTCTTGTCAGGCGCTTAGTTTTTATGACAAGTTTTAAAAGTTTTATTTCGCCACTGAAATTGCGATCGGAAAGCAAATAAAAGTGCGGAGTAAGCAGAAGGCGGGTCCGCAGTGAAGGCCACTGTGGACGCCGCTAAGGGCCACCAGAAAGCAGGACCCCAGGACCTTTGTCCACAGACAATTGCGAGGTCTGAGCCATTTAACGACGCCACGTAGACATCCGTTCCTGATCCCCCACAGTTATTCAAGACATTTCGTCCACCGCCAACTCTCGGCCAGAGCGATTCAATTCAAGCGAATGAAAGCGATTTATTTTTATGACAAACTTTCTAAGGTTGCGTTCGTCTTTTTCTAGAATTCATTTCCCGCAGCAGCAGCGCGAAAACGCATTAAATTCGCAGTAATGTGATGAATGCTGTGCGGGCAAATGTTTATGACTACGGAGGGCGCGCAATAAAACGGAGAAGGGATTAACTTTTAATGCCGCTCTGGGTCAGTGGCTTGGAAAATGAGGACTAGAAAGCTTCCGACAATGCAGACTCCCGACTGGAATGTTCAATCCACCTCTCCACCTCACCTCCATCCCGTCCACATTCAACTCACGATGTTTCGATTTAATCTCAGTATAATTTTTTTGCCTTTCCAATTAGATGTTGACAAAGCATCTTCTAAAATTTCCAGTCTTCACTACATAAGAACCTTAATTCGCGATTTCGAATACCGATTTCCATCACTTTCAGTCTGAATCGAAGTGTCGATCGCGGGTCGATTGTACTGCGAAGCCGTCGCACATCTTGCGACCATCCCGTCGTATCTTAACTGATTTGCATCAGCAGCGGCCTGATGGCACACACCCGCTCGCGACTCAGAGTGGACCTCCAACAATCGTTTGACCTTGGCACCCAGCTGACAACGTTGCGTCATTGCCTTCCCAAAACCCCGTCTCCTGACTGATGAAGAAGATAAACTCTTTCCCTCTTGCCGCTAACGACAGCCCTGCTCTGGGTTTCACCTCGTTCGCCTACAACACGTTGGAACAATGGCTCAAGGTCGCCCAAGGCCAAACGTCCTGCTTGCACTCGATCACTGTTCGCACTCACTCACTCGCTCGCACACCTCGTATCACACTATTGCGTAAGCGCAAGCGTACCATAACGTAGCGTAACTGCGCTGGTGCTCTGAATTCTTAAATAGTGGCAATAATCGTAAAATTTAATTGCGGGCGAAATAAAGGATCGGCTCGAGACGGTGAAGACATTTAAGGATTGCTTGGTTGCTCGGCTTCCAAGACTGGACGCAGGCGTGAGTCGCTAAGGACCAGTTGTTCATGGATCGAATCGTATCGTGAAGATCGACAACTCGACTGATGTTTGTGGAATTGCAATAGTCGCGTTCCACGTACTCGGAAATATTACCACAGTTAAATTGTCTGAAAAATTAAGTACACCAAGTTTGAACTAATGTCTTTTTGAAATATTTAAAAACATCGCTATGTAGTAATATACTAACTTGTGTAATCAAATTGTCATTAACATTGAATGAAACAATCGTACCAACAATTCTAATTGTATAAATAATTGTATGACAACATTCATATAACCCTTTCAATACTACCAATTTACACAGTTTGTAAAGCAATTAATTTTTTAAGCAATTATCTTTTTAATTTAAAAAATGTACTTTTCTTCATAATTCTACCATTTGATTAAGATATATATTTATTTGTCAGATAAGGGAAATTGAAAACTCTCCAATGATTTAGCATTTTAAATAATTATGTTGTATGTTTTTACAATATGAATTGTTATATACAGTATATTACAAAAAAGTTCTCTTATTTATTTCCGATATCAATTACAATTATATAATATATGAATAACCCAAAAAAAATCGTAATAATACCAATTTTGATTATTGAGATATAAAAGAGACTTTTTTATGAGTACATCGAAAATCTTAAATTTAAAAAATTTGGTTACTGAAATACTTTCATTTAGTAAGCCAGAAATTACAATTACAATTTTTAAATTCGTTTAAACGATGCACTGGGTTCCATCTATAACCTGAATATTTTGAATCATAAGGTGAGGTTATTACATTGAATATATATTTTCATTTTGTTATTTTATTCCCTTTTAGAGCTTAAAACCTGTCACGAACTTGAAATATGTAAATCTTGAGAATGATGATCCGCCGGCATTTTATCCCTCAACTTCGATCTCCGCCATTGAATTTCAATCAAATCCAAGTATGTTCCACTGTGCTACTGTGAAAGTGTTCCAAGAACATGCGCATAGCCACCATTCCTGCATAACAGCAGCCATCATGGATTTAAGCCCCGCCCAGGGAACGAAATGCTATCTTGCGCCAATTTCTGCAAGTACGCTATTACTAAACGGGTCGTTTTCTAGACACGAACCATGGGTTGTGTCTGTACTCATATTTAGTACTATTGTAATAGATTGCAGAAAGTAACCACCTAAATAATAAAGCGATGCCTCAGACTTAAAATTATAAAGATAATGATATCATATAAATGATATTCAAAATTTGTTTATATTGCCATTTCATCTTCCCAGTTGCGAATGAAAAACAAATGCAGTTGTTATTAATGCAATCACATAATTATTTTGAAATTAAATAGATATCAATTATTCTCACACTGAAAAATAAATAACATGCAGGTTGATGACCCAGAGAGATAACCCAGGAATTTCGTTAAGGCAATGCAACTGCCTTATCTTCCCCAATTCAGCGGCATGGTCAGCCTGTCTACGGCACCAACGAACTATAGCTTTCCCACTCACACCCATGCCGGGGTATAACACGCGTAAACCACGCCTCCTCCCCGAGCATAAACCAGTCTGCCGGAATCATGGCAACAGCAGTTGTTTCCTAGCACTAACAACAAAGAGAGCAGCGCTCATTTTGTCGTAACTGTCGTCATAACAACGCACAGCTCGTGGGAAGCAGCCACAAAGTTCCAGTCGTTAGGAAGACATTGTTTCCACACGGCCACCATTTCCACCACCTTCGTGCATTTGTCCTCATTCGTGGCAAATTGAGGGTTTTGCGTGCGTGGCTTCCATTTTGTGACGGCGGATTAAGTTTCCGTAACTGGCTCCATTTCCGGCGACTCGTGATCTCATTAATTCGCGATGCGTCGCCATCTGAACAGTGCGAGGCTACCATGTAATGTGTTGTTGGTATGGCCGTCCCGATGCAATGGCAGTCGCCATAAACCGGAAATTAGCCCTATTCAGAGTCACATCAATTGTCTCGAATATGGAGTACGTTGAGAATTGATGATCGTGAAAGCGTTTTTAAATCGCCGAGAGTTGTGGAATCTTCGTAGTACAAGAACTTTCTGATTCAACACAGCATCTGTTTTAGCCAGATTCAGTTCCTCTTTCGCCAGTTCTTCCATTTGAGTAGATCAAAGTATGGTCATAGTTAACTTATCAAAATCAAACAGCAGCAGCACTTTGTATTTTTCAATTTGTCACTCTTATAGATTGATATTAAAAATACATTACATAACACAGACAGTCAGGTACTCGTGCATTTCCGCGTATTTACCCACTTGACCTCACTAACTGTTAGCGGTATTCACGGTGACAGTTTTAGAATTGTATGCTGTGCAATTTTTTTTTTTTTTTTTTTTTTTTGTAAAACAATTCTAAATTCATACATTATTAATTTCCTTGAACCCTGACTATAATTCGGTGACTTTATTTGCATAAGTGTTGCAGACTTCTATGACGAATTTTTGTTATACTGACTTCTTTTCTGCACATACATGCCATCGTTTGATTTCAAATAATACTACATTTTTTTAAAGGAATTATATTGTAAAGTGAGGCTGCTCAGAAATACAATTCTAATTCATTAATCGTGAATACCGTACAGGATAGAGTACACTCTGATGTGATATGTTATTTGGATGCAGAAATCGATTAAGGTTTCAATTATTGTTAAGCGACTTTTGGAGTAAACATTTTCAGCTTTTATCGATTCGCTGCATTTAGCAATGGATTTCCGTCAGGAATAACTGATGCACGGCGCTTAGCGTTGGTAACTTTGAACTAACGAAAGACATTTTAGAATTTCGCCAAGTGGTGAAAAATAAGCGAAATGTTATAGTCAAAATAACGGCAGAATGTGCCATAATACTTCAAATTTACTCGAATTCCCCCCAGTAAGTCCTGATCCATTGAGCATTTAAGAAAATGCTTAATAAAACGTTTCTTCACATTAACTGGAGAAACCAGCTTTGCTGCAAATGAATGACGTAATTTTCGATTTTTCCATTTTCTTAACTATTTCTGAATCATTAAATTTAAACTTAAAACGTGTAAAATGTTTTACACCAAGGAAAGAGGAAACGAATTACGGGATGATAACTTTTCCATTGAATATTTGTGTACACACGGCTGAGTATCAAAAGTAAATGAATCAAATTCAAATTTTCTATTCAGATAAGGGTTTCGCTTTTAATTTTCGAAGATAAATTAATATTTTGAAAGTCTCAAACATGTCCGATGAAAATTAAAAATCAGAAGAATAATTTGGCACTCTCTGAGGAGAATCTGTGAGTGAAATTGGTGACAAATAGGAATTCGCAAACTTGGATATTTTTATTTATGACTCTATTTTATAATTTATATGCATAAAGAATCAATTGTGTGTTGAATCGATTTAATATTGTACATTAACGAAATTGCTTAGATATCTTTAATTTGTCAATTCATTAATATGAATTTATATAGAAATTATATAGATTGAAATTTATTTATAGAATTTTTATGAAACAACAATGTTTAAAACAATAATTTTTTCTTAAAAAAACAAAATTATTATATTGGAATCATAAAAATTTTTTTTGTATTTTATTACAATTTTAGACCCTAACAGAAAAGTTTCTTGACTCCTTCCAAATATGAAATTTTTGACGGTATCCACCTCCCGGAGTTGAATATTCGTTTTAGAAAATTTTTAAGGCAATTATTTTTTTTATGTAAAAGATTTTACTCAAAACAATTACAGAACTTTTTTTCACATTTGACGAAGTCTTTAAATCCAGCATTTTATTATGTATGTCTTTCTCTGGAGAGATAGATTTATAAAAATAATCTCCACAAAACGATTATTATTTCACCAAGAAATTGGTAGTGGAGGCATCTAGTATGTTTGACTAAGGTGCCAGCCCACCAAAAAAATATCAATGATATCATAAATGTTACTACCGACATACAAAAAATTTACATTTATTCAGATCGTGGAATTGTGTGTTCTGCATGTTGTCCACATGTAAAAATTACACGAATCCGCGAATCGTTTCCTGATTCGGAGTAATCTTGGAAAGCTTCGAGAAATGCAACCACTCACCTTGTTTAATGCCAGCCAGCTTCTGCACGAAGTCTCCGTGGAACGATGACATTGATGCAGGAGTCTATTCGGTGCGAGGCCCTCAGGGCGATTCAGATGCAGCCTATTCTGGGCTTCGGATGGGGCTATGGAGGTCGTTGATCCCTCGGAGGCCAAGCACAAGTTCACACGATTAAAATGCGGTGTTAATGTTAATGAAGCACAAACAAGTCAACAACCATTGACGCGATTCGACTCGTCGGTTGCCTTTGTGGGCATCGACATCGGCTACAATTGAAGCGCGGACGCGGCGGCAGCGAACAATCGAATATTACTCACTATTAGTTGGCAATTAACATAGGCATTAAAGCTGTCGCAGTTCGTTAATCGGCGGTCGACAGCCGACAGAGCCCGCGGTCCGCGTCGGAGGAAGAAGCGGCGCCGGGCCAGTCGCAGACACCTTGGGGCCAGCAGACTGCGGTACTTGCGTCGAGTGGTTATCTCCCGCCTCGGCCGTGATGCGTTTTTTATGAAGCCGGATTTATTAGTTTGACACTTCGGAGCTGCCACAATAAAGCCGTTCGATTCCGCGCCCAAAACTACTACCACTATTTTACTGCTCCCGTCGCTTTGAGACCCGATGCGATTTTTGCGATTTGTTGCTCCACGACTGATGGTTTGTTGTTAGTTCGTCATCGGAAAACGCTCGGAGCGTGAATGAAGTGCGAGTTCCCTGGGTGTGAATTGTTGTTAGATTCCTGGAACCACATCGGCGTCGGCGTCGTCGTCGGCGCGGTATCGACGTCGAAGTCGACTTCGCTCGAAGGCGGTGGCGAAGACGAGTCGATTCACCACCGATCGACGACTGCTGCGAGCACAACAACAACACGGTCACGTAGAGCACGGCCGGAGTGGGTAGGGGAGGAGACACACATAGATAGGAGATATATGACGGCTGTATATCTCGCCGCAGTGGCTGTCTATCCACACCATCCACTCGCACTCGCAGCCGCTCGTAACGCACTGTCTCGAGGTTGGGGATGCTGCACACACACACATACAGGAGGAGGACACACGACACCCGTTGCCGCCTGGCCTCTACACGGACCTGGGAGCACGTCCTGCGTAGCATTTGTCGGAACCCGCGAAGACAGCCCATGCGCAGGCGCCGACGGGAAGGGGAGGAAATAAAAGTCCAATCCGCATCCAGTGGCGGTTGAGAAGGCGCCGTTGCAAGTCAATCCTTGTTTCCATGGCGAGCCCGAAACGAGTTCTATGCGATTTGTAGCATATGAAATGTATTTCCATTATTTCTGGCCCAGGCACCGGGTACCGAGGCACCTGGCCCTGGACATCGATTCTGCGCGGAGCCATCGGCGCCTCAGACTGTGTTGCTTCCCTCGCATCCTTGGAACCAATGATAAACGAATCATTGTTGTAGTTGTTATCGCAGCTCTTGCAACGGATGGCGAAGACTCCGGTCCAAATACTAGAACAGTAGCCAACCGATACTGAACAACCAGATCGCGTTACAACGAACACAGGTATGGGTGGGAGCAACCAAGAACAACAACAGCTGTAACGCAATCACCTCCGGGCCACGTTAAAAGACGAAAATGGTTCAAATAAAAAGCATGAGAATTTTGTAAATTGTGTTAAGAGGCTTTTAACGTCAAATGGAAGACCGTAAAAGAAGCACGACGCACGCCGGCTCGTCGTAAACCCATTAGCTGCGAAATATGGCGGCAATTTGCTGGCGTTCTTTCTGTTGTTGTTCTTGTTCTTGTAGCTGTTGTTGTCGTTGATATAGCCGGTGTTGGTTTGGCGGTATGTGCGGCCAGAATGAGAACGTCATAATTTCTGTGCATGAATGGGTGGTCTTTGGTTGAAAGTGAAAATTTCCACGGTTGTCACACGGTTTCAAAAATTACACAATCGTTTCTTATAAATATCATACATAGACAATAGTTTAGAAGTTTAAATAATACTTGGTATACTTAAATAAAACTATTTGATTGGTATTAACGTGTGTACAACGGTTGAATGTAAGTATTGTAAACATGAATTCCGAAAATTCTTTTTAGGATGTGTAAGTTACTAATAATTATTAAATTTGTTTATTATTTAATTATGCTATGGTGTATGGTATATGAACATGAATGCTCTTATGAACAGCTTTAAGCGAGTTAAAAGATCATGACAAGGATAGTACAACGGAATGGAATCTGGTAGCAAGTGTTTTGACAATACTTAGAGCATTTCGGGATGTAGTATTGAAATAAATACATCAGGAACATAGTACACTGCCAGATTTGGGTTCGGAACTGTACATGTTTATTCCTTTTGATTTGATTTATTTCAGTCACCCACAACTCAAACAGTCTGCATTAAAACCAATTAATTGACTAACTAATTCATTTCGCCCACATTTTATTTTATGCAGGGTTTTAACCTACATCGTGGCGATCATTTTCATATGTTTCTATACAAATGAAGGCGTCAAGATTTTCTGCTGTAGAAAAATATTTATTTCCTAACAGGAAAGTAAATCATCTCCACTTAGTATAAGAGACAACGAAATCTTCACATATGAATATGTTTAACAAGAAGAAAAATATGTTTTCTCAAACCTTTTTGCTTGATTTGCTTATTTATCATGAAATTGGGCTTCGCCAGTAATGGGTCAGAAGGGTCTGGTAGATGAAATGTCGCCTAAATAATGCTTCATTTTGTATTAATAAGAAATTAAAGAAACAAAAAGTAATGGAAAATTGAAACAACAATATTCTTAAGCAAAGGAGGGAGGGGAACCAAGGCGAAATATTAACTTTCAATCGCCGAATCCGTTTTCACTTTTTCCGCCCGGCTGACAAAAGCCGCCTATATGGAGGTGTTTGAAATGGCAACGAGCATCTGTCTGTGTCTGTGAAAAACGTTTGTGCAATGTTTGCGGATGCAATTAAAACTGCAAAACGCACTCATGCAACTCCAGCCGCCTGCGACCGCGGTGCATCAGCCGTGCAGCTTGCGGCGGCCGACGCACTAACAATTCGCGCAAACATTTGGAGAGTCAACAAAGGACTGGTGCTAACTTTTCAACACCCCGCCTGGCCCGGGCGGCCGGCGATAACGGAACCAGACGAAGGCCCGCCGACGCCCCGCTCTCGCGAGATGATAACTGAGAGGCCAAATAGCCGTCGGCGTCCTTCGCTGCGTCCGCCTCGTTAGTGGAGGGCAGCGCCACGCCGCTTCCGAAGAACCGTCGTCGCGTCTGTCGACGGCCAGCGAAATGCCTGAGGGATGCGCTGTTTACCTCGTCGCACTTTGTGGCGGCTTTGGAGGAACGTGTTAATGAAGTCGCCGGATCCGCACGCGATCCAATTAGGAGTTACTCGGGACGTCCGCTGTACTTGCGACCTCACTTGGACTCCCGTGAGGCACAGAACGCCCCGTTCTACGATCTGCAGTTCAATGGGCTCTCTTCAGAATGCCTCCGATGGCCGAACACATGGGACCCTTGGCCAGCTGCAGCCGTGGATCGGCGACCGGGTTCTGCCGAAGCCGAGTGTTTGGCAGGTTTATGGGCCGCCATAAACCCACTTTCGGCTTCCTCCGGCCGCTCTCCAGCTAGCCAGGGTCTGCCTTAACCCCGGCGCGGGGCCAAAACAATCGCCGAGAGAACGCAAATATTTGGACGTCTCGCTGTAAAGAGTTAAACCGCACGTCTGCCGAACCCAAGTCAGAAACACAGGGACTCGGAGCCATCGCATGGCTTGTGAATCGCCCGACTTCACGCCTCATTTGCATGTGTAAACAATCGGAGTCAGTCTCGGATTCAGGGTCTGCATGGAGCGGACCGGAACGCATCAGATGGGCGGGGTGGGGCGGTGCGCGGCGAGGGATCCTTCCGGGAAGAGTCCCGGACGGAAACCGAAACCATCCGAATCTCGCCCGAATTCATTCGAAAAGATTTGAGGTGTGAAGTCGGCGGCCTTTGAGCCGATATTCAGCCGACGGAGCTTCTGTGCGACTCGCATTGTTTGGCTGGCCTCTCGCGGTCCAAATATTTGAGAGCGATCGCCGGTATCGAAAGTAGACAGATTCTCTCCGACTCAGGCGCCATCACGACACCGCGAGCAATGGCGCAGGCTGGCCGTCCTCTGGGGAGCTCGACCACCCCCTGCCGCTCGGCGAGCGACCTCGCGCACATGGCCGCAATTCGCTCCGTTTGCCGAAGTCGAATGTTTGGTAATAAAATTTATGGCCGCCGAGCTCCGTGGTGTTCGTTATCCGTTATTCGCCAGTCGTCCTTCCCCCTCCCCTACGCTCGGATGTTGAAATAAGTGCACCCTCCATTTTATGGGCAACGTCTGTGCGACGACTGTGGACTCGGCGCCCTCCGCCATTGGACGTCGTCCGTTCCGTCCCCACCCACTCCAATTGTGGCCGCAGCATCCCGGAGATCCACCCTAGAGGCCATCGGCACCATCCACCATCCATTCTGCCATCCTCCGGCAGATAATGGATTTCTTGCTTAGTCAGGGATCCGAGTCGCTGTTGTTGCTGTTGCTCTCATCCCTGGTCTTATGCTAAAATAAATACTGTATCCTTTTAATATCCTTGCGCTCCACTGCTCTTGCCAAAAGGAATAAAATACCAACATTTTCGTCATAATAAAGTTTTATGGATTTACGATATAGGCAGCGTGTTCCGAGGACCCTGTCGAATCTGAAGGAAACCCGAGCACTGCGAAAAAAAACCAGTTCAAGTTAGAAAGGCTAGAGAGGCCAACGGAATCACTCATGCAACTGGATAGACTACTACTGAAGGCATAAGTAGAGCTAAGCTCGACGGATTTCACCTTACAGCACTGGGCTCTCTACGATTCTGCCCCCTTCCACTGCCCGCGTCCAATGTTGAGCCCAGTCGCTTCCTTGGGCGAAATCAGAGTTGCTGGCGTCCTCTCGGTGTAGCTCCTGCGCCCCGTGCTCATCGATTTCATTGCATTGCGTGGCGTATTCGTCAGCACTTTTCATTTCGTTTTATTTCCCGCCCCTCCAATTCCTGCGACTATGACGATAACTTTCCGAGAAACTCGTAAGCCGAACGTTCCATTCAACATCGAGTTGATGCTGTAACCATAAAACTCACCAGCGAAATGAGTTTGCGTCGTACGCGCCCTGCCGCCCCCATCGTGTGCGATGCTGCGAGGCGCTAGTCGCAGGAGACCTCGCTTTAAGGAAATTAGATCGAATTCCACACGTCTATTACCAATCTATATCCTCGTCCTACAAACCAAACCAATGCCAAGTAGGAGCCCAAATAGGATTCACCATTGCCGTAAAGTTTGGATCATGGGGGCCACCTCAGAGACAAATGTTTAATGTAGAGCAGTGAAAAATACGATGAAACCCCTTTTCTCAATATTGCGTGTATAATTGTATGGGAGCAGATCGGCGCTGGCTCTCTGTCTTGAAATAGGAAAAGGTTCGACATGGAACCACAGGAGTTTACTTAGAATTGTAGACAATTTTTTTATCGAATTACTGTCATTTATTATACTACTTTCGTTTTCTATTGTCTTATTCGATATTTGCTGTAACATATTTACACTTGATGTTCAGCATTATGAAGTATGCAGAAGTATATACAAAATAAAACGCAGCTTGTAAATAAAGGTTATTTTTATATATTATATATATTCGATGTTCATATGGTGTTCTTACATATGAATTTTGACTTTTCAATGCAATCTATCCATTATAGTAACCTCAGTCAATGCCAGGAATAGATTAGTAGTGGCCGTTTCATCGATTGCCGCGATATTATACCGAATATCGTTTGCCAGACTCACCCATTTGCAAGACTGCTACTAAAATTCAGTTATCTTTCACCTCGTACTTTGGCCTGAGATCTCATCATGTCGATCGTATGCGTCCTAAACAAACCACTGCTGCTGTGGGCACCAACTTGGTCCGTTTGGTCACCACAACACGGAAGCTTTAATCGAAATTTCAAAGGAAGATGGAAAAATTCGCAATAAAGTTCAGCATTATTAGTCAAATAATGACGTATCTTTCAATAGACTGTTCTAGGATTAAAAACTAAGAAGTCATTAATCGCGAAAATGAATTAAAAATTCGTATGTACATAGTTTTAACTTTAATTTTTGGGCCGTGATTTAATAAGTAGTACAGAAACTCCATCTAAGCTCGATCTATTAGAACTTAGTTATTATTATTCTTATTAATTGACCATTCCATTATTGCAGTTTGATAATTGTTCATCTCACATTTCTATAGTTAGAGTGATTAGCACGAATATCAGTTCGGATATTTTCACAGGTAAAGTTCCCACAGACAAACAAAATATCGCACTAAAATACAGAAAACCTTAGATTTCTAATATGTTGATCTCGTATTGGAGGTATTGGAGAAAAGTGAAAAGTAATTTTGCTCAGCGCCACCTGATTTCTCAAATTGGTACTATATTTTGCAGTAGCTACCAAACTGCAGAACTGTGACTCTTAATGGTGGACGGTTGTAGTCTTCGCTAAGAGCATATAAGGTGTTAAAAGAATTATTTTTATTCAATCAAATACTAAATTAAAAATAGTAAATAATAAATATTAAATATATAGAATATTAAATATTATAGATTGTAAGAAATTCTTATATAATAATAAGAATAATGTAAAATAATGAATATTCATACTGGCTAAATAAAAAAATACAAAGAATATTAAATAAAATAATTAGTAATATTAAGATATAATAATAATAATTAATTTATTTAACTTTAAATATTATGAAGTTAATAAGTTAGTGTAGCAATAAAAGTCCGCATAAGGGTTTGTAACTTTTTCCATTCCATTTTAAAATTGAATTTAAGAAGCGTTACAACGTCGGAATTTAAAAAAACAAGAAATTTTAATTACCGAAAGGCAATGAAAAGCATTTCATTTCCAAAACAATTGAGTTGCATTTATTTTCTAGAAGCTGCAAAAGCTTTACTAAAAAACACTTACCAATTGTTTGAAGCGCGAGTTACAGCGCGTTAAATGAAAAAAAAAAATTAATTGGAAAAATTCAGTGATCTATATTTGAGTAGAGTGGAGTGGACATGATTTGGGAAGATTTATGTTGGTTCGGAAAACAATAATGACTTAGATGATAAAAATTAGGTTATCAAATCGACCATCAAACATCAATATCAACAATTTTTGAATGGAAAAATATATGCAATGGAATATTCTTATAATGATAAATAAATTGATAAACTAATTTTTATCCTAATCGGTTTTTCGAACCGACAAAGGTGTCTCAAACAAATTTTCAATTAAAGTTGAGAGATTTTACATAACACAGTGTCTTTCCTATTTATTCCTTGGCATGTTCGTACAGCAATTTTAAGCTTATTCAAATATTAATTTCGACGAACCAGCGGAATGAAACCTAATAATGGTTGGCTGAAATTTCCCATTTGGAGTCATTAATCCAACCTGCGCATATTACAATTCTTCCCGGCGTGATGGTCATTTGTCTTCCGTCATCCAGTCAACATCCTTTGAGCTTCAGGGACTATCACCATCCCCTTCCTAGCCGCACTGGATTTGCACAGGGTGCAGCAGCAGATTCCGCACTGCTCGAAAGCGTGGACGCATAACAATGAGTCTGAAGAAACTGAGCAGTTACTTCTTTGAGAAAAACACCAAACATGGAGTTGGTTCATCTTCCTTTATGGAAGGCAATCAGTTTTATGGTCCGTGTAGCCAGGTAGATATCCCCGATAATCGGCTGTCGGATGCCTCTGGATAGCGGGCCATAAAACGCCGAGATCAGTGGCTCATTTCCACAACAAAACATCCTTCCTGCGTTGAGGTCTTCCTCAGAAGCCGAACTCATCGGGATTCATTTTCCGATAAACGAACGCTCCGGGGTTCTCCAGTTAAAAGGAAGGAATATTTACGAAAAGCGAGATATTCGAGAACTTGAACATGTGTTGGTTTATTTTATTTTAGAAGTTGCGACCACATCTCGACCTTGCCTGTGACCGTCGCAACACAACACCCTGTAGCAAGCCGTCCATCGTCCGTGCGCCCCTCCGTGACATCTGCCATTTTATGTCGCCGCAGTCGCTAAACCGCAGCCATGACCAATTTCACACGGCCGGTTGGGAATGAGACTGCGAAACCACGCCCGCGCCTTCGACCGAAGTCCTTGGTCTTATGGATTACGGCGCCCTAGTAAAAATCGAATGGGGCAATTCTGTATTCGCTATTTAACAATTTACACATTTATTTACACGACCCAATGCACACAAAACTCGACTACGGCTTGACTTAAATGAAAACTAGCTGGGGTTTCAGGATCCCCGCCATGTTCTTACCCGTCGCATTCTTCCCACTACTGCGACATTGGGCATCGCTCATTCTACATTCGCTTACATTCTAAATATCCTAGTGAACATTCTACAATATTTACAGCATCAGGCACAATATAGATACAAATATATTGGTAAAATAAATTTTTAGTACTCTATTCTAGTACTATGTTTCTTGTGTTTTTTGTCTCCTGGTTAGAACTGGAAACTTCTCGGAATTGGCATCACAATGAAAATTATCGTCTCTTTAAATCACAGGCTCATTCATCACAGGCGCGCTCGGCAGCCAATCGTGCCAGACTCGCTGTCCCCTCACCACCTACCTAGCGCTAATCAGTGCTTAATCAGTTCTAGAATTATTCGCGCTGTGCGCACCACCGTGTATATCCGGTCCGAATCAGGAGTCCAGTTAGCAAGTTGGTCAGTCCGCTCAAAAACTTGCTGCCTTCTCCATCAGGTACCAGGGCAGAAAGACACTGAACGCCACGGCGGCGACGCAGGTGGCGCATAGGGCGATAGTCGCCGAGATGTTGGATAGGGAGAAGCCGTCCTCTAAGTATTCGGCGTCCTCATGGGGACTCTTCTCGAACTCCAGTACCTCGACGTCAAAGCGGAAACGCACCTTGGAGCGCGGCGACTCCTTGCGCCACACCAAATGTCCGGAGGACTCGCGTCGCTCCAGACTCCATTTGGGGTCGTGCACTGAAAGGAAAGAGATCATCAGTTTGTGAGAATCAGGAAACCTTGTGTTTGGAGAGGCATCTTCGCAGTTGACAGCGATGGATCGAATCATGCAATTTTGGGGATGTCGCCTGAATCATCGATATGGGGCATCTTTGGTCGGAACTCTACATGTTCGCCAACAGAACAATCAACGGGGAATGAATTACCCCGTCGATAGCATGGGACTGTTGTTCTGAATTCATAGCAGCCGACAAGCCTAAAACAGTAGACCGCAAACGCGAAGAACCTGAAAGACAGCAGCAGAATCGCGACCGAAACGCGACTTTGCCCAACAAATTGTCAGATGTTTCGCTCCAAAGGCCCCTGTCTAAGGGTCTAATCGGCACGGTCTTGTGTTGCGGCGCGAGCAGGGCGAAGTGCGACACCTTTCGCGATAAAGAGACAGTGCTCGAAAATGGTAAGACCCACGTCAAGCAACAAACAAAAGACGTGGATATATTCTTGATTGATGCCAAGGTCCCCCACTGGATTTTCAGTACGTGCGTTTTTGCGAACCGCTCAGACGCTACACATACGCCACATGAATCGATTTTGGTACTAGTTATTACCTGTTCCGGTCATGATCGGAGCCAGCTCGATCTGCAAGACAAAGCAAAGCAATGAATATTATATTCAATAGTCACAGCGAATGGTTATTCATTGTTTTTGTTTAGGGAACGCGGCACATGATACGCGGGAGGTGAAGTAATAGATGTGTATGAATATACATGTATGTATATATAGAGTTATATGTGTATTTGTGCTATCAATACGGGAATAATTGACGTATTCTCTTGCCGAGTGAACTGTTGTTGTTGTATACTTATAATGCAAAAATCAGTTTCGAAAATACACAATAATATATAAATAAAACATGTTACAATTACAGCGTGCCCCACTTACGCATGCAGGGCGATTATTTTCAAATTGCGCCACAGGCGGACCAACGTATTAACAATAGGACGGACAAAGTGGAAATGTAGATTAATTGGAATTGTTTTCAATTAAGCTCTTCGCAATTCGATTTAATTAGTTTGTTTTCCAGTGCATTTGCCCGTTAACTAAACATCAAACAATATCACTATATTTATCGCAGTGCAGTTGTTGCTTTCAGTGAGAATGTGAGTAAAAAGGTCTGGGTTCACTTGTCGTTTTGACGTTAATACCCCCAGGCGTTGGCCTACATGGAGTGGAGACACAACACGTGAATCGACCTATGGATTCCACAATCATTACATTATAGTGGACGATGACACTGTGCTTAGACCTCATCGCTGTCAGTGTCCCCAGCACGAACTCGTATAACTTGTCTGTGAAGAGCAACGCTAATTATACTCGGGGTTCTGTTACATTAATTAACAAATTGCCTCGATCAGTCACTCAGGCACAGCCGACCTTCTTTTGAATAGACGGTTAAAAATAACACTTACGTTTGTCTAAATTCCGTTTTTGGCAACGTTTAATGCCAAGATAAGATTGAGAAGACTTTATTTTTCCCCAGTTCGCTCACAGTTATCTGGAGCAATTGGTGGTCAACCATAGCAAAATAGAAGAAAATTTATTTTACAAATATAAAATATTTCCGTCTTTAATGATATAAGGATTCATTGATATTTAAACCAACTAATTTGCAAAACTGAATTCATGGGAACATAGTAAGTGCAGTATTGGGACGCACACACGGCGGGCTTGTGCGGGTGTTGAAGAGCAGAAGAGCAGAAGAGCTGTGGCACTTTGTATACTACAATAGCTCACTAAAAAAAAGTCCTACACAAATACATTCCCGGGCTCTACGTCTGAAACAGGTTCATGTACAAAATTGTCGCATAACGCCGTACCCCACGAAACCCCCCTTGGACTCTGTGCCCCGCACCCCTCGTTGGCATATGTCGGCGAAGTCAACGAAAGCGTTCGTTGTGATCGCTGGCAATGTCGTCGCCAATGACGGCATTCCTGGCCACGACGGACGGACAACAACAGACGGCACACCGTAGACGTGTGACAATTCAGCAAACCGGAGGGCGTGACCCATCGATGGCCACGCATTCCGGGACGCCAGGCACGGTCGACGAAGCGTCTCTAGAACACATGACAAGTCCGGTCGAAGGATGGTGTCGCGAAGACGATGTAAATCATTGAATTGATCGAGCTCGAGGAGGGCTTTAGGCGGGGCACGAGTAAATGGTTGTGACTATTTCTGGCCGAACTTTTTCGTTTCACACTGTTAAGAGCGCACGCTTTCGTTATTGATCCGAGTTCCGCGTGCCCTCTTCATTTGGGTCTGCGCCGACGAGTTCCACAAGTCGAGATTAAATTAGACGCAAAAGAACAGTGTCATATTTAAATAAAAAATCACAACCAATTTGTCAAAACAACAACAAAACAAACAACTCAACCACGGCTACGACTACGAATACAAGCGCACGTACCGCTCTTCCGAGTGGTGTCCGAGTGATGGAGACGCCCACTCAACCAGTACCTCGGGCCGACGCGCTTCCAGAGACCAAATCTAATACCCGATAAATAACGAGAATTACACTGGGGTCAGCTTCCAGGAGCCACTTCACAGATCCAAAACCGCCCGATCGCAGGCCGCAGACTAATGGAGTCGTTTCGCAGGCGTCGCAATTGTGGACTCCGCACTGGTCGGCGATGAAGTTTAATTTGGGATATTTTTATTGATTTTATATTGTTCTTATTGTCGATATACCCATACACATGTATATGTTATGACTGCACGTTCGCGTATATATGTATAACTCACTTTGTTTTGTTTTGATTTTATGTTATTATTATTTCTTTTTTTATTCGTTGTTGGTGTTGTCGACGACAATATTGATTGAGGGCTTTCAGCTATGAACTCCGCGCAGAGGGTTATCAGCTGATTTCAAAATAGAATGCAATTCACGCGCTCGAAATGCATTGGAGGGATCCGAAGTCCGGGTTTTCCGCTACTGGCGTCGTCCGTCCGGGGTTCGGTCGATGGCACAAGATTTCAATTAGGTAGCTAGAGCTTATCGTGCTACTGGCAGCGGGAGGGGTTGGCCTTATCGCTGGAATTTTCGCAAACAAAGGCGCCGAAAAACCACTCTAGCTATCTCCCGATTGGATCGAGATGTGGTAACATGTGGAGTTCCGAAAGCTCTGCGCACAAGGGGGCTCGTTACAATGTGGTTAACGCCACTACTGCTGCTGCCAGTTTATTTGTTTGCGCCTGGTGTAACTATGCCACATACACACACTCAAACCGTGCGCACGTAACGACCAAGCTGACAAGTGGCCCAGCTGTTGGCCAACTAGCTACCGAAAGGGAACGACGAACGAGCGAGCGAGCGACAGGCCTACTTTCGAGGTCTGTGCATGAACAGAAACTATTTGCGAATCGCGCGGATAGAAAAGTTTTATGGTCGCATTCGCAACTCGCACGGCTGCTATAATCGAGCGGCGATGGACGTCATCGACGCCGAAAGGCGGTCGTTCCTACTATCGTCTCAGTGGTCACAGAGTCCATCTCTAATTCCCGGCCACTTGACAGAGAGCATTGGTTCAGCGTCCCATTCATAAGTCACATTAGTCGGGGCTCTCCAGTGCCTCCTCGTCCTCTCCCTCGCTTCGACAGCTTCCCTCCTGGTCGACAGCTGGACTCCAAAGCTTCTAACTTTCTGTACACTCTTATTCCTCTTATTTGTTTTCTTGGCAATCAAAATATTCCTCTCTCTGTCGTTCAAACTATTGTGGGAGCGGACGAGCTTTAGCTTTGCCGCCGACATACGGAGGTTGTGTTGAAGCATGCTGTTGTTTTGGAAAGCTCTTTACCGAGGTCGTCTTGGAAGCATGCTGCTGTTTTGAAAAGCTCTCACAATGACTTCAAACACAATGACTTAAAAAAATATTCGTCTTCGGAAAGCTTCAACTGTTTTGTTCTCATTTCGACGGGTCGAAGCGGTGTACGCGAGTTCGCTGGAAGCTTTTCCGATCGTGCGATTCTGCAGGCAGTTTTGAGTCTCGATCGAACCTAGCAATGGACTTCTACTTGTCCGTGTATGCACTTCGCGGAGACATTAAATTGTTTACGCCTGATAAGAACAACACCGTATTTCCATCATTTAAAGTCCTTTGTTTGCAAATGATTGCGTGCGCATTGAGCCGCTTGTAATCGAACTCAATCTTAATTGTTTTGTTTTCCGAGAAATATTGTACGTCAAAGAAGGGACCATTTTTAAACTTGACGCCAGCGTGCGTCGAATCGGCCTGGCATCTTCTCTTGTGCCAGGTGTGTAACTGATATATATCACTACGGGTAATCTATGTCATAAAAGTCCGATCCATTATCTCCAAACAACGAGCTATAGGATAGTCTAACCAACAACTCCATACTACGAGGACCGAGTGTGTATTCGGATGATTTGCAAACGATTCCTAACACACCTTAGCTGTAGATGTTCGAAATTGGATGGATTAGGGGAATGCGTACCGATTACTCCCATTCCAGTGGCAATGATAACCACAATGCCTTCAACACTAGCTGCGTCTGCGAATGATAAGAGTGATACCAGAGACCAGTGCATATAAATAGCACGAGGCACTACAGTTCTCCTGAAGCCATTTACTTACGCTCATACTCACAAACATTTACGAGGGACATTCCAGAAAAAGAACAATGCGACAACAACAATAAAATAAAATCCACAATACACAGTGCAACAACAACATTAAGAGCACTGTAAATAATTGTCCATCGAAGCCTCCGTCGACAACTTCTCCCTCACTCACTCGCTGGCTTCCACTTGCGCTGTAGCGATACGTTGATTGTCTTTCCAGTCTGTCTTCTGCTCCGGAACAGCATCGGCTGCAGGCTCTTGATATGCGGTGACGACAAAGTTCGGTCCATCTTGACAAAACTTTCAAATAGAATATAAAGTAGAATTTTAAGAAGTCCGGGTCCTGATAAGGTTTGCACCGAATGCACTTCTTTTCGATGTTTCTCTGTGTGATCGAAGCGGGAACGGAAGCGGGAGTGGGAGTGAAAGTAAACTGAAAGTGACCAAGATAAGGCTGAGACCGATTGGAGAGCTGGCAATATTCCAAGACATATTCAAAATACATTGTGGTAGCTGCTGAGCATATATCGACTAGAGTGGAGTTCGGAAGCGCTGTTGTATACCTTGGTTTATTGTACGGAATATGTCAGATCAGACGTCACTTGGACGTTCCACCATTGATAATAGGTAAGTGATGAGTCGCCGGTGGCCCCAATCCTTTCTCAAATGTACACTGCAGCTCTCTTCTCTTACCCACGGATACATTTAACTTGTAGTTTCAGTGAAACCTCATTGCACAGAATTCTGAAGAGTTGTGCCAACTTGCAATCATCGGAGAACCTGCTGATCGAGGACTTCAACGACGTGAGCGCGCCCAACATATCCGATTACTACAAAATGATTTCCACGAGCTCTTACTCGACCAGTGGTAACGTATCAACCACAAGTAGTTTCGCCAGCGAGGACTCTTTCGGTGATGGTATTCTGGAGGAAAACGGACGCATCTCACTGGCGTATGAGAACCTGCGTACGATACCAAAACGGATCGCGGAGAAATTTGCTGTTCACACAAAATTCCTCGACCTGAGTTACAACAACTTCCAGAACTTGTCGTTTCTCAGCTTCTTTGAGGGCCTACACACTCTAATCCTGGATCGTAATAGTCGCCTAGATCCCAACACCCTACCCTATCTGCCGAATTTGAAGATTCTGTGGTGAGGAAGACACTTGCCATTAATCTCTCATTTCTTCTCAACCCAGTACCGAATTGCATTATGTTCTGTTTAGGGTCAACAACTGCAACATCACCAACCTGACTGACTGGATTCAACGCATCCAATTGCAGTGCCCCGTCGTGGAACACCTTTCAATGATGGGTAATCCAGGGGTCAACCCGGCCTTCAAACTCTGCAACCTGAACTCGCATCTTCCGACTGACCCTAACACGCCAACGGCAATAATCGGCGACTACAGAGAGTACGTTCTTCACATGCTGCCCAACCTGGAGTACTTCGACGGAGTTCCACGGAGTTATACGTCGTTAAGGGCGGCGGCAACGAATCCCAGCAGCCACAACAACAATAACCACATAGTGAAAAATACGTGCACGGTGGCTGCGACAGCAGGAACACCAACTGGGATCAGGCTCAGCAACAGACACTGCAGCAACAACATCAACAACAACAGCCACTCTGATAACAAACTCCAGGGCCACAGCAACAGTCGCATGAAGAACTCGCCTTCGCTTAGTTTCAAGGAACTCTTCAGTCTCAGACGGAGGAAAAAGTCGTATCAGAGCTCGTCCACGAACTGATGATGATAGCTACTCTCCTCGAACGCCTCCCACGCTTCTGATCACCCGTCGGCAGTTGATCGCTGGCTCCGCATATCATGGTAGTCCGAGAGTCAGGAAAACAAGCTTATCAGGGTACTGAGAGTACCTCGTATGCCTATTTACATATTTTACATACTTACATGCATATATATGTGCTTTTAGTGTTTGTTCTCATAAAGTACTAGAACATATTTAATGCTTTCTTTTAACTGGACGAATGTAAATGAAGAATGGTTCTAAATATATATGATAGATATGCACAAGCCTATATATATACCCTTATATATATTATTTAAAATATTAAGGAAAATACGTGATACTGAGAACAGTTTACAATAAATTACATAGAATACAAAATCTACATTATTAATTACATGCGATGCCGCTTTAATTTTTTTATTATTTGTTTGCATAAAGTAGACATAATAAATACGGACGAACAAATAACTACAGCTTTGAAATAGTAGCAAAATGACCGCCATTCTTCAGGAACAACTCGGAAAATCATCATGTTTATGTTGACATGATCCCTCAGACTGAAGTCGATATGGGTTTTACCAACAATGTTCGTATGCACTAAACGTACCTAATGATGCTCTCATCCAGGATTAACAGTTACATTACATCAGGTAGATGGAAACGGAACAAATAAACTAGAAACTGCAAGAGAGCTATTTAAGCACGCATGCGGTCGACTCCGATGATCAGTACGTTTCATGCATTCAGAAGAGGAGGTGCTCCTGTTCCGCAATCAGTCTCGCCACTGCTTCGAATAACAAATAGCTCGATACAGCAAAGCATCCATGTCTAAATAAAGGAAAGTTATACTCTAATTTCACCACGTTTATGAATATTGGACCAATATGAATGGAAAAGACATGTAAGTAAGCAATAGTTGTCTTTATGTGAGACCATAAGTTTAATCTTTCACCCACACAGTAACCAATTTGATAATGTATTGGATTACGATCATAACATGTGGAGATGTCACTCGCAGAACAAGAATAAGCGGCTTTCTCTAGCCTATGGTCATCTTGATGGGATTCCAAAGGAAATCCTTAGACAAATTGCTCACCAAATTCAATTTCTGGACCTCAGCCACAATGAATTTAAAAATATGTCCTTTCTATCAGATTTCTCCGAATTACAAACGCTTGTACTTGACCGCAACTTTAATCTCGATTGCTCCACTCTCCCATTACTGAGAAATCTTGAGGTGTTATGGTAAATCTACCCAATTTATCGCATTGATATTATCTACATGATATTGGTTTATTAATTATTTTTAAAGGCTAAACAATTGTAATCTCATAAACATTAGCGATTGGTTGCAAAAACTGCAGGTCCAGTGTCCTAACCTCCGACAGCTTTCAATGATGTGTAATCCAGTGGGTCAAACCCAACTAAACGGTGTTACCGATTATGAGGAACGAGAATACCGAAAACAGGTTATTAAAATTCTGCCCCAACTTAAGTATTTTGATGGATTGCCGGTGACAGAAATTCAACGGAAAAACTCTGAGGAATCAACGTTATCGCTGACGCTTTTGGAAGACGTATTTCGGAAGAAACTGAAAGCGTTTATGAAATTTTCTTCACGATTACATCGAAATTTTAAGTCAGTCGAAAAACTAGACAGTTCTATTTTAATGAGAACAATAAGTTATAGTGCAAAGCATTCAGTGACTCGTTAAAATAATGGAAAGAATGAAAATGGAAATGGAAAAAATGGTTGTTAAGAGATGAAGTGGTATTGATTTGAATATTTTAGACTTTCAAAGAAATCATGGATAACTAAATTACCCTCTTTCAAATAGAATTGTATTTGTTCTATTAATTACATTTTGATATATAAAGAGAAATTTGTTTAAATATATCGCAAAATTTTTATTTTTGCTTCATATGTTGCTTAATAAACATTGGTCAATTATATAACTGTCTGTTGTAATAATTAAATAATTCATAAATTTCTAAACTGCATTTATACCCAAAAACCAATAAACCCCATAAATACACGTTTTTCAAAATATTCCAACGTTGCAAAATAAAATCAAAAGTAGGCAAATTCGAAATTAAACATTGGAACTTATGAATTATAAAAGACATATATATACTTGTACGTAACAAACACATATTTTTTTTATAGTTTTTATCTAAAATAATTGATTTACTTTGGATTTCTTATGTCAATTAGATTTAATGTCCAAGCTCCCGAACGCCGCATCTAATGCAGAGATTAATTTATTATTATTTTCGATCTTCGACGCTTGCATAGTGAGCAGAGTGGCTTGTTCGAGGGCCCACTGAGCTACTTTTTGGGCATCTTTACGTTTCGTACCCAATGCTCTAGAATTTGCGATAAAATTTGAACACTGCAAATAAGAGATATATACACATATATGTTTTATTAAAAACACGTAAATGTATTGTATAACGAACCAAATAAAGTCCATAAAGAGCTCGTAAATTATTTGGATTTAGTTTTAGAGCTTGTGTATAATATGTCTTCGCTATTTCAATATTGTCCATGCCGCCCTGAAATATAAATATACCACCATATTATGGAAAATGTTTTTTTTTTTTTTAAAATGTTCTTACCATTGTATACCGTATTTCCGCAATTCTTTGGTGAATTAAATGACTGTGTGGGTTGTGCAACAGTACCTCCTCCATACAGAAAACCGCTTTTCCGTATTCATTTTCCGATAAATAAAGATTGCACAATTCATGCCATGCCTCTTGATCGGACATAAATCTGTAAATAATTCATAATAATATTGACATAGTGATTAAACATTCAAAGAAATTACTTTTTCAAATAATCGCTTAGTTCTTTGATAGCCTCAGCTCTGCGGCCACGTGCTTTGAGTATTGCTATTTTTCGTTTACGTGGTGCCGCATTAGTTTCTTCTTTTTCTATAATTGCGTCCAGTACGTCTATCGCGTCATCATAACGCTCCAATGCTTCCAGCCTCATTGCTTTAAACTTCATCACGCGCATACTGCCAGGAAACTCTGTGCTCAACTCCTTTGTGCACTTCGTGGCTATATCAAAACGTGCAGTATCAAGAGCTGCCAAAATCACCTGCTCCAATATCAGGTGACGCTCGTTGCCAGCCTTTTGAACCTTGTCCTCAAGAACTGCCTCCCAGAGCTGAATTACGTCGTCACTCTTACGTTCATTATCCTCGCGCCATTTACGGAACAAATCCCTAACATCTGTAAACATACATCAAAACAATACTTAAGAGCAATTCGTGTTCTTATTTATTCAACCAAATAGAAATTAGCGGAACTGTTTTCATAGTCACTTCCATGTTATTTAGCCAAAGAATCTTGAATTATTCATACCTGACCAACTCATTTCTTCATAGTTAAAAGACATTTTATGAGATTTTTAATTACTTATTGCAGTAAAACGTTTACTCTTTTCAAATGTATGTAAATAAATTTTTCGTTTGACTATATGAAAAATAAATTTTCATCCACTTTTCTAATAAATGCAAATAAAAGAACACGACAGTGGGGAATATGTCATATTTGACGTATGCTGGTAGAGTTGTCTGTTCCCAGTTTGTGGTGAAGTTCCGTAAAGATTGCCATATCTAATATACATTCCATTTCCTTGCTAACTCTAACTTTTTTTAATCTTTATTCGATCTACTCCAAACTAGAACAGAACATCTTTGTATTACATTTCCAACATTTCACAAGAATATCTAATGTGTGAATTCAAATATATCAAAATTACATATGTATACATTGAAAACAACTCTACATGTTTGTGTTATTATTTTTGTGAATTATTTCCCGAAGTGGCAACTCTTGGCTAACAATTGTTTGGAAAGTATTTTGAAGTATTAAAGAATTCTAAATTTTGAAATAAATTTTAACGCTCAATATTTGAAAACGAAAAATATATATAATAATGTCGCCAGCAAACCAAATTTATTTACCCATTGAAATTGATATTCTTACATCCGAATCTGTAGCTGAACTAGTCAATGCCGTTTTAGAATTTCTTCTTTACCAACGAAACCAAATTCCACTTGTATACAAAACATACAAATACTACATATCCAAATGGAAAGAGAGCAAATTAGAAGATGAGGATGAAAAAGAGGACACAACTCATAAGATTCCTAATTTTAATTTGGAAAGACAACGAGAATCGGCTAAGCAAACAAAAGATTCGATAAGTGAAATGTGTCAGGTGACTAGACTTCAACAAATATTGGATTGTTCTAAATTCTACTCCTTTGCAGTTAATAACTAAAGAATTCGAAGTGCAGAACATCAGACAACTACGGTTTCTATTTGGAGCGACTTCTCTTACTCCCGTAGAAGCCTATACAATTCATATTCCAACTTCAGCGATTTCAAGAAAACACTCCCAAGAAAACCATCGTATACCGCATTCAAGTTTAAACAAAGCCTTAATGTAAAGTCACTGAATTTTTCTCTTTTTTTGTTTGTTTTCTTCTAATTATTTTTTCATTACATAGATCCTTGTTGACAAGTGAGAAACTTTACACAATTTTCTCTAATAATCTTTGCCCAACGAACATGTTCTTAGAACTTGAAATAATTAATAATAATAATCACCACATCCAATCTAAAAATAAGTCTAATATATTCCCTAAAGACGTCAATGTACTTCCACCTAGTTGTAAAGATATTCATATAATTTTGCAACATTCTAAGCCACTAAATTCAATCAACAATAGTCTTAAATGTTGCAAAGAACTGGAGATTTTCACTGACATTATTGTTTCAATTGAAGATGTCGATGACGTAGAGAAAAAAACAGAAGTTGAAAATATAGCCAGAAAGACAGCCGAATGGTGGGAGGCTGATATTTATGTTCGTGGATTTAAAGAGAAACCAATCAAAGCCGGAAGTATTTGGACAAATTAGTATGATTGCTTTAGTTTCATTGATTATTATATAATTATGTATTTTTAAATTTAATTCATTACATGATAATGTAATTTCATTCTATTTCAGTTTGTAATAAACTTGTTGTTAAGAATGAAAAGATTAGTATGTCTGTATTTTTTCACCTAATTCTAAATTCTATGTACAAAATATGAAAGAAATCAAGATTCTCAAGAAATAAATCTCAATTACAATTACATTAGGGCTATTCTATGAACGACGTCTTAAATATTCGAATAATTAAGTTCATACATTTTAATACGCTACTTACTGATTGTATCTTTTGGTGTTTAAATAAAGAACTAACCATATTATTCTAATATTGATTAAACGCAAATGTTACAAACTTATTAATTTAGAACAGTATGCCTATCTATGAAAAAGAATATTTTTGTTTTTCCTTTGAGATCTATTTTTGCGCCAGACACAAAAAGAAAGGTGGGATGTTATTTCCCAGATATCTTAATCATAACTAATATATAAATATAAAAACTAAACTTAAAATCTAAAAAAAAAAATCTACAGAAAATGAAAAAAAAATAAATTAATAAGAACCTAACTAACTATTTAATAACATAAATAAAAATTAATAATAAAAAAATACTCTTTAAATAGAAATCAGGTAATAATGTAGACGAAAAGTCGATTTGAGTAGGAATATCTTCGTTTATAATGCCATTAATAGGATGTATTTGACCAGTTGAATACTTTTTGATAATTAAAAACTTCATTTATCAAGATATTAGCATGAAATTCTAATTTTTGTACAAACTTATTTTGTAAGGACAGGACATAAAAGAAAAAGTGAGTTATGTACGCTTTTGAGCAAATGTAATTATTCGAAATCCTTTTGTGCCTCGTCTTTTTTGATTGACACGACCTTTCGAAAATTTAAATTTTTTTAGCTACTCACGGGGAGAATGTAAACCATATTAAAAATGATTATTGTAAAGGCAAGACGTAATCACTGATCGAATACTTACTTTGTATAATATAAGTTTTGTGATTTCACTTAAATATTGACTATTAAATAATTTTGAGAACATAGATTTAGCCTTATGAAGGAATGAATGTGCATGTGCAATGAATTAAGAAAATTTTTTAACGTGGATTAGGGCATGTGCATAGATTAAAGAATCATAGGCGTATAAAATGCTTTTCGAGCCATTAAATTCAGGAGGAAACTGTATATAGGTGGGGAGCTATCACTGATCCTTGTGAAACACCACAGGTAACAGTCCCAAATTTGAGAAAATTTTATTAATTTTACAAGAAAATGCCTATTTTTAAAAAAACTTACGAATAATTTTATTATAAATGGATCAAAGCCTAAATGAATTAATAAATCCCTGAAAAGCACGATTAAAAGCCTTTTCGACATCAATTTATCTTTGGTTACGGAGATTGAATTTTAAGAGGGCATAAAAGATTGAATGTCCAGATTTGAAATCAAATTGATGACAGAGAATGTAGTTAGAATCAATGTTAAACTCCATTTTCAATTTAATAATTCGTTCCAGTAATTTTCCCAAATTTGATTGCAATGATCGGACGAAATTTAATAATACCTGCGTTACCGGATTGAAATTCAAAAGATAATTTCTTTTTATTCTTTTTTGCCATGCATATTTAATTGGAAAAAGCTTTTTAATATTATAAGTAAGAAGCAATTTTTTATTTTTAAGTCCAATTTTGGTTGAGTGAGCATTAGATCCATTATTAACAGCATTAGTGAAATTCTCTATCTGTTTATCAATCTCCCAGTTTTGAAGGTACCGATCAGAAGGCAAGGTAATATCAGAAAGGGAGTAAGTCAGATATAATAGAAATTCTTTCCAATTTGTTCTACTGCATAAATTAATTTGTAAATGCATAAACTCATTTGTATGTGTGAAAGTAGTCAGAAAAGCTTGGCAAGCTATTTATTTAAAATTTGGATTGATATAGTCAATAAAGGGAGTACTAATTAAAAAATAATCAAGAAAGGAGGAACCGTTCGGAAAATATGGATTAACATCACAAATCGTGTAAAACTCGTGAGTGATTTAATAACCAATCACATAGAGTTTTACCGTTAGAGTTTCATAAAGAATCAACCCATGAAGTATCACCTCCAAGGAATATAACATCAAAATTGCTTGAGACATTTCTAAGTATCATTACACTACTAAAAAATTCAGGAGTTGGAAGATGTAAACTACCAAAAGCCAACATTTTTGGAAACACCATTATTAAGATATTTTATGCTTATGAAACAGAGTGAAATTTAATATTCGGAATAAGTCCCAATAAGTCCCAACATGTACAGATGGTTGGCAACACCGTCCCATGTAAATGTCAGTCTATTCTATTTCGTCTCGTCGTCGTTTTGTTAGATCATATTCTGCTTGGTTTTCGTTCTGTTGTGTCTTGTATTCCGTGCATTAAACATTCGAATTTTGTTTTAGTTTTTATTATTTTATAAAAGATTTTTGATAATTGAATTTGTTATAATATTAATAATTTAGTGTTGATCTAATATAAATAATAATAGTATTGAACTAAAAGCAAGTATAGTTGGAACATAGTGTTAGAGTGAGCTGGTTTCACTAATTAAGGCGTGGTTTGGGTGTTTAAGCTGCGTTGAAGTCGTTGTTACGACGTCGACGGCGACTGACTCTGGCAGCAGCAGCAGCAAACATCGGTGACGCAGCAGCATCATCGTTCGTGCGTAAGGTGTCTGCTAATTAGACATTAATACATTCGGTAAACGGCGTGGGTAAGAAACAAATTGTATTTTATGAAGACTTTGTGTTTCTAACAAAATTAGCATTCTATCAAAATTATCATTAATATAAAACTGAGCCACACCTAAAGGTCTTCTTTGAAAAACTTTCTGGTCGTATTGATCATTTTAACATTAATGCGTTATTGTTTATAATACTTATTTGTTTACAAAAGTTTGATAATTGTTTTATAAATTACTTCGTTTATATATCATGTTTATTAAAAACAACTGTTTACTTAAAGTGCACTGCGCGAAAAACCACAATAAGCACTGTTAAATACGTCGTTGTAGGTTGGTAAACATTTCGCAGTAGAAGTTTAATTATTAATCTTAATTATTACACTAATAATTTTCATTAACTAAAGAATAATTATAACATAGCCAATTCTAGTGTATTGAATTGTTGTTGATTTTAATTTCAGTCTTCACATCATGAGGCTATAAATTATTCGGTGATAAATACGTATACTTCAGAACCATTTGTTAAGCTTTAAAATGTTATTTAACCGTGAATTGTCTAACTGTCATGTTGTCTCGTTCTTGCTGACTTTACTAGCAACAATCGACATTCATGACATTGTGTATGCCAAAGCAACAGCACAACTGCCCAACGAACAACAAACATATCAAAATACTTACAACAAAGAGTATCAACCACGTTACAACCCACTGTACACAAACACTCAGCAGCCACCACAAACTACATACTTTGAGAATCCACTATTGCCGTCATTGCAGGAAGTACAAACCCAGCAGGGAACTGGGGGAATACTTCTTGGCTCCAATCCCAACTACAATAACTTCCCCGACCAGAATAGGCAGTTAAATACTAATAATCTTGGTGGCGTAGGAAATAACTATGATCCTTTCCATCGAGCGACCGGCATCAGTTCTAGTGGTGCAGGCTATCTGGATACATACAGCGACGAAGATAATTTTTGCCCTGAGCATTGGATATCATTTCGACAAACTTGTTATCGATTTATAAAGTCTCCAAAACGTAATTGGTTAGAGGCAAAAAAAATTTGCAAGGCTTATGATGCCGAATTACTAAATGTTGATAATATCGACAAACACTCGTTTATACTAAAGCAACTTATTCTCCAGAATCGAAAACAAAATCGGTTTTGGATTTCGGCACGTCAAACGGGACCTAACAGTTGGAGTAATGATGATAATTCACAATTCCTAATGATCGAGGATTCATTTTCGTTTGACGAAGAGCAACCAATTGAAAATGAAGATCTAAATGATAACCGTTTTCTTGTTCAAAATAGTAATGACAAAAATTTTGATTATAATCGAAATAACCCGAATCAATATTACAACACGATTAGTGGTTCTGCAATAAGTCGCAACCGAAATAATTTGCAGGGCTTTTTAGGTAAAAAAAAAATTAGTTACTTTGTATTGTTATCTATTAATAAGTTATTACTTTTTTTGTAGGCAATTCTCAATATGGTGACTCTAATTACATTAAGGACCGTGTGGTCTATGGTTATTCAAAAAAACATGATCGTTGGATGTTCATGCCTACTTATGATATTGAATTAAATCTCTTTATTTGCGAATCCAAGACATTACATAATCCCGAAAATATAAATATTAAAAATGATGACAAACGCCCGTTTGATTACGGATTGAATGTTCGGGATTTTGAGAAAATCCCACGTGGTCCATATTTCATTAAACAACCAAACGATACAGCATTTGATACAAGTAAAAATCGTATTATAAATGATGTCACTTTAAGTTGTCTTGCTGGCGGTTATCCTACTCCAACCTATCGTTGGTTTCGCGAGGTTTATGTAAATGACACACTGGAGTACAAAAACATTGATCCTCTCAAAGATGATCGGTATACCATATCAGGTGGAAATTTAATAATATATGATCCAAAACAAGCATTGGACCAGGGTTCCTACCACTGCGTGGCTGAAAATCGTTTCGGACGTATTCGATCTGAAAGTGCACATTTAAATTTTGGTTTTATAATGGAGTTCAATTTAAAACGTTCTTCCGAGACTGGAGAAATGAATTGGGGAAAATCAATTTTTTGTGATCCACCCCAGCATTATCCAGATGTAAAATACTATTGGTCTCGTGACTACTTTCCCAACTTTGTGGAAGAAGATCAGCGGGTATTTGTTTCCCGAGATGGTGCTTTATACTTCTCCTCAATAGAAACAGTAGATCGTGCTAATTACTCATGCACTGTACAAAGTTTGGTTTCCGATACTGGGCGTAATGGACCATTCTTTCCATTAAGAATATTACCAAATAGTAATTATCAAGCATTGATTTTCGCAAATTCATTTCCTAAGGTTTGTTATAATTTAAGTCGTATGAATTTATTTTTTTATAAAAATATACATATCATAAGAATTTAATTTATTTCAGGCTTTTCCAGAGGCGCCTATTGCTGGAGAAGATATACGCTTGGAATGCGTAGCATTTGGATATCCTATTCCTTCATATAATTGGACGCGTCGAGGTCAACCACTACAACGAAATGCATATACAACAAATTACAATCGTGTGTTAATTATACAAAACGCAACTACAAATGATAATGGAGAATATTCTTGTACAATCTCAAATCCTCGAAAAACTCTAGAAAAATCAATCTTCATTAACATTCAAATGAAACCAGAATTTACAATTCCACTTAAAGATAAAATTAAAGATTATAATAGTGATGTTACATTTATTTGCGAGGCTTCTGCTATTCCTGATGTAAACTATACTTGGTATAAAAATGCTGAACGCTTTGATCCAGAAAATATTGATCGAGATCGGTACATAATACAAGATAATGTATTGACCATTAAATACTTAGACCCTTTGAAAGATGACGGAATGTACCAGTGCGGAGCAAGTAACCAGTTAAAAACTTCATATTCTTCATCTCAGCTTAGAGTTCTCTCGATGAAGCCGTCATTCAAAAAACGACCATTAGAGTCAGAAATTTATGCTATTTATAATGGAAACACAACAATTGTTTGTGATCCGGAAGCTGCACCACGACCGAAATTCCAATGGAAAAAAGATGGTCAACTGATTGGATCAGGTGGACACCGTCGTATACTTCCGAGTGGTACATTGATTATATCCCCAACATCACGTGATGATGAGGGTGTTTATACCTGTGTTGCCAGTAACCAAGGGGGCACAGATGAATCACGTGCTCGTGTTATTGTTCTTCGTAAGTACTGCAAACATATTTTAACTAGAATGTTTATTATTGTATTTATCGATAATATTCATTCTTATTCGGCTTATATAGAGGAATTACGATTTACTCAAACTCCACCAATGCGCATCACTTCGCAAGTAAATGAATTAATTTACCTACAGTGTGAGGTTACATATGATGAGATCTTAGACGTAGCGTTCATTTGGAAACACAACGGAGAGACATTAAGGAATAATCATGATGGCACTGAAAGAATTGTAATATATGTGTGTTATGTTTGAATCATTTTTATATTTGTTTACAAATCTATACTAGGTCATTGATCGCAATCGACTCACAGTGCACAACATAACTTTATTGGATAGTGGAGACTACGAATGTGTTGTCAAGTCATCAGTGAATCAAATTTCTACAAAAACATCAGTTGTGGTCGAAGGTGCTCCTGGAGCTCCAGGTGGTGTTCAGGTTATAGAGGTTGGAAAAACCAAGGCTCTAATAGAATGGGTAGATGGTTCCAATAATGGCCGTCCCATTCGATACTATAATATTTTAGGACGTACAAATTGGAACCGTACTTGGGTTAATGTTTCCACACATGTACGTGCTCGTGAAGTAGATAGATACACCAGTAGACAACAAGCAGAAGTAACAAATTTGACGCCGTGGTCATCTTATGAATTTAGCGTTGCCGCAGTTAATGATTTGGGGATTGGTACTCCGTCTGCTCCATCCCCAATTTATAGTACATACGAAGATAAACCATATATTGCTCCGAAAAATGTAGGTGGCGGAGGTGGTAAAATAGGTGATCTAACTATCACATGGGATCCATTGTTACCACAGGAACAAAACAGCCGTGGTATTCATTACAAAGTTTTTTGGCGGTTAAAAGGAAAACTAGAATGGGCTTCTGAGATTTTAAAACGGCAAGCGAATATGGGTGTGGCCGTAGTTAATATACCAGCCAATAATTACTACACCGAATATGAGGTTAAAGTTCAGGCCATAAATAATGTTGGAAGTGGACCAGAGAGTGACATAGCTGTAATTTATTCTGCTGAAGACATGCCACAAGTGGCACCACAAAAACCCATAGCTACTGCATTCAATTCAACAGCATTTAACGTCACATGGGAGCCAATTGATATGACTCGTGAAAATATTCGTGGTAAATTAATTGGACATAGGGTAAGTTCTGCATTAGAATTCCTTAAATGGTATAAATAAACAAAATTCTCTTTATTAAATAGTTGAAATATTGGAAAACTACCCACAATGAGGAAGATGCTGTATACTATCTTTCGCGCTCAACTGTAAACTGGGCTCTTATTGTAGGTTTAGAGCCGGATACATACTACTTTGTCAAGGTAATGGCTTATAACGCAGCTGGAGAGGGACCTGAAAGTGAACGGTTTGAAGGTATTATATATAGTATTTATAACTTGTTAATATACTTTAATACAATTAATTAACAACGTTTAGAACGCACTTATCGCAAAGCTCCACAAAAACCTCCATTAGCAGTACATGTTTACGGTATAAATCCGTCCACTGTACGGGTTGTTTGGCGGTATGTGTCACCTTCACAGGACGAAGAGCCAATCGAGGGATTCAAGGTATACTTACCTTATATTCAATAAATAAAAAGAGAGTGCTATACTTATTTAATTATAGGTTCGCGTTTGGGAAACTGATCAAAATATGATTACTGCTAATGATACAATTATCCCAATCGGTCAAAAGCTGGAAGCTTTCATAAATACATTAACACCGGGAAAAAGTTATAATATGCGAGTTTTAGCATACAGTAATGGTGGTGATGGACGTATGTCCAGTCCGACATTACGTTTCCAAATGGGTAAGGAATAACATATAAAGGCTTTAAAATATGTGATATATTCAGATTTTACATATATTCCTTAATATTTAAAATTTTAGGTAAAACAACACGAAACCACGCTAACCGACGATATACCAACAATATAAACACAGCACTTATTATCACTGTGTTTACATTTGTTTCAGCAGCTATATTTAATCATTGACATGGTGCATGTTATTTTTACACACATTTTCAAAACTGTTGATTTTCAATACAAATTAACACATTCCATAAATTCATTCATTATTTTCCAATACTTTTAAATCAGTAGGTTTAAATCAGATTTTTAAAAAAAAGATTATATTTTATACTGGTCTGATGTAAATTGCTATTAATAATTGTAATTAACAAATTAATATATATAAAGTGACCTTATTAACTTAGAAAGCATTGCAATGTAAAATTAATGAACTTTTGAAAATCAAACAAATTTTCATTGCGTCCCAATATTTTGTATATTGTTTTGTTATATGAAAGCAAAACTATATTATCCTTATCAGAGTAGAAACTTCGTCCAATATATATTTTTATTACTTTTAGTCATTGTTTTAATTCCGGCCCATATATTATAAATATATTTTTAAAATTCGATTTTTACAGAATCTCAAAATAAAAACTATTCACGCAAAAAGTTTTTTTATTGTCTTTCACATAGAATTAATTTGAAAAAAAATACACCTAGAGACTGGGAAATCCTTATTTTAGAAATTAATTCTAATATTTTGTAAGGTGAAGTTCATAAAAATAAAAGCGATATAAACATTCACAATCAGCTGATATCGTAATAACAATCAGCTGGCTGTCAACTTGTGGAACATAAAATTTCAATGAGGGAAAATACAAAAGCCGCAAACAGTAAACGCCTACAACGAATTCAGGATTTCTGGAAAATTTTAAGTGGGAATTCAAAATTTAAAATGTTTTTTATTTGAAAGCTAAAAAGTCTATGTTTCTAATTTTCAAACATAACGACTGTATTATACAAAGAGAAAGATAATGTACTCCCGTGATACTGAGTTACGACACGTCCAAGCCAATGACGTATACAAATTGGGTCTCAGACTTGATGTCAACAATTGCTGGAAAAAGCTTATGGAGATTATACCAAAGGAACTGAATGCATCCACTAGTAGTGCTAAAGGTTCGTTGGACTGGGAGAAAGCAGCGAGATCAGGATTTAAGTATAACAACGATCATATACGTCTAATAGAGAATGCCATTAATCGGCCTGGCGAATCACGGTCATTCTCCCAGATACTTTTCGATGAATGGAGCACCTCGGGTCGGAAAGATGAGCGACCAACAGTCGGTGTATTACTACAGTTATTGGAAAAGGCAGAATTATTTGGTGCGGCCGATTTCGTTGCAGAACATTTCTTAAACGGTAATTGATCGTAAAAAAGGGAGTAGACCAGAATATCCCAAATTAGTATCAAATTTTTGAATATTTTGTATTTATGACTATTATTCTTTTAGAAGCGCTACCTGAACGTCCTGCGAATGGCCCAGCTGCACGAATTAACATTTCCCTTTCTAGCGAGATTTATAATGACATCGAAGATCTAGTCAACGATACCTCCTTTTATCCAGGAACGCAATCACTAAATGATAATGCAAACTATGCAATTAGTCTAATCGATAACAACAAAGACTTCTACACCAAATATCAACGCATAGATAAGACAGTACCAGGCAGTGTTAGCAATGCACCAGTGCCTCCACCAAGAGTTCAGAGATCGACACGGTTACTGCTACAAGAACAGTCGCACAATACTAGTGAACCTACAACTGCCGAAGCTATTAATAACACCATTCCACACATTGAGCAACAAATGCACAAGGAGGATAATTTGCCAAAGTTCTCACAACTTATGACTAACTCGACAACAGTTACATCAGCAGCAGTTAACATTGAAAGAAACAATTTACATTCCCCACATACAGAATCCACTCAAATAAGTGAAGCACCTATTCCCATGATAAGTGTTTTAGGAGGGACACCTACAATGCCAACAATAGGTGCAAATAGACATGAATCAGCAGTAATAGATACAAATGAGATGCTACCTGTTATTAGCGCTTTAAACTTAAATGGTGAACGAGACGATCCTCTGGCAAAAGATAACTCTCCATTGCCGGTAATAGTTTCTTCAAATCTCAGTTCAAAGAGCAAAAGTATGAGTGATTTGTGTAGTGAGAGCTGTAACTTATCTTTTGGTAATAATTCCGAATTACCAGATATTTTGGAAAACATTGATGAAAATGAAGACAATCCTGAACCGTTAGACGACGAAGATAATGATGATGTTGATGAGGATGAAGACAGCTCCGTTCCCAACCTGAGTATATTTGATCAGCGAAGTTCCAACAATGATTCGAGTTTAACAAATGTAACTGGAACTAGTGGCGAGAACAGTTTTGAACTAAGTATGAATGACTGCAGTTCGGCATCTAATGAAAATATTCCGTGCTTAAGTGCATTGAAACCATGATTTCTGAAAATATATTTTTTTGTAATATACGATAATATAGTACGATTGGCTAGCATCGTACATATTTTTCTTTCTGACAGAGTAATTTTATTATGTTGTATATTTTATTGAGCATTTATTTTGTATTACATATATTTTTCTCATTTAATTTAATAACTAATAAAATTTAAATAAAAACAATTAAAAGCGTTTTATATATAAATGTGTATTTTAACCCAGAACTACGGTAAAACTTGCACAAGTTCCACAAGAACATTTGACTGAACATACTCACATTGCTCATCGGTAGAATAATAATATTCGTTCTTGACACATCAACATATTGCAATTACCTTTTTCGTTTATTATTAATACTATTATATATAATAACGACATGGACGAGTCCGAACTGCTCTTTAATTTATTTTATTTATTAGTTTGTATGTGCATCATATATCCGCCAGAAGAATTTAATCGTCTCGGTCTCACAATCGAACAAATATTTTCAAATTACTTGGGATATGAGGATATCAACTTTATTCGTTATCATCAACGACGTACTAGTCTGAATCTTTTTGTGCACAGTTGTTTACCAGCTATTTATTTCTTAATACATCAACTAAAGTTTTCTGTGTTGGCCGATGAAGCTGTTATTGATCCGGACTTTCCGATGCCTCAAGAAGTTTTTGCTTTTAAAACACTAACTTGGAAAATTGCGCAGCGTTTTAGCTTGTTAGCACTGCTCGCTGTTCCTGCCCTGATCTTCAATTGGAGTCAGCAAAATTGGAAACGCCATCCTATAAGCCAAACGTTGATTAAATTCTCAAATGCTCCAGATAACTATGTCACTGTAGCTACAGATATCGCTAATGAATATCGAAGGTAGTATCCTTATTAATTCTAATATGCACATTATTTCATTATGTTTTTTTTTTTTTTTTTTTTTTTGTTTTCAGAAGGGATATATACAAAAAGAAATTAAACCCTATTTCTACTGTTATAGCTACGGAAAACTGGATACTTAAGACATCCCTGTACAATGTTCACTTCGCACATCAAAGTGACACCTCTTTGAGTGTAGCCAAAGTATGTATACAATTAATGTGCTTTCACTATTTTTATCAACAAGTTTCTTTTAGACGGAGACATATAACGTGTCTCAAGATAACACGGACACTCTCCAAATGATCAGCATCGTAGTGAAACCCAATCGAGTAGGAGTTCCTATTTTCAATATACGTATCAATGCTTTAGATTTTCGCAACCTGGAAGAACGTATAAGCCGTCCAATTGCTATACCATCCAATGTGCAATTTCATCGTAATGTCATAGATCGCTTCATAGATGTATTTAAGGAGCAAGTTGCTCAAAATCCAAAGTATACAGCGGATCGTATCGCCGACAAGTGCTTTGCTTGCATGATCACAGAACCCAATATTAAAATACACAAACAATGCGATGATTTAGATCACGAAGGACGACCTCTTAGTACAGAACGGAGCTGTACAAACTGCTATTGTCGGCCAATGTGGTGTGTGGAGTGTTTGGCCCGTTGGTTTGCTGCCAAACAAAGTGAATATGATCGTGAAGTATGGCTAGAACAAAAGTGCTCATGTCCTATGTGTAGAGCGAAGTTCTGTGTACTTGACGTAAGCTATATTAATAAATTGGACGACACTTCTAATAATGAAGAAAATGTGGCGTAATTAATATGGAATACTCAAAAAAAAAAAAAAAAATTGTAACATAGTCCCAGTTAAGTGTCACATTTTGAGTCGTACAGAAATCTCTTTATTTTTTATAAATTTTTATTATCATATTTTATTATACATAAATTTGTACGGCTATATAAATTATATAATTAAAAGGAAGAAAATAACATCAACATTTTCTTATCACGATTTAATACTTTTCACTTCACAACCCTGTTGTGGTCGATTTGTAGTTTAAATATTAAGTACTACACCAACCCTAAACTATTTATATAAACTATATTAAGAACGTTTTTTTTTAGTTTTTGCTAAAAAAAAAAAATGATAACATATAATGATATAAAATTAGTGTTTATAAAATTATATGAATTATTCTGGAGTTCATAAATTCGTCTCATAAAAGTTTTTATAGTTGTTTGCCTTGTCTCGTATTTTTGTATTTGTTATTGCCTGAGGTTGTTGGTATGCTTTATAGTCCTTTGAAGATGTTGCAGACGATTGACGAGATTTTGCCTGGAACCAGATAATGTATGCAAATGAGTTTTTCAATTATAATATAATTCAATATATAATATAATATATATATATATAATAATATATATATATATATAATAATATATATATATAATATATATAATATAATATAATATATATATATAAGAAACGCTGCTAAAATTGCTACAAATCAGTTTTGCAAACATTCTAGTTGGGGCCTCTTCCACAACGATATTTAATTTAGGTTTTGAACTTATCAATTTAGTTGTTGCTTCTTATCTGATAATAAAAATAATAAGATTTTTTCTTGTCATTTTTTTTTACGTTTTGTTGTTTGTGTTTTTCTATAAAACCTTTATTGTATTGATTAATATATATGTATTTATAAACTGAAACCAACTGAATACGGCGAAAAAAGTTATATATCAAATATTGCAATGATAATGTTAAATTTTTAACATGATTGATAAGAACTGCCTTATATGCGGGGCGCATTTTGTGTACTGATCTTCCCAAGGCACAAACGGTGGTGTAGTTTATTATTTATATTTTAGATTTAATATCAACAATATCCAAACATTCGTTTCACAATGTATACTCGCACCTACTTTTTAGTAAATAACCAGAGAAATAATTGTTAAAAAGGAATTACAGAGCGACAGCATTTAGCTGGTAATATTTCCGTTACGGTCACCTCTTTTCTGATAACTTCGAACGTTTCCTTTATATTATGCTGATAATAAAAAACTCGACGTCCCACTCTGTGCAATCACTCATTGCCGTAAGCCAAGATAAAATTCAAATAAGTACACTTGTTAAAGGTTTTTTCGTCTAATTAGTTTTCTCATTAATATCAATAAATTTACGTGCGGACGGAAGATTGATAAGTAAATACTTGCTATAAAGCTATTTACATTATGAGATCAGTAAAAATAATGATAATTACAAAACATAAAACCATCAATAATTTTAATATCAATGGCGATAGATATATATGTAAATTAAGAAATGCTCAAATACCTTATCCTGGTCATTGTGCGTGGTAGTGGTCGTTCGATTTTGGTCCTCTTTAAAATTTGCCGGTATTGCATTATCCGATGTGTCGAAGAGTTTCCTGTCAACGATATCTCGTTTCTTGTTCTTCGATTTGAATCGGCCTGAACGTGAAATTGTGAAATTTCTCCACTCATGGGTATATTCACAACGCCTCTCCTCCTCATTCAGGATGCTGTCTAGGTATTTTAGCGGTTCATGTGCGGTCACGGTATTACTCATCTTCAGATACACAACAATTGGAATTGCAAATCGCTAATGTCTTCTGTTCTTAGCCTACACTTCTACTTGTCGTCGTAGATCGGCTTCGTCCGGTCTGTATTTACAATTTCGGCAGCAAGCTAGCATCAAGTGTGCAGCAGAACCTCTGGTAATGACACATATAATGCGACTGATTACGCTACGAGTGCAGCGAGTACGACTTCACGGTACGAATGAATACGTTTGTTGTTCCATTAAAAATACAAGGTACATATACTATATATGAATGGAAAATAATAGTTCCGAACGAACGGACAAACGACAAAAGAACGAACGATGAAAAAAGACCCTCGTGTTTTATATTTTTTATCACAAGTGTACAGTAATAATTTTTGTATACAAACACACTAAGAAAAAAACACTGTGAATACAACAATAATAACTCGCGTTCGCACTTGATTTATTAATAAAAGAATAATGGCCAATGAGAATACGAAAACGTTCAAAGTAGACGGAAATAATTGTAGAAGGAACATGGAAAACTGATTCAAAGAAGTTATAGAAGTTCGGTCTCGAAGTATGGAAAGAGAGTTCGACTCTGATACGAGATAACAGACAACGCAAATAGAGGTTTATTTGTTGTTGGTTATTTTTGAGACAGTGAGATGCACCAACTTGTTGATGTCGTCAGCGTTTGTATAATTATACATTTTATGAGTTTCACGACTACCTTTTATATATGAAAAATACATGATTTTTACATGAACCTAAAAAAAATATGTATTTCTGTAAATTTCGACCTTATTTGCATTATTAAAAATAAGTTTAACAGTCCCTAAACATTATAATCTCAGTTTTATTTTTACATTCAGAACTGAATATATCGATGTTACACAAATAAATTATGCTAACATAATGTTTTTATTAGATAATCACAAATAAAAATCTGTAGCAATACTTATAGTAAATGCATATAAATGTCACAGAAAAAAATGTAACAACTATATAATATATTTAAGGGAAGGATAATAAGATATTGCGCATCACGTAAAAATGAATGAAATTGATTTAAGTATACACACATTAATTTTCTAAAAGAAAATGTTCTTCACATTTTAGAAATATTTATTAAACCTCTCGGCTCATAATTTTTTAATGAAACCATATTGTTTAAATTATAATTTCAATAAATTTATTTTACTTCCACAAAAATAACCGATGAGTTCTTAGACATATACTAATTAATTTAAATATTTATAAGAAACAATTTCCGAATTATTAACGTAATAACGCTTTATTGTTTAAGAGGCATAATTGTCTGGATTGATGATATAATATGAAATAACCGATCGCCATTTTTATATTTCAATTTCTTATCTGCCTTAATGCATTCAATTTCTTTATTTTACATATTATTTGAAAATGTATGTGTCATTATTATACGTTATTGATTAAGGGTTCACTAAGATGTAATACAAAAACAACACAATTTGGCGAAAGCTACTAATTTCTTTTAATTTAATAGCATTGATGTAATCATATCTATTTATTTTACAAAACATTTTCGTTTCCAAATTCTTAGCAAAACTTCAAACTATACTATCTCGTTGATTTCTAGCTGACTGTGCCTGTGGTGGTAGTTGCTGAGCTGTTGGTACCGCGCCGTGATGTCTTGTTACATTTCGATTTAAATAGGTATGCACATTTTCATCTGTATAATCAACAATCTTTCGTTTCTTTTTTCTTGTGTATTGTTGTTGCTTTAAATATATTTTAAGAATTCCCTTTACTGTAATAAAGGTAAGTCCACCAAGCAGTGTGCGATGTAAAGTATTTTCTATTGAATCGAAAAGAATGCGCCCAACAATAGAGGATATTGTTGGCAAAAGAAGTGCTCCACAGAAAACACGAGTCGCTGAGACAGGATCAGAGAGTGTTGGAGTCGCTGGATTTTGGAGTGTACTTTCTTCTTCAACTTCCCTAAAATAAACAATATTTAATATTGTTAGCACCTTATTTAGATACGAATATTTTCCAAAATACTAAGTTTTAATTCAACCTATACTTACGGATAAGGAATTATTAAATTCATAAGTGGAAATTTGCGAGCAACGCTGCGCCGATTTCGAATTAAACGAATCACCGCATCCTCCCATCGAATCATACGACCAAGAACAAGGCCAACAGGAATAGCAGGTAAACCAATTAATAGAACAAGCGGATCTCCATTTTCCATTAGTGCCAAGCCTTTTTTGTGTCCAACGATCTAATAACATGATTTGTATAAATTTTACATGTCAAAGGGTTCTATGAAAGATTTAATACTTGTAAAAATGTTACTGCACCATACGTGACAGCTGTCCAGTATAGCGAACCTACAAATATTCCCGCAGCCAGAAATGGACTTAAACGCTTAATAAGATTATCGAATGCTTCCAGAAAATTTGTAAACTTTCCCATCTGTGGAAATATAATTATATATTCCGTCTGACATTGCTGACACGTTACAGCTCGTAAGGAGTTGCCCTTCTGCTTTTCATCCACCCAACGATGCAAACAACTTTGATGAACCCATTTCGTTGTACCACGGCACTTGCATGGTTGGACCCATGCTGCTAACTTATTATCTTCATCAGTAGCAAAACAAATCCAGCAGCTTCGCTCTTCTTCCTCATTTGGCTCTGTTGTTAACTCCGCTTGTGATATCTGTGATGTTGATGCAACATTAAGAGATGCCAATTTTTTAAGAATCGTCGAAGATGTAGCGGGTGTTATAGAGTTCATAGAAGATTCCGACGTATTTAAAGATCCTACAGCAGTAGCGGAAATTGCAATAATATTAGGATTTTCCTCTTCTTCATTTGCTGTCAAGCTAGGTCTTTCCATTGTGTTTTTTAAAATCTAATCTGCACCAAATAATATTAATTATTATAAATAATTATATATAATAATTATAAATTCTACTCAAATAATTCTATAATTAAGACAATGCCGAACGAAATATTTTATTTCTTTTGAAACACCATTACTAAACGTAAAAACGACAATCGTTAATTTACTATAGACACTTTGTGAAATTTAACCTTTTGAGCGACAGCTTTTCCCTTATTTATGCGACTCTGTTACGGCCCATCGACCGATGTTTCTACGAGGTCAAATTCGATAGTCTAATCAAATGAATTTATTTCACCAAATAGTTTTCAGTTGACAGAATATTCCACATCAATATTTACTATAAAATTTGCACAGTTTTTAAACAATATATACCATAAGATATAGATCCAGACAGTATTAGTAAATCGATTCCTAGGACAGTAAATCTTTGATCGGGACGGAAACGTAAAATTTTCATCAACTTTGTTTCTATTTCAGCTATCCGTTTATTGCTCTATTTTTCTCGTCATTCGTTTTTGACATTCTTGACGTTTACTTCATTTGACAGAATAACTTTCTTACATGAAAATGTTGCCACAAGATTTGTCCCACTGTTTGCTATCAAAATTAAAAAATTATATATATATAAATATATATATATATATATATATATATATATATATATATATATATATATATATATATATATATTATATTTATTATTTTATATTACATATATATATAAATATATAAATTTTTTAATTTTGATAGCAAACATATATATAACGAATGATATATATTACACAAATAGTTATTTAATATAATAAATTTTGATCAAAACTGAACAATCTAGTATCTTTAGAAAAAATAATACCATACAAATATAACCATTTTATGAATACAATTTTAATTAAGTAATCCATTAATTTATTATTTACTGGTTCTAGAGAATTATAATTTTTTTTGAAGTAATTGATATTTGATTAATATTTCTACTAGTCAACATATAAATTGTTTCATTTGTTGTGTAGAACAGTTTGAATAAGCATAGAATACAAAAAATAGTTGTAATTTATGTAATTTAGAAATGCCTTATTCAATTGCAGGAAAATGTATTTTATTTTATTATTTTTTTAAGAATCAGGGTTTTAACCAATGCTGTTTAGAATCGTTATTTCTAAAGTAATAAATAACACACTTGGAGATTGTATCAATCCCAATTTATTTTAATTCCATATGCATCTGTTAATCAAGTTCATTAGCTCCTCCATCGCCTCCTCCTCTGTTGTTCACCTGTTCATCTTCTTCATCGTCGAATCCTTGAAATAGGCGTGAAAAAAGGTCACCAAACATACCGCCCATCAAACCTCCTCCTACAGGAGCCGGTGGTTGAGCTCCGAAGAAAAGTACACCAATTTTCAGCAAATATTTCTCGAAGGACAGATCTCGGCTAAGAGAAGGTTTGTAAATATCGCAGAGTGCACGAAAAGTGTCCAGACGTCCCGTGTCTATGCACCGAAATAAGAAGTGCATAAAATTTAAAAGTGGTAATTTAAAAACAGGTGCTCTTTTTCCAATCTGTGGATGAATTGTAGCGTATGTAACAAAAGTACTTTCGGCTGTCTTACGATCCTTTAGACACAACTGTTGTAATACCGCTTGAACTATAAAAATATCAACCTCGTTGCAGTATCCTTTACTCTCGTTTATTTTCACAAGGATTCTTCCACAAAGAACTCCATCCCGACAAAGTAGATAATGATGCCGTGCCTGATCAATAGTACCTTCAGACCATAGAACTTGAGCTATGAGCTTGTGCATACTGGGATGTCCAAGATTATTGCCTGATATGTCTCCACTCCATTTTATAGACCGATTCTAACAATATAGAAAAGTAATTATCCAAGTATTTTCATAAGCCCAGACAGATCTCACAATAATAGTTTCCCTTTCCACGGTAGTGGCACTCAACTGTGCGATGATCGCACCCAATCGTTGTATCCACAAATCAATGTCATCATTTCCACCACGTTTCTCTAGGGTATCAATAAGTAATAAACTAAGATCCGCAGCACTGGTCTCTTGTTGCTTGGAGAGCAATTTAATTGCTCCATTGAAAAGCAGATCGAGACATTCCACAAACTTGCTTTGAGCTGTGTACCGAAAATATAAGGTACGATACATCTGATGTGCTTCATAGTAGTTGCCAGACTCAATAGAGTTATCCAGCTTGGTCAGAACGCGACTAACACCGCGCTGGCCCCGCTCCAAAGCAGTCGTCGCCATGTGTAACACAATTAACAAAATTAAGTAATGGGGGAAATATTTTAATTATATTAGTTTTTACTTTCGATTATTATATTAATGTACAAACGTTGCGTTTATTAACGACTTATACTTTATCCGAACAATGACCATCGAACTAATTGAATGTTGCAGAAAATTCTGACATATGTTTGACAACGACGTTCGCAGAACAAAATAAAAAACGTCACAATTTCGAAATTCGATTTCGAATATTTTACAGAACTTTACCTACATATATAATATTTTACTGTTACTAAGAATGAACAATTGCTTCATAAAATTAATAGCAACATTTTCAACGTTCATGAACTGACCAGGAAATGAATAAATTGTTAGTATTTTTATAAATATTTAAACTTGGCAGCACTTAGTGCGAGTATAGCTCCATCAGAAATAAAAATTACATAAAACACATACTTAAATTTGAGTTAGAAATTTTAAAGTTTACATTTTTTATTTAGCTCTCCGTATTTTTGTATATTGAATTAATTTTGTTTTGAATATATATTTTATATTTTGATTGATTTTTTTATTTTTATTTATAAATTTAACTAATAAATATTTATTATGTTGATTTTACTATTTCCGAGAACCACATATATTGCTGAAAATGTTCGACATTAATTTCTAATATAATTTTTCTAATAATTTTCGTTATAAAAATAACGCGAACAATTTATAAAGGAGTTAGTTCTTGGAAATATATAATTATATATAGAATTTTTTAATAAACAAAGAAATAATCCAATTCAAACAAAAAGTATTTTATATACAGTGATTAGTATTAGTATCAAATTAAGAAATTTGTAGTGATACAAAGGAATAATTTTAATGCAAGATATTACATTATCTTTAAGGATTTTATTACTAACAAATCTATAAAAAACAGAAACAAATAGTTCGCAACCATTAGGAAAAAACAAGAAATGTTAAATACGTAATTTTTGTCGCGTCAAAAGAAAGTACACTTTCCTTTTATTTGATTACCGCCACCAATCTTCTGGGCATAGATTAAGTTTTATGTTATTTCCGATGATATTTTCTGCCCTTCCTACCAACATTACATTCTCTTAAGAAAATACTGTATTAGAGTTCTCCATATTTTAAAAAATTATTGTTAGGTGCTAGGACTAAATATTATTAAGTAAACTTTCCCATCCTAAGCGAGGAACGTTCTCTACCAAACACCAGAAACAATCTACGGGAATCCACCGATTATATGCACTCAAGATATTTGCTAAAATAACAAAACGTAATACAAATAGAGAGAAATAGGATGAAAAATCAACAGCGACAATGAACGAATGGTCAAGATGTTTAAAAGATGGTAATTTAACTAATGATAAGCATTGTGTGAACGTATGAGAAAGAACTGTGACCCATTAAATGTAAGTATATTATCATTCATATCCGACTGGTAAAATAGAAATATAGATCCAAACATCAGAACATTTTTAAAGAATCTGAGAGAAAATAAATAAACAATAGAAAATGACTACAAAACAAAATCCAATTTACCGTAATGAAGATTATTCAAACTTTTGGAACTCTTCATTTACAAAAATGATATTGATATGACTCCTAAATCTCCTAAATGAAATATGGTCGTCTAAGAACGCGGAATAAATACACTACAATTTTGTCTGCAGATGTCACCCGGGTGCATACGGATGTGTGGGAATATATCTAAAAAATAATTCAAAATTTAAATTAAATAAAATGTAATCAAAATCCGACTCCATTAGTATTTGCACATTAAAGATACCAAAAAATATATATATCATCTGTACCTACCGCCCACCAAACTTAGCTCTGGCAGTTTTCAAAAGAGAAACTGAAACGTTTTTTATGTACGTTATAAATTCCAACAATGATACTCTGATAGCTGGGGGCTTTAATACAAAATCCACAAGATGGGGAGCTATATTGTCTGACCAAACAACAAGACATATAGAACAGACCATCCAAGATATTTCCCTTTCGTGCCTTAATTATGGGTTAGACTCATTTGTGGGAAGAACTCAAAACTCATCTTTAGGTCTAACTTCACACAACAACCCAAGAATGTAATGTATCAAAATATTATGTAATAAAATCTAGGCAAAGCCCAAAGCTAGACATTTACTTATAAGCGAGAATATGGATGACACAATGAACTTCCTCTAACTTATAATAAATAATACGATTAACATACAAGAAGAAAACAAGAAACAAAATTTATTCCCTTGGTATGGTATGACAATAATACTATTCGACTTTTGCGTCTAAGAAATGTAAACCGTAAACAATATTACCTTTCAAAAAAACAAAAAAAAAAGTTTCTAAATTTGCATCAAAAAAATAAATAATAGCTGGGATGATACATAACAGAGGCAATTCCTAACAAACATACAGAAGACTGGCACCAAATGAAAGTACTCCTGATATTAAAAAAGAATAAAGATCCACAAGACATTGACAACTATAGACTGATCTGTCTTCTGCCGGTTTTCTGCAAATGTACAGAAGGAATGATTAAATTCATTATGAAAGAAACGATTCTGAAATAATAATAATTAGTAATAAGATGTTATTACCTCCAAACATCTTTTCCTCTAGGAAAAACCGAGGGCATCATTGTGTATCAATAACATCCTTAATACCAAACAATATTTACAATCTAAAAAACTTAAACCTCTGTTGTTCATCTTTTATACTACGTCTTTCCACACAATAGCAGATTTTATCACATATACTACTATATCCTTCCACATACTATGTTCGGAGGTACGGAAATAAAATTTCTAGGAGAACTACACAATCCAACAATGGACATTCTATACATATAATACAAACAATAAATAAGATAAAATAAAATATATAATATGTACTTTTTTCAGATAATATAATGAGTCCTGTTAAATTGTTCAAGGATACTCAATATGTTCAATACATTTGATATTAGAAGTATTTTCGATGGTATTTTCTGGCAATTTGGAGTATTCTACGACAAATAAGTACTATTACACCTTAGGGTGGTTTTCTCACTATACATAAAATGTTTCTATCATACCAATTGTTTATGAATCGGTTGAAAATTTGTCTTCATAATATTGTAATTTTCTGACTCATCACAGAAAATTTTATTATGCTAGAACTCAAGTTCCATCCCTTTAGTCACAATTGCATTAATCACAAATTATTCATAATTTTTGATTTTTAACTAATATTCATCTCTATCACACGTTCCTAATAACTTTTCAAACCCCATACGAATACGGTCATTAAGAGTTGCCTTCAAACAAGCTCTAAATCGTCGCTGGGGCATTCCGCATTCGACTGCATTCGATTGAATTTATGCATCCCGAATGGCGTTACAAATGTAGTGTTGTTCTGGTCATTGAGCTACATACTTCTTAATACCCAGATTGGAGATCTATTTTTAATTCTAATTGATCGAATCTAAGCATTATGTAGTAATATATGCACGATTTGAAATTATATAAATAATACTGTTTAATCGAATTGTTAGTGCAATGAGTAATCCCACATATTAATTCTGATGTTGACAAATTCAGAAAATATAAAATGATGAAATGAAATGATATATTTATTATTTATTGTTTTATTTATTTATTTTTTGTTTTTGTATTTACCACACAATGCAGATTTATACTATTGCAACTAATAAATTCACAAAAATATACTAAAATTTGAAGCAAGCCAGCCATTAGGTTTTATTTTTACATGTGGCCTTTTTTTATATTCATGCTTGTTACTTAATAGATTGCAAATAAAAGAATATTTACAAAAAAAAAAATTGTTACTTTGCAACATAGAAGGTTGTCTCGTCCGATATTATTTTGGACAGCTCTTTCTGTGAAAGCAACACACATACGAATCAGTTTGTGTTTCTTTGTTGAAGATATATATTTTGTTAATACTAAATTGCTGTATTTACTAAACCCTATCCAACCTAAGAAAAAAGGGTTTTAAAAATTTGATTTGTTTTCTAAAAAACCTTTTATTTAATGATTGTAAAACTGTGAATTATAATTTTTTTATCGTTTTGAAAAAATTTAGTGCATTGTGTAAAACTCTGTATTGGTTTTTTTCTAATAAGTTCTGCTTGATTAACATTAGTCGAGTAATCCACGTTTTAAAACATTTCAATTATAACAAATATTTTCAAATATTACAAGATATAATTATATTCACTATATATATATAAATAACGTTCCATATAGAATTATTTTATATATTTTTATTTTATTTATTATATATATTTTTGTATTACAGGTTTAAAATTATAGGTTTAATACTTTGTAAGTAAAAAATACAGCAATTTTAAAAGTCTATATTATTATAAAAATAATAATATATTTTTATATATATTCTATAAATTTCAGTTCTTCGTTAGAATCATTGCTGGCCAACAAGTATTTTTCTATTTTATTAGTTTGGAGTTGTCCTGTTAAATTTCTCCTCCGCACAGCTGACAAAGATTATGACAGCCAGTAACGTTGCTAATTTAACGCTGGTCAGGTTTAGTCAAAACATATTTTCAAAGAACGTTGGTTTTATTGAATACTATAAATTTGGATTGATTTTAGACGGAATCAATATTAGTAAAAAGGGTCAAGATATGAGTGATCATATTTCAATGCAAGATTCGTTCGTACAATCCCATGAGTGTCCAACAACGCCCAGATTGGCAAGCAGTAAGCAAGATATATGTAGGTGCAGAAACTTTTTTCCTTCATCGAAATGGATTAAACTAAATGTTGGAGGGAAGATTTATACAACCACGTTAAGTACGCTTATTAACAAAGAACCTGACAGTATGTTGGCACGCATGTTTTCTCAGCACGGAGCGATGACTCCCAGTGATGTTGATGAGCAAGGCGCTTACCTTATTGATCGTAGTCCCCACTACTTTGAACCAATTATTAATTATTTGCGACACGGACAACTTATAATTGATGCAAACATAAATATTGAAGGTGTTCTCGAAGAGGCAAAATTTTTCGGAATTTTTTCTCTCATATCGCAGTTAGAAGGACAATTAGCACACTTGAATCAGTCATTAGATAATGTACCATTAACGCGCCAAGATGTCGTTAAAGCACTTATACAAACGTCATATATATCGGAGATAAGATTCCAAGGTGTAAATTTAGCTGGTGCAGACTTACGGAAACTGGATTTTCGTAACATAAATTTTAAGGTAATTGATTTTTCGTTCATATAACGAAATGAGACAGATAGCATGCAGTCTTTCTTAACATAGTACGCCTGTATGCAGCGGTGCAACTTGTCCCATGCCAATCTGACTAATTGCTGTCTTGAACGCACAGATTTGGCCTTTGCTAACCTTGAGTGCTCGCAGTTAGTGTGTGTAAAAGGATTGTGTGCTAATATGGAAGGCGCTAATTTACGCGGATGCAATTTTGAAGATCCTACTGGAGTCCGTACAAATCTGGAAGGTGTAAATATGAAAGGAGCTTGTTTGGAGAGCAGCAATATGGCAGGAGTTAATCTTCGCGTTGCTAATTTAAAAAATGCCAATATGAAGAATTGTAATTTGCGGGGAGCGGTATTAGCTGGTGCAGATTTAGAAAGTTGTAATTTATCGGGTAGTGATCTTCATGAGGCAAACTTACGAGGCGCAAATCTCAAGGACGCTGAGTTGACTCTCATGGTGACACCATTGCATATGGCTCAAACGATAAGATGAGTCTTAAAGATTATTAGATTATTTTTACTAGCCTGTGATTTAATAATTATTTTATATTAATTTTAATAATCTCAGAACTATATACTTTTATCATTTATATAACTATTTTAGGTTTCAGATGTAGACCTAAAAAAAGTATTAATAAAATAAGTCTTAATTCCAAAAAAAGAACAATTTATTATTGTGTTATTTCATCTTTTTTAAGTACTTTCTAATTTTGTATGACTTAATGATTACAAAGATTCAACATAAAGCAATACTGAAAGAATGTTTTAACATTATATTTCGAATACCGTTGCTTGCTGTTATTTTTTGACGAAATAATGGTACCTTCCTTCAAATGCAACCAGTGTTGCCGCTCGATGAAAATTTGTCTACAAAATTCTTTATAAAAAATTAAAACCAAAAAGTTTCCTAAAATAACCAACTGTTTCACAACAGCAATTGTATTTAACAATCAACATAAAGTACCATATCTTCGATAAGAATTTATTTCATAAGATTGAAATAATTCACAATATTGAAATAATATATATGTATGATATTACAGTGTATACGGTATATAATTTTCGTAAGAAATACATAACAAAAATCATTACATTCTACTAGCATATTTTAAATATCTCCGTGAAAACGAAGTTACCTGCCTACAAAAATTTTCCTTCCAAAAAATATTTACCAATTTTGCTTAAAAAGAACCAAAACAAACAAACAAAGTTACCTACTTAAAATACGGCAACGCTGAATGCAACTCTGTAGAATAAATTTCACCGAATTCGGAAAAATATTTCACACTTACACTTTATAGTTTCGACAGATAAATGTAATAATAATAATATTAATTCCGGAAATAAATTAAATATTCCGCTTTTGCAATATACGAATTGTTTTATCATATTGCGATCGCTTGGTAAAAAAATGATGATTACATTATAACTACTTAATTTACAAGAAACGGTGACCCTGTGGATGAGGCGTAGGAATTTTTTCTTTATGAAAATGATGTCATCTCACCACTGAAATTAATCATATATTTCTTTCCTTCACTCCTTCAAGTTTCCAATAGGAAATAAACTTCACCACGCCAATTGTCGCGCACATACACAACATATGAATTCACCATATTCGTCATCGCGGCTCATTCTCGCTCTTTGCCGAGAACGATAGAAAAAAATTTTCACAGCTTCGTGAGCTTCGCATCGAATCGCCGAAAAATCTATTTCTGCAGCTGACGTGATTTTACTGTCAAACCCCCAAAAATCAATTTTCTCTCGTTGAAAACCAACCAAAAGAGGCCAAATTAACAAAAAACAGTGCTTGATTTGCACAAGTTTTAGAAGGAAATTAATTTACAGTTTCAATACTTGCCGACATTGTTGTCGTCGTTGTTGAAATCGAAAAAAAAAAAAAAAATAAATCGAAGAAATCAAAGGCGGCCTCAGTTTCGTTCCAGCATAGGCATCTAATCGTCGTATTCGAGAAAAAGACAGACAGACTCGTTCGAGGAGCCAAAAGAGAACGAAAGGCATTGTAGTCAACCGCACCGTGCCGCTAAGGAAAGCGAAAAACGTGGTTTCCCACTAAATCAACCCAACACTTTAATCAGAAATACAGATAGTCAATAGTTTATTTTAAATCCAAGAAAAATTAGTCACGATTAAAATGGAAAATCAGGAAACCGCGGGTAATCCAGCGAACGGCTCCACTACTCAAGAAGTTTCGTCCACAAGTAAGTGTAATGAATGTTTAAAAAAACAGTGTGTTCTGGCGACTTGATATATCGATAGTGCAATAGTTTTTTGCCGTCTAGTTTGTTTATTATGAATATGTAAATATTTACTAAAATATTAAAGAACAAATATATGTAATTTAATGGGTCAAGGACAAACATCCGTGAAAGTGAGTGAGGCGCTCGTAGAATGAATGCGACTGCTCTGCTAAGTCAGATAATCTGACTTTAGCGCGTATTTCGGTTCAATTTTTACGCTAGAAAAGATAGATGTCAAATTCTTCATTATAATGGAGTACCAATCCCTCTATTAGTTTTTTAAATAAGAATTCAATAATTGTGACTCGAAATTCAATACAATTTGAACAAAGTTTCAAAAATTATTTTTTTAAAGTACATTTTTTAATCAAATATATCTAAAATTCACTTAATTATTTTTGTTTCTATGTTAACCTATTTAGAATTCAAAGATTAAATTTACAATTGAGGTCAGTCGTTCCTTTCAACCATTGTCGATAATTGCATAGGAATTTTAATGTCTATTTCCAAATGTTAATGCCCACATATTATATATATATATATATATTGCACATACTATAGCAGCGTACCAATATACACACAGAAACTTCTTCATTTATAATTTTAACAATTCTAACGAATGTATGCAAAATTCCAATTTCCTATAGTTTTGGACACTGTTCACAATTATATATAGAGTTATTTGCCACACTATGTATTTAATTGTATACCTTTTAGATCTCAAACAGTTATTCTCTTTAATTCCATGATTCATGTTAACGAAATTGCGCGCTCGCTTGCAATTGTCTTTGTATTTGCAAAATCTAGTTTCTCCCCACGTAATTTTAGTTTCACTCATATAAAGAAGACTCTAAGAAAAATAGGAATGGAGTGTATAAATTGACCGCTAGTTGGATTTGGTCGGTCGTTCAGTCAGTTGGTCAATCCAATACTCATTTGTATTGTACAGCTTAGACTAATGGTATCTTACGATTTGCTCATCGTTGGTGAATGTCAACAACAAAGCATTTCTCTCAATTTATTGCTCATTCTTTTTTCCTCTCTCAATTGCCATCATATATTTATATAAAAACTTTTAGAATAAATTTCAGTTAGTCCAGTTTTTAACAATTTGAAAGAAGATGACAGTTTTTTTTTTTTTATTTTGCATAAACTCGTCGTAATTGCAAAATCCAAAAACAGAAAAAGGTAAAAATAACATAACATAAAAAGAACATAACTGGAGTGCATATAAAAACTGTTTCAAATAACAGTTTTGTAATACATAGTTGTTATTTTTATCCCCGAACGTCATGTGGTGAACACACGTGGTTTTTATTATTTATATATATATATTTGTACTTTTTACAATTTTATGCGTTAGACTCCGATTTCGTGTTGAACTTAACATTATTATGATAATCTATATAAATTAAGATCAATTCCTTAACACACAAAAATGTTTTTCTTTGTTTTAATAACCATCTTAATTATGAAAATGTGTTCTCAATATAAATAAGAAGAATGTATTTATCTAAAGCTCTTAAGACATTTTTCATTTCTTTGATTTCAGCCCAATCCGTAGAGCCGACAAAGCGTTCACTACGTGTCCAAACCTGGCAAAAATTCCAAGAAAATAAGTGCGGAATTGGCTTTAATACTATATTCAATCGCATTCCTGTGTTCGTGGATAGCGATAAAGCCGCCTCTCTTCTAGCTGACACTGATGAATTCAAAAAAGCCCGTAAATAATCTTTTACACAATCAATGATTTTTTCTAACATTTGTGTTTTTATTTTGAAGAGAATATTAAAGTTAACATTGATCGTGCGCTGCACTCTGTCAAATATCAAACTCTGTTGGCTAACAAGACACTATACTTGCCCGGAACACGTGACTCGACTGCATTGTATTTGAAGGTCGATGTTCCAGAAGGCGCTACTGAAGAGGAAAAGAACGAAATTTTACATGTTAACGATATACACCAGCATCGCACAGAAATTTGTTAGTTTCACGAAGAAAATAATCACAGTAACATTATTTTAAATTTGTATCTAATTATTTTATAGCGCTAGAAAACAAAGTGAAATTTGACATGGTTGTAATTGGATCGGTTGTAGTATCACGTGACGGTTATCGCATTGGTCGTGGTAATGGCTTCACTGACCTTGACATTGGTCTTCTTATTGAAATTGGTTCCATTACACCTGACACTGTAATCGCCACCATGGTGCATGATTTACAGGTATGATATTCATTTGCACTTCTGACTTACACTTATTAAAAAAAGTACATTAGTTAGTTAAGTTGCATATGAATAAATCAATTGCTGGTTCAATTTGTCTTCTAATTTATTTGAAGTTTTAGTGTTTTTAATTTATGAAATTATTATGCGTTTACGAAACCATAAGATGATCACAATCAGTTTCGATTTCTTGTCTTTGTTTTATATTTTGGACCCAGTATATGTCAGTGTTAGTTTCATTATTATTTTTTTTTAAACTATTTATATTATGATTACCCTAAGGTTGTTCTAGTTGAATATGCATTGTAAGTTATTCAAATTATTTATATTTTCAGGTAGTCGATAGTCTCCCTACAAATTTGTTCCAAAAATATGATACTCCAGTTGATTTGATTGTCACACCAACTGAAGTTATTCACGTTTCGAAACGTCTCCCGCGTCCCACCGGTATATTCTGGGAATTACTTTCGGAACGTCGACTTAAAATTATTGCATTCTTGCAAACACTTAAGCAGAAACAGGAAGCAGATGGAAAAATTATTACAATCAAAGAAGAAGATACAGATATCGAACAAAATCAGAATATCCGTCGACGTGGTCAGTTCAGACGTCGTTTTAGTCGCAAGAAGCAGCATCGTGCTATCTCACAAACAGATACCGAGCAGCAGGGTGCTGTACGTTCAAGTTGAATTAATGTTAAGTGTATGTTATATAATAAATATATAATAATTTTCAGGATAACACACAACAGAAGCGTAATCCACGTAGAAACAAACCTTTCACTAATAGAAGGAGGCGACCAACTAAGGTAAATATTTCTATACTACTGTACCGAAAATAGGTATAATACTGTATTTTAGTCTGAAGGAGACCAATCAGGTGTTGAAGGAAAAAGTCAGGAGCGTAAATCTGGTGGCGATAACAAGTCTACGTCTAAGCGTCGTATGACAAATGATTTTTGTATTAAACTCACGAATATATCACGTGATACCCGAGTGAGAGATTTAAAAACGGAATTGCGAAAACGTGAATGCAACCCCTTCTACATTTCATGGAAAGGTAAATATTGCAAATATTGTCAAACCGAAAAAATAGAAATGAAATATTTTGTTTAATATTAAACAGGACAATATGGTAAATGTTATTTGCATTTTGGAAATCGAAATGGCATTCCCATCACCGAAGATGAAATTAATAAGGTGCTTGAATCGTTAGCTGATCTTTCTCTGACTGTGACATCGAGTCCAGAAAAAACAAAAGTAGTAAACTTAGCTGTTGAGCTAGTTAAATTTGATAAAAAGGACGATGAGGTAGCTAATGGTGAGGATGTAGCTGCTGGAGGAGATGCAGGGACTGCACGCATTGAATCAGTGGATACAACTACTGTATAGTATGAGATCCGCGCTGTTTTAAACGGCTGTACTTTTGGTTGGGACATTTGGATTCACGCGTTCAACGAGAGAAAATTGATTAAAACATTTTTAAAATACTTAGTTGCGACTTAAACTGATTATGATTATTCGTTATGAAATTATTTACATTTTGAACTTAGTTTTCATTTATTTTATCTGTTCTTAATATTACAATTATTAGTTATATACCTAATACTCGGTCAAACATAATTATTGAATATTAAATATTTTTCTGTTGATAAAATCGAATCTAACCGAATCACAATTTCCCAAATGTCCTCCATTGGTGACGTTAACACTTTTGGACAGCTGAGCTGTTTAGTGTAAACGTTTTTTCAGTCTTTTATTAAAAACTAAACAAAAATAAATAACTTTGAAAATGAACTAACATTAAATTTTAAAAAATCAGAATTTGCGTTTATTAAATACTTTTTGATGGATTTTAATTTTAACACCATACAAATAATTTGTTCTTTTTTATACAAATTAAAATATTGTAAAACTTGTAAAACATGAAATGAAATATAGTAAAAATGCTGATCATGAAGAATTTCACTTTGTATCTTGATTTTTGGAAGGGATTTAAATGGATTTTAAATAAATAATATTTATTATATAGTAAAAAGAAATATTAGAATAGTTGATAAGTGCATTATCTTTATATATAAATTTAAATATATTTCTAGCGTAAAGAAATTGTATTCAGATTTTAATAAATATATATATTAGAAAAATGCGTTTCAGATTTTAATAATATATATATTAGAAAAATGCGTTTCAGATTTTAATAATATATGCTTAGAAAATATATAGCGTATACAAAATCGTACATTATTGTTATGGCTTTGTGGTAATAAAATATTTTTCGAAACATTCTATACAATATAAATTGATTTAACAAAAAGTAAACTTGTAAAATAAATATCGTATCCAAAAAGTAAACCACACATAAAGAAGGAAAACTGCAACACTGATTCAACATATCATTCACAATAACGTCTTAGTATAAAGCAGAACAATATGATTGATATGTTCAATGTAAACCTAGATATGAAATCAAATAAAGTTAAATTCAAGACAGTTTAAAAACTAAATTGACTATATACGTTTGGATTATTTCATTGAAAACTAAAATATAAAAAAGTAGTAATGAGTAAACTTGATTTTGCGAAGAGGCTAGAAAAACTTGTAGATAAGGACTGCAATATTTCTCAGAGAGAAGCGGTTTTAGTAAAAACTACTTCCAAATACCATAGCTCGAGAAGTGAGTGTAAAATGTATATAATGGCGTTATAATATAAAAGTTCCAAAAAACAAAATTTTAGTATATATATATATATATATTTTTTTTTTTTTAAATTAATGTAGTAAAATTACAAACTCAAATTGTTGAACAATTAGAAGAGTTGAAGTTGTGTCAGAAAGAGGTGAAGAAACTCAGAAATGATAATGCTAAATTGCTCAAATTCCTTCAAGAAAATGATATGCAATTGCATGAAGAAAAACAACGACTTCAAAAGTGGCGGTCAGATTATGCTGAATATGTACAGCATCATGTACAGGACAGATGTCATACACTCAAAGAATTAAATAAGTATGAAAAGGTTATTGTAGAATTACTAGTAGAACTATTAATATGTTTTTATTTTTTTTTTTAGATTGCGGTTTTTAAAGGAAACTACTGAAACTTTTATTAATATCGATAAGTTGCCAGAACTAATACAGGGAGCCTTTAAACGTGAAAATAATCAATTGGTACCATTTATGATTGATCCTCTGCAGTTCTCAGGTACCCAGGATGTAATGGATACTCTCTGGCTAAAATCACGGCAGTCTAGAATTCATAATAACCTTTGGCTATCTTTGATTTCGGGATATAATTTAGATACGAATCTGCCACAAAATATATCACACAATGAAAAATAAAATATTTGTCTATTACTCCTACATTATTATGAGAAACTAATATTAAATGTTTGTGAAATTTTTACTATAACAAATAATAAGTTTATATTTCATATCGATTTTATATATTTTATTCTCATAAGTTAACTTCTACGGTTCAAATGGATTTAAAAAAAAATCACTTGTATACATTTTGTGAATCTGGATATACAAAGAAAAGGCATATTCAGTTTATCTGGAATGCATAAATTTTTGCGTATCTATTTCAATTATTTTTTTTTTTAGTTTTCCCATTTAGTGGACCAATAAAATCAAGGAAAAACTGGTATAAACAAATATTTAACCTTCGATTTTGTTGCTTATCAGTTTATACCTTAAATAATTTATATTTACATATTCCTACTTCCCATGGTTTATTTTGTGAATAAGTAAGAAACGACTGTAAAGTTGTAAATAGATAGGATTCTGAACGATTCCATATTATAAGGAATATTAATATTATTTTAACCTTCCCACAATGCTTATATTAATTTATATCTTCCTTTTGTAATTTTAATAATGTTTTTTATATATATTGTTTAAAAATTCCTTCAAACAATCCAATGGATTTCCCCCTGATTAGATATGATTAGCTGTCATAAGGCATTAAAAGTTATAAATACATTTTAAGGTCCTCGCATATATTTTTATTGGAAGTTATTTATTCATAATTACGACGAATTGCAAATATGACTACCAATTTCTTTTAATGTTCTCGTCGTCGGATTCTACTTTGAAACAATCCTTATGGATGACATATATAATGCCAGAGATATTATTTAATCAAGGTTTTGACCGATGTCCAATGAGATTCTACTTAAGGAATAATATTTATAAATGCCATAATATCATTTATTTTTATATATTATTATTATTAGGTAACAATTATTTTTATAAATCATGTCATATTGGCCGTTTGGTTGAAATTTTATATTTTTATAATTATTCCCGTTGAATAGATATTCAACATTAAGTAACTTTTAGCTTCGAAATATTGTACACAAAAAATTGTATGTATGGAATACCGCAAAGTAGTGTTGTAGGCCTACATCTATTTATTGCTGATGATACAGCTTTGTTTGCTGCAAAATGCATTACATGATATAAAACTCCGATTAGAAAAGTCAAATATAAAGTTGAATATTGAAAAATGGGCAGATGTAGGTTTCATACACTAACACAATTGCAGCAATGGATAATGTAAAATATCTTTGAATGCATCAGGATAGAATGAAACACTAAATTAAAACTAAATAACAATATAGTAATTTTATTTCACATAATGGTTACTCGGCCCTAATTCGAAACTATGTTTAGAAAACATAATAATAATCCATTCTCAAATCAATTCGGTCATATTGTGTTCAGTTATGGGGTATGGCTGATAACTCAAATATTGAATAACTTCAATGTTATAAATATCAAATTATGTCGAATGAACCTAATTTATATCTCCTACCAATTCAGACAAAGAATGTTTACGCAAGCATCAAGGTGCAAAGGCTTCAATATGTTTGATGATCGAAAGTGCTTTATTTTAGAAAGGTCGAAACTACTTGAGATACGTGATGCGTGGAATTGCATATCAAAATTATTCATTTAGTGAATGCGTTTTTATTATGAAGAACGTATGCAAAATGAAACTATATATAGATGGTGATTTGGAACAAAACATAAATAAAATGCATCAAGAATTAAAGAAGTTATCACGTTGTCGCAACTAATAATTTTGATTATTACAAAAATTACAAATATATATATGTAAATATTAAATCTATGCTTTAGACCACAACAATAAACTATTTGGAATACAACAAAGTTTAAAGTTAGAAATAAAATAACTTCTCTATAATGTTCGTTTTAATTCGTGTTTTATATTGCATTTTCAGTTTTATGTCATAATTAAAATCATAATGTATGATTGTACTCAACGAACATGAATATTTTGGGATATCGCCGTATATGCCGTATCACGTATTTTGATTAACATTCTGTAAACAGATTAAAAGCACAATTTCTTAGTACCAAAGTTCTATCTTTGAATTTTGTCCTCAGCGTGGTTGAGTTTAGTCCTGATAAGAATAATATGCTAACCCCACACTCGTGCTCGTCGGTTGAATGTGCTGGCCTGGCTTTGTTTCTAGGGGTGGTATACAAGGTCAACAGACAACATTAATCTGATTCGCTGAACACTTTAGTTTATTAATTACATTATGTATATTTTAGGCATACAGCAGTAAATTAAGTAGGTATTAGATTTTAAAAATCTAAAAATGTAAAAGGTGTTACTAATCTCTATTAACTCTGTGATGAATGATGAACGGATTCAGTGATCGTTCTTCTCGAAATTAAGTTCTCCTGACAATTGATCCCCATATTGAACCCTTCAAGTACGTCGAATTCTAAGGAAAAATACACATACACATAAGCTAGCTTTGCGTAAAGAGGAAAATATATGAAAGACATCCGTATAGACGTAAAAAGTGAACTATACTTTAATGGATTTCATTTCAAATTCAGTGGTGGAAATAAATTTCTCAGATCGACCTAGCCATCGTGATTCGTTCTCGGTTAGACAACTAGGTCCCATAGTGGGTATTCGACTAAGTTAGAAGCGGAAACTCCGCAACTTCCTAGATATGTAGGGGTTTCGACTAATTTTTACCAAGTATTCCAAGGATTATTTAATCAAGCGAGTACAATCGGTCGATTCTGTCAACATTGAAGAAAGTTTATTCACATTTAATGGAACTGATGAAATTGAAGTCATGCAATGGACACAAGAGGTGTGCAGACATTGCTCACTTAGCAAATAGTGCACTAGTCTATGAGAAAATTCATTGTAGATTGCTTGGATTGCTTGAAATTCTCGGAAATCCGACAGGCATTCCGAGACGGACAGGAGAGATAAATCGATTTATTGTTCCTATGTTAACCAAATTATCACACTAAATTCCACAGTATTGATACAAATATGTAGATCACGTGAAACAGTTCGTGTACAGTACGCCAACTAGAAACGCGAAACACTTGCTTAAATTATGAGCTGCCTGTGATATTCGTTTCAATGATTTACCCGATTTGTGCGAAAATCGAAGCAAAGTATTTCAGTTCGTACAAAGTAGTAAAGAAGCTGAATCATGGTCGATAATATGTTGAGAAGGTTGGTGAAGATGAGGGTCCACGGAGAACGACATCAATAGCAGTATATATGAAAATAAAAAAGACAATAAAAAGTCGAAATCTAATGCCAACAAAACGATTCACAAATTGTCGTAGGTATAATTTTTGTTGAAATAAAGATTGAGTTTTATCCCATTAGTCTTATCTACCCATATTTGCTGTATTGGAATTTCATCATGCTTGGACTTAGACAACCAGATGTTTCGCTGTTTCTGCTCTTGCATTCTTCAGTTCAAATGTTTGTTTGAACTCAAAAAAATCTTCAATGAGTAAGTGATCTTCCTAACTAATTTATCTCGAATTTTGAGAGTCGTTTGGGTATCATTAGCGCCGGTTGGAACGTCATCAACATACATGTAAGTCTTCAAGATTCTCGAAAGATAATGCGTTGAAATGCAATTTATATGCCCAAGAATTAGGCGGTACATCTTCTCAATGTCACCATTGAGAATATAATTAAAAGATCTTACGAAATTTCAAGTACAATTTTTTTTTATTATTCAAAAACCACTATTTTTTATGATTATATTAAGAGTTCAACTTTATAGAATTTAAAAAAAATTTGTCTTTTGTGATGCCTTGCTTGAACATTTAAATTTATTATCTCAGAATTGATAACGCTAAATTGCGAAAATTCCTTCAAGAAAATAATATTTGCATGATAATTGCTTGATGAAAAACAACGACTTTATAAGCAGAAGGTCAGTAAGCACTCAAAGAATTAAATATGTACGAAAAGGTTATTGTAGAATTCCAAATCGCGGGTTTTAAAGAAACCTGCTGAAGCTTTTATTAATATTGATAAATTGTCAGTTGTATCAGTTACAAGGAGCTTTAAAACGAGATAATGATCACGAGCTCTAAGCAGCAGCTCTAAGGTACCTAGAATGGATACTTTCTGGTTGAAATCCAGTTTCGCATTCGTTAATAAGTGGATAATATTGAGATAAGAATTTGGTAAAAAATATATATCACACAATGAAGAATGGAATATTTGTTTATTACTTGTACATTATTATGAGAAACTATTTTTTTTTTTATTCTCACTCTTAGCTCTCTTTCAGAGTCATTATGGACTGGAAAATAAATTGGATATCGTAATCATATTATATGTCATATTAGATGTGATAAATCATAATTTATTTTTCGGATATCGAAATTTTGACTAGGAATACTGCTTGAATACTACTGAGTTTCCACGTACACTGGCACACATTGGCCATTTGCAGAGTTTCTCATTTATTGTGCATTCGAAATGTTTTTGTACAAATGAATGAGCATAAAGGAACGATTAATATTTGAGACCTAATAGTACTAATACTAATACTACTAATACTACTTCTGAACATAAAATATTTTGTGCAATGCAAAATATAATGCTTTCGATATTCTTGGCAAACAAACAGTTGATTATTTAAAGGACTTATATTCATGTGTTTCTACTTCCCAAGGAATATTTTTCGAATAAGTAAGCAACATCTGTTAGTTCAAAGTTAATTATATTATTAAGCGCGTATATTTTTATATATTCATACTATTCTACTTTTTATATATTCTACTATTCTACTTTTTAATATTGTTATCTCATTGTATTTGTATAATTAAGTAACATTGAGCCATAAACAGTGAGACGCCACATTATAATAAGTGGCTTCATTTTATTAAAATGTTATTTTTTCTTAATACCTAGGATCAGTTTAGGATTGAATCTCATTGTCTACGCATCTTATCTCCAGTATGTCAGAAGTTCTGTTGTTTTTCTGTGTTACACTTATTTTATATATATTTTTTAAATATGTATTCGAACGACCTAATGGATTTCCACCTGGTTAGTTAGTCAGTTAGTCATTAGAATTGGAATTACTAAAAATTATAACAACATTTTAAGGTCCTCCGCGTATACCTTTATTTGGAAGTTATTTGTTCATGATGATGGCCAATTTCAAATATTTGCATAAATCTGTTTTAAGTTTCTCGAAGTGGTACAATTCGGATATTGTCGGATTCTACTTGGGATCAATCCCAGTGGTTGCCGTACACAATGCGGAGGGAATTCGAGAGATATTGTTTAATCAAGATTTTGACGGACGTCCAAAAGTATATATTCCGAAAATGCGAGATCCAAACTATGAACTAAAAGGTAGATATAACAATTTAAATATTTTGTATTTATTGGAATGTAGTAGGTTCAATATACCTCATTCAGGATAACATGAACAGTATATTAAATGGGGACATATTGTACACCTTAGTTTTGGTGTTATGCAGTGCCGGTCAGATTAAAATACTAATTTTTTTTCTTAAATATAGAAAAGTATTATATTCTTTCAAATTTTAAGTACCTGGGAAGATAATCACACACTAAAGCTTCATCGAGATTAGAGTAATGGAAATTGAGAACAAAACGATATAAAACTAATTTTAATAACTTTTAAGCAAATTATAATTTCTGAATTTTGTCGTTAATAATATGTACTAAAAGGAAGAAATTCATCAAATTTGTCCATTGTGTCAAATAAGAATGACGGAAATAAATACATTTCCTAGGTGATGCCTGTTTTAACATATTCATTATAATTATTATATAATATAATATAATATAATATAATATAATATAATATAAAATAATATAATATAATATAATATAATATAATATAATATAATATAATATAATATAATATAATATAATATAATATAAAATAATAATAAAATAATATAATATAATATAATATAATATAATATAATATAATATAATATAATATAATATAATATAATATAATATAATATATAATATAACATAATATAATATTATATAATATAACAGAACACAATATAATATTTAATGTCTGCTATTTCTGGAACAAGTATAAAACCAATTTTATTATATTTATTTGCCAAGGAATATTTTTCACAGATGGCTATTTATGGAAGGAACAACGTCGTTTTTTCCTTCGTCACCTTCGAGATTTTGGGTTTGGACGGCGCTTTGAAGAGTTAGAGCTTGTAATAAAGGAAGAGATTACAGATATGCTGGAATTGATACGGAATGGTCCACGATATGACCACGAGGAAGGGATTGTATGTTCCGAAGGCTACAGAATTTTGCTGCCATACATATTTAGCCCCTTCGCTGCTAATAGTTTCTTCTACATAATGGGAAATACGCGACATCCACGCGCCGCACAGGCCGAGCTGCTAGAACTGGTGAGGCAGGGTATGGTATTTCAACGCACATCTGACGACTATGGAAAAATGTTGAGTACCATTCCTTGGATTCGTTACATCTTTCCCAACTGGAGCTCTTATAATACCCTAATGAAAGTAAATCAGTTTATATATAGGTATTTTGAAAAATTAGTTGACTTCCATATTGATACTTTCGATGAGAGCAGTGAGCGCAACTTCATTGATTTGTACATAAAGGAGATGAAAAACGCAAATGAGTCGGGTATCGAGGCCTCCACCTTCAGCCGCAGTCAGTTTATTATGAGTCTTATTGATTTTGCCTTACCTGCTTTTACTGCGATTGGTAGTCAGATCTCGTTGTTGGTTCAATACTTTTTACTCCACCCGGAGATTCAGGACCGAATTCAGCATGAAATCGACGATACAGTTGGAAGTGGGCGCTTACCCAGTTTGGAAGATCGAAAAAATATGCACTATACGGAGGCCACGATACGCGAGATTTTGCGAATAGAGACTCTGGTGCCGTCGGATATACTGCATTTGGCATTGGTTGACACAGAGTTGTTGGGCTACAAAATACCAAAGGTATCCTATTCTAGTTCCCATGATTTCTAAATGTAATTATTGAACTAATTACAATATCAGAACACAGTAGTTGTGCCCAGTCTGTACGCATATCACAGGGACAAACGTGTCTGGAAAGATCCCGAGTGTTTTCAACCGGAACGATTTTTGAATGGGGACGGACATTTATCGCTGGAAAAAGATATTTCATTTCCTTTTGGTGCAGGTCGGTCTTTTATTATTTTCCTTTAAAACATTCATATATATCTGTAATATTTACAGGAAAGCGTTTGTGCGCCGGTGAAACATTTGCGCGAAATATGCTCTTTTTGATGGTTACAGCCTTATGCCAGAACTTTACATTTGTCTTGGGCCCAGGTGACGTTTTGCCTGACCCATCGAAGAATTTAAGCGGCTTAATTATAAGTCCACCAGATTTTTGGGTTCAACTAGTTGAAAGGTCTTGAATGAAATGTAAAACATGTCTTGTTCCTATATTTATCTATAGGTGTATTTAAAATAAATATGAAACGAAATACTTATATATTCACAAGAAATACAACAATTATATCGGAATCTCATATATTTGATATTATTTTTTATGATTGTGTGTATCTGTCATTTATAATCAATTAATATGTATTTCGGGGGTTTACCGAAACCGTGACGAGGAAATCTCTATCTCTGCGAAGGGTGCAATACTAGCCCTTCTACAAGTATCTCACGTTACTGAAATTTACCCAGAATTACCTGCGAGAACTAAGCATCGCTTGTGACAGATTTTCTAACAAGGTCTGTAGTCACTATTTTATGCGACACTACTTTTTGCAGCTGCTACCTAAATTTGTTAAGATGCATTATAAGAACAGGTAACGAATTAAATTATAATAATTTAAAAACTCAATATGAAATTGCTGTACTTGCTCAAGCCTATGCCTTACAACTTATATATGTGTACAATTGGTTCTCTGTACGCTCCACTGCCGCCAGCAGTGGCTGTCACATTTAAAAACAAAATCTTTGGTCATCCCCTTCGCAGGAAGTGTTTACCATATTTTGAAATTACCGATGGGAAAACGAATTAATATGTAACGAGCTTTCTCAAACATTTTACGCTCTGCTACGCCACTTTATACTGGAGTAAATGGTGCAGTCTGATGAATAATTCCAGTATATAGGTGATGTTCGCCATGTGATTATTGAAGGCTTCACTACCATTATTCGTTCGGAGAATCTTATTTTTCGCCATCTGATTCGGTATAGATATAGATAACATTTTCAGCTTCACGAAAACTTCAGCCTCTTTGACAATATAATACAAATGCTTTATCTTAACCTTATAAACTGGTGAAAGTATAGCGGTTGCAAAGCCATCATACGAGGAATCAACGCGGAATATCCATTGCTTAAACCCTAGTATAACATTAAATAGACTACTATACTCTATAATTAAAAAATTTAATCAACAACGGTAACCCAAACTTTTGTCTTCAAATTCGGAATTCTCCAAATCCTACATACATATTCACAGCAAAAGTTACCGCTACTATCTATTCTTACTGAATATAAAAACATTCCCAAAAACGATACTTATTTTGGATTATATTTTATTATAGTATGAAATATAGTATAAACGAAATTTAATTCAATTATTCAGATTATTTGTTGTATAAAATTGATTAGACCTGTATATCAGTAACGAAGCTTTGGGCGGATCTCTTCTTATAATCTTGGCCAAGAAAATATATAGATTAAAAATTTAAACAATGAATTTTTTGACGTTTGACAATTATACTCAACCAAATAAATCGTAGGCTACTATAATGTTCAGAAAAAGAAGACATTTTGTCCTTCTATATTCCTTTATAACGTTAATATTAAAAATCTTGTTGTACAACTGAATGCTAAGGATATGAAAATAGTTTATAAAATTGTTACCAAAAACAAAAGTAACCTTTTCTTTGAAGATTTTTCGACTCACACTGAAAATATGACATTATTGCGAGAAAAAAACATAAATTCATATTCATTTACTCCTTCTCAACTAAAATAAGTGCGTCTAGTTTTGAGGGGTTTGTATTTTCAAACTGACTTAGATGACATTATGTGTGCTTTGGATAATATTTTACCTGAGACTTTTGATAAAGTCACAAAATTGGTGACTCCGTACTCTTCTCGACATAACATCGATACTGGTCTTTTTCTTGTGACTTTAATTGCAGGAAAAAGAATGGGAGACGTCGAACATATACGTTATTTGCTTAATCAGACAATCACTTGGAAGCTCCTTGGCATTCCAAGGTGTCAAACCTTGATAGTTTTTAATAATTGCATTAATAATGGATACTTCCTAAAGCCTGGAAAGTATCTTAAATTTGGCCTCTGCAGAAAAAACCAGGCAATTCAGACCTTAACAATGTTTGGCCAATCTCATTGCTCTCTAGGGAAACTACGTATTATTAAACAATAAATGGATTTAAACATTAACATAGACTATATTCCGGATCATCAGTTTGGTTTCAAAAACTGCCATTCAACTTCCCATGCCCTTTTAAAATTTCACAATGCTGTAGTTTGCAATCTTCGTAATCAAAGATGTACGGTAGCTGTATCTCTGGATATTGAGAAAGCTTTTGATAGGGTATTTCACAGAGGAATTCAATATAAATTAATTAATATAGGATTTGATACATTTATATTAAGATTATTTCATAGTTATTTCTGTAAGAGACACTTTATAATTAAAATAAATGCTCTGATCTGGAAACAGTGAATAGTGGTGTTCCGCAAGGTGCAGTATTGGCGCCTTTTCTTTATAATATTTTCATTCATGATTTGCCTCATGAATATAGTAGTTCTAAAAGTATTCTTTATGCTGATGATTCTTTAACATATGCTCACGCCAAAACTCCATATGTAACACTAATCTTGGCCTCTAATCACCTTAATCTGATTAATAACTATTATAAACAATGGGGTATCAGGATTAATATGTCTAAGTCGGAATTCAATTTAGATCAATTCATAATACTCTTTAAAAATAAAATTAAATATCTTGGAATTAATTTTAATAATCTTCTCAAATTCAATGGACTTGCTCGAACAATTTTAAAAAAAGCGAAGTTTATAAAATCAACTCTCTCTAATCATTTTCTAAATAAACATGAAAGGACGAAATTGCTAATATATAAAGTCAGTATTCACTCCGTTATCACCTATGCTTACCCAATATGGTTTACTATATCCCCTACTGTTGCGAAAGAAATAGAAATATTTGAGAGACAGATTTTGAGGTTGTGCATTAACCGGAATTTTAAATCACGGCGTAAAAAGTTTTCACTTCATATCTTTCCCCTATAGGAATATTGAATAAAAATATTTCTACGGAATTGGACTTTACTGTTCCACTACTACTAATAGTTAATGTTTAAGCTCTTATTCTTAAGATAGTTTTGACTTTTAGTTGTAAGTGTTCCTGCATCTCATGAAATTTTTTATGTGTCGGGAGCAAACACAATAAACATATATTGCTTAGCAAAAAATCACAAATTCAATGTTCAACATTATATAAACTTATTTAAATTTACAATAAACTGAATTGTCCGTTATCTTTTAATTTTTATTTAGAATAATACATATAGTTCTGAGTTTCCAAAGTTAATCATAAGTAATATTACTACCATGTACAAAAAATATTTTAATTAATCTCAATAAAAAAAAATGAAAAAATGAAAATCTTTCTCAGTATCTAGAAATACAGATACCGTACGTCTTTGATTACGAAGATTGAAAACTAAATCACTGTAAAATTTTAAAAGGGCATGGGATGTCGTATGGCTATATTTAAAACCAAACTAATAAATGTTTAAATCCATTTTTTGTTTTATAAAACGTTCAAAAAGTTTCCCAAAGTTAGAGAGTATTGAGATTTTCCTAAAATTATTAAGGTCTGAATTGAAAGTATCCATTATTAATGCAATTATTAAAAACTATTGTCAAACCTTGGAATGCCACTGTTGGAAATTTCTTGATAATATGGTTGGATATTTTATCTGGACCTGAGGATTTTTTGTTATTTAATAATTTTGAATTATTGACAAGATCGGAAGCTTTAATAAAGTGGACGTAATCGGAATTAGATAAAGAACAAAACTCAGGAGAGAAATTAAACATATGTGATGGAAAAAGAGAAACAGTGGAATCAATTTCCGAATTTATATTGGAATCTAAATTTATTGGAATAGTTTCTTTGTAAATTTCATTGCAATGATGTCTAGAAGCCATCACTTTTTCTATATCACCAGTAATTTATCTATTAAGGAAGGTTATTTTTCCACAAGAATAACTAATTTTACCAATTATTCTATGAATGGCTTTATATGCATTACAGCCTGATTTAATTTTACGAAGGAAATTATTAAATTATATTGCTTGATGAATTTGAATTTGTTCTTTAATTATAATTTTTAAAAGTTATATTTGAGTAGATAACAATTTATATTCTGGACTTCTTCTATTGTAATTATTGTGATATTTGATTTTGAATGGCTTTTTATATTATCAGAAACAATAGATTTTTTAATTTCACCTACCTACCTGATTACAGTTAATGTAAAATGCAAATTATCGAATTATCGTCTTTCTTAATCAGACACTCTACTGGATCACATTTTAACAAACAAAAGATATATTGCAATTTCGAGCACTATGACCCCAGAACTGACATCTTCTGCATTGCACTTCTTTTGAGTTGCATTTTGGAGCTTCCCAAGTGATTGTCTGATTAAACAGATAACGTATATGTTGAACGACTCCTAGTTTTTCCCGTGCAATTAAAGTCACAAGAAAAATACTAGTATGAAGGTTATGTCAAGAAGAGCATGGAGTCACTATATTTGTGACTTTATCAAAAGTCTCAGGTAAAATATTATCCAAAGCACACTTAATGTCATCTAAGTCAGTTTGAAAATACAAACCCCTCAAAACTAGACGCACTTGTTTTAGTTGAGAAGGAGTAAATAAATATGAATTTATGTTTTTTTCTCGCAATAATGCCATCATTTCACTGTGATAAATCCTCAAAGTAAAGTTTACTTTTGTATTTGTTAACATTGACAATTTTATATACTATTTTTGTATCCTTAGAATTCAGTTGTTCAACAAGATTTTTAATATTAACATTATAAAGGAATATAGGAGGACAGAATTTCTTCTTTTTCTGAAGTGGCGTATTTCCACCACTACCTGACTTTTAGTAGCCTCCGATTTTTTTCGATTGGGTATAACGTTTGATACTACATTTGTATCATTAAATATCGAAAATCTTTTAGAGCTATTACTACCAAAATTAGAAACATCTAATTGCTTTACGTTACCACAATTAGAACGTTTAAAACATTTATTTTGGACCAGTTTGAAGTCATCTTCATCATTGATAGCTTGAGAATCGTTGTTAAGATTTAATAGTTGCCCATCAACCATGAGAGTATTTGGGCTTAGAACATTTTCAAAGTCCATTTCTGTAATTTTATCAGCAACAACAACTTGGTGTATTTGAATATCGGGGTCTTCATTTACTTGATCAGCAATAGGTTGTGATAAAGCAGCAATCTTATCAGGATGAATATTTTGAAAATCACCAATTAGCAAATTTTTCCCTTTTCGGTAGTGAATATTTGAAACGCCGTGTAATGTTTGTTTTGTATGCACAAACTTGTCCGGAGGCTTTTTACGATGCACCGAAGGGTCACCGATCGCAGAACTCGAATTTTCCATTAACATAGAATGGAAGGTAAATTCAGTGTTTGAAATTTACACAAAGTATACAAAAATACAATTAAAATCTTTAAATATTCAAATTAAAAATTTCAAAATTGAAGAGCGAAAAATATGGCGTCTAACTCGCGTTGGCAATCTCTCACTGAGAAAGATTTCGGTCGGGCATTTCACAGGGTAATGTGGTCGTTTTGTAGAACCTGAAAGTAAAAATCTGTCTTTCAGTTTAGATCATTTTGCAGTACCCTTTAAAAATAAAATTAAATATCTTGGAATTAATTTTAATAAACTTCTAATATTCATTGGACATGCTTGAAAAATTTTAAAACAAATTTTTTCTAAATAAACACTATACCGAATTGACGAAATTGCTAATATATAAAGTCAGTATTCGTTCCGTTATCAGTTACGCTTACCCAACATGGTTTACTATATCCCCTACTGTAGCTAAAGAAATAGAAATATTTGTGAGACAGATGCTGAGGTTGTGTATTAACCGGAATTTTAAATCACGGCGCAAATAGTTTGTTTGCCTTTCAATTTTTATGAGTTGTCTTTGCATACAACGATTTCTAAACCGGTTGCAATTTCATTAAAATGTTATAATTTCAGAAATTTTTAACTATCAAAATCATTCAGTTGGTCTAACATTTCATATCTTTTCCGAATAGGATTGAACGAAAATCTTTTTACGGATTTTACAGTTCTACTACTACCTAACTTTTACTTAAAAATACTCCCGGTAATAATAGGGGCTAGTTTTAGAATAATTTAATTTATTTGATTTGTGTAAATAGTTAATGTTTAAGCTCTTATTTTTAAGATATAGTTTTAAGTTTTATTTGTAAGTTTGACTGAGATTCCTGTATCTCATGAAAAAAAGCATAAATTCAATGTTGAAATTTATACATTATATAAACTTATATAAATTTATAATACATGGGGTTGTTCGTTATCTTTTAATTTTTAGTTAGAATAATACATATAGTTCTATGTTTCCAATGTTAATCATAAGTAATATTACTACCATGTACAAAAAACATTTTAATTAAAGTCTCAAGAAAAAGAATGAAATGAAATGACGTTTGACAACAGTCTGATAAAATAATATTCCTTCATTTTTGGAAAAACCTTGACTTCTTTTAACCATCCCTGTTAGTTATAACCATCCCTGTTCTTTAAACTTCAAATTGCAAAAATTTGTGAATTTTCAATTGAAAAATATCAAAAACGTTAACTGTTTTATCAACGGTTAACATTCGATGAGATTATCCTTTGAAATAATAACAAAAATGAGTTCTATTAGTAAAAAGAGAGTGTTAGATCATAAAGTAAAAAAACTGAAAGTCTTGCCAACAACAACTTCAATATTAGTAAATATATTGAAATATAATTCTTTATTTGTAGAAATATTCATATTTTTGTAGGATATTGAGGATTCGACCATTATATCCTGTTCAGTTATGTCAGAACATTTCTCACCTACACATACCCCCAATCTACGAAAACTAAATGCTGATTATCCTAAACAATTGCTACATCCTCAGAAGAAATCTAAATTGATTAAATCTTGTAATGAACCTTCAACTTCAAGAAATATGACGACAAAATGCAAAGAATTCAAAACAAAGAAATGGTTAACAGAAGACGAAGAGGCTTCAAATAACCTCAGCGCCTCAAAGAATTTCTGGGTTCCTGCTCGTTGGGAGGAAATGCTAAATAATATTCGGAAAATGCGTTCTAGAGCAACTGCACCTGTTGATTCCATGGGATGTCACAAATGCTGTGATGAAGAAGCTGATGACAAGGTTTATTTGATTCCTACAGAAAAATATTGATAATAAACGTATAACATTTTAGACTCAACGTTTTCATAAATTAGTGGCTTTGATGCTTTCGAGTCAAACTAAAGATGAAATTACTTATGAAGCAATGCAACGTCTTAAAGTTCGTGGTTTAACCCCGTTCACATTAGTTGAAATGAAATTAACTGATCTGGAAAATGTTTTGAAACCGGTTTCATTCTATAAGGTTATACATGAAATTACATAAACATTGTTAAATTGTAACTTTCGTATTTATAGAACAAATCAAAGTACTTACAAAAAACAGCTCGGATTCTGATAGATAAGTTCGATTGTGATATACCAAATAATATAAAGGATCTTCTGTCATTACCAGGTGTTGGTCCAAAAATGGCTCATATTTGTATGGCTACCGCTTGGAATGAGACAACTGGTATCGGAGTCGACGTGCATGTGCACCGAATTGCAAATCGGATAAAGTGGGTACCATCAGAAACGAAGGAACCAGAACACACGCGAGAGGCTTTAGAGATGTGGCTGCCCCGTGATTTATGGAGCGAAGTAAATCATTTACTTGTAGGTTTTGGACAGACGATCTGTACTGCACTCCGACCTCGATGTAGTGATTGCTTAAATGTAAATATTTGCCCTTCATCAGTTGGAAAGGAAGTTTCATCTAAGACAGAGAAAATTGCGAACCTCTCCACAATCACAAAAGCAAAATTTATAAAGAAGCAGATACAGAAATGAGACCTATCGATATATTATGAATCTTTAAAATTACACAATTCCAACATAAACTACCAAATAAATTCAGTTTAATGATACAATTTTATTTTTTTATATTTATATATGTTTTTAAAATGGCACTTAAAATTAGACACAATGGATATTTAAATAATATAATCTATATTTATGTAGTGTGTTTCATATTTGTTAGTCAGAACAACAAGTACATATGGGTTTGTTGAAACAGTTCAAACTTTGTACAAATTTTGATTCAATTTATAACTTTAGGTACATGTATTAGTAGAATAACACGTTTTTAGTAACTATATATAAGTTTTACGAAAATTAGAACATTTATTTTCGGTTTAATAAAAATATCAACTTAATATAAAAGGCGAAACATCAGTTAAAAGTGAACTATTACAGAATCCACTATTAGGTCAGATTATAGATTGAGGTAAAATATATTGTAATTATCATAATATATTTCTTTCTAATTCCATATGAATGTTAATTTTTACAAGTAACATACTACTTTCTTGTCAATTTCGAGTACATTCGGTTAATAATAATCGTTCGGTATTATTATTCAAAACTGTGTCACTCTGCATCTGCGTGTCGACTTTCTTAGCTAGAACTATAAGTCGGTGATGGGACCTGCGACACTCAGTTTGGGTGATGAATGCGCTAGACTGAGACACGTGGAAGCTGTTGTGTGCGCCTGATGATGTAGTTGATGGGGCGTATTATCATTCAGTTGTAATACAATTGATGAATTTCCCAATGCATTTGTAGATGAATGCAAATTGAAATTATTACCGACACCAGCCCCAATACTACTCAAACAACTCCCCTGACCAATACCATTGGCTAATGACATGACTGGTCGGGATCGGGAGGAGAATGAGGAGTTCGAGGCATTTATTTGAAGATTCTTAACCAATTTCTCAAGTCTAAAATGAAAGTAAGACAAATACGAGTGAGTTTTTAGTATGTTAAATTGTGACGTGAACATGACACTAGAATGTGAGAATGATATACTAAAGTTAATGCTTGTTATTCAGAACTGTAAGCATCTAATTCATTTAACAGTAGATAACAATTGAAATACGTTTAAAAGTAGATATTAGTATGTGAGGATGATAAGTAGCATAATTCAATAAAATAAATATCTTTAGTATGTCTTGCTAATAATTAAATAAATTTCAAATATAAAATTACACCCACGCTATTATTCGGTTGTCGGCTTCGTTTCGAGCTGCAATAGCTTCACTCAATTCGCGGTGCAATTCCTGCGTTTCAGTGACGTTTGTCTTTTCCTCAGCTACCTCCTGTTCACTGTTAAGCTTTTCATTGTTCTGCTTAAAATCATCTCCCGGCGATGAGACTAGTGCAAATTTTGGAGGAGATAGGATGCCAGCGTTTCCACTACCATTAAGCAAGGGAGTTGAATTAAGGGAATTGGTTATGCCACCCCCAACCACAACACCACCACCTTCGGAGCTGGAAAATGAATTCCGCAAATCTGATGGACGCTGTGGGTTTACCGAACCAATATCAGCAGTAGATGTGGTTGAAGGAGTCTCTGTGATATGCAAGGCCTGTTCCTCTTGCTCTTCCACGGAAAACGATGATGGTGCGGGTTGGTGATGAATTGTACCATAATTCAGATTCATAGAGTTTGAGCGCCGAGTGTTCAGGAAATTCTTTCGTGGTCGAAATGTTTCATTTTCGAAAATGATGTCCTGCGAAGCATGTCGGCTGTTGAATATGGTTGCTAGCATTTGGCGCATGTATTTATTTTCAGCTTCTAAGTGAGTGATACGTTTGTTTGATTCCTTACGGTCAGCCCGAAGATGTTGTATTTGGGTCTATGTAATAAAAAGAAAATTCTTCATTTGACTACGAACAATTATTATATAATAACGCACCTTTAGTTCCTCAATATCCCGCATCATTCTAAGACTGCTTTCATTGAGAGACCATTGTCGTTCCTCAACCATAGCCTTTACTCTGTAATCCAAATTTATTATTTCAAATACGTTTTCGTTTTTATTTGTGAAATACCTGCTCAGGAGAGCGTCTTCGCGTACACGTGCTGCTTCTTTAACTTCGCGTACCACATCGGTCATCATACCGGGTGTATAGGCACCTTTAAATATTAAAACATTTATTTATTACACAATCCGTGTTGAAAAATAAACCATATAAAAATTATATATAAAAAGTCAAACAATTTGTAATGATAAGCAAGATGGAAAATTGTATAACAGAAACGTACCTGAATGATACGTTGGCGCTGGGCTTTGTGTACCAAACCCACCGCCAAAGAACACTGGTTGGCTGTGGGTGCTCAATCCGCTCAAACTATCTCTACGGTGTCTCATACCCCAATTAGGTGCGTGTTTTAAAGCCTCAATATCAACTAAATACAGCAACGAAATCAGTAACAAAATACAAATACAATGTACAAAATTACTAAACAACTTAATGGGATATAAGTAATAGGTCCAATACAAGAATGGCTTAAATCAGATGTGTGGAGGGAAGAAGACAAAAACAATGAATCATCTCAAAACAAATTTGAGATAAGTAAATTTAGGATGAAAATATATTTATGAAAAAAAAAGAGCATATCCATATTTGTGCGAAAATTAATGTATACATATTAAACTAATTTACACGAATAGAGTAAACTATATCTTATATTAAAAATTGATAGTAAATAAATAAATAGCAAATAGATATTGTGATGGAAACTTAATTTGCTCTCACCCTTTGTCTCATGTAAATTTCGGCAAATTTTTGAATTTGTTTCGTGCAGAAGATTTATCTGTTCCATCAATGCTGCAAAGAATTTATTATTCTCCAACTCGCTGGAAATGTGATTTCGACGGTCGGGAGTGTTTTGGCCACTGATTTTAGAATCGTTATCGGATGGATTAAGCAAACATGGATCGCTGAACCTGAACCTGTAAAGTATATACCACAGTTAATATAGTTTAAATATTTCTAGTCTGAAGGTGGGCCAACAGACCCTCGACTAATATTTGGATTGCTACCACTGCCGTCCAAGACGTCGGTGGAGTTGTTTTCATGCTCTGAAGAGCCACCCATTATATTGACAATTGGGGGCAAGCTGGCGAAGTCCTGCGAACCATCATTTGGTTGGTAAAGATGACTGGATGTGGGGTATATCATGGAGTATCGATTGCTGAAGGACGAAGACTGTTTCATAAAATTTGGCATATTCTGTTAATGAAAAGTAGGATAATTAATGTAATAAACGCTTGTCATTTGCAAACCTTTTGGAAGCCTAGACTAAATGGACCTGGATAGATGCCAGTGGGCATCGATGAATGCTGATTGGGATTTCGAATTGCGAATTGTTGTTGCTGAGTTTGTGGGTGCTGCTGCGGTGGTTGATGTAGATGTGGCAGGTGCTGATTATGTGGTGGATGATTTGTAGGTGGCGGATTTCCAGAGAACATTGCTTGAGGATGTTGTGCAGAAGACAACTGTTGTTGTGCAGACATTTGCGATTGTGGCGAAAATACCGTTTTGTTTCCGGTAATGTTTGGATTGTAGTCTAGAAATTCAGACGAAGAGGACAGCTGTGTGTTGGACGCGTCTTTGAGGCAGGTTTCAAGCCAAGCGTCAAGATGGTCTTTCGAGTAACTTGTATTCGGAATCGTTGCATTTCTCGATTTCAACTTCTTGCGTTTTCCAGATTCTGAGACTGTAATCCAAAAATAATCAGTGAGTAGAATTTACGTGAATCTCTATAAAGCTTAGACGACTGCTTTAGTGCCAGGCCATACTGATCTATTAGACCTGTCGATTCGAAAATTTCCGTTTCATTTTGTTGAGGTAACAACATTCTAAGTGCGGTATTTATATAACATAAAGAAAATCTCTATAACAATCAATCAACGCAAACGAAAGGAAAATGGAAAAAAACACATGCATGTAATTGAATTTCAACTTCCGGTGAACATGGTGGCTCCCATTTTTGATGTTACTGCGATTGAAAACTAATGTGTGAGAATGAATTTCAACTAATCTGTACTCCCTACTCTGTTATTCAGCTCGGTTTTTTCAATCACTCAATTGGAACGAATCTAATGTATTCGGAAAATGTGCTTTTACAGTTTATATTTTATTTAGTTTTTAATTATATTGACAGAGTTTGTTTTTTAAGCCCTGGATGACTTTATGATCTGGAGATGTCTTTAAGATACTTCCAAATTTCTTTATATTTGACATAACGAACTAAAGGCCACATCTGCAGCAACATGTTCGAATGCATTTTAAACAATTTTCAGTCTGGATTCAAAATGGATTCAAATGTTGTAAAACACAGATCATTGACACAGATCAAAACAGATGGAGTCTGAAGCTCTAATGAAATCTGCCAGCCTAGTCTGCGAGTAACTCGAAGTGACGTGACCGAAAATTGAATTAAAGAAATGTGATCCAGCCAGAAGACCTCTGTGACTTCTATTCAAGAGAAGAAAGAAAGAAAACTTTGAACTGATTGTATTCAAGTGTAAACATACACCTGTACAGATCCATATGTATGTACATATATTCGATATAAGCTTTCCGCTTGCTAAGTCAGCGAATATCTGTCGCAAATGTGTCACATTCTCGGAGATTGTTTTACGTCGACTCGCAACCGGTTCTGCAACCTCTGGCCGCATTTCTTCTAAAAATCGTTTTTAATTGAGTCATATTTCCTCAGCGTAAGAGACTGCTTTCCTAACTTGAACAGAATCACTTAAGAGAAATGAAACATGAGACCCAACAAGAATTCACTGATCTGATTATTGGCAAGCGCCATATTTTACGGTCCATTACTCAACCCGAATCGCATGACGAGATATCAATATTACGGTGTCCGAGGGTTTCTTTTCGTACTGGAGTCGGTGATTCTTTAGAGAATCAAGTGTTACGCTCCCTATTAAACTTGCGGTGGCTGGCATTGCAACGTTCGGAAGCTCGTCCATATATCTCTAAAAACCATCTCCTCAACTGGCTAAAATGGAAATACACTGTTTCGTTTCAACACCTCTCCAAACTTCTCGTCGATTCACTGCGTGGTTGTTCGACTCGAGGCCATCGCATTAATTCAAAGTCTAAATTGCACCATTGGCTATTGCTGCCGAGGGTTTGTACTCTTGTTGGTGGTAGATTATTATGCAATAGTTTAAAATTATCTTTTACACATATTGTTTGATTACTATATGATCATAAATCAATGCGAGTACACCATCTACAACATGGGATCAGAAAAAAACATAATACTAATAACACGTTCTCCGTTTTCACAGGCAAAGTTAAGAGAGAACTGTTTTTCTTATGATTTGTTTTAACTTGAATATTATTTGCAATAATTACCATCATATAGAATAGTGGATCTTGCAGTTAACGAGTGGAACTGGGTTAAAATAATTATGACCATCATTCCATCCGGCTCTGTACAGTGGAACTGAAAGATCTAGGTGTCATATATAACGTATAAGTAGTCAACAGTTGACACCTATATCGTTAGTCGCTCTGATATGTATTTAGTGTACGGTTTTCGATTTCCATCTTTTCAATTTATTCTCCCTCTTTAAATCTATAAATCAGCTGGTTTAGTGCTCTGTTAGTATCTCTCCCAGTCAGCTTGTTGCTGACGTTATTCGCGCAAAATTTCGAGACCACATTTGTTAATAACGTCGAATTAGTCTTTTGACGTTCGTTATTGCTCACGACAATTGAAGAGATAAACACGTTTGGTGTCCATAGCGGAAAATTTAATATTTCCTTCTCCCAAAAGTTTAACTAGCGAAAGGCGGCGAAACGTCTCGTGAATTCCAACGCAAATCACTGACATTTGCTCCGGGCCATTATAATGAATGGCTATGTGGCCAAATGAAGGGAAAACGCACAACAGTGGAAATAGTTTATTGGACACGAAGGGAAGAATATCGCTGAAGCGATGCAGCCGTATTATTGAACTCTAGTGTGCAATTAAGTTGATAACCTATAATGGATCCCAAGCGAGTTTCGGAAACGGCCAATATAATTATGGGAATCGAGTGGCCGCTTCGTCGCACGATATTGCGGCAATACACGACGAGTCAAATCGAAATAATCAAACAAACCATTCGCGATCTTTGCAACCGTCTTAGGGGATTTTGTCGAGGTTTCTTGTGTTGGGCAGGTGTCAAGAATGAAAAAGTTACTGTTTTTCCTCAATCGGATGTTGCTTCATTAGTAACATTTCTATACATATATAGGTTGTGCTCTCCTGTTCCGATTTGCTTTACAAGAGCCTTTCGCATATGGCTTCAAATGAGATGAAAGAACAAGAAATACTAACGACGCTAATGAACTTGAAAATAACTAAATTAGATTCAGTCTGTGTCGAATGTTGTCGTGGTGGAGTCTTCGAATAGTCCGGGATCCGCGATGACTTCATACGGCGACTGCAATTTAGCGAACTGTTATGTAACTGATCGCAAGCAGTGGAGTTTCACATGATACGAGTCTGAGTTCAAGGGTTCAAATTAACATAGCATTTCCATTTTCATTGTTAGTTTCACATCAGATTATGCGAAGATGTCACGTTATCTAATTTTCGATCTTCAATGCAAGGGAAAGGTGAAGTCTTAATTAGTATCTTGAAACATAGCACACCCATTTCAGGCAACAGTGTATTCGGTTCGCTACCAATTCTCCCTTCAGCACGGTTTGGTGGCGCTTTCATATTCTTATTGCTCCTTGTTACAATTTGACCCATGTAGGCGTTACGCGTAACAGACACATAAATCACCCCACCAGAAGGGAGAAGGAGAAAAGTTTAATGGAAAATATGGGTGAAAAGGTAAACGTAGATAAGGTAAACACGTAGAGGTTTACATTGTCCTAGTAGAAGAACGGGGGATTTGCACACAGAGGGTCGAGAGGCGAAGGCGGGGGTGCATGACCAGTAGTCGTGCGGTATTTAAATGTGACAGGTGCTGCCAACTGCTGCTTAAGCCTGATTCCCGAACCTCTCCCTACACTCACATAGAGCAGTGTTTGTAGATGTTGATGACAGCACTCGTCGGTTTGACAGTCCTCAGAGATACAAAGCCCGCTTTGGCAACAGTTGTGATGGAACTCTGTGCGTGACTCTGCTGGCAATCAACAGTGTTTGACTTCGCTTACCACTCGGCTCGCTTCCATTTCTTGGGCAATAATAAATTAAATACATCAATTGTGAACGGCAGCGAGGAGTTGTAGATAATGGAGGAACAGACGGGGGCCACGAGAATCCGATGCGATGTTATGCGGGGAGACGAGCTGCACTGCGTCGTGACGAGGGTGCGTGCAACGACCATGGCGTCTTCGGCAAATAGAGTGTCAGACGTAATTCCACGAATCGGACTCGCGATAGCCGAGTGTTATTCAATACCGAATGCGCTTCAAGACAATGAATAAAAATGATGAATGGTTGCTCGGGTTGCGGACGCTTACGTTCGCCGACCTCCCCTTATTGAAATGTAACTTTCAACAGTGCCCGCGATTACCATTAATTCCGTTTCCGGTTAGAGTGAACGAAGGAGTAAAAGTCAGTGGACCCCTGATGCGGTAGCAGTTAACTCGACGCTCAAGGTTACCCATGTCCCGTGCATATGGGGTAAGAATGGATATTTATGTTTCTGGTGCCATATGCGGAGTGTTGGGAGTTTTAGGCAGTTCAAAGGAGTGCGGCCGGAAGGAAGCATGCTAACGGACGTTTTGTCGGAAGTAGCCTAACTGGCAAATGTAAACGAACGAAGCACTCATGAAACATACAGGTGATTAGGAATGTTCAATATAGTACTCCTAGGAAATTAAGGTGCTCCTGCACGAATCAAGAGATCTTTCAGAGCACATAAGATCACAGATGAATGTCGCAATAAGGCGGCCACTTCCGCCTTTCATAGTGACAGAGAACAACTACCCTTCGCGTGCATCGCCGAGTTCAGACTAATTTAAATAAAACCTGAACTAAAAACCTCTTCAGTTGTTAATATCAAACTCACCACGTTGGTTGCTTGCAGTCGCCGGGTTGCTTTGCAGCATACTGTTACTGTAGTTGTTGATGTTGCTACCTTTTGCATTATTGCTGCCGATTGCAGTTGCTGGGGGGACGGAGGCAGCTCTCCCTTCGACTGCACCCTCGCCACCAGCTGCTCCTCCGGCACCGGATCCGTTGCCAAATGCCACGGCATTCGTGTTGAGTGCCGCCTGTGATGTTGTTGTCATTATGGCAGCCGCAGCTTCGGCTTCGAAATGCTTGCAGAGTTGGAGCTCAGGTTGCCTTTGTTGTCGTCGCGGCAGTCCCCGCTGCCAAAGTGCAGAACTAGTTGTAGTAACTGTGTTTGTTTTGCTCTCTTCGATTTCACTGCGAGTTCATAGAGAGCCTTTTGTGACTTTCAGCGGCTGTTCGCGCAGACGATTGGCTCCGAAAGTGCTTTAAGTGGCGATGTTCTCCGAGACCTTCTTTTGGTTCTGGTGACCACTGACTGTTACTGATTCAATTTGAAATCCGAAATCAGCGAACGAGTTTTTGAGCACGCTGTAAACATTAACCATAGGGGAAGGATAAGGTCGGAAGGGGAATGAAGAAAGAGAGAACGAAAAACATAAAAACAGCATTAGCAATCGATTAAACACAGGCCGGCTAGTTTGGTTTCTGGTTTTGTTTATTTACGTTATGCTAGACATGAAAGGGGCCAGAGTAGTGGCAGACAGCCAACAACAGAAGACATGACAGCGCGAAAACTGGGAGATTGAATGAAGCTACCATGTTCCGCCGCATTACGCAGACAACACCTGCTGCTGGTCACGTGTAAGCGATACTCCGCTGGGCCGTCCATCTCTGAGTTAAAAACCAACCCCTTGGCAACACGAACTGCACCTCAATGACAACCGTTACTAACGGAGCGGGGTGCAAATCACATGGTTCAGGCCGGCCCCGCTATTTGTAGAAAACCTCACGCGAGTATTGAACTTAAGTGATGATAGTGTGACTAGATCGATAGTGCTTATGGCAATTCTTTGCGATCCCACAGTTTCTCGACACCATGGGTCGAATACCATTGTCTTCATAATTCGATATGAACACTAATCACGATTCGAAAGGCAAAGAGCATCCTACAGCAGTAATCGCAATCAAGGGCCTGCCAATGATTACATCAACAACTTCGGTTTATCTCCTCTGACGATTCAACGGTACATGAAATGCTGACTAATCAGTCATTAGTCGTTATAATGGCCGGTTTTTCGTTAAACCTATAGATACGGCCTATAGATATATAGATATAAACCTATAGTCGAAGGCAAGGTTGGCTACGAATGTCACAGGTGTCTATGTGTGCACACAGATGTTTTCCGCATAGATGGATTCGTGAATAGAATCATTTTGCTCTCTGCCAAAATGGACTGCAGCCACTGGGTATGTGAGTTGTCGGATGGAGTCCAATGCGAGAGGAATTTCTAAACCGCTTAACAAGCGCGGGAAAGAGACGATAGCTCGAACGGTGAGTGGGAAGAGCCGATAACAACACAACAACATCTACTGCAAAAACAACACAAAACGAGTCAATGAATTCGCTGATATGACAATGAGTCTTGGCTCCTACAACTTTCCCCTTACCTCTCTCCACATATCGGAGATAAAGCGATGAATCGCATGACGTGACGGTTGAAACACGGGGCCACGATCACAGCAATCCCAATATCTAAAAGTCAATCCGGGGAGCTGTTGCGATTTCCATTGGCTCGTAGCCGACACAATATATTTGTGTATCCATTCACTCCAGAGGCGAAGCGGTACAGAAACTGGTTTCGCCTAGACCTGGGTGCGTTGGTCTGTCATTGGACGCTGTGGGTCGGGTGTCCCCAACGCCGAATTTGCGCAAAACCACCTTTCAGTTACTACATCCGCACTGTATCCATAAGATACAGATTCCGAAGCTCGTTGATCTACTTGGATGCTCGCGCCATTGAAAGTGAATTGCAGTTGAAGTCGCCGCGAACCCGAACGAGGCAAGAACGACGAAGGCAGCAACGACGGCAAACAAGTTCAACTTGATAAAAATGCCGACTGAATGGGGGATAAAAATACTCTCAATAAAACAACGAAGCAACCTCAGAAAACAGCAACAACACTATTAGCACCAATTCACTATACAGTCGAGCAAAAATTCCAGCGAATTCAGCTCTTTCTTTCTTCATTTCACTTTTGTGAATGCCATATTTTTAGTTGGACGCGAGTCTAAGCTGCGGCTTCTTTCGCTCGCTTCGCCCCTGAACGCCGAGATGGAGATGGAACAGTGTCTCTCACTTTTCCGGTTTTTCTCTCTCTACGCAAACATGGAAGCAGGGAAAACCGTGTGTTGGACTTAGATTTTCCTTTTTTCTCCTTATCTTATCTGATAGCATATTAATTTGCTTGCGTAAGTGCGTACTTTAAACACTCCGATTTCGGAGTCATACCGCGTCGAGAGACCCTTCTGTCTCTATCTTATCTCAGACACTCGAAGAGCAGAGGGTCGGACGCAGATGTGCGACAGAAGGGATGGCTTTCAGCGCTTGAAGGCGGTGCTTACAGAGCCAGAAGGTCCACTCGGACGTTTGACGGCTGCTGAGGCCGGACTACTCCACACTCATGAGGCGCAGCACGCAGCACTACTATAAGCATGCATTTCCTACGGTCTCTATGCCATCGTACGGCTGGTTAGAGAACTACTCGATCGCTCAGATCCCAGTTTCGAAGCAACGAGCAAGGGAGCCGTCGCGAAAGTCGCTAAATATTGTCCAGTGCTCGCAGATAGAACGAAATTGTGTCAAGTCGGAACTTTCTATAAACAGAACCTCGCTCTGGTGTGTGAAGTTGTACAAACTCCACCTACCAGTATCACGCCGGAACGATTGCCGCGTCCACTTCCCAGCTGAAGAATGTTCAAAGTCACTTTGTTTCTCGGGTCAAGCGACCCTTTGGGAAAAGAAAGCAGGCGTGGAAACTCGTTCAGATACAGAAACTTAGTCTAGAGTTTGGAGAGGAATCGGCTCGGGTGAATGGAAGAAGCAAACATTGCGGACCTAATTGGACGTTTAATGTGATTCGGAGTTATGTTTTATTAGGAAACGAGTTCCCCATTGATTAATCGAGTCATGATTTAGAGTCATTTATCTTTCATCTGAGAGTATTTCTCCAGACCTCAGGGATGAGAAGGGAAGTGGCTATGTTATTGAAAATATTCCTTTACTTGTTTAAAACACGAAGCCTTGGGCGTCAAATGCTTTTGTGAGTTCTTAGAGAGAATGATGAGGCGATTGTAAGCCCAGTGCGGAACAGTCGCGTTCGGGGAATTCCTATGGGAAACTGGATACGTTAGGCGAAGGGCAGTGAGAAGGTGGTTCCCTCCCTAAGGAACGATGGAAGCTCTACACAAGGAACAATAGATTAACTAGCTGGGTGCAGTTGCGTCCGAAGCAACTGTGAACTTCCTCTCACCCAAAACGAACCGAATGCGGTTTCCAGCAAGTCCCATGGCGCTGGTTGACCCAGGCAGGCCGAGTTTTTCTGTCACTGCGCCTGGTTCCATGCTCTGATAGATTTTCCATTTATTTTCCGTTTCCCGCAGTGGACGCCAGACCGACCGGCCGAACAAAAGAGAAGCGGTGAACGAAGGAAGACCTAATAGAATATGCAAAGAACCTGAACAGAGCCAGGCGCAGAGAGAAGAGGGTCGGTATCGGCGGAACCAGCGTAGGGGGGCGACGGCGAGAAACGGACGCTGGCCGAGGCGAAGATTTTCCAACTTTTCTTTTCTCACTTATGCTGCCTGCCTCGTTGTTGTTGCTGCATGCGACTCTAAAAGAAATTCCCAAGGTTTTCCATTGTACTGTCTGTGCCTGTGTGTTGTTGTTTGTACTGTCGATAGGGTCGCTGCCGCCTTTATTGCTGTTGTTGTCTCATGATTATTTTGTGTTCAACACACGTAGAATGCGAAGCATTTAAAATTAAAGGCGGTGAAGGGGAGAGTCGAAGCCATTGAGAATTTAAAATTACCCCTTTGAACTGGACTACGCGGAGAGCTCTGAAACTATAGACAAACGAAATAACGTTTCCACTAAAACAAAATTGGTACTAAGACATTTAGACTAAGTTTAAGAGACAAATTTTCAAAATTTGCGCATTTAGTGGCCTTTTAACTTTCATTGATTTTTCTCGCGTTCGTGCGAGTTTCTTACTTTTCACTTTTGCACTCGAGCGTTGAATATGTAATAGATCCGCGGAGTTAGAAATTCACACGCACGATGAATTTGCATCGAATCAAATACTATTTTATCTTTTTTGTGCATCAATTAAGAGTCCAGCGGTCGCTGGAATTTTTGCAAAACACTACACAATCTTCTAACAAGCACTTCACACACAACGAACAAACTCGACAAATGCTCGCGAGAGACTGGTTCGAAGTTCGAATAGAGCGAGCGAACGAAGAGCGCGAAGAAGCAAATGTCAAAAACAGACGGAACGAGTGGAACGTAGGCGAACAGCTGTTTGAGGAGCGAACTCGCTGTTCACGGAGTCTGTTCATCGAGAGAGTGTTGCAGAGCTACGACCAGCTTGCCGTTTTGGGTATTTTAACCAAAACTGGTAGATTTTTACTCAGCAAAAATTTTTTGGTGGAAAGGCAATTTTGTTTTTTTATTTGTTTGGAAGCCTGAAAAAAGGCTTCTCGTTTTATATAAAATTAGTGAAATTGCTGATGCAAATATTCAAACTTGGCTATGGGAATGGAATGATTTCTGTGTGAAATGATATACGTAATAACTTTCATAGCAAAAATTTCAATAGTTTGGAAACGATGACATTTTTTTTTTTAGTTTTTACTCCTCTTGATGGAAGTCTGATAAAATTGGTTCTACTTGTACGTTCCTCACTTTGGTACCCTTGGTGATTTTTTGAAATAATTTTGGTAGAAAAAATTTTCAGCGTAATTTTCAGTCGTAATAGGTCTACATGACTAAACAAAAATGGGTTCATTCATTCTACAATTTTGTAGTTTATTGTAGAAATCTATATATTTACTCCTAAAAGTTATTCTCAAATCAAATAATGAAATAAACTAGTATCTTCGACTGGAAAACCTAAATACAAAAATGCGGATTATTCCGAAATTCCGTGGAGAATGAAGACGCGTCCAAAGACGATTTGAGGGATTCTAACTGCCGTCCAGGTTGTTGTCGATGACCATCTGTATGATGCGCATACATTCCCGCTGGCGGTCGGCCGTGTTGCCCACGAGCTCCTCGATGAAGCGGCTCGAGTCGAGGCTCGTGTTTGGCGGGATGTCCTGCGTGCAGGACACGTACCTGTTGAATATCTCTGTATTGATAGAGCTCGACATGTAGTGGTTGTTGTTGTGGCTGTAAGAGAGCTTCCGCTGGACGGCGGGGTCGTCGCTCAGATCCTGCTGCCGTTGCATCTCCTGGCCGAGCTTGCGCGCCGATATGAGCAGCCTTTCCTTGGCCTGCTGGTAGGCCCGCAGCTGCTTGAGACCCTTGTAGTCAGCGCTGGAGAGCTGGACGGCGTTCTCACTCTGGCGGTCGGCTACCAACCGATGCCGCACGAGGTGCTGTCGGTCGGAGACGAACTTGCCCAGGAGGTATCCTACGGAGAGGACAGAGGACAGAGAAGAAGTGCTGTTAGTAGAGCGAGGAAATCCTAGTGCACTTCAAAGGGACTCATGCTTCATCGCCCTCAAGCATATCACATGTCGTGGACGTTCAAAGCCGGCGATGACAGTGGATTTGCTCGTTTACACGGTTTCAACACCCTTGGGAGCAGGGATGGAACACAAGCGTATCGAGTGTCTCCGGGGATTCCCCTGGGTGGAGGCGGGGACCTACGTCTTGGTTCTAAAGACCAGTTGAGGAGTCAAACGGACTTTTAGGCGGACACCTTGATTGCCAATGGAAGCCATTCTGAGCCCCCAATATAAGGAAGCTGTGCAAACATGGTCTGCGGTGGCAGGCTTGACTAATAGGCACATGTGTATAACCATAATCACCCAAGGCACTGATGGCCGGCCTTCACGGCTAACGACATTCCATTTCCTTCATACTTGCGTAGACTCACCCGATGCCATGGCGAAGAGGGCGACCGTCAAAACGAGGCTGATGCAGGTGCGTCTTGCGACGGATTCGCGCATGTCTCGAGGATGGGCGACCCGCACAGGAGTCTCGTTGCTGAGTACTTGGTGCATGGTGTGGATGCTGTGGGTGTGGGTGAACCACTTTTGCCGATCTGAGCTGATTAGAAAATTCTGACTGCGAAAGAAGAAATAGAAAGAGGGTGTAGGGCAGCGAAAGAGGACGCTGTGGTTAGAGTGAATTAGTGCAAGAGTTAGGGGTGGGAGCTTGCTTAGGGAACATCTCGTCCTGAAAAGCGACTACGAGCACGTGAGTGACGAGCAACAGGACAATGAGTGCTCTGAGAACCATCCGCACTGTGGACGAGGACACAGCGTGATCCAAGAGCTAATTTGTACCCTTCTCATGCTTCGAATTGATTCGTACGTGAGTGAAAGACCGAACAAAGAGCTTCGCGTCGCTTCGCCCCGCCCCTTGCACACGGCGAACAACTCGGATGCATGCGAAGAGGTCCTTGAAGGGAAGCGAAAGGATATGCTCCTTAGCTCTCTGCACAAGCACTTGTGCGCGGCTGCTCTGCCGGCATTGTTTTAGTTGTTTTTGTTGCAGGGGGCAACAATTTATGGAGTGGCGCTTGCAATGAATGAATTGTTGACAGCATCCAAATGTTGGCGCACGTTAATTTCAGATTCGCCGTGGCCACAGCGGGACGACATCAGAGCCTTCAGTCTTCAGTAGTCTTCACTAAGGGGCAGCTGACTGGCTGGTCTTTGCATACTCTTCTGAACTCCACCTTCACGTCTAACTGCTCCTCCTACTGGACGGTTAACACTGAATTCCTCCGCAGTTGAGCTGTTGGGTGGATGGTGCTTCGAATATTTCAGGAATGTTGGGCGAAAAATGAAATTCCTGCGAAGGCAGCACACGGTGCTTGAGGGAGGACCGAGATGCAGCTTCTCACATGGATCCAGGGGAAACGTCGTGTACTTGTGAATGTGACTTAGGAAGGCTGTGCGTGTGTTTAGATGTGCTAGGTAGATAATCTTCCCTCGCCTCGTTCAATTTGTTAATATCTCAATACAAATTTAAGTCTTTATAAAGATCTTTACAGATTTTGTACAGTGCAAGTAATCACTCCTAGTTTCAACAGGATTATCCCGACGTTTCTGAGAAACGGAGCCGCTTAATCGCTCGCAAACCCTCATACTCCAAAACTTGCACTTTGTGCTTCACAAGACATCTCAGCAACTTTCACACAGCATTTCATCACGTGGACATCGGTTCCTTTGTCCGATAGCTCATGCATCACACCGCCACTCATAAATCCAAACACACTCGCTTCAAAGTCGATGAACTTCTCCTGGAACACCACTTTCACTTACGTCTTCTTCCTCTTTAAAGTGTCCCAGCGCCGGTACGTAATTTCCGCATCCTTAATTAAGCGAAGCCATCGCGTTCTCAGAAGCTCGTGTAATTGGGTTCAAGTGCTAACGCAAGGCATCGGAAGGAATGCTACCTCCTGGTCCGGTCTCAATGTTTGTACTGAAGACGAGTTGTTGCCTCGCAGGCTTTTAATGGGGTTCCTGCCACGCGAGCTGCTTAGTCGTCCTCGTCCGTGGTGAGTTCCATGCTCCACCGAGAATCTCACCTCGAAAGTTGGTGAAAACCAGCAGTCAGTGAGAGGGGTTCTACAATTGAGCCCTGCCATCACTCTTGTTTAGTGGATGTACAGCACTGAAATTCGGCCATGGCGACTCTTAAGTTCGAGTTGAGCCACTCTGCAGCCCCTTGAGCGCAAGTTTCTTTCTCTGTCGAAGGAGCTTTCAGTGTCCATTGAAACCGGAAATGAAACCCAGAACCCAGAAGTACGGAAGTTATTCCACAGGTGTCATGCACTAGAGTAATCCAAAGTAAACAGCTTCTGTTGGCAACAGTGAGGCGAACAAGTGTATTCTGTAAATCAATCTGTCAGAGCTTTGAACAGCTTTCGATGTGTATGCGTGCAAACATATCGCCCCACTGCGTTCTACTGACCGATTTTTCCCGCCTAAAAATTCCGTCTGTAGCACGGAGAAGCCCTAAAGGTGAACACGTTCTGCTCAATAGTTTATATATATATATATATATATATATATATATTTTTAGTGTAAAAATATGACATACAGGTACCTTAATGAGCAGCGTTCGGCAGACGGGGCTCAGACATCTCTGAATACAACCAGCGGCAATTTGCTTTTGTTAATTTTCGTATTGACGAACTGCAATTTATGTCCATATTTCCCCGTGCAGCCCCCACATCCGGGGTTAAACAACGCGTTTCACCTGCTTCGAGAGCAGGGTATTGCACTTATTCCAGTTATTTCGAAACAGTAAAAATAGTTTTGCCAGGTTTAATAGTTTGAGGCTTTTTATAAATTGAACTCATAACTTCTATTCTCGAAGGTTTAAAAATATCGGAACATTTTCAAAACCAATTTCGTTGAGTCTAATAGATCACAGATAAAGATGTATTTGCGAAAACTTCTTTCGCAATTTACTCAATGAAGATTTGACAACGCTTTTGGTTTTTCAATGTTTCTTCAATGGATTTTGATTCTTTGATTAATTTCGATTTTCTGATTTTCCTATGCATTTAATAATACAATAAGGTCAACAAAGTCGATGCTGCTTTCTTCCTCTAAAGACGAGGAAGAGAAAGGAATGGAATATCCAAGATCTCTAGTGCAGCTGCAAAATCATTTGCAGTTTCTGTTCCGCGGATTGAGGAGGATAATTTGGATATGGAGGATATTCTATTGTTGAAGTGTTTAAAGAAAAGTCACAAATTAACAAACTCTAACGGATGGTCTACACAAAATAAATTCGTTTTTTAATAAATCTTTGTATGTTTATTAATTTCACAATGCAAATTTTTTATGAAAAAATATATCTGCAAGAAAAGAGTAAACTTTTCATTATGTTAGAATATTTAAACCATTACAGACAATCGATTTTGTTGACGTATTTAAAAAAATACATGTGCTCTGCAGTAACTATGATAGCTGCAATATGAATATAAGAATGCATTTTCGAGGGAGTCTCGCAGGTGTGTTTATTTCAATTCTTTTAGTTTCACTCTAGGTAATATATTTTGAATAATTCTCTTGAAATTTGTTGAACTATGTCTTACTCAATGACATGATTAAATGAGTTCTGATTTCTTTGGTCAGAGCTCCGTAAAGTAAATGTAAACATAGTCCTCTATACGATTTATAAAGCTTTCGGCGTTGCCCCTTCACGTGTTCATCAATGGGTTCAATTCCTACGGCTTCCTTTACTTTTCGTAGACATAGATGGGACATACCTTTGATTCGACAGACCCCGATATCGGTTATACAGGGTGTGGAGCGATGCGAATGCGGTGTTGGTCATTTTAAATTTTTGGGGTATGTAAAAGTCTCACAAGGGAATTCTTTCCGCGCTTTTCTACGCCCTGCGGCTGTTGACCAGGCCGAGTATTTCAGCTATTGACGTTTTCCAATTGCCTTTTGACCGACTTCTTTCCATCACTAATGCAATTAGAGCCCTTAAGCCAGATGGTCTCGGCTTCTGCCCGCAATTGTTCGCGAGTGTCGGAACTATTAACATCAGATCGGAAAAGGCGCGGAGCGAGGATTCCACCTGGATGAAACATTGTGAAAGGACCTACAAAGGATTACAAGGGCCTGCGGGTCTCTAAAAGTGCAGTGTCATCTGGAGAGAATAATATGAGCATCTAGTCTAGACAAAAGTGCGTGCCACGTAGGAATACAATTTCCAAATCGAATGTGGAAGTAGGCATTTGTTTTAAAACATTTGTGAACACATTTTATTGTCGTTGAACACACTTTGACATAGATTGAACTCAATGGTCATGTTTTTCCGAAATTTATGGAAATCAGTTGTTTGAATCAAAAAATGTCCTAGGTCTTGAAATTTTTTGTTTTAGGACTCTCGTTACTGTTTTGTCTGAATACCTTTCAAGATCGTCATAGATTAAACACAAATTAAATTGTATACAAATGTGCCAATCAGCTAAGTTGACAATATTATACTCGACATCATCCATTTTTTTGTACTATGGAAGAAAATGTATAAGCCTTCCTTAAGCTGTTGAGTATATTAGTTATATATAAGCGAAATAACTTTATATTTTAAGAGCAATATTAAAGTCAAATATGAATATGGTAAAAATACACTATAAATTGATAAACATTTATTTATTTCCCGGCAAGTTGTTGTCAATAGAGAAACTGAGCCCTTAAGGGAGTGGAAACCTAGTCGTATTTGTTCAGGAAGGTCTAAAAATGCCAAAGCTGGACGGAGACCCCGAGAAGGGCGGATCATCCGACTACGACATCGGCATGGCCGAGGAGTACGTGCTGACGGACATCGAGAAGAACTTCATCTTGGCCGGCGAGCGCGGTGACATTTCCGGGGTGAAGAAGTGAGTTCTTGAGTCCCATCTCGCACTGAGATCGTAAAACTGAGATCGCAAATGCTCCAGGATCATCGAGGACTACCGCAACGAGCCCGAAAAGTTCAATATCAACTGCGTGGACCCCATGAATCGGTCGGCCCTGATATCCGCCATCGAGAACGAGAACTTCGACCTGCTGGTGGTGCTCCTGGAGGAGGGCATCGACGTGGGTGACGCGCTCCTGCACGCCATTTCCGAGGAGTATGTGGAGGCCGTGGAGGAGCTGCTGCAGTGGGAGGAGACACATCACAAAGAGGGCCAGCCCTATGTACGTGTTTCCGGCCGGTGGGGACGCGTTTTTCAATTTCGTTTCTATTCCTCCAGAGCTGGGAAGCCGTCGACCGGTCCAAGTCGACCTTTACGCCCGACATCACGCCTTTGATATTGGCTGCGCATCGCAACAACTACGAGATTCTGAAAATCCTGCTGGACCGTGGAGCCACGCTGCCCATGCCCCATGATGTGAAGTGAGTACCTGGTCCCCGATCTCAGGGGAGTTAGAGTGAACGGCCGCCTTCCTGTATTGGGCGCTCCACATACTCGTCCCAGAGGTACTGGTCTGCGGTTGGTTCGTCCACGAGCTGTTGTTGTTTCCATTCCTCACATGCCGAGGAATTCCTTCTGTCCACTCGATGCGGCTCTTGGTCACTGCATACTGCACTTGCGACCACCCCCCTCCACCATTTAGCCGAATTTTCCACGTTTTGTCACGTTCCATTGTTTGCAGTCAAACAGTTTTACGTGATTTTCATTGATTTCATCGAAGAAGCAGAAGCAGCGCTTCTTTTGTTGCTCATTTCCATCCCGATTCCTATTATTCGGACATGCGAATGTGGTCCGACTCCACTCCCGTTGTCCCAGGCGCAGTTGGCAGATCCCCACTTGGATGCACCTGGTGCGTAATCATTGCCGGTTCCGCTCGGGTCGGTGTATAAATAGAATCGACATACGACTTTCATTCTGCCCGCAAATGATAGGGAACCACCGAATGTGCCTCCATATGGGTTAGATCAAGGTTCAAATGTTAATCAGTATGTTGTACAGCACCGCCATACCATAGGTCTTTCACTACTTCCATTTACTGACTTCCGGTCGACCCTCTGCTCTGATTTGGTAATGAGATGATTTACGATGACAGGGTATGGTAGGGAGACCGCTCCTCAAATCTGCGAATAGCAATGCGTCTGACCTTTGAGATGTGTGGGCTCAGATGCAAGTAATCCGAACTAACTCAATTGACTTTATCAGTGCCGGACATCCCAACAAGATTAGCTAAATATGCCCAATACAAAGTCGTTAATTCTTCGTCTGCTATCCTCTCTGTTTCCTCCTCCTCTTTCTCCTCATCGTCTTCTTCGGACGTGGAGTCTAGGTGCGGTTGCGACGACTGCGTTACCTCACAAGAGACGGACTCTCTGCGCCACTCTCAGTCCCGCATCAACGCCTACCGGGCACTCTCCGCCAGCTCCTTGATAGCACTCAGCTCACGTGACCCCGTCCTGACAGCCTTCCAGCTCTCTTGGGAGTTAAAGCGGCTGCAGGCCATGGAGTCCGAGTTCCGGGCGGAATACACGGTAGGTGGCCCCTGGATGGCGACAAAAAACTATATTCGATTATCACTAATGTGCTCCATCTTCCCTTTCGGGTCTTGCCATTCCACTTTCTTGCGACTGCCTGCAGGAAATGCGCATGGGGGTGCAGTCGTTTGTCACGTCGCTGCTGGACCATGCGCGCACCTCGATGGAACTGGAGGTGATGATGAACTTTAACCACGAGCCTTCGCACGTTATCTGGCAGCCCGGCCAGCGGCAGACGCTGGAGCGTCTGAAGTTGGCGATCAAGTACAAGCAGAAAACGGTGTGTTCACCCATTCCTCTCTATCAATTAGCCTCAAGAGTCCTCCTCTCGTGCAGTTCGTCTCCCACCCCAACGTCCAGCAGCTCCTGGCAGCCATTTGGTACGAAGGCCTTCCGGGTTTCCGCCGCAAGCAGGCTTCCCAGCAGATCATGCAGGTGGTGAAACTTGGCTGCATGTTCCCGATAAACAGCATGAACTACCTTTTGGCCCCCGACTCCGATGCCGGCAAGTTCATGAGGAAGCCCTTCGTCAAGTTCATCTCGCACTCCTGTTCGTATATGTTTTTCCTGAGTGAGTTGGGCTCCGGGTGCAAAATGTAGTTCTCCCGTTTTCGAACTCTGTATCTATCGCCACAGTGTTGCTGGGTGCCTCGTCCCTGCGCGTCGTTCAAATTACCTTCGAGATGCTGGCCTTCCCCTGGATGCTGGCAATGCTGGAGGACTGGCGGAAGCACGAGCGGGGATCCCTGCCTGGCCCGATCGAACTCGGCATCATCACGTACATTGCAAGTAAGTGCCTAGAGTCGAGCATCTCCGGGTCTACAGCTCGGGTCTCTCTCCACAGGTCTCATCGTCGATGAACTGAAGGCGCTCTACTCCGATGGCCTGTTTGAATACATCACCGACCTCTGGAACATCGTGGACTTCATCTCGAACATGTTCTACGTGACGTGGATCCTCTGCAGGGCCACGGCGTGGATTATCGTGCATGTGAGTTCAAGGATTTGACCTTCATGGATAAGATGGTGATAATGTGGATATCGTAGCGAGACCTGTGGTACCGCGACATTGACCCGTACTTTCCGCGCGAGCATTGGCACCCCTTCGACCCTATGTTGTTGTCTGAGGGCGCCTTCGCTGCCGGCATGGTGTTCTCCTACCTCAAGCTGGTTCACATCTTCTCCATCAATCCGCACATGGGGCCCCTCCAGGTGTCCCTGGGGCGCATGATCATCGACATCATCAAGTTCTTCTTCATTTATACCCTGGTGCTGTTCGCCTTCGGCTGCGGCCTCAATCAGCTGCTCTGGTACTACGCGGAGTTGGAGAAGAACAAGTGCTATCACCTGCACCCAGATGTGCCGGACTTCGACGACCAAGAGAAGGCTTGCACAATTTGGCGGCGATTCTCCAAGTGAGTCAACCGGTCCATGCTATTTGCAATCGGTCACCACTCACTCCGCTGCTCTTCTTTAAAGTCTTTTCGAAACCTCGCAGTCCTTGTTCTGGGCTTCGTTCGGCTTGGTCGACCTAGTCTCGTTCGACCTGGCCGGTATCAAGAGCTTTACTCGCTTCTGGGCCCTGCTGATGTTCGGCTCGTACTCCGTGATCAACATCATCGTGCTGCTGAACATGCTGATTGCCATGATGTCCAACTCCTACCAGATCATCTCGGAGCGCTCCGACGTCGAATGGAAGTTCGCCCGCTCCCAGCTATGGATGAGCTACTTCGAAGACGGAGGTACAGTCCCGCCACCCTTTAACATCATGCCGTCCGTGAAGCTGCTGCGCAAGACCTTGGGCAAGGAGCCGAAGAAGCGCACGAAGAGTTTCATGGTAAGTGTGCCATAGACAGGGCGCTCGACAGGTGGTGTGCGGTGCTTGGTACGGAGTCCTGCGGTGCTATTGGTTCGCCGATGTTCGCATCTCGGGCTCTTCGGGCACTAAAAATAGTCGGTATTCAATTCAAAAGACTGCGGGACAAATGCGTCCCGCAGGAGCCGCAACTGCCACGAGCCGAGATTAGGACAAATCGGTGCCAATTAATTGCGATATTTCGTGGCGGGAAGGGGTCGTGCGTCACCAGGTTGAGCCAGTGGTGGCCACTAAGACATTCGGCGCCGCTCTGCCGCGCCCATTGGCGCGTAATCGATTTGCATCCCTCTCAATTCGTTTCCTTCGTCCGCCCTTCGACCCACCAGCGCAAGTCCATGGAGAAGGCCCATGCGCTACATGACAAAGTGATGAAGCTGCTGGTGCGGCGCTACGTCACGGCCGAGCAGCGGCGTCGCGACGACTTCGGCATCACGGAAGATGACATCATCGAGGTGCGCCAGGACATCAGCTCGCTGCGCTTCGAGCTGCTCGACATCTTCACGAACAACAAGTGGGACGTCCCCGACATTGAGAAGAAGACGGCAGGTAGGGGGAGGCGGGTCCCGGTGGCTCGATTATGCCTATGATGAATGCTCGTTTCAGCTGCGGCTGGCACTAAGAAGGGCAAAATAATGGAGCGCCGCATCCTCAAGGACTTCCAGATAGGGTTTGTCGAGAACCTTGCCCAGGAGATGGCCGAAGGGGACGAAGGCGGCAAGGACATCTTCTCTTCGCTGGCCAAGATGATGGGCAAAAAGAAGTCGCAGAAGGGGTGAGTGAGGGTGCCGTTTCTGTGGTGAGGTTAAGGGAAATGTGTGGGTTTCGCGAACTTGCAGGGAGAAGGACTGGAACGCCATCGCTCGCAAGAACACCATGTCCTCGAACCCGATCGGGTCGAAGAGGTCCTCGATGCAGCGCCACAGCCAGAGGAGTCTGCGCCGCAAGATCATAGAGCAGGCCAACGAGGGCCTGAAGATGAACCAGAACCAGCTCGTGGGTACGTAGGCGTGGGACGGAGACTGTCAGTGACCACAGCTCTTGACTGTAACTCTTCTCCTCCCCATTCCAGAATACAACCCCAACCTTGGCGAGGTGTCTCGGGCGACGCGCGTGGCATACGTGAAGTTTATGAAGAAGAAGATGACCGCGGATGAAAGCGTCGTGGTAAGCGAGAGTGGTTAACTGGGTTTGCATGAGTAACTGTCTTGATCGCAACCCAACGACAGGATGCGGCCTTGGATGAGGACGACGACGCAGCAGCCGCTGATGGCACGTCTCCAGATTCTGCACCCAGTGGTTCGAAGCCGGCCGAACCTATGGCAAAGTCAGCAGCGGCAGGCAAGCCACCAGGTGATGGCAAACCGCTAGCGGGTGGCGTACCCAAGACTGGCACTGCGTCAAAGTCCTCCGACGCCCAAACTGGTGCGAAGCCCGCGGAACCCAAGCCAGCTGAACCGAAACCCGCTGAGCCGAAATCTGCGGACACTAAGCCGAGTGAGTCCGCGAAGCCGGTAGCTCCAGCACCGCCCTCGAAACCCGGGGATGCCACGGCAAAGCCGGCTGTTAGTAAACCCGGGGAGGCCAGGAAGCCTAACGCGGCGGTCAAGAAAGAGGAAACAGCAAAGACAGATGCGACCAAGCCGCCAACTGCAGGCGCCCTTATTGCGACAAAGGGCGCCGCCCCAAGCGCTCCTACTGGCGCGAAGCCGGAAGCATCATCCTCGGGAGCGAAAGCACCAGAAGCGGTGACGAAGGCTGCTGATACACCTTCGGGCGAACCAACCAAATCTACAGGGGACAAGAAGCCCGGGGAAAAGAAACCTGACGATAAGAAGCCTGATGATGATAAAAAGCCTAACGACAAGAAGTCCGAGGAAAAGAAGTCCGGGGAAAAGAAGACCGACGAGAAGAAACCGGATGACAAGAAGCCAGGTGACAAGAAGTCAGATGACGAGAAGCAAGATGACAAGAAGCCTGAGGATAAGAAGCCGGAGGATAAGAAGCCGGCCCCCGCCAAGCCCGCCATCAAGGTGGGACAGAGCAGTGCAGCTGCCGGGGGCGATCGGGGCAAATCCACCGTCACTGGCCGTATGATCTCGGGGTGGTTGTAAACAACCCACAGGTTGTGATGCCGTGGGATGGTATTTGCAGTGTGTTTTAGACAATTTGTTTCCTCCAATAAAGATGGAAAAAAGGAAGACCTCATATGTAGCACTTTTTTCTCTGGTGTGCGGGGATGTCTAATTATTAATAAATGATGCGCGCAAACTGCCATGGGGATCCAAGGAAGGAAACTTTTCCTTTCATCAGTCGATTAGAGTCACAATTAAAAAATTAAAGGCACCCGCTCTTCTGCCAAAATTACCAAAATGAAATTAATCTGCCTCCCAGAGCGAGTTCTCGTGGTGAACCGCCCCCCGCTTACGACTGGCCCGAAGTTCGACATGTTGCATTTTTCGACGCCACATGTTGCTGGCCATGTTGCAGCACCTGTTGCCGCGCGCCAACCTCAACACGCAAACTACATCAGCTCGGTTCGGTCTCGTTCTGGTTCTCGGAGGCGACGCTTGCGTGCAGTCTCAGGATCGGGCAAGAGAGTCAGGCGCTACGAGAGGCACAAACCACCGTCGAAGGCGTGGAGGTTCCCACCAAAGCAGTTTGATGCTGCCGAGTCGGTGTCCAATGGGGCCGTAGGAGCAGCTATGACGTAGGAACAGCATCAGTAGCCACCCCAATGTTGCTGTTCTGCGCGTAGAGGTGTGCGGCGGTGTGCGGCTGTGTATGTGTGAGTGGGTACGTTGTCTATTTCTCAGTGCGAACACAACAAGGATACAAAGGCGATGATGACGAGAATGACTTCTGTTTGCTGTGTTGCCATTATCCTGAGGCGATGCCTTTGTCTTTCCATATAAAAGGACTCGAGATTCGCCAGTTATCAACCATAATTTTCGTGAACGTCCACCGGAGAGGAGCCCAGCACAAACGGAACCGAACACTGTGAACAAAGCAGCGCGCCCAAGTAACTTTCCTTCCTTCCACAAAGGATACTCCAATTCCCTTGTTGTTTCCGTTGTTGGCGCTGTGACTTGTGTCGGGCTCTCTAAATATCACACGAACGATAGGAAGTCGTAAGAGAAAGTTTTAACAGTGACATTTAAATTCGAAAAGTTCTTTGAGCCGGGATCGAGAGCAATGAGGTCCTTCGTGTGCCTGGATTTCGTCCTATTTTTGCTGGTGCTTCTGGCGGCGGCAATTGGATTCTCCGATGCTGGTGAGTATAACCTTTAAAGATGACTAAGACAGGTTTAAGTGCCATCTTCCAAAATACCTCGCCTTTGTTAAAATCGATCCATGAACGTAGTTTCTGTGATACTAAAGCCACTCCAACTAAGCAGATTAGAGTTACAGAATTTTAGGTTGATTTGGATTTACTACTTAGAAAAAAACTAACCTCAGAAGCCATCGCAAAGGTCTGCGAGAAGCTCGACCAAAGTCCTCCAAGTGTTGTCAGTTGCAATTATTTGTATACCTACATATATATAACTAATTTGAATTTCATAGTTGTTTGTTGTACCGGGTTCAATATCAAATACCCCCAATTTGTTTCTCATCGCCTCCCTCCCGTTCAATAACTAGCATATTGTCTTTTAATTACTTACCAATGAATTTAAAAGGTCCAGATATGAACCATAGTCCTTTCCACCACTACAGCGGATCAATGTGGTACAGGTATTCTAAAATCTCAAAATAGCGATTAAATCAAGAACTACCCAGAGGAAGCCATTGAACACTGGACAATCCAAGCAAGATGAAGACCCGTGTTCTTCCTCTAATCCTTAGCAATCAATCTCGTCTCTCCCCCTTCCACAAGACTAGAATTTCTCGGGGCGGACGGACGGGGTGGACGGAGCGTCCGCATTGATGTCATAATGGCGTCGTATTTGTTTCCATTTGGTGTTAAACCATTTCAAATGAAATTTGAATAAATTCCTCGTTGCACCGAGATTAACATGGCTAAATTATGTTTTTGTCCTGTAGCCAAGTCCTGTTTACTCAGGAAAGCTGTTATGGCCCCCTAGCGAGTGCTGGGCAATCAATCTCGTCTCTCCCCCTTCCACAAGACCACATCTCTGTCAGGCATTCTTTGGCAGAGGTGGTAATCCGCTTCAGGGCTTCTTTGGCGTTGACGCAATTAGTGGACAGTGCTTAAATGGCGTCGGACAAATCAATGGGTGGCAGAGGGTGGCGAAATGTGTCCGTTAAGATACCTCACACCTGTTACGGCTCTAGGAAATAAAAGCTTCATTAGAACGCTTTGTGTTTACTCGCATGACCCTCACGCCCATTCTAGCAACCCTTTTGAAACCGGTTCTTACTTCAAGGCACGTTCAGTTCATGGTCAGAACTGGAGTCGGCACCAGATGCTAGTAGCTGGTGGTATCGCCTAATGTGGGGTCTCCCGCGAAATGTGGCATAAGGGAATCATAAATTATGCCCAATCGACGGCCCCCGCAGATTGTTTTTAATGTAACGCAATCGCGGTATGCAAATGATGTTTGTTTCTCGACTGAAAACAAGGCGGCTCCGCGACAACGTTGTTTTGATTCCTTTTCGGCACCACAAGTCAAGCAGACAGAAGTCAATGAAGGAAACACGGAATATGTAAAGAGTCCTCGGTCCTAGGGGAGTCTGGGCTCTCGAGTCGATGGGGAGGGAGTTCTCCACACACACATTGACAGTTGGAGACCGGGTATCTACATGAAACTCAAGAGCGAGGCTCGAATGCCAATAGTTCGACGAAGCCGCCAAATATACCTCCAATCGAACTTCCTTGCAGAGGAGGCCCAAATGAAAAGCGTCGCTTGATTTAAAATTCATAGCGATTTAAACGAAAGCGTTGTGCGCCACCCCGCCACGCATTGTTGACAACACCACCCACTTGTTCACAGTCCGAGTGACCACATTTATATTTAATGCGGTTTTAATAGCCGACTGCTCCGGCGTGGGCCTGGACACAGTTGCTGAGCCCGCGAGGTCCATTCATTTTCGTTCGCCGCGCGCGAGCGGAGTCCGATCCATTTTTCATGACTGACTTTTTCGTGGACTCTCTGGATTTATGGCCATATTTTCGTTCTTAAATTCGCAGAGTTGGAGCAGAGCAAGAACCGTCGCGGAGGCGCGGGCACTTCCGGCCTGTTCGCCTACCCACGAGTCGGCCGCAGCGACCCCGCCCTGGCCAGCAACCTGCGCGAGGCCGAGTCCGTGCTGGACGACCTATACGCGAATTCCTTTGAGGAGTACGAAGGTATGCGACGCCGCCTGCGGCTCGGCAGTTGCGCTTGCACCGGACACCTGACTAGGGCTCCTTCTCGTTTCCTTTCAGAGTTCCCCAAAATGGACATGAAGCGAGCCAGCTTGATCGCCTTCCCACGCGTCGGGCGCAACGACGCCGAGGTGAGGAAGTGGGCGCGTCTGCTGGCGCTGCAGCAGGCCCTGGACAAGCGCACTGGGCCGAGCGCCACCTCAGGCCTGTGGTTCGGGCCGCGCTTGGGCAAGCGCAGCGTTGACGCCCAGCGGCAGAAGCAGTCGAGCTCGTCTGGGGCGCCTGGCCAGAAGGAATCCTTCTAAGAGGCGCGCCGAACGCGGCTTCCGATCGCCCAGCAGACCACTTTCGCCACGCACCATCGGACTACGATTCTGACCTCTAGGAAAGTGCAGTATTAAGTTACAGCGCACACACACTTACACACACGATTATATCTATATACATATATATACATAAATAACCCCGAAACCCCATGTATAGTGAATAAAATTCTAAGTTAATATGTGGTCGGATTCTTAGGAATCGGAGGTGAGGAACAAGGAGATCAACTATTCCATTTGTTACAAGCTGTTATACTTAGATTAAACAATTTTAGTATTATTTGAACCAAGTATTAAGCACTAGGTTTCGAGAGCCAATTAAAATGCACTTTGTGATAAAATTTCTCTGACATTTTTATTTGAACTCCGACGTATTGGTCGGAGAATGAGAGTAGTGAAATTTTTATATTGGGCTGGTGCAGGCTTTCATCGCGGTGCTCTCATAGAAAAGAGAGCCCCTCGTGAAAGCCTGATTTTTATAAGAATTTCACCTTTTACTGCAAAGTGGCGTTTTAGGGCAATGTTTTTGGCGTGAATTTGTAGCGTGGAAGCCTTCTCTGAAGGTCCTAAGCGATTGATCTGCGGAGTTACTTGTTATTAGAGGTCTCGATTACCCGGGCATTTGCCGGCCCGGGCCGAAATCGAAACCCCTACTTGTTATTTGCAATACCTATGTGCTTGTGGAAATATACGCACTCATACCTATACACCTACCCTTGTATACACACTGACGTAATGGAGTTGAAGCAAATATTTTGAAAATGGCCGTTATCTTGGCCAATTTGCCTATAATAGAGAACATACTGCAATAAAATGCCACAAAACTACAGTGAGATGTATTCTTGCATGGGATGGGAGAAGGAAACATTTTCAGTTTACACATGGCTCTGTTCTTGATCTTGTTTGATGAGATTGATGAGCAAAGGGCAGTTCCAGACAACACAACTCCAGTCGGGTGAAAATCTGCACAGAGCTCTTTGCATCAGACAGCGATTTCAGTGCAACTTGTTGCTAGCTCTGTTGTCAAACAACAGCCTCTCTGTCTTAACTTTGGAGCTCGAGCATTCAGGTATGTTAAGTTAATTACAGACGTTTACCGACCAATCATCGAGCATACAAACCATTTCTGTTACTTAAATTTCATGTAAAGCCCGGCCGAGAACTGTTTGCAATAGAAGTTATGATGGTTTCAATGATGATATTTATTGTATGGTATTGGGGCAGAATTTTACAAAACAGAGCACGGAGATTTAACAAAAGTTATCTTAGTCTATTCATCCTGGGCAGAGTTCAGCGCGGTGATGATGGTGTATAATTTAACCACATTAGGTGTCGTGTTGCTTAAACTTGCGCAGCTCTTGCTGAATCGCCTCTATCAGCGGGGCCGCGGACAGCTCGCCCTTGCTCTTGGCCGGCCGCCCCATGCCCGCGAGGTGGGGCTTCAGGGGCTCGGGACGGTGGAAGGGTCCCGCGCTCAAGGGCCGGATCAGAGGGGAATGGGAGCCGTGGACACTGCCGCCCCAGGCGCCCAGTGTGGGCGACGGGGGCTGGGTGGACTGGTTACTCTTGGGAGTTTTATCCGGCTGGGCAGTGGCCGGACGCGCATCGCTGCGACCGGTTTTCTCGGAGTAGCTGCAAGGACGCAGTGGGAAGGTACCTGTGGGAACTACTCGAAAGGGACGCCTCCTACCTGGGCTGCCCCGCGGAGGAGCCGCGGTTCTCGCGCCTGGTCGGCTTGCGAGTGTTGGTGAAGTCGCGGGTCGGCAGCGGCATGGGCAGGTCGTCCTGGCTGGAATACATCTGCATGGCTCCCTCGAGGAGTCCTTCGTAGTGGTTGCGCATGGCCGCAGGGTCTCGCACGGGGCTGAAGTTCGAGGAGAACGAGCCCATTCTCACATCGTCTGCTGGGGAGAGAGAGTGTTTACGGGCGTGCGGTGGTGGGAGGGATGGGCGAGAGAAGAACAGAAGTGGTGAGGTAAGTAGACGGTAGTCAGGTAGAAAACTGTAGCAATGTTGAGGTGGGAGAAGTAGTTAGACGTGCTACTATTGCGTTCAACCACATGCACTAGCTACTGCTACTGCTGCCTACGATACTCTACCGACGGGCGGACCTAGAAGCGATCCCGCCCCCCGACGGGCGTCCCTACACCATCATTACCGTTGTCCAGGTCCTCGCTCAAGCCCTTCTTATGCCTCTCCCACACGACGGGCCCCACCACGCCCGGGTCGGGATTGTCGCTTTGCGAGGCCATTCGGGCAGACTTCGGCGGCGCCTTCGGGGTGGGGAACTTGTCGATGGGTCCAGCAGTGGTGGCGTCGAGAGGGTCGGCTGTCTGCGAGTGCTTCCGGGAGTGCTTTGCGGCCCTGGCGGTCACCGGATGCACCGGAATCGCCGTGGGCATGGAATCGTCGGCGTTGTCGTAGTAGGTGACGAAGACCGGGTCCAGGACGCGGTTGAGCGGCTCGGGCAGGGCGCTCTTCGGGAAGGCCTTCACCGAAGCCATCGAGAGGAATGAGCCGATGCTGCCCGTGTCGGAGGACTTCTCCGAGGGCTGCAAGGCGCGGATTATCTCCCGGTTGATGGCCTCCGTGGCGTGCATCTGCTCCTCGTGTGCACCGCTCCCGGGGTACTCCTTGTCCCGGAAGACGTTCTTCTGGTGCAGGAGCTTGTTGCGGTGGTAGTTGTTGTGGGGGTTGAAGGCCTCGGGGTGCTCGAAGTTCTCGTAGGTGGGGCGCAGCGCCTCGGAGTCGGCATCGTGTGAGTCGGTCGCGGCGTCCTCGCCGGACGAGGGCTGGCGCGGCCGCTGGGTGGGACTCGTTTCGAGCGATCCCACTCGGTTCTCGGACAGGTAGCGCCGCTTGGCCTTGTGCCGCCCCTTGTCGCGCTTTTTCTCCGACATCACCGAGGTGTATACGGCCTCCTCGCGCCCCTCCGCGCGGTCGTACTGGCGCTGGTCGGCGCGATGCCGTCGGTGGTGCTTCTCGAACAACGTCGCCGCCTTCTCGTCCAGAATGCGCTGCACGTCTGCGGTGGGCGGGTTTATCGGGCAGTACACCGAGGAATCCGAGGTGTTGTCCGAGGAGCTGATGGACCCTCGTCGGGAGCCCGCACGTGGCGGCCCGGGGAAGTCGATGTGTGCCAGCCTGGTGCCGCCCGGGCCGTGCTCGTGCTCATACGAGAAGTTCTGGATCCCGACGTCCCGGGACTGCACAGTGGAGCGACCCGTGTCCAGCAGCGTGCCCGATGAGACAGGGCGAGTCGACTGGCTCTCGGAGAGCAGCTCGTTGCGGCTGGACGCCCTGCAGGTGGGAAGGAAGCGGTGAGAAATGGAAGGTAGGTGGGGTCTTGCAGGTACCTCTTGGCCTCCGTCATCTTGTGGCGATGTCTGCTTCTGCCCATCAGGAGGAGGGCCAGCAGAAGCAGCAGGAGCAGCAGAATGGCGATGGAGGTGACAACCACAAGGGCCGGATTGTTCTGAATCGAGTCCAGGAACCCGATGGACCCGCTTCGGGTCGCCGGCGCTAGGGGTGTAGCTTGGGGTTCCCGCAAGTAGGCTGTGGGAGGAACGAAGTCAGATCACCGTGTTCTATCAGTAGTCTGTCTGGGGTTGAGATCAAGAACACATACGCTGGGCTTTCATGAAGACCTCCTTGCCGATCGCCTCGGACACCTCGTGCTCGCTCACGAACTTCATGTCGTTCGCGGCCGTGGAGGCCAGGACGGGACGTCCGTTTACAAACACTGAGTAGATCAGTTCGGTCTGGTTGGCTACGGGGCGGTCGTCTCTGTGTGGAGTCAAGCGGATGCTCGGTTAATCGATGCGGTATGAGGGATATGGGGAAACTGGTTTCCCGGAGCAGAACCTACATTTTGTCGTTCACGTCCTCGTCGTATGCGGCGGCAGGGACGCCGTTTTGCACCTCGTCCTCGGTGATTTGCGTGATGTTATGGATGACGACGCGCACCCGGTCCCCCGGGTAGGTCGTCGAGTGCTGCTGCGACCGGGAAATGGCAGCACCTGGCATCGTCTGCTTCTCCGACGCGGCGCCCTGCTGGATGAACTCCCAGGGGAAGAGGGTGGCGGACAGAGCACTGTCGGTGGTCGGCACCTCGGTGGAGCCGGGAGGGGTCTCGGTAGAGGTGGTTGCGTCCGCTTCCTCGGAGGAGACGAGCTCCGAATTCGAGTTGACGGGAGGACTCTCGGGGGCCGGCTTCGGGTGGTCGACGATGTCGGTGGCCAAGTTGAGGATCTCCACCTCTGAGCCTGGGTCTGAAGGAACAGATATGACTACGAAGATTATTGACTCGAAGCAACTGCCGACAAACCTGTCTCGGTTGTGGTGACTGCTCCACGGTCGTCTTGGGCCCGTCTGTCTCTGGTGCTCTCCACGGCAATGCCCGAGATTTGCTGGGCTCCGTTGATCCCCAAGTGGCGTGACTGCTGCCTGCAAAGGAAGCGAAGTTAGGTATGAAGCGCTCGACGCATTCTGCGTCCCACGTACCTGGTGAAGGCCAGTCGATACAGCCTCGCCAGCTTCTCCTCCAACATTGGGTTGTCCTTCTGGGAGTAGAAACCTGACATCACGGTCAGCAGCCAGTAGCGCCGGTCCGTGGCGGAGTAATTCAGAGGCAGTCCGCCGGCAAGCCCCCAATTCCCGGCACCACCGTCGCTCGGGAAGCAGTCGAGACAAATCGGAATATCTATTTCCTGTAGGGACAAATGGGACATTACTTCGTCTGAGCAGGAATTGTTGGAGGTCTTACATTGTTGCCGTCGACGTACACCGTCGCCACCACAGTCTCGGTCTTCACAATGACCTCCTTCCCCTTGCTTATGCCCGTGTGCACCTTCTTCAGGTAGTCCGGCGGCCCGTCCCCCGACCCCGTCCAGAAGAAGTCCTCGAGATGAACCTCTTCCTGCATCTCTGGGTAGTCCTCGCCGGCATCATCTGCATTTGATACGGGAACGCATTAGCCTACATAACCACATTGTCTTAAGGTATGTGCTTATAGCAGTTCATCGGATTTCAAGAGCTCATCAAATAAGTATTATGAACATATGGCGTTTTGGGGTAATGCTGTTGTGTCTTCCGCAAGGACTCATGGGATATGCGACGATGATCAAACCCTGGTCAACCATTATTCACGCAAGCAAGGAGGAGTGGACTGTCCCGTGAAGCTCCATTCAGTGAGAGTTCCAATACACACCGTGTTCCGTAAGTGCAATGACTTAGTGGCATCCAAATTGAGAATCTTAAGTATCGGATCTCCGCTCGGAGTAGAAGAGTAACCTGGACATTGGGCAAGAGTACGATGGACATGGATTATAACTCTTTATCTGCCTCGACAAGAAGATTTCCTTCGGGCGTGAGGACACATATGCCTTTCTACTGTATACTGTAGCTACTCTGGATACAAAGGTTTCTTGAACCTTGTTTTGTAGCTATGGAAATCGTTTAGAGCGGTAAAACTTTTTAGACATGTTTATTGACAAATCGTCAATTGTTACCAACGTTATTTGCCTGGCCCTTGTTTGCGTGGCCTATGCAGCCGAAAATCCTTCTCTTAGAGAAATTTGCCACCTTTGGGCCACAGGAGTTGTCGCGAAGAATCGTATTTACTTGGTGGTTTACTGGTGCCCCTCGTAGAACTGTTTGATCAATGGGAGTAACGAGGTCTCAGGCAGAGGTTGTTGGCGGGCTCGGGCCATTATGTTGGGCCGAGGACCACAGTCAAAAAGACACGCCATCGGATATTGATTTTATTGGCCGATATTCGAGCGTCTCCCGTGCCCACGGCATATGTAGTGATCAATGTTCGGGTCTTCCGATGGAGTTTACGGCCAAAGAATCCCGAAGAATCCCCTCAATGGATTCGCATTTCCCGAATATCGCCATTAATTCGCTACGGCCAACGCGATTTCCCTTAATGCCCATTGCATGGCGTTGGTGTTTGTCTTAATTGACCAACTCGGACCAGATGCCGGCCACACGATAAGTACTCTGCTGGGACCCTGTGGAGACGCTGCCGATTGGCTGACGATGGCTGGCGCCGAGGCATGCCTGCTTCCCCAACATCTGGCCATTCGTGAGACCGGCTTACTATCACTACCACCCCCTCCCCCTCCTCCTGAGGCAGGGCATTTGGAGAGTCGCGGAGTAATTATTTATATTGATTGCCCTAAATACGGACGGAGTGCGGCATCGACCTTCCGACCCGGAGCTGGCCAACGCGTAGCGCGGCAGAGGACGGGGAGTCCACATGTGTGAACGCACCTTGGGCAGTGAAAGAGCCATCAACCACCGTAATTATGTCGAGTTGTGGGGGCTCCATAAATCGCTTTGCTGGAGCAACACACAATGGGGAGCGTTTTGGCCAGCGGTCGGCACGAATATGACTGAACTTGAATGCGCATGGAACCGGAAAGACGTTTTGCCCTGCTACCCAGAGGTGGCGTTTGTTCTCCAGCGGCACAACTCAATTCACAGCACGGCCTCTCACACCATCCATTCACCTGTCGGAGACATCTCTTGACCTCTCATCAGTTTTATTTCCCTTTGTTACAAATTCACTAAAGCCCTAAGCAAGTGGGCATGAGGACTGATTGATTCAAACGACGATGTCCGATTCCTCTGAACCAACCCCAGGTGCCGCAGTTCGAGCGCAGCCACGCAGAACCGCAGAGGTCAGAGAAGCTGTGAACGAATTACACAAAGCGGCGTCGAATTGGCGTCACTCGAACTCGATTTCGGACAGGGGCCCACGGCACCTGTGAACCATTGCAACGGCGGGGCTTCGGCTTATGATACTCTCCGAAAGTTCCGAGTGTCGGGATCATTACCGGGTCCGAACTTACCGTGGGTTATTTGTATTAGCGGCAGGCCCAGCGTGGAGCAGACGAGAAATGTGAGGGCTGTCAGAGGGAGTCGGAGCCTCATCTCCTCTCCCTCTTGTGGGCGACGACTGGGGTCCGTACGAGCACCTGCGGCGGCGGACGCTGATGACGTCACTACGAGGAGACGACCGAGGCACTCCTAATCGGCTCCTCCACTTCAACGGTCACGTTCACAATGAGACGGAGTCTTTGGAAGGAGCACAGCGGGACACGTGGACAAGGTGCATGTTTGAAACAGCGAAGGATGCGAGGCGGACTTGAGTAAGTGTCGCGCGTAGTTAAATTGAAGTTATTAAACTGACAAAACTAGTTAGTTTAGTATTGTTGTTTTTATTGCGCAATGCACGGAGCTCTGTCGGAACAATCGCGTCGCCCCAGTTGGATTGCTTCCAACCCTCGTCGTCGGTTGTTGCTGGGAAACTGATTCATTCATTCATTGTTCAGGCTGTGGAAATTCGTTCGAGTCGGCGGCTCTCGATAGCCTCCCGTTCAAGTTGTTGTGTTCGTTCTCTGTTTGGGCCGCCTCGGAGCTGGTCAGTTACCTGTGGCAACAACAAAGGCGCCAACAACAGCGAACAACAATTGTCTGCTTTGTTGTTGCCGTTCTGACTTCTATGGGCGCTGCGAAGTGCGTCCAACTTCGGGCTGTTTACAATTGTTGCCATGTTTGGGTAGTTCGTTCTGCAAGCGAAAGAGAGGGGGAAGTATCTGAGTGAATGAGAGAGGGAAAGAGGAAAAGCAGAATGCTGCTTTGTTTTTAAATGGAAGAGTCGCCCTGGTGGCGGAATCCATCGAACTGTGGTCTCGAGGATGCGTTGTCTATTCGTTGGTCTCTCAGTAAGGCCCTTCGTACTGCCTGAGAGAATATGACCACCGAATTAAATGATATAAACGTTTTGTAATGAAACCAGTGAAGATAAAAGAGTTGTATTCATTCGTAGCATTTGGATGTTCTTATAAGCCACACTTCTACCGGAAATAGATTCGGCTGTGAACGTGGCCGATGCAAGTTGAGTGGTAATCAGCGCCACCTATTCGCTGATTTCCAAAGCATCTCAGCAACAGTACGAGTTCTGTTACTAACAGCAGGAACATCAACGGTAGTCGCTTCGCGAGCTTCTGTTGATTTTTCCCACCAAGGTGAATGATTGTTCACACCAAATCGTCGGCGAGAATAGGAAATGAATTTTATGCGACGAATTCGCAAGGAAAAATTCGTGTTCACGGAAAGATTCTCAGATTATCTAATGTGATTGACTTTCCTTGCGAAAGAAAAGAAATTGTGGGTGTAAACACTCATTAAATTTGTAATATTTATATACCACGTAGAATGCCATAGAATATGTTGGAATGGTACCAAGCAGTCTCTTCGCCGCAGAACGAGCTCCTTGATTACGTACTAAGTAAGATCTAGCCAAATTCGATTGCTAAATTATATTGAAAGTTTCTTCATGAAATTGACAGATTTCCCCTTCTATTAAATCATAAGAGGCACAAGCGCTGCGAAAAGCGATGCGACGCGAAGCGAAGCATGAGAGACGACGACCACGGATTCTCGGTGAAAATTCATTTCGCAATTCGCCCACCGGTTTAGTATGAACGCGGCCTTTGCCGTCATATTGTGAAACATTTAAATAAAACGCATTCGAGTGCCTTTGGTGTTGGTTTTTTATCTGGTTGTAATAAGTTATAATTTACTATTTCATACGTCATGTAATTGTCATGTTTGGTAAAGAAATTCAGGCTTCTTATAAAGATATTGCGTAAAATATTCAGTACCATAATATTTGGCCCTGAGTATGAATATATAATATATATACATACTTCTAAGCCTGCTAAATATGAAAAGTTCATTCATGATGGATGAAAAGAATGAACAGAAATGAATGAATAGATGAAATAACTATTTGGGTTGTTTTTGAGAAGAGTGAATAGAGCGAGAATATGTTGTGGTAAGTTCACGGACAGAGCGGATGTGGGCCCAACCGGTCCCCAGTCCAATTGCACACACACACAACATCGAGACCGTGTTCAAACGTTGTCAGTCAAAGAAAACAGGACTTTTTGACTGTTTTGTGGGTATTTAGAATAATTTCGACAGGCAGAAGCAGAACACAATACAGAGCCAGAAGGATCCAACTAGCTTATCCAGCGGCAGTCTTCAGGGTGCCAGGGCTCAGTTTGCGGTTCTTGAGCATGTAGCGAGTCTTGTAGCCGTCCTTGTCGGCGGTGTACATCGTGATCGTCTCGATGACGGTCTTCTCGTCGTACACGGTGTAGGTACCCATGACCACCAGCTGCTCCTCGGGTGTGCCTGGGTTCATGATGATGCCCATTTCCTCCCGCTTGCTACCGTTGTGTTCCCCCAAGCTGTCGACAGGGGAGCAGAGCGAATAAGTGAGGCTCTGTCAGAATTCTTCAACCCGCTGCTATTTTGCTCATACTTGTACTTTCAGCGACTACTATTAGGTAAAACAGGTTCCACATATAGCCCAATGTTGTAGGTTAGAATTGAGGTACTGTTTAAAAATAAACTTTCACTTCTCGTTTCAAAGGTTGAGGACTGTGCAACAGATAAGGCGTTTGCTGAATGGAAGAGCAGTGGGAAGAACAAAAAAAAAAAAAAAACAACAATAAAGAGGGTCAAAATGCTACAACTGCGACGAATTTGGCCAAATCTGTAAAATTTTCCCAATAGATGTTTACATGTATCCGATTTATGCATTAATCTATTGTCTTGCAACGTAGCTGTAGGTAATTCTCAACAGATTTTCATGCAGAGTCATAAACAAACATGGATATATAATTCCTCTGGTTTTCGTCTTAAGAAAAATCAGGATCAGAAGGAGTATTCCTCACAAGAACATTCTGTAGATTATGAATGGTGGGACAAACGAGTTAGCCATGCTAGTAGTGAGACCGTTCAGCAATTGGTGTCAGGTACAGTAAATGTGAACACCAAAAGAAATTATATCACATGTCTGAAGGGAAGAATGGCACCAAACCCAATTATTGAAGTGAGCGTAAGAGCAAATGGTGCATACAGATCTGTGTGGACCAATGGAAACAACCTCATACGGTTCCCGCTACCTGCTGATTCCTGTAGAAAGTATTCGTTTGTGACATTAAACACAAAAACGAAGTAAAGCTAAGATGAAGAAGATTTTGATAAATGGCACCATACACACCTCAAGAAATTGTATGGTAGAGTGGATGAACCATGGAAAAGGCACATTAAAAAAGATTGGCTAAATGCAATGGAAGTGGAGGTTAACGCTCCTAATGAGAACTTCACTTGGGACCATGCTATAAAGAAGGCCATACACCGTAAATGAAATTTTAAAACGAAGAAGAAATATCGATCAATTCACAGCAAGTCTAGTAGCAAAAAGACATGCCCAACGATATTGCATAGATTATGAAGAAACGAGTTAGATTTGACTTGAATATTGAATAGATGGACGTCGTTGCGGCATATCTGCAAAGTAAGCTAGAAGAGGATATATACATATGTCTGGTAACACGTGACCAAAAAAGAGGAAAGCTGTGGCTAGACTAAGAGAGGTAGATTAATGATATGCTGATAAACTTCAATATGACAGATTGCCATCCCATAAAAACTCCTCTTGACCTCAAGAAGAAGCTTTCGAAAGATATCTGTTCCAAGAGAGAAGAAGAGAGAAAGTATATGCAGACGGTACCATACAAGAAGTTATAGGAAGCATAATGTACGTAGCTCAAGTAAGTCAGCCTGATATATCGTTTGCTTTATCTAAATTCTACAATAATCCGCGAAAAGCCCACAGGATGGCTTTTAAGAGAATTTTTCGATATCTCAAAGGAAGCCGCAGCTACAAAATTGAAAATTAACACGAAAGGTGGTTCAGAAGGCTTCTCAGATGCAGATTGTGCAGGTGACATTGATGAAAGAGAATCGGTAACAGGATATGTATTCAAATTTCAAGGAGGATGTATATCTTGGAGCTCAAAGAAACAATCAACAGTCGCGTTCTCAATCACAGAAGCTAAATACATGAATTTAGCTGCATCATGTCATCATGCCAAGGCGGTGCGATAATAAAAGTGTCATTAATTTATCGCGAAATAATACTTATCATGCACGCTCAAATATTATTCATGCACACAAGTTTGTTCGTGATATTGTTAATGACAGAAAATACAATATAAAATACTTAATAACTGAAGGACATGCAACAGATCTGATGACAAAAGGACTATCTACTCAGAAACACATACACTGCTGCAAACTCTTGAATTTAACAGTATGCAATTTTAGTGAGGGTGTTGTAGGTTAGAATTTAATTACTCTGTAAAAATAAACTTCTTAGTTTTCTTTTTTTTCAACAATATGTATTTTTCAGGTCATTCAATACTTCGTGTCAATTATAATTCTCTTCTCAATTCAAATCCGAATTCATCAGGTCATCACTATTGGAGTCAAGTAGGCCTATCCGAGGCAGCGGTGGACATGACGCGAGCAATTGGATATCAGATCTGATTGATTCAAATGACGATGCCCGATTCCTCGGACCGAGAAAAGCTGTCCTACGGCTGGACCAAACCCAGGTGCTGCTGTTCGAGCTCAGCCACGCAGAGGTCAGAGAATCTGTAAACGAACGAAGCAACTACACAAAGCAGCGCCGAAGGCGAGTGGCGTCACTCGAACGCCTGAGGGGCAATGGAGACCAAAAAGGAAAGGAAAAACATTGATAGCGTTTGGGCATTATTATAAGCTAAATTTCTACCGAAAATGCCCGTAAGATTCGAACGTAACGAGTGGTGGTGTTCTCTGCGCCATCTATCAGCAGATAGGTAAAGCAACTCAGCAGTCGTTTTCACAAAGTGCTGTTACAGCGGAAATTACAGTCTCTCTTAGTTATCACCTAGGGGGCGTTTGTTCAAATAAATTTACGCTGCGAATATGATCTAGGCTCATTTCATTCGTAAAATTTATAGACCAACTAGACTATAGAACTAGTTAAAATATGTTGGAAAGGTACTAAGCAGTGTCTGCGCAGAAGGCTCAGACGATGTTCTTGATAACGAACTAAGCAAGAACTAGATAAATTTAATTGCTAAATAATATTGAAAGTTGCGTCATGAAATTGAGTGGTTCATTAAATGCCATTGATATATAACGTGGAACGTGTTGCAGACGAAGGTGTACATATGCAATAATATCTAATACTATTATTTTTTCTTGCTTAGTTCTAAATGAGAATAACGAGCTTTGAAGTTTGTTTTAAAACTATGAAGAACAAATTGACGACGGGTTTGACAACGAGTTTGCTTGAAACTTTGTGTTTCCAATGGAATTTTGGCCACGGATAACCTGAGCGGCGAAATGACGAGCGAATTTTACTTCCATTAAATTACATGAATTCGCCGTGAAAAATTCATTTCGCAATTCGTGCCGCCGGTTAAGCGTGGACGCTCCCTTAACCATAATATTGTGAAACATTGCAATAAAACGCATTCGAGGTCCATTTGGTGTTGATTTTTAATCTATATGTCAATTGTTTATTATTTACTATTTCATTCGTCATGAACATTATTCAGTACTGGTAAAGAAATCCATTCCTTTTCCATTCATATTTGGCCCTGAGTAATACCTAATACACATATACATACTTCTACCTTCTGAATATGAAAAGTTCATTCATGATGGGTGAATGATAAATTAATGAAAATATAAAAATAACAATTCCGGTCGTTTTTGAGAAGAGAGAAGAGAGCTAGAATACATATCTTCAACATTCTTCCCTATGGCATTGCCGAACCGGGCGACCGCTTCGGGTCGGCTCAGTTGGGCGTTACGCAGGTATAAAACTGCTGTTGCGGTTGCAGTTCTCGGGAAGAGGAGCCGGACCCCAGCCAGAGCTTCGAATGACGCACCGGTGGAACTGAATCTAGATAGAGCTCGGGTATGTCCCGCGGTTACAATCGATCGAAAATCACTCGGGAGAGAGCTCTCCTAACAATATGAAACCGGACATCCAATGCTTAGTTGTTGAAAAGCCATTAATAATCGCGGCAAATCTCGATCACGACATCCAAAGGTGGTAATGAATTGCTGTATCGGCCACTGAGGCCGCTGTTTTGGTTTCTTCAGTTTCTTCGGTCCGGCAGGTGTGGAAATCTGCCACCAGATTGGCGAATTTGCGACATATTCAGCGAGTTTTGAACATAACGTCATTTTCTGCAAATAACGACCGAGCCGTTAATCACGGTTTTATCCGTTCTTTGTGGTGCTCTGCGGGCGTCTCACAATGGAAAGACAGGGCGCCGAATATGTGCGACGATATGCAAATGGCGAAGAGCTGTGAACCAACCACGAAGCCTCGACGACATCGCCGCCTCTCGCCAACTGGGCAGCAGCACTAAGGCAGTGGCCAGAGTTGCAAGCTCACTGCAATCCGAAGAGCGGGGCCGCTGCACTGCGCCAACTGTCGTCGAGAAGTCGAAGTTCGGATTAACAAGCTGCGTATTTAATGACGCACCAGAGTTGCCAAGGTCCAGATCTTACTTGCTGCGCCCGATCTACTGAGCGACCTTCATGGTATCCATCTGACGAATGCTGATATCTACGACAGCGATGAGGGGCAACACATTCGTCGTGAAAATGAGCAGACAATTAATCGCGCACAGATGACACGAGCTGGTTTTGGTATTACGTAAGGTGCTGGCGAACATCTGGATGCAGGGGAGGGACATCGCCATCCACTGGCCGGGCCAGAAATTCCGGTGTGTAATTTTCTTCTTTGATCGTTTGTTTAGCGTTTTGCGCGGCGATTCACTAATCTAGACAAATTATCAATCGCAACCTCGCCAATCGTCATGGGCGTCTTTGTCTTTGTGCCAATGGCAAATACGGTAGGTTCACGGATGGTACGGATGTTGGCCCAACCGGTCCACGCGAAACCATCAGTGGCCAATTGCACGCCCACCCGACGCCGAGACCCTCCTCTTCCCCGGCAACCCCAAAGACCCAGCGTTAACACAGTGTCAATCAAAGGAAACGCGCGTTTTTGAGTGTTTGTTGGGACAATTTAAACTTTATTTAGAATAATCGGCAGGCAGAAGCAAAACACAATACAAGGCCAGAAGGATCCCACTAGCTTATCCAGCTGCAGACTTCAGGGCGCCAGGGCTCAGTTTGCGGTTCTTGAGCATGTAGCGAGTCTTGTAGCCGTCCTTGTCGGCGGTGTACATCGTGATCGTCTCGATGTCGGTCTTCTCGTCGTACACGGTGTAGGTACCCATGACCACCAGCTGCTCCTCGGGTGTGCCTGGGTTCATGATGATGCCCATTTCCTCCCGCTTGCTACCGTTGGGTTCCTCCAAGCTGTCGACAAGGGAGCAGAGCGAATCAGTGGCCGTCCGCATACGCCAGGGGCCGAGGAAGGAACTTACTTGAAGCGATAGCCCTCCTTTGTGGGTGCGAACTCGTATTGCGACATGATGGTGGGGAAGATGTAGTCCAGGAAACCGCCGGACACGGACGCGGACAGCGTCGCCACGAGGGCCGCCAGTAAGAGCTGTGGAGACATAGGGAGGCTACGTGAGTCCTTGCTCAAAGCGGAATGAAGCGAGAGTAGAGAGCGGTCAGCAGAGCTGGGCTCAGGCTCTCGTTTATCACTGCCGGCTCCGCTATTCCACGTTTCGAGTGCGAGGAAGTCGCAGTTGTCGAGACCAACACAACACAGAGGAATTCACTTCCTAGCTATGACAGCGTGAGGGTCCTTTCGCGCCGGAGACTCACCAACTTAGCCGAAGTCATAGTGAAGCTTGCTGAAGATCACAACCAAGACTGACACAAAGTATTAAAATTAATCGAATACTTAAGTTTGGTTTCCCCCGATGAGACTCTGCAAGAATTCTTCAACACGCTGCCATTTTTCTCATACTCGTACTTTCAGCGACTACTATTAGGTAAAACCGGTCCCACACATAGCTCAACACTCCAGTCGCGAGACCCCTGACCACGCTCGGGCGGTCTTTGCGGAGATTCGTGGAGACAGCAGCGTCAACGGCTCGACGACTCGGCCGTCGCGGCGAGAAGATCAGAGACGAGACGAAACGAGACGGGATGGGTTATATCGGCAACACATGAGCGGAGCGATACTGTCATGGACGAACTCGGAGGGAGTTGCGCCGAAATCAAGGCATGGGAGTTCCCCGCGATGGGCCATGGCAATTGTTAGCAGCAGTGCCTATTGGAGTCAGGTCGGCCTATCCGAGGCGGCGGATGATTTATGAGTGGTTCGTTGTAATCGCATTAACCTTGCTCTTGGTTGTCGCAGAGCAGGTTTGATCTGGCTTTCCGAAGGCTACGTCTGAGATCCAATCGTATATAATGTGTGTGTTAATAAATTTGCATAGGCAAACGACTATAACGGTTTGTGCGCGGTAACTTTTTTGCCACTTTTACTTCCAAGCCGTCTCATTTCACTGACTTCGATTCACGTCTCATCAGATGGAGCGAGAACCGGTGACAACTGATCGCTCCGCAGCCAATCAGCAGCGGGCATGGTGTAGGGTGCAGAGTGTAGGGTCTGGACATAAGATCGCGAAAACCACTGCTAAACCTCTAACCTTGTTTGTGCTTCGAATTGCGTAATTACAGCGCACGTGTGTTGATGGTCAGCGCCATTCCATTTGCACAAATCGCCATTTGCATCAACAGCTCAGATCAGATGATCGCAGTCCCAGCTGGTTCTCTGTCCCAGAATCAGCAGCCAGTTCGCAGTTCATTGGTGGCTTTTGTGTCCACATTTACAAAAACGACTGGGAGCCAAGGGTGTTGGCAACACCTACTATCGGCATACAACAATGCGGAAATGGTGCCGAAACCTGAATGCCAGTTCGCTGAATCTGGTGAACTTTGGCTTTGTCGACTCTAATGTTTGAATCGAGTCCAAATTCCACATACTGGCCGGACAATCAAATGCTGTAGGCAAGTCTCTTTTGGGCGCAGCCATGAGGGACAGAGATCGGCCTAAATGTATGCTACGGATGGAGTCAACGCAGGAAAGTCGTTGGAATAGGCTGCGTAAGAGATGCGGGACGCACATCAATTATGCGTTCAACGTCACCCTCCATCTCTATTCTGAGACTAGCTGCCCATCCAATAGCTCACCGAACTTAGATGCTGTCGAGTGGAATATCGGCCGAATTCTAATGTGACCAAATGTAGACCATTACCGTTGATTGTTCAAATTTTCGAAATTTGTGATCCGTTAAAAGTACCTTAATTGAAACAATTTCCCAATTTAATGAATCCCCCTGGGTTTACGTCAGCGCCTTTAAAACCACCTGCAATTGTTTGGTGTGGCACAGTCGAAATCATCGAACCAACTAGAGAAAATGCTGCACAATCTCGTCGCCCTTGGGTTAGTGGGCGTTGTCGTCATCATCCTTGCAATCAAGCCGGAGGCGTCGGCTCTGGACGTGACCAGCACGAACAGCGTCTCGGACAGCACCGAGCAAACGTGCGTCTGCAAGCTCTTAAACTGCGAGTGCTGCCGGTCTGTGGTCGTGGGTCCCATCAACAAAAATCGTGAGTGCTCCGGTTCTCCAGGCCTGTCATAACTTATTGCGAAGTCGTTTGTTTACAGTGTGCTTGAACTTCAAACTGAGCCTGTTGCCCGTGCAGGCTGAGGTTATGATCAAGGCTGACAACACGACCGTTGCCGAGTTCAGCATAGATGCCAAGAACCCTCCGAAGTACTGCCTGCCCCTGCCCCTCCCGGACACCGTGGCGGCCTGCATCAAGCTCCACGACATCAAGCTGATTGGATTCTCGGGCATGCAGGTCTGCTCCACCCTCTACGTCACCGTCCAGAGTAACCAGGTCTTCGGGCAGAAGCTGCCCTGCGCCATGTTGACCACCACGGGAGTTGGACTTATGTGAACTGCAAAGGGCATGACATTCGCAGGCTCCTCGACTTCGATGGTATTCGTTTGCTTATTGCTTTCTACATTTTACTATTGTTTAAAATAAAAATGCAAGTGCATGGGATATTTCATTGGAGAGAAATACCCGACTGTGTTTTCGGCGGAGGCGGGTGTGGCTGAGTTTGAGGTGCCGGTCAGCGACGTCGCTCTTGTTAATGTTGGCTGCGTTGTCATTGCTTTTGGAAAACCCTCGCCATCGTCATGATACTGGTGTCACCGTATTGTCGTAGGAGGCAGGGAATGCGCACCGTAAGAGGCTTGCGTTTCCATGGGCTCGTCTTCGTCCCTCCCTACTAATCGGCGCATTCCTCCTCCTCACCCAGGATTGAATAGTTCTGCAACATGGACCAAAACTCAAGTCGTCCAACGAAGAGTCTCTGATAGCAGAAACGATAACAATTCATCAAAAGTAATTCAAACTAATGGAATCTCCCCGTTTTGACCTCCGAATGATGACACCTTATAAACAAGTTACACGACTTCATCCGGTTCTAGTTTTCGACTCCGCCAGCCATGAAAACCCCAGTCGAGAGGTTGCTAAACTGGCGTCGAGAACGAGATCCAGTCCAGTTTTATGCTAATTGAGACGCCAACCTGTGTCGATAAAATATGATAAAAGTTCTCGAATCGAAGATACATGTAGCTAGATATTCCTAACGTAATGAGCGGCACCAGTATTAGAATGATATGTAATTAATCTTAATTTACTCATAGGAACATACAATTCTTCCACTCATGACCAGAAATTACGACGATTATGTTGTCGATTATGTATCTCTTCTACGTGCCCCCACTTTTCTCCGGGAAAAAATTGTTATACTTCGTTATGAACCATATTTGCCTGCATCTGATTTATACGCAATTTGTTACAACTAAATGTTGCCTAGAGAGTATCTTTTGGGCTCTCTCCTGGAGGAAGAGAAGTCCGCCTAAAAGTATGCCACCAATTTCCAAATAAGACAGTAGCATAGAGATATAGTTGCGCACAAACTGTATAAATTCTACACATGAGTTTTATGAAAACTGGACGAAGGCTCCTCCTAAAACTGATTTTTTTTCCCTTCATCTATTTCTCATATTTATGCAGTACTGGCATGCTTTTATTTCTATGCTTCCTATTTGTAGTAAATTCCTTCTTTTAAGGACTCAAGGACGACTCTATACTGAAACAATGTAGATTTTCGTTCCTTTATTGCTTTCAATATTTTATTATTGTTTATATACATAATAACAAGCGGTCAGAGTGCGAAATCCGTCGAATACATCTGTTATCGCGAAACCTATTTTAAGAGTTTAAATCATAACCCTATATAAAACTAATGTCTCTGATTAAAGCGAAGCAGATTAAATCCAAATTAAAATGCTTGAGAGCCCCTGCCTCCAATTCCTCGAATCCTGCGTCCGTCAAAGACCACACTTCCAACTAAGCCGAATTAATACCAAGGCCACCAAGGATTCGCATGCAACTTCAGTAACTCTACATCCCAGTAGAACTACCCGAGATCGAGGCTCAAGTGTTCTCTGTGGACTTCCCGCCGTCCCTACCGATCGCCGTGCTCGAGTCCGTCCCGCCCACCAGCCGCGTCGCTGACAATCACTTTGCACATGGCCATCCTGACTCCGGCGAGGAAGTCCGCAAGGTAACATCATGTGGGGCGTGGCGGCGGGGCGGTTTTCCGGTGTGAGGGCGGCGGGGGCGGTGCGCTGCGCATGCGTGGCACTGGCTTGGGATCGAGGGGGCGCGGCGCCGGGGGCTTCAGATGCCTGGCGCCCGAAGAGGGCTTCACTGCGTCGTCACTAGAGAGCGACAGTCGCTTGGTTGCTGCGGTCCTCGTTGCGCTGCGGGGGGCGCCAGCTGACCCGGGCGAGCTGGATGGGGTGGTGGCCGGGGCATCGCCGAGCGAACTCGCCTTAGTGAGCTTCGGCTGCGTCGTAATTGCTTTTGGGGGGCCGGCCTTCGCCTTGATCCGACCCACGTCGTCTTCGCCCTCGGAAGACACCGAGTTGGATTCGTAGGCGGACAGCGAACGTGCACCGTAGGAGGCGTGCTTGCCTTTGGGCACCTGGGAGTCCTCGTCCTCTTCTTCGTCCTCCTCCTCGCACTCCTCCTCCTCATCCTCCTGCTCCTGCAGCATGGTCCGGAACTCCTGAATCGAGTCGTTCAACGCCCACAGCTGGGAGAGCAGCGAGAGGTCCAGTTGACGCAGACCGTACTGGAAGTGGAAAGAGAGAGGGATGAAATGAGAAAACTGCGCACACATTTGCAATATAAAATGAACAGAAAGAGAAATAATGCTTTCATTCAAACCAATGACATTTTTCATTTTTCTATTCGGCAACAGAAAGATGACGTTTTACATTCTGGCCGCAGTGGGAGTCGTGGAGCTACGTCGCCTTTCCGGACCAGGGGCCGAGATGTGGTTCGGTCCGGTGGACCCACGTACTCTGGAAGACGGATCACTGCGGTGCGGAATACCATGAACAGAACAGCCATCCGGGCAGAAGTTGACATAGAAACCGCCCTGCATCGCCGCCATGTCCACGCTCGTTCGGATCTTTGCGGAGATCCGGTGACTAACGACATGTGACATCTGCCAATAACAAATGCAGTCGCCAAGTACGCGACCCGGCCAGTCGTCGTAGAAGTCCACGGAAGTCGATGGGTCTGCGGTTCGAATGCATGGACTATTAGAGCAAACATCTGAGGCGCTCGTAGGGGCGGCGGAATATCCGATTACCCGCCAGTCGAGATCGCGCGCGGCGATATCAGTTGACAAATGAGGTTTTCCTTCCTCAAAGTGACTTTCTTTTCGCGGTCTTCGACAAAGCGGCCACCGCACGCCGCTGACGCCTCGCAGTCCCCGCAGCTGTCGATGTCGCATTCAAAGCCCCAGCCAGCCACTGCCGTAGCCCATCGAGTATCCGAGCGGCAAATGGGGGCACCACAGCGGACGCAGAGCTTTTCATTCCGAATTATGAACCGTCGGCCGTAGACGCGCTGTCGCTGCCGTCGTATGCTAATGAATGCGATCGGCGGTGAGCGCGAAATGTCAGTGACCTGTTAAATGTCAAATCCATCCGATTGGCATCGGATGTCATCGATAGGAGTTCGCGCTCGCGGCCTCCCCACCGTGCCGCCGGGTGCCGAGTGCCGTTGATGGCTGCGTGTGTGAAATGTCACTGTTTGCCGATGTGAACGAAACGGCCGATGACAACTAATGAGCAATGCAGACGTTGCAGCCGCTGCAGGGGAACGGGTGGCATTTTCTCGTCTCGGACACGTGACTTTTTTTGGGTCTTCCCCTCGGGAAATGGGAAGTCATTTGGGGATCGTCACGGATCGACTGCCTACCAAAGGACTGCGCAGTGGGATCGGGTGGCTGTGGATTGGCCCCTGGGAGCAATCATTGTGATGCCTGAGGCGACCGAAGGTGCGACGTTCGGAAGACGCCATTAAGCAGTAGCTCGACCATTGCGCGTTGCTCTTTCATAATTAATTAAGTTAGTATACTTGGCGGCAACCACGCGGCGCCCAGCACTCACGCACGTTGTTTTGGGCAGCTTCCAGGTGGCGCTTGCCGCCATGGGACCGGCAAATCCGCTGTGGGCTCCTCCGCAAGATCGTGGGCCGCAGCGAACACTTCGGCCGCAATCGCTGCATGAGTGGTGCCTGCGCTTGCTAAACAGAATGCGACATGCGTCGCGATGACTGGGCAAGTGAAATTTGAATCGAGAACTTGGTTCCGATCGCACCCACGATTGACCTGATCGCGGCAGGGCCTCGCATGTACACGACGGACGTGACGAGGTTTGCACCCTCTGGACTGGCCGCAGTGGGCCTCTGGGCGACAGCGAAAGCTCTTGTGTGGCGGCCCTCTGGAATCGTTGTCTCGGCGCACGCCTCGACCACCTTCAGCGGCCGAGCGGTTTCAGGGCGCTCTAAATGCCTCGGCCCACACGAATGTTCGGCTGGTGTTTGTGTGTTCCGTATTCGAAGCGTTGTGGCACGCAGAATGTCGCTCCTCGCCCATCCATGGGCGGCGACAGGTGGTAATTAATCGGATCGCCATTGAATTGCCATTTAATGCAGCCGTTGGGGTTGGCGTGGGGGTCGTGACGTGGGTAGCTCTCAATGAGAGCGACCTCAGGCGTTCTGATCTTAACCCACTCGGCCATGGAATTCGCAGTCGGCCCCAATGCGGCGTGCGACACAGCGAAAACCGCTTGATCGATTGAGGCAATCAGTGCATTTAACACCTCCTCCACAAATCGCTTAAGCCAGTCTAATCCGCTCTCTACCACGACATAAAGCTCCTTAAGCCCTGGTTGTCGACCGCAAGTGGACAGTGGGACGCCCTCAATCGGCGATTAAACCGAGAAGACGTCCCCGTGACTGAACCTTTCGGAACGAACCTTATGGAAGAAATTGGGAGTGCGGCGGAGTTTCTCAGCATTGGCCTCTGGAATTCCTGAAGTTCTGGAACATCTAGAGCTTCGCTGGTATACCTACCGAATCGTGTATACTCCCAATAGCCGCAAAGTATTCCTCAACAGGCCTAGACTGACTAACGATATCTCCCATATATTCGTCTCCGCTCTGACGGACTGCTGACAAACACGGGGACGGACAGGTGGCTTTCGAATGGGTTAAAATAACTCAATAATAACTATATTTTTGTACTTCTGTGTGTTCGTCTTCAAACGCTTTGTTGCTACTACTGTTGTTCTGATTGTTGTTAGCTACTGCACTACTGCGAACATGTTATGCAAATGGATTTCCATACAAAGCTGCGCCGCAAAAACAATTGCACAAGTGGAGAATTTTTGCGGTTCATCTGACACGAAGTGTTGGGAGCACGTCGTTGAGGCGCGAATTTGTGTCTTCCTGACGAGGGATTCCAAGTGGAGAACCAAGTCGTGGAGAGACCACGTGATTCCGAGAAGACTCGGTACATTGTAGAAGTGCGCTTTCTTTGATGTTCCAATAATTTAATATTAGAATTATGATTCCAAAAGTGAGTGGACAAAAGTAAGTTGTTTACATGAAGGAGTGAAAAGGTAGAAAGAAAATATGAACTAATTTTGAACAAAGGGAAATTTTCGTAATTAAGTGGTTTCATATTGGATTGATCTCAGTACGGTCCCAGAATTGTGTAGGAGAAGGTAAGCATGATGAAGCTTACCTTCTAGTTCTTTACACTTACTTTAAAAATATTTTTTTTTTTGTTTAGACGACGGTCAAAATGATTGTAAATTTTGATATCAATTAATTGTTCCAACATTGTGAGTAAAAGTATTTTGTGCAGTAGTTTAATAACCTGGTTCTTTCATGCCAATTAATTACATTCTTGATCGAAGAATTCAATGAGTGTATGTATTGTATTAAAACACATTTCCCTTAACTATATATTGTTTTCCGATACAATTACTACAAGAAGTCACCAACCACAGAGTTAAAATGTGTTGAGCAAGAATCAATAATAAGAAGGGGAACCCTAGACATCACTTGCAGGTGTAATGACGATGGATTTATATGTACGTAAAATGAACAATGCCGAACAATTAACTACAATTAAATTCAACATTCCCAAAGCCGTCGCCCAGAATTAATTATTGAAGAATCTTCCCTGCATATAAGAGAAAAGAAATTTTGTGGGAATTGATACCCGTCGTAGGAGTAACGTAATAGCGGGTTTCTCCGAGACGTCGCATGGAGCATGAAGTGAACTGAAATGACTCTCTATTGAATTACAACAACCTGATTAATTCCGCCAACTTAGAAAGGCAAATCATTTTTAATTTACGCAAGGCGCATGGAGTTCGAAGGACGGCACGAAGAGGGAGAACAGAAAAACTTAGATGCAACTTAGTGTAGTCATAGAATGACGCACGCGAAAAGTGGGGAAAAACAATGACAAAAAGAGCCACCAAGATGCCTGCCGGGCATCTGCACATCGACGGCCATCCGTCGCTAGTTTGTCATCTGGTGGCTTTTTATATGAGTCATTATTCATTTTCGCTCCGACCATGCTTTTTGTTGGACTCTTTGAGAACAAGACGAGGCGAGGGCTTTCAGTACTACCACAGCAATTTACCCGCAGTTCTACGTAGTTAATGTTGCTGCTGTTTCCCACACAATGTGTGACGTTTAGATCTTCGCAAGCAAACGACATCACGTTTCACCGAAGACCGAAACTCTAACTGGATTCCGGCGGCTCAAGTTGCCACCAAGATTTGCCCACTTCGACGCCCTGATCCGATTAGTTTTATCGATCCCTGCTCTTGTGTGGTTTGCATTGTGGTTGCGTGACGTGGTCAGAGCTCTCGCGCCCGCCGGATGACGGACAGCGGCGAAAGCCGCGGCCCAGGCGGTGAAGGGCAGCTTTGACCGGCAGAATAGGAAGAAGGCTTGAGGGTGTCGAGATGACAGATCGATAGTGGGCGGTCGAGGAGGCTAGAGGGGATTGAGACGACCAGTACAGGACTGCCATAGCAAACATGGTTGTATACGAGATTTTTGCGCCTGTTGTGGCAAATACCAATTTACTCGGTCAAGTTATTTGCACACATTTCCCTTCCCACCATTGATTGACAATTTTCTCTCAAGTAAAGGTGACTCGTGTATTAATTACATTCTTGATCTGTGCTTGAGCAAATTTCAAACTGATAAGTTTCATAGAATTTAACAGAAAAAAACAAATTAATTCCATATATAAATCATCATAATTTGTCAAAAAAAACTTATGACAAACGTATTTCCACTTTATCAGCTTCCTTATTTCCCAAAAATTTCGAAGTTACAAACTAATTAACCAAGCTAATTTAGTGTAAAGTGTATAATTTAGTTGGGTTAAGCTCCTTCCTGATATAATTAACATCGCGTACACGCGCCTGTTCAAAAATCAACCCATTGATAGAATACAAGAAGAGAAGAACAGAATTAATATCTATCCTGAATAGTAGCAAGGCACTTAAAGCAGATTTTCTCGAGGAGCTCACAACGACAATAAACACAATATCACTAAACAATTATCCATTTATAGGACTCCAAGAAAACCCTATAAGAATGTTGACAGCCGAAATTTTCTAGAAAGCAGATTCGTTCATTACGGTATCACATCAATAAGTTGAGATCTATGTGCGGGCGTCGATGGACATGCAAAAATATATGTGGAGTGGGGTTCTGAACGTGGTCTCGGTCTTGGATTCCAATACTATTCTCAATAATGGAAACCGAGGTGGGCCTCGCTTCCAACTGGTGGGAACCACTTGTTGGCCACGAATTGAAATTCTCCGGGTGAAGAATGTGCCGTTCTACAGACAGCACACAGCCCGAGAGTCGACGCAGGTTGACGAACTACTCAAGCCGGAGCCTCCCGACAAGGAGTGGAGCTTAATATTCCGTACGTGACTCATTCCGTGAACTCGCCATTGGCGAATCGGCCCACCGCCCGAAGTGAGCGGGGAGACTACGCATATCTTCTAGCCGACTGGTCGTAAAATGTGGTATTGTGTCCATGATCGTCATGGAATCTTTACGAGCTTCTTTTTAGGCCCAAATGAAACAGGGGCGAGCTAAACGCTGTTGGGAAGGAGGTGGCAATGGGGCGAATTGAAACGAAAGCGTGTTTGGAAAACACTGTAGGCGCGAAATGGAAATGAAGTCAAGGCGAGCAGAAGAACTGCGCACAGGGACAAGTGAAAACTAATTGCTGTCATTTGCGTGTCGACCTGATAACGAGCATGGCGTTAGCAACGCAGTGGAACGCAACGTAACGTAACGTAACGCGCTGCGCCTCATGAAGTACTGAGACCCGACTCCCGAAATTCGTCTGCAGAACTTGCTGCGGCCACACATACGCACACACGGCGGCAAGTGTTATGCGATTGCGCAAATGTTTACGTCGGCGAGCGTCGACATTGCGTAATCTGTGCGAATGGATGCAGGCAGACAGAATCGAAATTCACTCCGAAAGATGTGGCTAACGTCTGGATATCCAACATATCCATATGTTACTGTCGTTGCAATTGAAGAGGATTCGTGTATTTACTTATACCAACACAGTACTCAGTTGAATGTCAAATCGCGCAAACATAGTTTGTAATCTAAAAGCCTTCTGTTAATACAGTTATTTCAAATATTATATTCATATCCATCTAAAATGAACGGTATAATCAAAATTTTTCGGGCAATAAGAGAGTTTAGCGAACCAAATTTTAAAAATGTCAAAGTTCCCTGAAACTGCCACCACTCCAGCTCACCATTTTCCAACTCATAGAAAAGAGAGTTAAATATTGACATTCACTTGTCAATTGGATCAAATTTTTGTCGAATTCAAATCCCGAATACTATGACATTATTAAAATGTTACAGGAGATGGATATCAAATTTTATACCCATCCACTAAGGGGTCTCAAAAATTTTAAAGTATTTTGTTTGGCATTTCCGAAATAGAAATCAAAGTATTTGAAGAAGAATAGAAATGTATTTGCAATTTTCAACACTTGAGATCATATAGGATGTAATTTATCCATTGTGAGATTACAAAACGTGATCTCATGAAAGTTAAGTATGTAAATTCCATTATTGTAAAGTGGACACAGTGATGAAATGTGTCTTATAATCACAATTTTATACATTGCTTACATGTTATGCACAGTCATAACAATCCCGTCGTCTGTATTCCAGCTTCAAAATCAGATTCACAAGATGAAAATATAGTATTTATAAAAGGAACTTTCCTAAACCGAACACAAACATACCTTAGACTGTAGAAAATCGATGGAAATGACCGATTGACTCATGGTGGCGTAGATATGATGGCCATAAGAGACAATATACCTCATAGCATCATCCCACAAATTCAAACTACAGACATAGAAAACATCTCAATTTGTATGGATAATAATAATAATTATATATTCTATTTGGAAAATTATTTGAATTTGGAGTCTCTAATGCACTAATTATAAGTTGACACTGTCATCGAAAAAATACAACTGGGCGCCTGATAAAAAATTAACATAATACTAAATAATTAAATACATATCTTTCCACCACTCTCAGGTGAATACTACCGAACCCCTGGAGTTTAAGACTCATCAAGAATCTCATCAACAGGAGAGACATAAATGGTTTTCAACGATAAATGCATATACTAATAATCAACAATCCATTGTCGATAGGTCAGAAAACCTTCATCGAAAACGTTTTTTTCTGAACACGTGTCGTCCAAAAATAAGGATATTCTCGCTTATCCACGTTTCATGAGCTTACATAGGAACAGATTACAAACAGAGACCTGAGACTATGGAAGGATTTCCCGCAACTCCTAAAACTTGCCATCGAACGTAGTTCACAACAACCAGCACTCAGCACCAACGAGACCAAACAACAACAAACAACGGCAACAACAATCACTGAGTGGAACACCGTGCTTGCGCAGAACCGGGCAACCCGATCCACGGGCCCATTTACATATCTCCACTACTCCACTCCCTTTCCCTCCACTCCCTTTCCCACCACTCCACTCCACTCTGCTCCGCACTTCCGCCGACATCGTCACTCACAAATCGTATTTTGGTCCGTATTTGTCTGTTTGTTTTGATCCGCGATTCGTTTTGTTGCTGTTTTCTGTTTCCGTGCTTTGGAGCTTGGTTGGGTCGTTCGCTTGTGTGCCCTCCAAATGCCACACATGAGTGAAAGTTCGACGATCCGCGGTGACAATTCGCGCAGATCGGCTGGGAAATGTTTTGCAAATTGGTGAGTGGCTCGGAGGGGCGTCTGCGGCAATTAGAAAACGTCAATCGGCAACACTGCTCAACGCCGTGGGCCGCGACGGCAAGAGAGCTGCAGAGCTGCATTGAGGGGGGAGCAGTGTTCGATAATTTATAGTGAATTGGAAAGGTAGTCAATTAGTAGTGATTTGTAAAAACGGCGAACTACGAACTGCCAGAAAATCAATGGTAAGAAGTTGCCAATTGAGACAGAGTTAAGATTTTATAAATTTCAAGTTGGGCTTTTGGGTATGATAGATGCGGGCTTCTGATACGACGTGCCACCGTCCCCACTCGAGTTCCATTGGAGCCACCAACGGCTGGCGGGGAATGCTTCGCTGGACATGTGTTGCGTGCTCTACGCCGCCAATTGGGCAATGAACACCCGCAACAAAAACAGCAAAAACCAATACCAACAGCAAAGTATAAACGCTAAAACGCAGTAAATTAAACACACTGACAAAGAAGACGAAGACAAAGCCACGCTGGAGAAAAATTGTTCACGCTACAGTAAATCGCTAATTTGGTTTTTCGAGAGAAAAAAACATGCATAATAAATCCCATTAAAAAGGCGGTCTGTCGGCTTCAACTTGTGTCATTGGCGCTTCACGCTCAGCGGTCTTTTCCATTCGAACTTTCAAAACTCGGACTTCCCTGCTGACTTTTGGATCGCGCCACTGCCCCGCGCAGGGCGTGCGACTCCCCGGTCTCTGGAGACAACAGTTATTGAGGCCGGATGCCTGAGCAGCGGACCCGTCACCCAAAGGGCACCTGTGCCTCGAATCGCCTCCGAAGGTAGCGACATCCCGCTGAAGTGGGGCGCGGTGGCGAGCAGGCCCCACTGCAGAGGGGGTCTGTGGCGAGAAACAGGTATATAGTTCTGCGAACGGAGTCAGCAAACTATGGCCAATTTATATGAAAATTATGTTAATGAATTAATGTAGAACATGAGAAGTGCATTGCAAGGCCCGTCTGCGGCTGCGGTTGCTTCTGCGGCTCACGCGGCGCCGATCAGCAGCCACTTCTACACCAGCCCACAACCGACCCTCGTGGTGCTTAGGTAATGGCAGTGCGGAGCAGTGCGCGAGCGAGTTTGGTGCGGCATTTGAAATTATAGAGATATCGCATCAAACAAAGAAAAGCCTACCCGTGCTCCGCCTGCGGTGCCCCGAGGTTGGCTCTTCTCCGTCTGTCCAATCGTCCGTCCGGCCGTCTGTTGACTTCGCTTTGCTAATGCTGCGCGGCCCGAACATTTAGTGGCAGGCATTCATTCGACTGTGCCGGTGCACAACATTGGCGGGGGGCGGTGAACGAGCGGCTCAGTCAATGATTGCAGACCTTTAAGAACGAACATGCGCAACCTCTCGCAGACTAGTCCGCAGGGAACTGCACGGGGTGGGGGACGGAGAAGTTGGCTAGCGAGTGTTTAGCATCAGCCTAAACGTGTTATTTCAGCATCATGTTTTATTGAAATGCGCTGTCGCGACTTGTGCGGTTCGGAGAGGGAGATCATGGATGCCATTCGCTAGACCTAGTAGTATAGGACCCAGTCAATTTGGAACTGGAGGGTTCTCAAAATGTTTACATAGGCTCTTTCACCATCTACATTTTTAGCACATCCAATGCTTCAAGAATTTGCTCAAAGGAACATTGAGAATCAGTACAAAACATAAATAATAAAATTCATGAAAAAATGAAGTCTTTTAAGAAAATCGTTTCGAACTTTTTTTGAAGAAAAGGAATAATTAAAACTATTTTGAAACTATGTGTTGAACGCTCACTATTCGTCGAACAGCGAACAAAATGTAATTATTAATTATTTTAACTTTATCTTATAATTCGAACAAATTAGAAATAGTTTCACGAATGACATCAGCGTTGGAAAAAGTGTTTAAATGGACAAAGAAGAAATAGATATTTTGGAATATATTGCGAAAAGTGAAATTTTTAGGTATTCAATTCATATAAAATGAGATTCCACGAAAAAGCAAAAAAGGAAAGCTTTTAGAAACAACCAGTGTTCAAAATGTGGACAAACAGAGAAGAAATATGAATTTCGGAATATATTATCGATAAGGCAACAATTTAGGTCAGTAAATATTATATTCATATGAAAGATAAGAAAATATGACAAAAAACTCGAACTCGAGGAACAAATTTGTGGTATTACTTAAGAATCAATTTAATTCAATTTAATTTAATAAACATTTTTATTATATACTCATATTATATATAACTTTCATTAGATTGGGTGAAATATTCAGTAATCCAAAAATTTTATTAACTAAGTTTTGTATTGAACAAAAATAGAGTAAAGCAGTCAGTTCGTAGCAAGGCAGCTCACGCGGACAACGACCGACAATACATATGATACAACACCATATGATATTAATACAAATTACAATTTCAAAGAAAACTGAGATAACTAAATTATGCACAAATGACACATCGGACAAATAGTAACAAAACAAGGAAAACCATTTAAGGCAAATACCGTGTTTTCCTACTTATTTGCTATAATCGATTATATTCGTTATTATACATATTGTATATATAACATACAACTAGATGTTCGATCAGAATCACAATTACAATCGAGGTATAATATCCATTTTCAACCGATTCAACTACTGTGGAGGTGGATCCCTGAATACAGATACAGAGCAGATCGAGAAAGTGAATTGCCATCAGAGGAATTCACACCGAAACCTTTGGTAGAATGATTACCAAATCCCAATTTTCAAATCTATAACAATTTTGGTCGAATGTGGAAACTGATGAAAATGTATAAAAAAATGACATCCTAGACTGAGGGCCAGTGAACAATGGACTTTGTGCGAATTACGCGAGATTCTTTCTTGCCAAAATGCAACGATTCGTTCTTGCAATCAAATTCCACTCAAAGCGGAATCGAGCAGTAGAAAACGCGTCAAAATAATAACAAGTCGAACTCCGATAAGACATAATTTATACTAAAAAAAGACCGTCGATATTCCGTGGTAAATGTTCCTAGGCTGCTGCAGTATAAATAAGAACTTTATAATCTAACCTTAAAATCAATTGATCGGTATTTAATTTCCTAAAGGACTCAATTTCACCGAAAGCTGAAGGAAGGACGGAGGTCATTGAAAGACTTATTCGTCTTCCGTGGCAGGCTGACATTTATCGTCGCTTCCTCTTCCACTTCCCCTCTATAGCAATGATATGCTAGCGATGCTATTTTTACCCCGATTCCCTGTGGCTAATTCGCGGAAATATCAATGTGTGACTCGGCTCATCATGGTGCCTCATTCCCCAGCGGGCATTGCGTTTTGGTATTTGCGGCGGTCCATCTATTTTCGTCCCGCCAACGTCTTCACCTGGGCTAGCAGGCAGATCACTGGCGGTCTGCACCGGGAGTCAATGGCGAATAACAGAGCTTCCTCCGTTAAAAGGAGCGTATTACCAGAGTAGCATTTGGTAGCATTGATGGACGTATATTGGTGCCAAATCGATGATAAAGTAATATTGCACGTATAGAGATCTACTACATCCGCATGGCAGACGGTCACAATTCCAGAACGTGCATATTGAAAAATTTATATGCGCATGAAAGATACAAAGAAAACTAAGTTCCCCTCGACTTAAGTTTACTTCAGATCCATAAGCAGAGTATCAGAGCAAATATTCAGTCCGAAGGTATTTTTCCATTATTCACTTCAGCGCAAAATCATAAGGCTCCCAACTAGGCTGCGGCCCGGAGAAAGTCCGAAGAACTCTGGCTGTTTCGATCGAGAACCCGCGTACGTGATCGCAGTCGAATGGCCAGACAGACTGCAGAGAGGGGCGGAGCAGAGGAGGGCGAAGTGGGGCCGGCGGATTCTGGAAGAATCCGAGGCTCGGTTCGAGTGTTTGATGGTCGGTGTTCGCATACACAATCTAATCAGAAACTGAGTGAATTCCATCGGTCTGGGATCAGCAGAGATCGTGTCTTGCAGAGCAGCAACTTGAACAGAAACAACAACGCCGCAGAACAACACCTAATGGCAGACGTGTCGAAAGCTGCAACCAACCCAGTCATGGCAATAGCCAAGTGGATTAGAACCGAGTTTCGGAGCCAGCGACCGGCGCTCTAGCGCTCGCCAGAGCTGCCCCAGGCGGCGCGGAGTGTATTCAAGGCCGTTCTGTTCCTGGAAGGCACTAAAAAACCTCATTTCATGCTCGGCGCACATGTTCAGTTCTGCACGTTGTTTCTCGGCCGGATCGTAAAGCTGTTGTACCCATTCTCCTGGGTCTCTCTCCTTCTCCCTCTTTCTCTTTTCGGCCGAAGTCGCAGAGCCTCGCTCAAGTCCGGCTCGACCGCGATTCGTGGAGGTTTTACTTTCCTCTTCCCAAGTAGCTCGGACTAGGACCGATTCTGAGCATCCATTTACGACGGTCTATAGAACGAATCCACCTGCCCCGCTTTTATATTTGCTGCATCTTCACGTCTAATTACTGGCAATATTATTGGAACCATGACCACGCCAAAAAAGCCAATCCAATTATCATGGACAATTGCTGGTCATGCGTCTGGCGGCCTTCCCATCCACTGAATTATATTATGAACTATATTATGTCTGTTCAATAGTTAGACTAATGGTAGAATGGACATTTGTTCGGAATACTTTGGAAAAAACGAACACCCCCAAGGATTGCACAGAATCAAATGTTCGCAGTCATCAAAAGTATTGATGACGATGGTCGCAGCACTTGTCGAGTCTAGATTGTGCGAGATTTCAATGAAAGTTGTGGAAGCAGGCGACAGAATCAATGACTTTCTGAACAGAGACTTCGTGCGACGTCCAGCCATATGCCGACAACGATCGATGGATGGCGCGCGGACCCCGCGGCGCACCTGCGGAGCAATTAGCCATCGGACTGACCTTCGCAGAGCACTCTCGTTTTCTGCAGTCGGACAGATGGCGGACAGACGTCGAGTGGACGGCGCCGCTGCCTTGCTGAAACCCGTTTCGGCGAACGAAATAATTGTCTGGGTACAACAATGTATTAATTTCCCGGGTTTTCGGAATCGTATTCGGAGGTCGGTAATTGATGGCTGGTTGTTGCCAATTGTTTTCGGAACTACGCACTGTGTGTGTGGCGCTCGACCAGGCCCAGACCCGGGCTCGACCAGGGCCAGGCACGAGCGACGGATCGAATCGTTAATCATTCGGACTCAGCGTTTACTCTTATTCTCGTTTCCAGCCCTGCTTTGGCGCAGACAATCACTCGAAGGCGAATGCGGAGCATGACCAATTACTGTGTCAATCGGCAGATTGCGATTTGGTAACCTTTGAATGGGCCAAATGGACCAGAAACACCAACGACCTGCAACTGGATCGCATTTCGGGCTCGCTTCGGTTCGTCTTGTGGACCCGGCCACTCCTTCACAGTGACGCAATTCGGCCCAAGTTCGCTCGAGTATAAGTCCGCACTAGCAGTATTAGCCGGAGTAATCTGAAAGACAAAACGAACCGAGCCGAGCCGCAGTCGTAGTCGTAGTCGAGTCGCAGACGGTGAATTTTCCGAGAACAGACCGACTTCGTGGACTGGGCTTTGGTTTGAAATGTGGAAGTGGAGCCGCTCCTTCTACCTCAAGCAGTCACCTTTCATGCGAGAACCGCCTCTGCCCGCTCCCATCTCCTCCCCCACCACAGCGCCGCCTTCCTGGCTCCACCACGACCAACATTACCTTTTGCTGATTTTTCAACTTTGTTCGCCAGAATGCGGTTCAGGCAACATTAATGAAAACCGAATGTAAATGTGAAAGGTTGGATTTTCCGCGAGCTGGCGCCAACCCCTCGGCCCACACCGATTCTAGACCTCGAAGTCTGTTCGAGCCAATCTTGACTACAGATTTTCCTTTGCAAATCAGCAGAGGTTTGATCTGTAACTACCAATTCTTGCCTAATATTAAAAAAATAACGAATTATCTGCAAAAATTCCATTTTTAAAATCCAGTTCATACTTCTGTACGAATCAACAATATTTAGATATGTCCTCTTTTTTATTCATTTATATCCAATGCAGGATCGAAGAGTTAAATTAAATAAAATTGGAATGAAATCTCAATGAGTTTAAGAAATCAAGGTATATTTTGACAGTGGTCCTGAAGTCGAATAACTTCTCAGATTATTAGTATGATGAACCATGAGAAATTTAAAAAGCTCCTTTTCCATTATATGTTTGATTTCATATAGTGTAACAAATTAATGCATATGTCACTTATCCAAGAAAAAAAAAAATGTAATTTGTACCCTGAGACTAAAGGAAATGAAGACGGCGAAAACTGTTTCTTCGACCAGAGTCTGGAGGCGACAAAGGTCCCTCGAAGAAAGTGAAATTGTTCGTGAGAGTCGCGACTGTCGCGCAGGCCTGAACGCGGTGCGTTGATAATGAAGCACTTGGCGAAGCCTGGGATGACGGCCGCTTTTTCATCATTAGACGGCAATAAATCCAGATTTGTACGCAACTCCAACTAAGTCCACGATGCCGCCCAGTCTCTGGAACAGCCTCTGTCTGCGACTATCGAACGCGAGCGGGTACGGCGTAAACTGAAGCGATAGTTTTTCCTCTCCTTCTCTCGTCAGCTCCAAGGTCCGAGGATGGGCGGACTGCCGAGGTAGACCTCCTAATGATGGCGGATCAGTTGTGCCGAGGGAGTCCGGGGTCGGATGGAGCCAACGGAAAGATCGCCACCTGCCCGCCACGAGCCGGGAAGGGCGAAGGAATTTCGAATGGTACTTCGGGCAAACTCCGATCGACAAGTGCACTTGAGCCGTCAAAACGCGGCGAGCACCCGAACGGGGGCTCCAAATGCACTTCAGCGATTGGAAACAAAAGTCGTCCCACACCACACGTCGGCCAGGCCCGCCTGTCCGGTCCGGCCGGCCGGCCTGGCTCCGACCACTACAACTACAATGGCATCGGCATCGGCTCAGACGACTATCGCTGAGTTTGCATCTACTTAACCCGATATTCAACTCACGACTTGCAATTTTACACACTCTTATTTCTTATTTTCGTCTGTTTGTTTTCGTCTATTTTGGTAGACTCGTTTGGCTGGTGCTGGCGGAGGGGGCGGAACGGGGCAGGGGAGGGCGGAGACTGCTTTCCGCCCAGCTCTTTGTTTTTGCAGCTCTTGGTCATTTCACGCCTGATGAGCTTGAGTGCGGCTTTAAAATATATTTACCTCACCTCCCACCGGCCCCGCTTCGCCCGAGGCTCCTCCAGTTTCATGCGGCTCCGTTTCGAGGTTTTTTTGTTTCGTTTTTTGTTAATTGCAATCGAGGGTATTTGATGTGATGTTGTTATTGCTGTGGTTGAGCAGCGCCATCTGTCGAGTGCAATTTTAATAGATTGCGAAACCCCAGAAGTTGCCCAAGCCAGCTCCGCGGACACGGGCCATTTGTTGGCACTAATCTGTGGCCAATCCGAGTGCGCCGAATGTGCCTCCGAGTCTCCTCCAGGCCGCTGGGGACCGAGCCCGACCGAGTGGGGAGCTCTCCTGGCTCCTTCGAGCGCAAGCGGTCGATCTTTAATGACGACTGATTGTGGCGGGCAAAATGCTGTCCGATGGCATGAATGGCCAATGCCAACCTCTCACGACCTTCAGATTTCCACACAGAAGCCACTCGAAGACGAGGATTTCCACCTGGAAAAGATGCTTATGAACGAAGGAGAGTCCGAAAGGCTTCGGCCCTCTCTGCTTTCTTCGATTTCCGCCACCCCATCGGGATTGAGGCGACGGAGGCGAAACCCATGTTGGTGTTGTTGGAGTTCTCACGCGGCTGATCGGGGGCAACAACTCGAACGCACGTGACGGTGGCAATGACACCGAATCGTGCCTGGCCTACAGATCGTCCAATGGAAGTCCACTTGGCGAGCGTGGAGCTCCGGCACCCATCGCGGACTCGCTTCACCACCCGCTCGGGCGGTGGCGACGACGTGCCGAAGCGGGAGAGGGCGACAACGGCCAGGGAGCTGGGACGAGGTGGAACAAAAGCCCGGTTTTAAGGTCACCTCGCTCGCTTTCGTCTAAGAGCGAAGAGCGTCGCCGAGGGACGCGAGGGGTCGACGAGTGCCGAACAGCACTCGAAATTGAATTCGCCGAAGAACGAAAGTGGGGAAAAGGAAAAGGAAAGGAAAATCACATCACTTCACATCACCATCGCATCACCAAGGCATCAGCATGCGTGTCAGCGATCAAGGGAAAGTTTGATTGTTGTTGTGATAGCCGAGTGACGTCGTCTGACTAAATGACTGACTGGCTGACTGAATGACTGACTGGCAGACGGACACCCTATTTCACTGGCAACAACAACACATTAGCAACGTGCGAAGGTCTCCACAGCGGCGAAGAAAGCATGATTTGAATTCGGAAGAAGTTCTTTCCCTCGGAACTCTCGGCCCCGCCCTCTCTCACTCACTCTCTTATCACTCTCTCTCGTTTCACTCGCGGACTGCAGCGTGGCTGTGGAACTAATCAACAATGCAACAACACATTGACCTACACCCACCCACCAGCAACAACAACAACGACGTCGAAGTCGAGTACAACGATAACAATAGCCTCTGCAACTCCAACTACGACTACAACCACAACTCAGCACATCCATCAAGCCATCCACCTACTTCTTCAACGTCGTCTTCGACACAGCTTTTCATTTACATTTTTAATTTATGCCCCTCTCCCTTTAGCTCTCGCTCTTACACACGACGCCTCTCTCCTTCTGCTCTTCGCGAGTTTTAATTAATTTCGAACCTGAGGATGAGGAGCTTAAAAGCGAAACTCACCATTTCTTTCTTCAAGATGGCCAGCTGTGCGTCCAGAGTGCTTCCTGCGCTTGTTGTTGCTGCCGGTGTAGTGGTCGTCATTGCCGCCACTGCCGCTGTCGGCGATGTCGTCGTTGATGTTGATGTTGATGCTGATGTTGTTGATGGCTGGGTTCCTTCGCTGTCATCCCCGTTCGCCTCGACTGGAGCGGATTCATTATCATTTTCACCTTTGATGTTATTGTTATTGTTTTTGTTACTGCTGCTGTTGTTCTCTTTTTGGCATTGTTGTAAAGCACCCGTAGATGTCGTTGTTGTTGTTGTTGCTGCTGCCTCTGCCCCTGCCCCTGCCTCTGCTGCGGCTGTCGCCTCTGGCGCCGTCCCACTGCTGAAGAAGACGTCGATGTCACTCAGAAGTCCGGAGTCGGAACCGAGCATCTGGTTGATGCTGCTGAGGCTCTTCGGCAGAGGTGGCAGATCGGTGATAGACATAAATCTGAAAAGACCCAAAAGGAAGATCGGTCAGTCAAGGGACTTATCTCGAACTCGAGACTCGGCTCCAAGGGGGTCAAGTACGTCGCGACAATGCGAATAAGATTGGGACCTGCGCGTTCTCAGAATGAACAGCATAAGGACTCGCACAAGCACACAGCGCACTTCCAGCGGGACACTGGACGGCGGCTAGGGCATCGAAATGACATCGCGCAAAACGTGGTCTGGCGATATACTTCGGTATTCCGAAGCGAGTGAGCCCGCCTGACGCGCCTCCCGGGAGCACCGTCCGATTGTGTGTCAAGTATTTTGCGATAGAAATCACAGTCCCCCCGCTGGTTCGAGGTGTCTGTTTGTCTGTCTGTCTGTTTTCTGGTGTCCCCTATCACCTTTCCATCAAGCGGTTCGCACACTGGTTCTGGCGACCGCAGAACTCGGCGGCCGCCACGACCGGTTTGGCCAGGCCCGGTCGCCACAGGCTTCCACGGTAATGCAATCTGACTTATTATTATTATTAGCCAATCTTGTTCGACTTGCAATGCGTCGCGCCGCTGACTTCGACGGCAACAACCGCGACCACGACAAGTACGACGTCGACGTAATAATGCCGCCAATAGCTGGGGCTTCCAGTGCTCCTCATGTGGCGACGCTGCCATTGTGACCCAGAAACCTCGGCCGCGAGAGACAGCCTCCTGCGATTCTCGCCGTCTCGCGTGATTAGCGGCATCCATTCCTCAGAGAACTTTACTGCGGCGCGCTTCTACTACGCAAGGAAGTGGCCGGGCGTGGCAGGTTGGACTCCGTTCCACGGTCCCCGCTGAAGAAGTCGCTGCCCACTCGGTCTGCCCTGGGGCTACATGCAGTAATTAGCCGAAGATTTACGATCCGCCGAACACGAGCGCTTCGACATAATCGCAGCCTCCACGCTTCCAGGGAATTCCTCTCGAGGTGCTCTCCTAGAGCAGAGTCGGCTCAGCGGAACTAAATCGCGAATTTATTCCAGCAATTCTCCCCATAATTTTCACGGAAATGCGAAGTGAGGCATCACAATTAGGCCGACCGGCCACGGCTTGGAGCGCGTGATCCCTAAGCCGGATCGGACCCGATCGTAACCAGGGTTTAATTGCGTTTTTATCGCCTCGGCCGCTGTCTTGCCCACGCAGTCACCGTCACAATCTCAATAGAAGGCGGGCTGTGACGACTGTGCAGCGCAATCGCACACTTTTGAAATGCATTAGAAGGTGATTTTATGGAGTCTTTAAATGAAACGACTTGGAATCCGCCGTCGGAGATCAGTAGACCCGAGAATCGAACGAGTCGAATGGCTTTTTATGCATTAATTTACTTAATGGGGCCTAATGGCCATTGTCCCCTGCCGAGGGTCCTTGTGGCAACTGGGCTCAGCTCAGGCGATGACTTCCGGCTCAGATAAGCTCTGTCCTCAGCCACACGTTTGCGACCACGATCGAAAAGTGTCGCCGGTTCGATCCAAGGGCGATGCACTCGTTACTTAGACTGTGGCACCAGCTGCTCTTGTGCGACGTCGAAGCGTGGCGGAAGAGCTGTTGATTCGTGAGGGGAAGTGCCATCGCGGCACGCACCAGCCCCATGCCATAGGCGTGACCAGACGTCGGCGTCTCTACGGTGGCCTCGACGAAAACTCCGCGTGAGGTGAGCACTTCAGCGCCATCGCACGGAACTCGATGTGCTGAAGCCAGCCGCTGGACCCACTTCCTACGACGAGTTCTAGGTGAAATCGGCCATTGGCGCTTTACTCGCACTATGGCGCATGCTAATCCGTCCCAGAATGGACAGCCAGTTGATTAGTTGATAATCGCCGGCCATCAGGTGGCCCAAGTTATGGCTGGGTTATCTGGCGAAGCTTCGCCACAAACTTGAGATCGGAGAGAATTCGTGTTCCGTAATTGGCAACCGCACTGGAGGCGAGTGATTTATTGTTCGTGTTCGAACAGTGAGCCATCGAGAGACCGCCAAAGGCCGATCTTCGAGTTCGACAACGCTGAGATGGACGAGTCTCTCCGGGAGGAGGGTCGCCCTTCGGCACTCCATCGCTGCCCCGCGACGAGGGCTGACTCAAGGCGTGACTCATCTTCTCGCCGTGCGCAGATACTTGTCTGCATCTGAACGTCGGCGATTCTCAATTGCACATGCGACTGTTGTCGGCAATTGCCGCGGGGCGAGAAACCACCGTGCGCGGGGCGAAACAATTAACGAGTATTCGAATCGCAGAACCGGTTTGCTTTCTGCCGCTCAGTGGCTATCGATCGCAGCTCAAGGCCGATGAGATGCAAAGTCGAAGGCGCTCGCGTCGCGGGCGTGGAGGGCGGTCGGCCGAGTGCAGCTCAACACCAGAGACAATTAGGGGCGCGAAGGGCTTACACGCGGCTCATGGGTCGGCTGTGGTCCGGCTGCGGCCCAGAGTCCGCGGAGACGCACAGAACCACCGCATTGTGTTGGCCGAGAAACGCTTCCGTCAAGCCAAGTGAGACCGAGGCAATTAGTGGCATTTCGTTTTCAATGACGACCCGATCGCAAACAATCGGACTCAAAGACGACTGCGACAGCGACGGTGACTGCGGCTGCGGCTGCGTCAGCGGCAGCGGCGCCGACAGCAAACGCTTTTATTGAGTCGATAGAATAAACAATAAACACGTCGCGCAGAGCAGACGGCCGGAACGAGGTCAGCTTCTGTAGACTTTCCCAGCGCACACTGGGTTTTGTGCGCACTTCAGACGTGGCGGAGGCCGGGCCGTGGTTTCCACTGGTTGACATCGCTCGGCTCTTTCATATGCAAAAAGGCCTCCGAAGTCGGATGAAATGAGCGACCTGTGGTCCGTGGAGCGGAGTTAACAATCGGCGTAAGTGGCCGCAAACAAAGAACCGACGGGGTCACTCCGAGAACCTGGCCACGACTCGCCATAGGAATGCAGCTCGCCTTGGAGGCCGGCCGGAGTCGCCTCCAGTGGCGAGTACTGGGTCGCTGCCAGCATCTCGTCACCGCCTCGCCGCCGTCCGCGGCAGTCCACTAAGAAAGCTCCCCACTTATATGCAAATCCGGTGCCCCGACAACGTCGAACTCTTCGCCTTTCTTGACTTCTGTTTCGGATATATGTCGAGAAAACAAAATAAATCTTATTTAAATTTCTACTTCCATTATTAGTCGTCTTCTAATTTCTCTTTTCTGCTGCGTCTTTTTGGCCAATGCTTAATTATTCGATTTCTCACTGAGAGGAGGGGGCGCTTTGGACTGATTATTCAAAGCTGACCCAACTGGTGGCATCGCACACGAAAGCCCTCCCGATATTGGCAACAGTTCGAGGCACTGATGCGATGGTGTACTGACGAACGCTCTTCCATCTACCGCTGGGTTTCAAAGGACGAACCCCCAGGTATATGGACGGTATTTCGTTCCTCGTGGCCTAAAGCGAATATCAACTGCCTCTTCATGGAAGCTGTATCGTTATAGATGGCGAGGGAAGGCTGCTGCTTGCTGCCCCAGTAAACCTCAGGGAGAAGGGGATCGAGAAGATGTGAGACGAGAGGAGGAGGGGGAGGTTGCCACAGTTCCACCCAGACGCCACTCGGCAGCAGCAATTGACCTACATTCGATTGAACGAAGTCGATCCCACTTGAGCGCACTCGCGGCCGGATGACCTTTTGGGCCAAAACAAAGGCAGAAACAAAAGGCATCCGAACACTTTAACACCGCGAAAGCAAACAAACAAGGAGAGTGGGAGGAGGAGGAGGAGGAGCAAGAGCGGGCAATGCTCGTGGAGGAAGCGAAGACAACAAGTTGATGGCAGCGCAGCCGACGTCGCGCAGGTGAGGCAACGCAATGGCGACGTCGCCATTCGGTGCTCGCGAGGCAATTGAACTTTTTATTTTAGGATTGCGCTGATCGTGCTGTTGTTGGTGGCGGCGGTGGTGGCGCTGTAGTTGTTGCAGTTACAAATGCTTATATCCATTAGATACGAAAATTACCCAAGTATTTCGTGGATCCATTTGCTGTGCGGCAACTCCGCCACAGCTACAGCTACATCGACATCAACAGCTCCAGATGTCGACACCGACGCAGGTCGCGCGGACTCCAAAGCGGAACCGCGTGCGTCGGAGCACTTGTTGCTGTCGTCGATCGAGCGGCGGCTGAGGAGGGACTCGATGGCGCGATGGTTTCGTTGTTAATACCGATCGTTGCGACAGCGATGTAATTTGGCCGTTTGAGTTTCAGATTTGGATTTTTAACTCGGGTCCGATGCGCGTGCGCATGCACACCAATGACAACTGGAGCCGTTGGTGTATTTGGCCCTCGCTGGTGCGGAACGCGAGCGACAGGTGTCTCTTTGCCCAGGCTCCTCGGCAGGGCCTCCCGCTCCTTCCGCCAGTCGCCTTGGGCCGCGGGTCTGGCGGAAGTCGCGAGATGTGGCCACGCGGCCAGCGACTGCTCCGGCAGCTGAACCCACTCGACGGGAAGACGTCAACATGAGGCAGCAGCCACGATACCGCAACATGTGCAGCTCGACGCAGGCTGAATTGATTTTGCCAGAAGTGGGTAACGTTGGGATCGGGCCGCTGGGGGCGGGGGCGGCGAGAGGTGGCCGAGCAATGAGGCGGCCCGATCGAGCGCCGACAGGCTCGCGTCATAATTTCCCGGGACGCGCGATTGGATGCGGTCGCTTTGCACCTCGGCTCGGCCGTTTGCGGAAAATAGTGCAACCGGCTGCGCCGACTTTGTTGGCGGACGTCGAATTCGGTGCACACTTCACTTTTTCGCGCAGTTTCGGCCATTAACTGCTCTCCACTTCCGGTTCGCCGTTCGCCGTCTTGAGTGGAGCAGAGTGAGCGAAATAATTGCTGTTGTTGTTGTTATTGTTGTTGTGGTCGTATGTCTTCCTACGAGTCGGATTCGAAAAGTTGGCAAAAAGCCTTCGGCTGCGAGAAGACGCAGAAGAAGAAAACAATTCACACGTTTACATAACGATAAAAGCCAAGCGCCTGTCTGTCCATCTGTCTGTCCGCGCCCATCTGTCTGTCTGCCTCCTGGGGCTCGGGCTTTGGTGCGCTGACTGCGCAAAACCAGCCCAGTGGATCCTCCACTTTTAGCCGCTCGGGTTTCTTGCGGTTTCTTTGTCTCGTTCGAGGAAGTTTTTGTTTTTCACACGACCGCTAGAGATCGACCCACGGCAGAAGGGGCGGCTGATGGTAATGCAATGGGGAAGGGCGTGGATAGTCGGCCCGCTGACGAGCCCACAGCATGCCAGATAGCATCGATGCTGCGGCGGCAGAATCGGCCGCGGCAATGCTCAGCGCCTTACAACAATAGCCTCGTTATCGAAAAGAGACTAATTTTTACGACCATGGCTTTCACATCGGACATTCAACCGTCTTTGCACCGGTGACCTGCGACGGATTTCACTGACACAGCACGGGCCAACCAACACAAAGACCGATGGACAAAACTAAATCACGTCTGGCGGAAGCCGATCGGAAATTTGAATGCTTGCCACCTGCCACAAAAGAAGGCTTTCGAGAGAAATTCGATCGCATTAACAGGCATATGGATCTATTCGAGCCATCATTGCGGCGCCGCTACTCCCAACAACCCTCCACCAGATTGGGAGTCGAATCGATCCACAAGAAGCCAACGTATGCCAAGGGCCAGCGCAGTGGCAAGAGCGGCGGCGCTGCGACACCCAGGCGCAACAAGTGCTCGGCGCACCACTGACATGTGAGTTAATTCGACGCGATCAGAGAACCGTTCTCCCGGTCGGAGCTGGAGCTGGAGCCGAAGCCGGGTGCCACAGGCGAGCACCGTTAGCGACGAGTGGAGCCGGCCGGAGCGCCTCTAAGCCTCAATAAATTAATGTGACGAAGCAGAAACAAAACGAAACGAAACAAAACAAAACAGAGTGGCACAGAACCGGCCACAAACAGCAGCAGATCAAAACGAGAAGCAGGCCCCGGCAGACGCAGCCGGTGAAAATTGGTCAAAACAAAATTAAGCCGCACAATGGTGAGAACGAGAGCAAGAGCGCCGGGCGGCGAGTGGGGACGGCTGGAGCCCATCCGTCGACCGCCCGGAGTGGGAGCCACAGCACTGAGACATCCACCAGCCGGTGGGAAGAGGCGGCGAGGGGTGTGGGAGGGGCGATAGTTTCGTATGAAGTTGTCTCGTTGACGGAGAAGAAACCATTAATCTCGACACTAATGGCTGCGCCAGAAGACCAGAGGAGGAGCGGGAGTCTTCGAGTGTCCGCAACGAGTGTTCACACCTGCCTTCGTGGCTTTCTTCGCTGGTAGGCCAAGCACTGTACTTGGCTGTACAAGCCACGGGAGAGTCTGAATTCATCGGGCCTCTGAGTGCGAGCGCCTCAGAACGAAACGGAATTGTGGAAACACTAATCGCAATTATAGAAATAATTGTTCCAGATAACTGTTATTTTCGAGTTGGCTCGTCGTTAAAGTCAACCTGCCACCAGACCAGTCCATCGATTCCCAGCGGGCCGGCCGAGACCCCAGTGGTTATGACAAGACAATGGCCGCTGGAAATCGAATTAGTACTCAAGAGCCGCCTCTTGCAATATAGGGCAGGTCGATTGCATTGATTTGGTGTGTTCCCCATGTCCTGGACTGGCCTCGTCCGGAAATGGCAGCGTTACATGGCGATTAAAGCCAGGGTTACGTCTAATCAACGCCGGAGTCCGAAAGACCCAGCACGGCTTCTGGCTCTGGCTACAGGTATCCGAGTTATGGCCGGCGACATTTGCTCAATCACTCCGGAGGTTGTGCGGCAGCTCGGATCCAATCCAGCGATAGATCTTATTAAAGCGCCGAAAGCATTTGTGGAGAAACACGTTTCGGCCTGGCCGCGACATTCGCGACACTTGTGAATTGTTTTGGGCACTCGAAAAGGCAACCGCAGCAACGGCGACGAACGCCCCACTCATTTCCAGCTAATTTATGTGACACTTCTGCGCCGATCAGCCCGGTGACTGGGCGGGCGCTCGAACGGGTGTCCGGACAGACCGTGAGCCAAATTGATGGACAGCGAAGTCTGTTTGGACATGGCGAGACAGGCGGACTCGTGTTACGAGGGACCCACTGCATTTCTGTGCCTTCGCCTCTGAGCCCCACTCTGTGGCTCGAACACCGACTGGTGGTGTACGAGCTTTGGGTCTTCCCCGGAAAATCGGATCCACGCTCCATCCACTGAGTCGCGAATGCTCCGACTCGCAGATCCGATGGCTGCAATAAAAATGACTGCAGCGAGCGAGCGGACGGCGGACGGCGGAGGCTCGTTAAATGTCAACAACAATCAAGCGATTACTTGGGCGTTCGGGCCGCGAAATATCAAGTTGTTGCGAATGGTTGTGGACACTCCTCTCGCGGCAGGGCGGGGCGAGGAGGCGGCCGGTGGGGCTCCTTCCGAATCGAAATGTCGACTCCCGATAGTCGGATGACAGCGAGGCCAAAAACAATGCAGCGGCCCGGTTATTTGCATATTTCGCTGGGTTCAGTCGAACCCCTTCGGCGACACAGCAACAACAACTCCGCGACAATTAGACTAACCGCAATTGCTGCTGCCGCTCGCGAGTTGCAACTTTCATAACAACGGCGTTGTTGTTGTTATTGTTGCGAGCAATGGATCGATCTATCGCTGATCTCTTAATTTCAATGAACTGAAACCGAAGCGAGTGCAACGTAAACAAATGTTCGTTAATTTCCACGAATTAAAACCGAAAGCTGCAGAGCTTTCGACAGCAACTTGCAATTGTTGCTGTACTTTTTTTTTTGCTGCTGCTGTTGCTGCTGCTGTTGCTGCTGCACATGCGCACATCTAATGCCCCGTTATTCAAACGAGCGAACAGACGGCGACTTACGCAAGACAAGAGCCCCAGTGGAACGGAGCAGCGGGGGCTGCGATGCGAAGCCGCTCCGCTCCTGTTGGCGGCCACTTTGGGAGGCCACGCAATTAATTGGACGCGCGGAAACGAGCTCGGACTCGGCCGTAGAGGATTCGAGCCCGCGGAAACTGCTCCGGCCCGCAGGCTCGGCAGTGACTCGAGTGTCGTCCAGTCGTCCGGGCTGCCCGGCCGCCCGGCTTCTCGGCAGCACGGGATCCGTGTCGTTTACGTAAAGGCAATGCATCATCGAGCAGCCACTGCGACGGCGCTCGATTGTGAGCCCATGCGTTCCGTACAGTGTTTTCGCCAACCACTACGGACCAAGCAGCACCACCGAGGTCCCACAGAACCCCCAACGTCGTGAACATCGGAAGGACTGAAGTGGGTCAGCAGCCACTCGGCGCGGAAGCAACGGGGGTCGAGATGGGGATCCGCGCGCAGCTCCTCCCGGAGCCAAACCGGATCAGCTCCTGAATTGCAGTTCCGCGCCGGTGTCGATAGTCGAGGGCCTCCAAGACAGATTGCTGAATGGAGCGATCTGTCGGATTGGTTGGGTTGGTCGCAGCCAGCGAGCCGAAGTCATTCATCACCCAACGGAGCCCAGCGAGCCTTCATTCCCGCCCGCAAGTGATCAATTGAGCTGGCAACGGTTCCAGCTACCGAGTGCCCGCTGCTCAGACTTGATTTGATTCCACTTTATTATCTGAATCGTAGTAGCAGATTTTGTTGTTGAACGGAACTGTTGTTGGATGGATGCAAATCTTGCCGCCACAATAGCCACAACAACAGTGATCACAACAACTCCATCATCAGCACAGACAGCAACATTAAATTACAAGTTATTCGCTTCCACTGCTAAATTATTATTATTTTGCTTTCTTATTCACGTTGTCTGTTGTCGTCTCTGTCGTTGCTGCTGCTGCTGCTGTTGCTGACGCATTAAAATATATTTTCCCATTTTCCCAGTTAGTATTTATTTGCCTGCACTCATTGCCGCTTCCTCTCCGGCCGGGTGCAACAGACGGGGTTGTTGGTGCTGTTGTTGGTTGTTATTATGTTGCAAATTGGATTATACTTTATGTCAATTCACCAACAAGGCGACCACGTTGGGATCTCGTTGTTCCGCTGCAACACAATGCCCATTACACTTGTCCATTCATTCAAATGTCCATTGCGCAGTCGTCCCTCCGTCCGACGCGTCGCCTCTCGCTCCACCGTTCGTCCAGCGCGCCTTTCTCCGCATCTGTCTGTTTGCGTCCCCGTCGCTGTTGACTCGAATTATTTGCACGACTTGCAATGATAATCGTCCATTGACAGCAGTACTGTGGTGTCGTGGCCGTCCACCGGAGCTGCAGCCAACAGTAGGAACCGCCCCGCACTGCAGCAGCTCGCTCGCTTCATAGTGCAGTTCCGAATAGATCGTGCATAAATAAGTCCGCATAATCACATGCTGCCCGGCCGCAGATTCGAGTTATTTGGTATGCGTTATGCGCCCCTGCTCCGCCCACTCCATCTCCTCCCGAACCGGGAGCCCCTAATTGATGGGCCCCGCCTCCGCCTTCGCCGCGGACTTCGACCTGACTGGAGCGGATCGGAAAATCAAGCACAAGTTATTGCGGCTCCGAGCCTTCGAACCGCGAACCATAGCGACGGGAGGCAGGTCGGTGGTGTTGCTCCCAAGAATGTTCCTAGGGGCCCCCGCTCCGTCTCGTCGCTAATGGCCACTGGAGGCACAAATCTTTAATTCAACGAGCTTCACGCCCTCTGACATGCCGTCTGGGAGTGATGACTTAATCGGCAGCGGGTCCTCCTCGCCTTGCTTTCGGCGATGTCAACCCGATACAGACAATAACGTGGAAGGGCTCCAGAACCCAACAGAGGACAGACGATCGCTGGAGCAGGAACACGGGGACTATCGATCTTAAGCAGCCTGGTTGTAATGACTTACACCTATGTGTGTGTATTTCCGTGTAGTCAGCCCGAGAGTCTTTGGGTTGGACCTCGGTAGCACCGCCAGACATGGGCGCAGGGGCGACGAGACAACGGAGCCCGCACATAGGCGCGAGCTGGCACCACACAACGACGGCCAGGGAAAATACCAACCCATATGAGTCACGACAACGCGGCGTTCGACGTGAAGAAGATATTAAAAGTAATAACAATAAACCACAACAACAACCGGCGGCCGCCGAGAAACCCAAAGCGGGCGATCTTCGCAGAAACGGGTTCCGCCACTCAATAAAAATAAAGCCAAGCAACCACGTCGACTCGCAGAAGTAAGATCAAGATCCCGACTGGGAGATAAGGCCGCCAGAAGGCGGAGCAGGCAGGCTGCAGGAGCTGACAAACCCAGGCCGCCAAAGCGAACCCTCCGGAAAACGAGGATACTGCTGGGTGGACGAAGCCTGCCTCGCCTCGAGGGAATGGGAGAAGTGGAGCCAGTCAGGCCACTGCGGGCGAATAATGTGAGCACAATTCAAATTTGCATCTAATGAAGCCACCGTCGGCGACAATGATCACGACGATCTCCCGGCGAATCGAGGTGTCCGTGGTTGTGTTTGTGTTTGTGTGCTTGGCTCACATTCCCATTCGGAATGTGAAGCATGTCAACGTCAAGTGGAGAAACCGCGCTGCGAATGGGGAAATCCAGCACTGGTGGGTGCCACTCAGCAACGGCTTGCGGTACCGACTCTGTGCAACCGCTGCCGTTGAACACCTACAGGTAGCTCCGTGTCCACGAGGCCTCTCACCGCGAGGCTCCTGCACTTCCGATGAGTCACAAGAACAAGGCGGACCACTGACGCCCATAGTGACAACAAAGAAGGCCCTTATCTCGCCTGATTAGGGTATTGATTCTGCATCAGCGATAAGGTGTCCGCGGATTCCTGGGGTCAGCACCCGTGCAGACAAACATACGCGGGTCGAAGAAATACCTGGGCCCTGGACCATGAGCACCCCGGACATTTCGGCAGATGTGGAAAAAAACCAATGGGGAAGCAGGTAAAGAAGGGCTTGGAGGGTCGGTTCCTTCACTTACCTTTTGACACTACGGCACCGTTTCTCGTTCTCAGCTTCCTTGACGCTATCCCAAGAGTCGCCGACACCCGAGGACGACATGTCGTCCAGACGTTCCTCGTCCTCCATGCCAGAGTCCTCCAAGCTTATCTGACAACTGGTCAAGGTCACCTCCTTGCCGTTGTCGCCCACCTCTATCCAGTCCGAGGTGCGAATGCGGGCCGATCGCTCGGTTCCGTACGGCGACGAGTCCGAGGAGCCTCCCGAGGGCGACCGCTTGCGCGGGGAAGTCGTCGCGACGGCCGTGAGGGACTTGTGGAGGTCGACGTCCTCATCGCCGGCAGGGTCCTCAACGTTGTCTTCGTCCACGTCGCCCCCCTCCTCCTCCTCCTCTGCCTCGTGATTAGGTTCCGGGTCCTCGACCGAGTTGCACCGCTGGCGGACCACCTTCCGAGGAGTCCTCTTGGTTGGGAGCGCCTGGACAAGGTCTCGCTGGGCGAACGAGTCCTGGTGATGCAGGTTGTCCAGGGAGCTGGACTTAGCGCGCATAGCAGCTATTTCCGAGATGAGTATCTCATGGAAGGCGGTCTTCTTGTCGGGGGCGTGGATCATGTTGTCTATGGTGGAGGACTTCACGAGTGCCACGGGGCCGTCAGCCGCGTCCGGGTTCACGTTTATTCGGGTGCAGTTGCTGGGAGAACTCCGTAGCGAGGTTGAGCTCACGGCAGCGACGTCCCCTGGAGCCGACTTTTGCGCCAGTCTCCGCTGGTGCTCCTGTCGCATGTCCTGCTCGAACATGGCCTGGTGCTGCAGCAGACGCTCGTGCTTGGTGATCATGGTAGGTGCAGGCGAGCTGCTCGTCGGGTTGCTCCGAATCTCAGACAGCAACCGCTCCGCAGCATTCTTCAGGTTGTTCTTGATCTCGGTTGTCTTCCCGCCGAGGAAGCTGTTGCCGAACCGGCTGCCCCCAGATGAGTCCTCGTGGTCGGCGCCTGCTGAGGAGACCGACGTCCTGAGGCTGGCGACGGCGGCCCGGGAGCTCAAGTTGTCCAGCGTTGTTTTGGAACGCCGAAAGATGCCGGCGCTCGGAGCGGAGTCCACTTCAAGTTCCAACGTGGCCACCGGCATGTGGACGATGGTGCGGGGCTTCGGCAGCGGCTGCCCCGCCTGCAGTTGGCTCAACTGCACCCGCGCTAGGCTCTCGGTGTCCGCCTTCCCCAAACTATGGCGGGTCTCCTTGACGCTCGGCGGCTTCGGCGTGTACAGCGACTTGTGCCGATTGAGGTTCACTCCCTTGCCGGTCTGGACCACCACGACATTGTTGGCGGTGGAGCCGTTGGCGGTGTTCGAGGACTCCGGCCTTTTGTTCTGTTGCTGGGTCTCCTTCCTCTTGGTGAAGGTGGCGATGAATCGGCTGGCGCTGAATCGAGAATCCGACTGAGCGCTGGCAGCGACGTTCTCGGCTTTCGGAGCGACTGGAGGCTTCACCGCTGTCGGGGCTTCGGGCGCCTTCCGCAGTTTTAGGGTCGGCCGTGGTCCACTTTGTGTTGGCCCGGCCACTTGTCGCAGCACTGAGGTCGTCATCTCCCCGAAGTCCGATCCAGACACGCGCTTCTCCCGCTCCGCGGGCGACGCGCCCTGCTGCGAACTCAGGGACGGAGACTTGTAAATGACCGTGCGGCCAACGGTGCCGTCGCTCTCCCTGTCCCCGGCCGGGAGTCTAGGCTTCCTCGGCAAAACCGGGTGATCGGACTGCACACCTGCTGCTGCTGTTGGAGTGGCAGCGCTCGGTGAGGACCGGAGCGTCCCGTTCGTTGCAGCCTCCCGTTGGATCTTCGACATAACCGCCGCCGCGGCGTGGTGAGGCCTGGGAGGAACTGGTGGTCCAGGCTTCCTGATGGACGGCGTCGTCGTCGACATCGTTGGCGCTGCGATGTTGCTAGTCATGGTTAAGCCGCGATCGGCGGCGCTGTTGCCACTATCCAGGTCTCCGGCCTGTCCAGGGAGTCTCGGCTCTGAGGTTCTCGTTCACCGAAATCCGCAGCGAAACAGGTATTTGTAGGTCACTTCTTGTCTCTGTCGTTTCTGTTGTGCCGCTGTTTTGTTGCTCTTATTGTACGTGTGGATGCTATTGGTGTTGTACAAAGCTGCATTTAACATACAGCGTCGGAAACTCGTTTCTTTGCTATTTCGCTGCCCCTCTCTAGCTCTTGGCCGGTTCCTGGCCGAATCGAGTAGACAACTTTTCATTCACGGCGCTCCCCACACACATCTCCGAGCCGCCGTCTGGGCCCCTCGCCGTGGACACTGCCTCCTCGGCTTCTCGCTGGGCGCAACTTGTGTTTATTTTCGTTCGGCAGCTTCCACGTTCTTTGCACCGCGCGTCGTGTTCGCGGTTTCGAGAGAGAGAGAGAGAGAGTCTGGAGCTAAGTCTGGGTCTATTTTGAATATGGGTTACTCGGATCTATGCGCACCCGAACTCGTTTTCATTGGAACGAGACACGATTCTTTCCACTAGTCCACGCCGGCCTCTTGCGGCCCTCCTGCGGTGCGCGCGGGTCCGGTGCTGGGTTTCGTGTTCGGTCCAGGCGCGTGGTCAGCGGCGTGGGTTCTCGGCCGCACTGGGTTCGTAAATCACTTCACTTCAGTTCACTTCACTTCACTTAGCACTCCCACTGTTCGATCGAACCAGACTCGTGGTTTTTTAAATAGATTAAGTGAAAGGTCTCCGTTGTCCGATTTTGGGTTGTTTGTGTATGTTATTGGTATTGGAAGTGGGTACAAATTTATTACACTCGGGTTTAAATTCACTTTCTTGGATTATCTCTTGCATTCACAATGACACCTGTGAAAAAATATGACGGATCTTTGATTAGAAGCACTTCAAGAGCTCATTCGCGTGTTTGGCATCTGCCACAGGACGAAATTCCCTATGGGACTTTCTTCCTCTGCCGTAAAAGCACTGTGTATTGTGTTGGCTGTTTTATGTTGAACGTGTTTTAGTCGAGTATTCTAAGAAGCTTTGGGATATGCAAAAGCTCAAACATATTCTCTCATCCCCCAATAACCGAACACCAGTGAAGCCTAATTCACCTCCGCTTCAGTGGATTCAGAGTGCTTTGGAAGGGAACTTCAGGCCGTCTAGTGATCACTCCGCGAACTCGGGCACTGGAGTTCTCCCACTGCAAGTCCCATCTGGGCGATGGAGCGGAACGAGCACCGTGTGCGCCGAGGAAGCAGTGGAATTTATTCAATTAATTTCAATCGAGTCGGCGCCCGGTATAGAACGCCAGCTGTATTATTCAGCTGGAGGTACCGTGCATGTTTGCCTGTTGAAATCCAATCGTGATATTTGTTCTGGTTCTCGACCATTCTTATCGGGGTGGGAACCGAGCTGTGTTAGGGGGCTGAGCTGTACTAGGGCAACCGCCAAAACATATCCCAAGGGATTCTCAGGTAATTGGGCCGGAGTGGAACTTATCAACGACCCGATTTCGACACGGTGACAAATGCTTTTACGCTGACGCCCAATGCTCAGGCACCTTACAAACAACAACTGCGAAAACTACCACAACAACTCAACAACAATAACAATAACAGCAATAACACAATGCATTCCACGTCGAAGGCAGGCAGGCAAATGAAGTGAGCCCAAACAATGGCTAATCCCGAGCTTCGCACGTACAAACCGAGGTTCCGCGAACCCCCGGGCCTTCTTTCGTTCGGTCGGGCAGTCCGTCGGTCGGTCCGTTGGCAGGTCCGTATGGCTTGGTGCCTGGCGGTAGTCGGTTTACGACGTATCGGCCAACTCGCGAAGTGGGTTACTCCGACGAGCACTGCACACTTTCCGCACTCGAAACAGTTGAACAAATAGCGCTGGGTACGGCGAGCAGTCTCGGCGTGTGTGCTTCAGAGTTATTGCTGATTTTTTATGATGGGCCTTGTTCTCGCTGCTCGTCAACTGCTCGAGCCCGAATGGTCGCCGAGCCGTCGCTTCCTGCGTCCTCGTCACCTGCTGCGAGCCACTGGCTGGGCTCTGCAGCCTGTGGACGTCGTCCGCGACCGCACCTCACTAACTCCACCACACCACACGTTACGTTACGCGCCCGTCACGTCCCGCGCTCATTATTCCCGACTCGCTCTTCCGACGACGGAGACCTACCCGCGTCGCCTGCCGCTCCCCGCTGCGCTGTGATGTTCCGTCGCTGAATACGTCGCTCCGTGGAACCGCTGAACCGCACAAGAGCTCGATACAAACTGATTGCTGAGCGCGTCTGGCTCCGGTCTTCGGTCGCCTTTCCATTGCTGTTGCTTTGCTGCTGTTCTCAACCTGCTGACCTGCCGTGAGTACTGCACACATCTCTCTTCGTCACTCTCTGGGAGGCGTCTTGCAGTGGGGCTCTCGGCTCCATTCAGAGGTTGGAAGAGATGTCTTGAGTTTTCGCAATTCATAGCTTAAAAATTAGTATCTAATCGCTTGGGCACGAATGTCATTTCCCATTAAAGACCCCTAATGCCATTAATACCTACACACCTCGATGTATTCCTACTGTAGGGTGCATCGAAGAGATTTGCTTAAGAGAGAAGCCTCTCCAAACGATCCTATTAAGAGAGCTCTGCGGGCCGAGAGCGACTTGGCACACGTTCATCGTCTCCTACTCCGAAGTCGGGTTCGGCGTTGATTCGTTTGTTTTTGCCGTCAGCTGTTTCCGCTGCGACCAGACGACGTTGTGACCAACGCCAAGACCAATCCCCTAAGCAGTGGCGGAGAGCGACAACAATGCCCTTGGGAGCACGAAGGCGGCTGGCCCGTGAGCACGACGCATGCTGCTCCCCATGGGGTGGCCCAAAGTGCCGCAGCCTGAACGTCGGACTGCGACTGACTGACTCTTTCATTTTCGGCTCGACAGTGAGGAATCTGCGCCCCCCGCAGCACTCAGTGACAACATGACACCGGCTGAAAGAGCATACAGAATAACACGAAACGCAACGAGAGGTGACTGCGACAAACAACAACCAAAGCCAGGACCGCGCAAGTGGATGCAGAGCAGTCGGGAAGCCCTAGGACGGTTCTCCTTCATCATGCGCCAGCTGAACCATGAATCGTGCCGACAACGCCAACTACAACAAAAATTATTCGATGTCTGCCTGCATTGTGGTCGATTACATAATTGATGCCGTCTCCCGTCTGAAGGCGGTTCCTTCGAACGGTACGAACGGCACCAGATTTAAAATTTACGAGGTCGTTTTGCAGATTTCGTCGCAGTCAATAGGGAGGTGGCCACACCCTGGGTTCCTCAGTAACCTGCGTTCGTGTGTGGAAGCATTCTAACTTCCCTAGTGGGGGTTGCCCAATCCTTCCGGATAACGAATCTGGCTTCTGCACCAATGGGTTCAACCCCTTCGAACACGGAGAAAGTTGCTATTGGAGCTTGGTGGGGCGGGCGCAGACTGTCTGAGCCGACAGCAAACAAAGTGGGTTCTAAGCTGAGGTCAAATGGTTTGTGTGGGGTCGGTTGGTATATGGTATCTTCGGAAGCACTCGTCCTGAAATCGTACAAGTCTCCTTGGAACCAAGGGTCAGTATTTGGCTAGACTTTTATTTTCTGTTTCTGACGAAGCTCAAAATATCCAGAGAGGACCAAAATGAATCCCACGACACCCTCTACTAGAATTGGTATCGTAAGGCTCTAGCATAGGGAAAACGATTCAGTCGAATCAAAATTAATTTGAAATTCAAGTGGAGTTAAAGGCCGACACCATTGAATTGTCCACCCTTGCATCTCCAGAAACCCGCTCCTTTTCAGCATTAGTATGAAACGTGACGCAATTCGATACGATTCGTAGCCAAATGTAAGGCGCTCGAGACATTGTTGATCCGGGTTCGATTTATAATTCGTACATTGACACCCATTAACAAGAACGATGCGTCCGTCCCATAAAAAGAAAGCTTTAACTGTCCAACGATATTGGCTCGAACATTGGCCAAGTGCGAGCCAAATTAACCAACTGGGTGTAGTGGACAATCGCACAGTTTGTGGTGGTACTTCAATGGGTCGACATGGAACTGCAATGGCAAGTGGCTTTCCTGGTGCTGACATTTTCAGTCGTGATCGTTGCACATCCTATTGAAAGAAATCAGAATCTGAAAACGGCCAATCAGTTCTTTCGCGACAACTGCGTTTGCGCAGCCGATTACGAATGCAAGTGCTGCCTGCAGATGGCAAATCAAGATTGTAATTACTGTACTGAATAGATCTAGCACGTATATTTCAAATATATATTCCATCCGCTAGTGTGCGGCAACTGGACCGTGATTTCGCCCAACCTGGAGGTTCGTACAAGCGTCAATCTTAATGGGGCTATGCTCTTCACCAGCACCTTTTCTACGCGCCTGATTCCACCCATATGTTATCCCTTGACCCCACTTCCATTTTTTGGTTGCGTCAAGATCCACAGTGTATCACTGCACAACAACAATTCCGTTCACGCATGTGCAAATGTGTCCTTGCGCTTCATAACATTTGATTTTGCCGAATTTCTGCTTGGTTGTATTGAACTCAGCCCAAATGGCATTCAAGTAGTGCCACAGGAGCATACTGATACGGAAGGTGACACGACTTCTGCCGTGGGTGAAAAAATACCGGCGATAATCGATTTGATCAAGCAAAATTCCACAACAGTTAGTTCGTAATGTGGGTATTAAAATAAATGGTTTGTGTTTCGTTTCGATTGGAGAAAGGCCTGATATGAATATTCGACTATTACATATTACGTCAAAATCGAAAACGGTATTAATAGTTTCTTTACGTGTATATAAATATATGTATATCAATAATTACAATTGTTTTATAAGATTTGCAATTTATTATATTTGTTACATTTTCTATAATACGTTTTACATTTTAAGCTTTTATTGAAATCAATACACAATACATTCCTTGATAAAAATACATGCATTCCCTTTTTTGTTCTTTCAGTGCAATTAAACACGTTAGCTTCAATTTTGTGAATTTGATTTTTGTATATTAACAACAAAGATCATCAGTAATAGATAAGCCTTGGCAAACGATACTGAAACGTTCAAAGCAATCAACAGCGTGTGAATGTATAATTACATCTTATAAGTCAGAAATACATCAGTGTTAGTGTAAAAAAAGAGAATAAAATAATAATCTATATACACAAAAATATAAATATATAACATGAATTTCAAACAACATACGACGAGTGTTTTCCTCTTCAAAAAGGTATCATAAAAATAGGCTTGATCAATATTTTCCAATAGTTCCTCAACACCAAACATTTGGAAACGCAGTTATTGAATATAATTATTCATTTTAATATTAATTATATGCATATTACAACTTTATTGAAACGATAAACAATGTTTGCATTGCTGTCTATGGGTTATAAATATCGAATATATTGCTTCAGCCTTCACATGAATTAGTCACTTTAGTTGTTATTATCCATTATAATCACATGATAAAAATGTGATAAGTTGCAGAACTATTTCATCTATGATCTTAATCTGCGATTGCTGTATATGGTAGACTACTGTGCTTCGGTTTTGTTTTGTTAATAAACACCTTGATGGCTCCATTGAAATCTGCACTAACCATCACGTACCCGCAGCCCTTTTTTCGTTGCTCCACAAGTGGATCAGGTTGATTGTTTTGTGACTACAAATATAGAAAATATAGAACATAGTAACAAATTTTCCCATATTTACATACGACTAGACTAACCATCTTTTCGTTACAAATCTCATCCCAATCCGGTTTGATAATCGCTTCAGGATGTGGTGCAAAGATGGCACAAGTCACAGTTGCGTTGTGAGCTTTAATACCTTCCCAAAAGTCACTTCTATCTCTACGTACCTACATAGAATATTACAAATATAGAGTAGAAATTTAATATTAAACTTATTTCCAAACTTACCGAGCTCAACTTTGAATAGTCGTGATTTGTTTTCCAGATGTATATACATTGATTTTCAGAACCCGCAATAATGTATTTTCCATCATGACTAAATGAAGCTTTGATCTGCGAGGATACGTTCAAGTATCCTTTATATTTGCATGATAGATTCAAATCACGTAAATCGTACAAACGTACGCGACTATCGTTCGATGTGACCAAAATCTTATCTTCACCCGGCATTGGTTCAATTCCGCTAATTTTCCGTCCAATACGGTTTTTGCCGCGTGTCGAACGAACATGAATTTGTGTATGGTACTTAAGTTGATCCGTATTATAAAATATGCATCGTCCGTCATAGGAACCCACGACTGCGAATTGACCATTTTGACAAAAGTTTGCAGCTGTAATTAACTTTGTTTGACCATCAACCTCATTCCACAAGGCGACCTTCTTGTCAGGGATATTCCAGAGACGCAGTTTACCATCTAAACTTCCGCTTAGGAAATACCGATCATCTCGTGGATGAAATGCTATTGCAGTAACAAAATCAATATGTTGGAAACAACAAAGACACTCCTTGCGTGATATGTGCCATAAGCGTACGGTTTTATCCATAGAACTTGATAGAATGAAGTAGTTTTTAGACCATGAAACATCGAGAAGGTCAGATGTATGTCCAATATAGGTACAGAAAGCCCTTGGCATAAAGGGTCCATTGCATTTCTCGGCAGCTGTAGCCATTGCAATGGCCTCTTCAGCAGAATGTTGTGAGACCAATGATTCTTGTGAAGGTGTTGGAGAAGATTTTTGATCAGCATTATATTTATTTCGCATGTCCTATGAGTAATATATTAAATTACTTTATATATTTATACAAGCATTATTATATGCTGTGGAATCTTACTTGGAAGAACGGATATGCGTCCTTTAATACCCAAATTCTCAATACTTTATCCTGTCCAGCAGTGGCTAAAAGACGCCCGCATGAACTGAACTTCATGCACCAAACAGCACCAGTATGTTCGCCAGATAAATCCTACAAATTTCGAGATGGAAACAATTCAATGTAAATCAATCGCATAATAATGGTATAAATAACTTACTTGTACATGTTGTAACTTTGTAAATTCATAAGGTCCCTTGTTCGTGGAGGACGCTTTAATTTTTATGTTTTGCTCAGGGTTCATAACATCCACAATATCTGCCACATCTTCTTTGTGTCGCGCATGGGAAACCTCGGACGCCAGAGACTTTGCTTTATCCACAGTCTTGCGCATAGTCGAGCCAAAGAAACGTTTGATTTTGGCAGTTCTCTTCTTTAGACGATTGCCATCATCTACCTCGCCCTCTTCTTCATCCGGTTGACCGGGCTCACTACTGGGTGGAATGCCAATAACACTTTCCTCATCCGATTCCTTTTGTATAACTTCTAGATGTGATGTTAACTTCAGAATATGTAAAGACAGCGGATTCCATCCTTCTGGGACCGGTGGAGAACGTACTGCGGAAAGTGGCATATTCTCTCCAGTATCCAAATTTTTTACAGGAACCTGTTCGAGTATTTCAAAATCGGTTAATTGTTTGCCAGAGTTTGTACGCGTGCGCACATAAATGTTCATTTGTTTCAGAACGTCCTCATCTCCTGCAGATTTACGTCGTTCCTTATCGTTGCTCGATCGATACACTAATGAAGGATACCTAAAACACATGCATAATTAAATAATTGTAGCAAGCTAATATAATAACCACATTAACTAAATGAACTTTAGCAGAACAATGACGAGATGCTTTAAGGGAAATGGTATTAATTTTAGTGTGAACAATTCTAAAACATCGATTAAGCTTCAACATTTTTTAATGGCAAAAATGGAAGTAACATCACCAACTTGATTTTCAATTGCCAAGGACCCCTGAACGAAGCTAATTTATATATAATAAATATTTCAAAAGGATTTCTGAAATGGTAATTTTAAAATATTACTTTTTACTAAAGTTCATTTCTATTAATTGGGTACACAGTTATTAATACCATAATATTAAAATATGATATAGGACAATCAACCTACCTGGTCGCACTTCCTAGACTATTTGATCCAGTTCCCGCTAGTTTAGCACGTTGAACATTATTCATATTGTTCATGAGAATTTTCTCAATACGATCGATTTCTTCCTGTGTCGGACCCTCAGCTTTGTTCGACTCTTCGTCACGTGGCTTTACTACATAGCCACCTTGGGTAGCCTTGTAGAGATTCAAACCTTGGGTTGGATCGATGGAACTTTTTGGAAAAAAGTAGATACTAATATTGATACTTCCACATGTACAGAATAACTTACAAATACCGAACACGTCCTGGAGCAGAGTTGCTTTTCGCTGAATTAGAGGGACTAGGCTTAGAGTACACCGACGTAGAACTGTTGCCTAATGAGTGGGAAATACGATTTATAGAGCCACCAAGGGCAGCTGTAGTTACAGGCCGCGTGTTGCACGTTGAAGTGTGAGGCAAGGATGCTGCAGATACTACGGTAGCAGCAACAATTGTACTTGATGAGGCTGTTAGACTGTTTGGTGACGCACCAACTCCACAACTTAAATTAGCCCCTCCGACTGCTCCAGTCAACGCATGCATACTCATTACATTTAGAGAAACACCTGCGGCACCACTGCCAGTCAATGAACAGGTTTCATTCCACGAATTCTCAATCTCCTTTACCAAATCATCACGTAATTTTTGAACATCCTTGACGCTTTTCACTGAACGCGTATCACTGTCATCGTCATCCATGTCAGCAAGAGGTAATCGCATACCCTCATTCATGTTAAACTGCTCTGAGGAACTAGATGATATTTTTCGAGATTTTTTCTTACGTCGCGGTGGTGCTATTGGACCACTTAAGGTAATAGAGTCCGTGGTCTTTGAGTGCGCCAACTTTGTACTTGCAATGACGTCGGGTTCTTGAAGTATTATTTTATTGTTTGTGACTGACATTGAAGTTGATCCTTCCTCTGGATCAACGTGTAAGGCGTGCGGGCGATGTATTGATGATGAAGTGGAAGCCTGACTTATAGGAATTGCCAAGCCAGTTGAAGTTGTAACTCCGCGCAAAGCAGATGCATGTGATTCAGGTGTCGTCGACTGCGAGCTGGCAGTACTCGTTGTTGTTGAATGCGTAGCAGAAACAGATGCACTAGCTAAAGCATTGGCTAACTGCTGTTGTTGAAGTTGTTGTAACTGAAGCTGTTGTTGTTGCATTTGCTGCGAGTTGCTGGATGTGATGGAGTTTTGTGTTGATTCTCGATCAATACTTATTGCTGAAATCAAAACTGGAATTATAAACTATTCATTGACAGATAGTTTTATCAAAGCTTACCTGATGGATCTATGCTACCAGCTAAAATTCGCCCAACACGACCCAATGAAGTCATACTCTGAATGCTCATAGCATCGTTCTCAATGATTTTAAAAGGGTGTGTTGGACGATTTGTGAATACACCATCGGTAGAACTATTCTGTTTTGATGGAACAAATTATAGAAATTAATAATTATATGATAGATAATGTTAGTTAATAGAAAATGAAAACATAAAACTACAGACCTGAGAATCAGGCGTCAGCGTGTTTCCTGGATTATCATCTTCATCATTTTGCATGCATTGACGGAGCTCGTGAAAACGTTGTCTACCATACTAAAAATGGATTAGTGTTAAAAATTGTATATAATGAGAAAGAAACAAAAATAACAAAACGGCAATAGTTTTCATTTAATAACTATTTAAAAAATATTTTTATTAAAAAAAAAAAAAAAAAAAAAAAAAACTACAATCTACTTGGTTAATTTCCAAAAATTTCAGATATAAACACTAATGAAAAGGTAATGATAAGGAATTGATACCATTTCAGACTAAAATAATTTTTGACGTTCTTGCAACATCAAAGATAACATTTAATAGAAGAATGCGGAACCGCTAGATAACAAGAAGAAACATAACAACGGTAAGTTGTATATGAATTCAATATGAATATTAATAATTTTAATCTCGTCCTTGACAAAAAATCGATGCATTTCTAGAAATATGTATATGAAATACCAATGTAAAATAAAAAACTAAATGTTCATGAAAGTTAGCGTAAGTTTCTTAGACATATTGAATATATGACGTTTTTAGTAGACACACAATACTGTTCGCTACTACACCTTTATTTCTTAACAATATTATTGCTTACCACGCCTAGTTGCTTGGGCTCCAAAAACACATCCTGCTTGGTGCAACGCGCATTAAGACTACTTGTAGGACTGTTAGTGTTCGGAGTGCCAGCTCCGATAGGAGTTGCATCACTATCTGATGAGGCATTTACACGCACCGCTGGTTCCGGGAAAATGAATTCGCTTTCCGCTTTTATTGAATTCGACTGCGATTTTCGGCTACCAAAATATGTGGTATTGAAAAATAAACGTCTTCTCTAAGAATACTTAATGCCAGTTTTTCTTACCTGAGGGTGGACAATCGATTAGGAGTCGAGTCCTCAGCATCAAAGAACTCTTCGGAACTGTCTGAATCTGTTTCGTGTTTACTCATCTTCCACAGGTTATACTATTTCATCAAAAACTCATTCGTAGGAATTTTTTAAACTGCTTTTGTTCTTCCTTAAAGTATTTAAATTAGGTTGTTAAATGCCTTTAGACTTCGCTTTTCACTTATTCGTTTACGTCATTTCTCTTATTCATACTCTTGAATTGCCAAAAACTTGCTTTTCTTTCTACCAGTCCATGAGAAGTGTTTTGAATTTCACACAATATTTAATAGTTATAAGTATTGTTTTGTTTTATTTTCAACAACAATTTTGAATTTAATTGGAAATGAAAATGCGAATATTCCGACGGTTCGAGTGATTTTTCCCAAAACAAACGTCATCCGAGTGAAAACGAAAGGGAGTGATAAATATGACAGCTGCAAAGGAAAGAGAAAATGACAGAATATAACAAACTGTCTTTACGGTATGCTTATATTAATGCATTACGATGATATTACTAAATATATAGATTATATATAACAAAACAAGCTTATTGAAAATAACGTACTTACAATATAGAAATTTTAAGAGCAACCATACAAAATTGATGTTTATTATTCTTGTTTTAAAAATGACACAACTATATTCATTATAGCGATATACCTAGAAATGACTTATTGAAAGCTCATATATAGGACAACCTTAAACAATCAGCCGGTTTAAACACTACTTCAGATGGTGTTGTTTGATTAATTTTGATGAGATTTATAAAATATCTCTAATTATTTATAGAACGAGTGCCGAAAAGTTTTATTAGCTACATATTTTACATTCGTAACATACTTTCGGTTATAACTTGTGGTTTTTGTTTATAAGAGCGTCTTCTTCGCAACATGTGATTACTACTAAATAAACAAGTCAAATTCCGCGTTTGTAAAGAGACACTTCAACCTACCGGTGAAGATTCATTCAATAATTAAAATAAAATATAAAAACTTAAAGATTTTCGTATTACAAAATGTCACAACGTCCAGAGGAACGTATACCGGCGGAAGAAAGCGACTTGTTGCAAATAAAGCCATTGTAAGTTTAATAACTCATAAAGAGATAAATATACTTTATATGAAGTTTTCATCAAAATGCAGAGGCGCCGGCCAGGAAGTGGGTAGATCATGTATTATGTTGGAATTCAAGGGGAAAAAGATTATGGTAAGTATTTGGTTTATTTCTTGGTGTAATCAATTTTTTTTATTCATCTTGATTATTCGCAGCTTGATTGTGGTATCCACCCAGGACTATCGGGAATGGATGCTCTTCCATACGTTGATTTAATTGAAGCCGACGAGGTTGATTTACTATTTATTTCACAGTGAGTATATGTCTATAATATATCAAAAAATATTTAAACTAAAATCTTATGCACAAAGCTTCCATCTGGATCACTGTGGTGCATTGCCATGGTTTCTTATGAAGACTAGCTTCCGTGGCCGTTGCTTCATGACACATGCTACTAAAGCCATCTATCGCTGGATGTTGTCAGATTACATAAAAATTAGCAATATCTCCACCGAACAAATGCTTTATACTGAAGCGGATTTAGAAGCTTCAATGGAAAAGATTGAAACCATAAATTTTCATGAGGAACGCGATGTCATGGGCGTTCGCTTTTGTGCTTATAATGCAGGCCATGTACTGGGAGCTGCAATGTTCATGATCGAAATTGCAGGAGTTAAAATTCTATATACAGGTGATTTCTCCCGGCAGGAAGATCGTCATTTGATGGCTGCAGAGATTCCTACCATGAAACCCGATGTGCTTATCACAGAGTCAACATACGGTACTCATATCCATGAAAAGCGCGAAGATCGTGAGAATCGCTTTACAACATTGGTGCAGAAAATTGTTACTCAAGGAGGCCGCTGTCTAATTCCTGTGTTCGCTTTGGGTAGAGCACAAGAGTTGTTGCTGATATTAGATGAATATTGGTCACAGAATCCAGAGCTACACGAGATACCAATTTATTATGCCTCATCTTTGGCAAAAAAATGTATGGCCGTGTATCAGACCTATATTAATGCTATGAACGATAAGATTCGGCGACAAATTGCCGTTAACAATCCTTTTGTGTTTCGACATATTTCGAATTTAAAAGGTATCGACCATTTCGATGATATTGGACCCTGTGTTGTTATGGCCTCACCAGGAATGATGCAGAGCGGTTTGTCCCGAGAACTGTTCGAAAATTGGTGTACCGACCCAAAAAATGGTGTTATAATTGCCGGTTATTGTGTGGAAGGCACACTGGCAAAAACGATATTATCTGAACCTGAAGAGATTACCACTCTAGCGGGACAGAAACTTCCTTTGAATATGTCCGTGGACTATATATCATTTTCCGCACACACAGACTACCAGCAGACAAGTGAATTTATTCGTTTACTTAAACCCCAACATGTGGTATGTGATTTAAAAATTGTTTGTAACTGCCGGAATCATAAATAATATGATAATATATTTAAGGTCCTTGTGCATGGAGAGCAAAATGAAATGTCTCGCCTAAAAATGGCTCTACAACGAGAATACGAAGCTGATCCGAACACTACCATCTCTTTTTACAATCCACGCAATACACATTCCGTTGAACTAGTATTCCGAGGTGAAAAAACCGTGAAAGTAATGGGCAACTTGGCCACAACAAAACCAGAAGTAGGCAGCAAGCTTTCTGGAGTTTTAGTGAAGCGCGATTTTAAGTACCATCTTTTAGCAGCATCCGATTTGTCAAGTTCGTTCTATCCTATATAGTATTGGTCTTTCAATTGAATGACTTTTTATTTGTAGAATACACGGACATGAGTATGTCCGTTGTCACCCAGCGGCAATCTATTCCATGGAATAGTTCTCTTGGAACTTTGACATTACTTTTAGACCGTATAGGGGGACTTGGTACCGTTGAGTTAATCGAAGAGGAAAAGAAACTACGGGCATTTAAATGCATCGACCTCACTGTCGAAGGCAAAATTATTATCATGGAATGGCAAGCGACACCAGTGAATGACATGTTTGCTGACTCCGTGTTAGCATGCATAATGCAAACGGAATTGGGAGGAACTAACATCAAAGGAGCATCGGGGCAGGCAAAACCAGATCGGATGCACTTCAAGGAGTGTTTGATTGAGACTTTGCAAGATACTTTTGGGGAACACAGTGTCCCGAAACTATTTAGTGGTGAATTACTCCCAGTAACTGTGGCAGGAAAACGTGCTGAAGTTAATTTGGAGACATTGGTTGGTATTTACATACATTATTGTGGTAAAAGCACAAACTATTTAACGTTTTTTATAGATGGTGACATGTGCCGAGGATGAGAACTTACGCCAGATTGTCAACACTGCTGTTCAAAAGCTTTTCCAAGCATTGGTTCAAGTGTCTTAAGCGACATTTATTTAAAATAAAGTTGTTTAAGTAAAATAAGGAAATGAGGCATTTACGTATCCATTTATTGATTGTTGTTAAATCCACGAAAAAAAATATGTTATATTTAAACAGAAGTACGAGTCAATATTTCTAACGTTGTGTACTCTTAGCAATTTGTTCCTTTAAGACCAAAATGCTGGCACGCTGTTCTGGTGGAAGTTGAGCAATTTGGTCATCAGACAACTGTAAAACTTGCATTATCAATGCCGCCTTCTCTTGATCCGACGCGTCACTTGGAATACCACAATTTGTGGCCAAGCGATTCTGTAATTGTTGTTGAGCTGTTTGTTGCTGTGAAGACGGCCCTGCTGATGGACCTCCAGATCCTCTCAAGCGTGGATCTGTCTGACGTTGACGTGGATCTGACGGAAATGATATTGGAGCCACATTTGGTTGTGGCTGCATTGGTCGCTGTGATCGAGGGTCCATCAGCGGTGGTGGAACTGGGTTAGGCAATGATCTCATATCTTGATCAAGGTTTCTTGACATTCGTGGGTCCATTTGACGTGGATCAATTGCAGCGGGGGGTATAGGAGCTGGTACGTTACCGGCAACACGAGGATCTGAAGTCATAGCTCTCAAATCGACATCTTGACCAGGTATGGGATTAAAACCAGAAAGAGGAACTTGCATAGAGCTCGGCATAGGCATAGATTGTGAAGGAATTTGTGTTGCCCCTGATAAAGGATTTCCACCAAGTACCGGAGGCATTTGATTGGCTTTGAATAGCATGCCCTAAAAGTTAAACAATAGTATATTTTAGATATTATACATATAAATTATTTACCAGTGCATTTTGAGGATCAACTATACGCATAACAACCATTGCCTGAAGAAGGGCATATGCCAGCTGTGGATTCAGCATAAGCATCTGACGCGCTTCCGAAGGATTATTCTGAATGCAAAGTTTCATTTGCTTCATCAACTCATACATCTGTTCAGGAGGCAATGAAGCTACTGTTTTTGTGATGATCTCTGGAGCTTGATCTGGATCACAATGCTCGCCATAGGGGTTTTCTACTTGCGGTCCTTGTAGGAGCTGTTGCATTTCCATGCGAGATTTTTCTGTACATGCATTATCAACACGTAACGTTCGTCCTCCAATTTCGTAACCATTCAAGTTGCGCATTGCACTAAGAGCAGTTTCCTGGTCTTTATACTCACAAAATCCAAATCCCTTAGGTTTGCCACTTTCGCGATCAAAAACAAGTCTGCACAGAAAGACAATTGTAATAAAATCAGATAAAAAACTAAGCAGCTCCTTACTTCAGTGATAGTACAGGTCCCACTTCGCTAAAAATTTCCTTCAGTTTTTCCTCAGTGGCTTCATATGGTATATTCCCAACTAGTTATTATAAGAACGAGATTTAGTAGTTTTCAACTTTATCTTAATTAATGGAATAACATACCGAATACAGATCTCATGGATTTATCCATAATACTCTGGTCTGAATTTTTGTCTGCCATTTTTTGCGTTAATAAGTTGTGATTAAGTAAAAATAAGTAAATTGCAATCCCAATCCCTCCAAGTTTTACCAAATATAAACTAGATTAATATGTCTGAACGATAGGAACAAACAAGTTTGCAGCGAATTTCTTTTTCCACAGGGTAAATCAGATACTACAAAATTTCACTTGCATCACCTTTAAAATATATTTTTTTATTTAATAAAACAAATGAAACAAAATATTAAAATAAATGGTATTGAAGTAATTATTTATTTAGAGCCTCTTTTATAATTTATGTTTTTAATAAAAATACCTATTAAAAAAATGCAATCCACAAAAAAAAATTATTTTGGCAATACATTAATCTAGGGCTGACATCTTGAACGACAACATATATCATATATCATGCTACTACCATTTTTAGGCTGTTACTGCAAGAATATCAGAGAAAAGATTACTATACCAGTCGGCCATTTGTCAAGCAATGCTCATCCTTCCTCTATTACAATTTTAATCAATTAAAATAAACATATCTACTCTATTACTTCAAAAAACCAGACGACGACAGACGGACGTATAATTTTCGTTGTCGTAATTTTCCATTTCGAGGAGGAAATTTTTGAAAAGATTTGTGTGCAAATGTCCACAAAAATTTCATTTATCCAGTGAGAATATGTTAATGAATAAGTGAAATTTTGTTTTTCTATTAAATTTACAACGAATAAATTGGATTTAAAGTGAAATATCGAATTGAAAAAAGGCATTTTTGTAGCCACGAACGGCCTCGCACAAAAAGAGACGAGGAAAAAAAGACAGTTTTGTGTCATTGAACGAGTAAATGACTCCGAGACGGAGTCGTTGCTGAATACATTGGAGGAGCACCTCTCGACGAGCGAGCTCTCCATAACTCAGCATCGGTTGGCTAAATTAACTACATTATTGAGTCGGTGAAGTGAGCTGAAAGTGGATTGAAACCTACAATTTACGAAGGAGTCCGCACCAGCATCAGCACACACCACTTACCACACATCCGACAAACGAATAGAGAGCCGACATTCGTACCCTTGTGCTAGCGAAAGCAAGCAGGAAACATACAAAATTCTATTTTGAAATCCGTGGACAGACAAGTGTATGTATGTAAGACAGTGGAACAAAGCTAACACGAATTTCACTGCTGATGAACTCTGTGGAACGAGTGGAAATACAAGATATTGAATTGAACAGAGTTTCTGTCGTTTGCTTTGTGTTTTTCGTTCACTGTGTATTTTATCTCGGCAAACATAGTAGATTATTTTCTTGCTGTGTATTAAACACTTTGAATTTGTGGACTCATCATTTGGATGAATTGGTGAGCGAGGAGTCGACAACGACGACGAGCCTGTTGTGTGGTACTCTGTGTGTGCTGAATGTAGTGCAAGCGACAAAAGGAAGTGTAGGAACGGATAAAAGTGAAAAAGAAACAAAGCGATCGATTACAAGGCAACAGCCAGCAGTAAGTTATTAAATTGAATTATCAATACATTGTCTTATTTAACTAATCATGTGGTTACTAGTTAAACTGATTGCAAAAGGCAAACATTTGTGTAGTTACCCATTAAAATAAAATTCTTAGATGGAAAAATCAATACATGAGTCAATAATATTTTTTAAATGTAGTAACAAAATACTATTTACAATAATTAGCTCCTTTTTGGTTTCATTCATTTAAATATTTTAAAAGGAATCCAGTTTTAAAAGTCCTTCACATCTTCTCCTAAAGCTGTTCGAAAGTTGTCCTCGATTTGCACTCCTTGGAAGCTCTGTGCTTCTCTTGATACGTTTGTACCTTCAGCTCATTGTTCGTTCTCTTGCAGTTGTTGGTTTGTTATTTCTCCATTTTGTTAATACTTCGGGTTATGTGTGTTATTTTGTTTTTGTTGAATACCACATACACAGTTGGTCATATACGCAGCGAGTCGAACCTACGACTGCATACATACGTCCACTCATTCACTCTCTGGCTCACTCACTTCGCGTAAGAATGTTGAAATTATTATCATCTTCATTATCATTTACTCGTGTATTCATTGTCTTTGTCATTGGCTCTTATTGCTGCTACTGCGAGTCTTGTTGCTGCTTTTGGAAGTAGCTATTAAATGTAGCACTCTTGCATGGTAAACTTAGTGTAGAATGAATTTCATTGCAATGCAATAATACATCAAAATCGTTTAATTATGCGTATAAACAGTGAAATATCTTTCTTCCGACTAGTGATAAATTCAACGGTTACAAAGAACCAGAACTTTTAATATTATACAGAAGTAGGAAGAAAACAGTTCTAAAACCACAATTTAAACATTTTCTGTGCTATTCATATCCATTGTATTTATAAAATTAACTAATATATTAAAGATAATGCACACTATTAATAAATTTGATTATTTATTTTAGATCTGCTCGATTTTTGGCATTCATAATGAAATCGTGAACATTATTGAAGCAGCAATGATGACGACAGATATTCCCATTTCATTGTTATGACTTTTATAGAAATTTCTATATAATTTTGAAAAAGAATTAAAATATTCCTTATTTATAAAAGCACTACAAAAATCCATTTCTAAGATGGTGGAAAACGTGCAATGTCCTGTGTGCACATTGTTCCTGCACGCAGGCATGAATCTGTCTGATCATTTGGAGACGCATCCAAAAGAACAAGTGATCAAAGCCCTTGTTCAATTGACTATCACCGGTGGCAAAATTGGCGGAGCTCTCTCTCTTGATCTTGCTGATGAGAAAAAACCAGATACGGAGTCAATTTCTAAAGTGGCAAGAGATAGAGAACACGAATTGAGTACAAACTCCACAAGTAATTCCTCCTCTTCGTTACCGTCGAATTCGTCATCTATCAACAGCTTAAATTTATCATTTTGCTCGATACCGAAACAACCAAATAGCACCTCCACTACATTGGCAACGACAGGAAAGCACATTTTTAATCAACAAAATGTCACATCGTCGCCTGCATATCAAAAGAGTGGTGGAGGATCTAATACCACTAGTAGCATTAGTGAAGTGTCGCATATGCCAACGGATTTCAGCTCTTTTGCAAATCGTCATCAGCAGTCACAACCACCATCAAGTCAATTACACAATCAGCAACATACGCATGTTGCAGCTCCAAATCAGAACCCACCACCATCGTCACAACAAGTTCCACAACTCTCAAGTTCAACGGCGCATGGGTTTCATTCAATTTCACAGCAACAAACACCGCTACTTGCGCATCAGCATCAAAATCATACTACTGCTCATCAACAGTTGCAGAATAGGCCACAGCATCAATTGTCTGTGTCACAACAACAAAATTTGAAAATTATATATTCTTCAACTCTACCACCACCGCCTCCATTGCAGGTATGTTAATTTCTTATACTTCCAAAATTGTTCACAATTATTGATTTTTTCACTAGCTTTTCACTTATCAACCGCCATCACAACCCCAGCATCAAAAACCTCCTCCTGCTTATGGGACAGCTATTAGTCAAATTCGATCTCAACATAACCAAAATAAACAGTCTATAAACCAGCAACTGCATCGTACAACAGCTGTTACCACAACCACCGCGCCAACATTAACAGCGACGACAGCAGTAGCGTTAACTTCAGCAGCATCAACATCAGTGGGGTTATCAGCAGTAGCTTCGTCATCAAAGCAATTAATTGCGAAACCAAATGTGATTCCCGAAAATCAATCTACAATACATCAGAAGCAATATCAGCCACACCAACAAACTGAAACTTTGCATCAATCGCCGTCACAATTTTCGAAAACGGGTGTAGCAAACACTTCATCTTCCCTACAGAAATCGGGAACATATCAACCACGTGCTCAACCTCCACCATCTCCTTCAAGTGCTGCAGCAGCGAGCTCTCGGCAGTCAAGTTCTCCATATCCGACTATTCTGTCTGCAGCTATGGCTTCACCATCATCCTCCTCTTCCGTCTTACGTTATGCAGAGTCACCCGTAACTGCACACTATTTGGAACGTGATAATGGTGACTTTATTGTGCAGGAGACACCAAAACATATTGTAGAATGCGTTGAGAAAGATAATGGTGAATTTTCGGTGATAGAGCGTATTTATCAGTCGCCTCCAAGTGTTTTACACATACATGATGATGATGATGAGGATGATACTAAAGAAGTATCCAATGAAGAAACTGGGAAAATAAACATTGAAAAACAGAAAAGCGTAGAAATTCCCGATGAAGAAGAGTTTATGAGTGTCGATGGTGACAGTGATCTAGAAGAAACTACTTCTGAAAAATCGTTGCCTGGTGTAAGTGGGAAACTTTCAAAAGATAACTTCAATAGTAAGTTAACCTTGGAGGCACCAACAACAAGTACATCTGTACAAAAAGGAACATCGCTAACTTCTACTACTACTACTTCCAATACCAGCAGTAATAACAGCAGCAACAATTCGAATAATACAACCCGAAAGAAGTCTTCAAAAAATACAATAACTGTATTAAGTGATGTGCAATTAAATTTAAATGAATATTTAGATTTGGTGGGGAATATTATTGCATCGAGTAAAATTGCTCAAAATCGAAAAACATTCTCTGCTGCTGCTCCAATACCACTACTTAAGGTGGAAAAAGTGGAACCGCTCGATGATTATGAAGCATTCGAACAATTTGAGAGTATAGAAGACAAAAGCAGTAAAAATAGTGAGACAGAGGCAACATGTTTACCAGAACCACCTTCAACCACCAACAATAAAAATACTGAGACTGATGAATTAGTTGCAAATAATCATAGTAATAAGTTTACGTTACAACCATCACCTTTAGAAAAAACAGCAAATGAAAGCAATCTCAATGAAGAGAATGGTGCAACAAAGTATCCAAGTCATGCAACAAGCGTAATTCGCATGGCAACCACTACTAGTCAACAACAGTTGCTGGAGGCCGAAGAACTGAGCGTGGAGGAAAATGTAGAAAATTTGGAAAATGTAAATGGATCGGAAGAGAAACTTGGTAAAGATGCCATTGTTGTTGAAGATTTATCACATATAAAAACAGAGATAACAATTGAAGCTACTCAATTACAACCAATAGTAATACCACCGTTAAAAAGGGGTCCAAAGAAGCTTGTCATTAAACCAAAATCAACGAAGACTGATAACAACAGGTCAACTGTGCCCACAAAAACAGTTTCCGAAGTGCTTTGTGATGAAACGCCAACAACTTCAGCGAAAGCCCAAAAGCAACTTAATGAAAAGGGACGGGAGTTGCATTCAGAAGAAAAAACTAAACAACAAATCGATATTCCATCAAAAAATGTAATAATTAAAAGTGAACCGAACGTAGGAGTAGAATCACGAATATTAGAACAACATTTGAAAACGTCCGGACCTTTGCTGGAATTGAAAAAGGAGAAGTCTTCGTCACGCGTTGAATTAAATTCTCAAGAAGAAAGTCAGAAGTTTAATATAAAATATGAAAGCGATGAGTTTGTTTATGTGCCAAAAACGCCAAAAGAGCCTCGAGAAGGACCTGCGCGGATTACTATGCAGAATGTTGCCGAAGACGCACGAGTCTTATTAGAATTTGCCAATTCTAAAAAAACAACCATTGCATCTTCTAATGCTATGACTTTTCCATCATCGAACTCTATATTTGCTGGTTCCTCGATTGAAAAGTCAAATTCGGCAAATGCCACATGTTCATCATCATCCTCTTCAACAACTGCTTCAACATCAGTTGCTTCAAGTAATGCTTTAGCTACACTTCGTTGTGATGACGAATTTATTGTTCCAGACGCGTCTGAAGTTGTTCAAGAAATTGTTATTTCATCGACATATTCCTCGCAATCCGCTTCAGATGCTGCTTTGAATAACTGCAACGAAGTTTCGCAGCCTCACCATCAGAATAATTTTTCTGATTATCCATTTAGTTTTCTTTACGGTGGTGGTAGTGTGGCACAACAAATTGAAACAAAAGGGAACTTTTCACCAATTTATCAACAGCAACCACACGATGCAACTACTGCTGCTACTCTAGCCTCGGGTAGCAACTCAACGACAATCGAGGAGTTTTCTTCAGTTCATAATCATCAGAACCAGCAAAGATATCATTCCGCACCAGCAGGTGCAGCTCAGTGGTATCATGCTGTATCTACTTCCAATACAGATTTCGAAGCTGCATTAGCAGTAGACTGTAGTGGTACTGAAGGTGATGTAGGAAAATATTTGGATTTAGATTCTTGCAAGCGTGCTAATATGACTGGATCTCAAGCGGCGCCATCTTCAACCTCATCATCGTTTACAGCGGCAACTGAAAGTAGTTTACCTGGGTGTACTACAGATGCTTTAAATATTCGAACCGATGAGAAGATGCCTGCGAAGGGAGAAATATCGGAGCAGGAGAGCAATTGTGATATTGAAAATTCATGGAGTCAACCTGTGAGTTAATTTATTAAATGTTGTAATAGTGTCTTTAACTTTAAATTATTCCAGATGTATGGAGATATTCCTGCCCGGTTCTTTAAAACTTCATTTCCTGGATTATTTCCACAGGAGAATGGTTGGAACAACGAGGAATATTTTACTGTGCATGATTTAAGTGCGTCAGCTGGTGCCGTTAACGGTACCAACAACAGAACTACAAAGAGGTACAAAAATGAACCATTATACATATCATTGTCTTAAACTTTAATTGAAATGTTTTTCATTTCAAAAATATAGTTTCGACTTTCGTCTTCCTTTGGAATCCTCTAGTACATCTACAGCGCCTGCTGGCATATTGCACCAAAATCAACAACATATTGATACACTCCCATCCACATCCAAAAAGAAGCGAAAACGTGATTTGAATGCTGATAAGAGTCCAACAACAACGAGAGCGATTGCTGCAACGGTTACTTCTCAAGAGTTATTACAGCAACCACAACAACAACAGCAACTGTTGCATATATATCATCAACAACCCACAACATCTGCAGCGGTATTGGCTGGTCCATCTACTGCGGCTGCTGCTTCACAAGCTGCTGCTTCCTCATTTAACATTACCATACAAAAGCAGCGTAAGAAGGTTTATCAATGTGTTCATTGTCCAGCCGAATTTTCAAAGCTCAAAGATCGTAATTCTCACATGATAGTGAAGCACAATTACGTGCGGCAAAATCGTCGCCTTATTTGTGTACAAACGGGAGCGACAACAGATACGACTGCAGTGGTTGATTTGGCTGCCCCTTCTGGTTCGAATATTCTCACAATGCCACAACACAATGGTGAATCCGTCGAAGATTCGAAACATGGTATTGTCAAAATAGAACTGGATAGTTCAGAACAAGCATTAACGGCAATAACCAATGCATCGCCTGATGAAAATATCACTGCGAAATCAGAACTTATGGATGAAAAGGAGAGTTTAGCACTTGTGCCAACATCCAGTTCTTCTGCCGTTGTTGATTCCAAACCACTAAATATACGACCCTTATCTTTAACGCATGCCACAAAACTTGCAACTCTTTATCGTATGTTAGTTTCCTTTAATATATCCACTCTAAAACAAAACCAAAATTTCTCGGAAACAGACGTGAAATTAATGGAATCGTCGATTTTCTTTTGCTATATATGTCGACAAAACTTTAGCACCGTGAAATTGTATGATGCCCATTTGACAGAACATCCTGCAGAATGTTTTACATGCGGAAAGAAATTCAATCGCTGGAAAAATTTCTCATTGCATCTAAAGCGACATTTGGGATGGAAAGAATTTGGTTGTAATGTCTGCGATAAAAAGTTTGTGGTGCGAAGTGCATTAGTGGAGCACATGCGAATGCATACGGGTCAAACTCCATTGAAATGCAAGATATGTGGTAAGTAAAGTTTGAAGTGTAATGTATATTGTTTAGAAAGGATCTAATATATAATTTCATTTTTTTAGGTAAACACTTTAAGCGTTATTCAAATCTTACTCAACATCGTAAACGCCATGGGAAGCAAATAATACGTAAAAAAGAGTTCGTGTGTCATTGTGGCGAGGTGTTACCATCGAAAGCAAGATTTTTATGGCATAAAGAGACCCATGATGCCAAACCGAAATGTTGTCCTTATTGTTGTGACCGCTTTGTGCATGCAAATTCTCTACGTCGGCACATACGTTTGGCCCATTCTGATAAATTCGATTACACCGAACCAATGGAATGTCCCATGTGCAAACAGGTCTTTGCTAAGTCCTCCATTCGAGCTCATATGGCTACGCATTCTATGGATACGCAACATGATTGTCCGATTTGTAATAAATCATTTTCCACAAAATGGAATTTAAAAATACATTCATGGGTGCATGCCAATCGCACAGCCAAACCTTTCAAATGTGAACACTGCCCCAAGGCATTCGTGCGTGAAGTGGATTTTAAGAATCATATGAATGCGCACAAGCAAATTAAACCATACACATGTGAATATTGCGGATGCAAGTTTATAAGAAAGTACAATTACATGCGCCATCGCCGTGAGCATCATGGAAACAAGAAATTCACCTGTGACCTATGCAAGAAATCGTTCCATAGACATTACTATTTGATAGAGCACAGACGTATACACACCGGCGAAAGACCGTTCCAGTGTACGATTTGTGGCAAGAGTTCAACAACAAAGACTAATCATAACAAACACCTAAAGATACATCACTCGCGTGATCCATTTACTGTTGAAGCATAATTTAACGATAGTCACATGGATATAAATGAAATAAAAGTTCATTGTACCGTGTAAGGTTATAGGTGTATGTATTTGATTTCATTAAAAATGAGTATTATAAGGAAGAAGTAAACAAATGATATAGAATTAGAGTTGAGGTGTTAATATATCTACGTGCGACATGCTTTGGATATTTTTCAAAATCTTATTTTATTACTTGCTTGCAAATTATTTTAATACATTTGAAATATTTTTATTTTTTGATAGCATTAGTTAGCAAGTATCCGCATTCTCAACACAAACTGAAATTGTTTATGAAAAGTGCAGAAAAATTATTTTTAATAAGTTTCCAGCAATAATTATAAACAGACTACTATTAATTGTAATTTTCAGATAGATATAGGTTCTAACAGAAGCGTTTGCTCTTCTGTTTTCCATATACGCTGACTATTTTTTTAAATGAACTAGTTAATTTTTGATGAATTTTGCTATTAGTGTAAATAAGTTAAATTCAAAACTCATGAACTATATTAAATTTCATATGCTACGCATATGAATAGCTAAATTTTGTTGCATAATTTGAAGTATATGAAGTTTTCATTCATTTAGTTTAGTTTTAGACTAAATTCTTAATTTTAGTTCACTATGTACTGTATCATATTATTTTGTGTTGAAATATTGGGCTTTCTTTGAAAAATATGTTTTTATTTTTTTAATAAATCAGCTTATAAGAGATATTTTAAAATCTGAGATGCGCGCGCCTTAATGAAATTTTATAATTTTTGATAAATTTGATTTCTCCTAATTTCAGTGCAATAAAATACAATTTAATAAATAATTATTAAGTTTATTGAAAGGTTAATCACACACAGTTCAACGACAAATACACTGTAAAATTAGTAAAATTACAAATTATAGTTTAGTACAATTCCTGGAAAATATGTGTTTTATATAATTTTTTGTGATTTGCATTGACTGCAAAGACAACATCAAATTTCAAATTTGCTGCCGTCGTTCGAAATTACATGGATGGAATGTAATAATTTTGTTTTGTGTTTAGAAGCCAATTAAATCATGGTTGACTATATTTCATGAACTCAAATTAGTATAATTATGGTTCATATATATATTTTACAACCATAACATTTAAAAACTAACTTTTCAATTATAAAAAGAAAAATATAAGTTTGAATTACAAATACATTTTAAATCTTATTTCTGCGTATTTTGAAATCCTAAAATAGCATTTTTATTTATGTTTCTATGGATTATTCAATTGGAAATTGATTTGATCATAGATGAGTTTGATTCGAAAGATATATACATTTTATCTGTGTAATTTATTTATAGGCGATATAACACAGCTATATTTTAGATATAAGCAATGTTAAAATAGCGAACTTTTTAGACTTTGTGCATTTGAATACGTCGCTTAGATAAATACGCGTGCGTTCGAAAGGAAATCGTCACGACTCTTTAAATCCTCTTTGGTTTTCAACCCAAGTAATAGAATGTTCTTAGGTCATTATCGGTATCATCTGCATGTCTTCTTAGGAGTGAAACTTTAGAATATAATTATACGTTCAGGGTAAATAAATAGCTATGCAATTAACAAGTTAAAGCTCTATTGAATATCTCAATGACAAATATCTAGGTGTTGTACATTTCAGACAAATAGCAATAAATAATCAAGAACTTCGAAAGAATCGAATTGAATAAAAGTTAAATCAAGGAAAATTTATGGTCCGCAAAGATTACAGCTTAACTTGTCTATATTTTGTTTCACACAAACCCTCAAACCTTATAAATACAAATATCGTTTTTTTAAATCGCTGAAAATAAAGAAATAGTTAAATGGACTTGAGGGAACCCCATCTCATAGGGTTCTCTATTAAGTATATTGAGTTATCGTAAGATAAAAGTTATAATTAGTATGTTTAAAATGTAAGTTTCGTAAAATGAGAATTATCACGATTTCTAAGAAATATAATTCATTAAATTTTAATAAACGATGTAATTCAATAATTTAAAGTGAAGTGAAGTATTGTTTTCATTGCGATGTCATAAGATCAATCCTTTTCATAGATTCACAACATATATTCTACGTACGGACTTCAAAGGTTCATATTGCAACTGGTTGTTTCCGATAGTAGGTAGCATTGTCACATACAGATTTTACAGAGTTCCGATTTTAACGAAAATAAAGTTATGGAATGCAATGGAGAAGAATACATTTTATAAACCTCCTCAGATATAAATAATCGAATAATCCTCGAGAGTTGTTATAAAGAATTTGATTGATAATTTATTTGAACTTTGTACGTCATAAACGTATATAAATATTTATTATTTCTTCAAACTCATAGAAAATGAAATCTATTTATGGTAATAAAAATATAAATTGAATTATCCACTGATGAGAAATCATAAATAATTAATGTTTTTTATAGCAAAAGAAATTAAAAGAAAACTCTTTCAATATAAAATGAACAAAAGTAAACGTAGGAATATTCTCGATATATTTATTTTCGAATATAAAGATTGTCTTTGATAAGTTCCTCATAAATAAGTGAAGAGGAAGCCAACTTTTTTGATTCGTATAGTTCCACCTCCATTAGCGTTATACCAGTCTCATCATCAACATTTCTTGAAACGGAGGATTCGTGTGATAACTGCTTTACATGTGCATAAAGTGTACGTTTAGCAACGACATTAATGAGAGCCTGACGCACGTCCATTGCTCGCATGTGAGGATTCGGTTTCAAACCTGCTAACTTCACAGGTAATGTGTATAACGGCCATGACGAGAGCTCCTTGGGGTACTGACGCAAGTTCCTAATCGGAACAGTCTCAATAGTGACTTGGTCAACATAAATCAGTACTGCCTCTTTAAAAGTTGAATTATAGGAACGTAGCACTGCACGATGCCACTTGTTATTCTTAGGGGAGTAGGCAAGACATGCTGATTTCGGTTCGAATTGCTTAAGTGGAAACGCATTTCCCACCAAGCGTTTAATGGCTCGCTCCATCTTTGTTGCACGATATTCCAGTTCTGCAATATGAGGAAATACATAGAGCAGTGTGGGTGCCACTACAGCTGCAACAGTGCAGAAAAAGTTTTGTATCCCGGATGGTAGCTCCGGAGCTCTGAAGAGATCTGTACTCTTGAAACACGAGAACACTGAAGAGGTGTCGTTGGGCTGAAATTTGTCATACCAGGAATCGTCAGTAGTAACATTTTCAATGTCATCAGACAAAAAAAGATCTCGCGGAGTTTTATGTTGATGATATCCCTTTTTTCGTCGGTGCCTGTTCGTCTCGCTAGCGCCATCCGTGTGCCAATAGTTCGAGGCGAAACTGAAATCTAGTTCAACAACATCCTCATCATTCGAATTGTCATAGGGCGGGTCCCCGAAGTCAAGTGGCTCGATATTCTCTGAGATCTCGATAGATTTACATAAATCATCATAGTTAATTTGCTCCTGCATTTTCTTGTAGTCCTCGATATCAAACATACGTTTCTTAGCGGGGGGAAGGGGTAGAACTGTCTGTTGTACAATTGTGTTGGGTGCGACTGTGTCCTGAAGATCACTGAAAAGATCCGCCTCGAGTCGTCCAATATCCTCGGTGTTCAGTCTATCAAGAAATTCGTTGAAACGATCATCAATATCACCGTCGTCGTATGTTTTTTCGTTGTGGTCGGATTTATCATTATCTCTATTTTGGGGATGTTTGATGTGATACTGAAAATAGTTTTTTAAGCTTTTGGATATTACAAGGCGTAAACCAACCAATTACCTCATTATGATCTACATCGCTACGTCGCCGAAGGGCTAAATCAAATTTCCTTTCTATTTCATTAAACAACATGTAGCACATATGTCTGTGTTTATAATAGACAGTGTTCGTTGCACATGATTTTCTGGGCATATCATTATCAACGTTCGACGTTCCATTGTTATTGAAATCTTTCTTCTTCGAGTCCAAAGATTTTCGATAAATTTTCGTGTATTCTTTGCCTTGCGATGTGGAATAAACCATGCCTTTAGCAACCAGCATTTGAAGCAAATCTTCAGAACCTACTCGAATCGAACATTTCTTGACTTCCTTCGAGATCTCAGATGTGGCCACTCGTAGAGATACAAATTTCCCCACAATAGTGGAATGAATGAAATCCAACACAGCCGTAGGATAGGTTTCATTACTATTTTTAGTGCGGATGCCTTCGATAGAGTACCTGGACGCCAGAGCAGGCAACTTTGGAAAAGGTGCAAATGGAAGCAATTGGCTTATGTTACATGGCTCCACATTGCCGTAGTCTATGAACAACACTTCGAAGTTATCTTGGGGAAATATTTTCTTGATAATACCGCGGTAGAACAGATCGTCCATGTGGTACCTCGCTATGCAGGGTTGCCCCAATTTGTAGGAAACCACCGATTCACTGGGTAATGCTCTTTGACTGTATTTCCGTTTTAATTCTAAACTTATCTTCTCGAGCAAACTGTGGTCGTTTGCGTCATGCAGATATACAATCGCATCAATACCAACATTTGTTGGGTACGCGGTGAAAATGGACTTGGTGATGTTTTTCGATTTCACCCATGTTTTGGCTGCAACATCGCACACGGCCGCATGTAATTCCTCCGGGTCGTCTAATGTACCGTTAACGTCCAATGCCAAGTCCAATTCGGAGTTTAACGACTCGTGACACTCCTCAAATTCGATGACATCCTGGGATCGATGTAAATCTGAAATTGCAAATTTTAGTCGCAACCCCATCACATGAAAGAATCAAATTCACCAATTTTATTCACGCTTGCCGAGAAGTTCTCGAACCACTCTTCTATGGTGATCTGACCATCGGCGCGTTCCTGTTCGATTATGCGGTTCATTTGCTGCGTCAGTTTCATAGGCTCCACCAAGTGTGCTAACCCAGAATTGATCAGAATGCGATTGATATTCACATACTTCGAAATACAGGGTGCTAGCGGGTCAGTTGTCTCTGTGGTCATACCCCACAGAACGATCGGAAATGATTTGGTGTCCGGGGAGCAAGTTCCCTGCTGTGATATTCCCAGATTCTGGAACGCCGCGACATTGCGTTTGAAATTATCAACTGACGTGTGTGACCAGGTGGCCACATCTCCGGTGGGTTGCACCCACGCTAGGTGGCAACGGAGCGCGGCGTTACAAACACGATCCAATTGTGGGTCGATCAGACAAAGCTGGGATTGGCGAATGGAACGCACGGTGGCGCCAACATCGCGTAGGAATACAGAGAACGGATACTCGGGTTCTGGTTCTAGATCGATGGCTTCAATGATTCCACGATACCATTCGTAATCGATCGGTGGCTTACTAGAGTTGTTCGTAGCTGGGTTCTTTTGCTTCTGTGATAGCTTGTAGTTAGTGTACACCAGGCAATGTTCGCCAACGGACCAGTCCTTGCACTCTCTTTGCATGTCAGACATACCCTGCAAACCCCTGAATAATTCCTGAATCTGTAGGTGGAATTTACTGTAGCCCGTCTCCAAACTCTTTAGAGACAGATAGAACTCTCCGGGGTTGTTAATGTGCCTTATGTACACAGCAGTGCGTTTTATGATATTGACATCTGGCTTCTCCGTGGACATAGTCGTAGTGCTCATTCTGTCTATCGCCGCCGTGCTCTCGTCAGCCTGCGCAACTGATATCGACCCATTCACCCGCGACATAGCAGATTTGAAGATCTCCACCGTCTGTGAGGCTTCCCCTGTCGACAGTGCGTGCTCGTACTTTACCAGCATCGATGCGATGTTGATGTCCATTTGATTCTTGTTCACATACAGTGCCACCTGGTACTCGGCCTGTTTGACCGAGCAAATGAACATATGGATTTTGGGGTTGGCGGAGAGCTGTTTGAATTCTCGGATACCCTCCTCTGACCATGTGTAGTTGTTCTTCTGCAGTGGCTCGATGTCGGCAAGCGAACATTTGATGGCGAACTCCTTTTGCATTCGGAATTTCTCGGGCAGGACGAACAGCCGGTTCCAGGTCACGGTCTCCTGAGAGCCCTCGTCGACTAGACGAATTCGAATCCGACCTGTGTCAAAATGTCATTATATGTGCCACAGATTTCGAATATAAGTCAGAACCCACCTCCCTCCTGAACATCCAGCACACATGCACGATGCCAGGAATTTTTCCCCTTCACGGCGCAGCACATCTGTAAAGGCGCCCAAAAGATCTTCTCCAGGGTGGGATTTGGAAATGGCATCTGATTAAGTTCGTCCATCAATTTCTTTCTGGCTGCGATTTCATCGAGCTGAAATGAAAGAAATCTTATTGCAATGAGATTGTTAATTTATATTTGGTTTCCATTCAAACATACTTTTATTGCGAAGAACTCCTGAGGATCCTCAACATGAATCACTTGAACCATCACCGATTCGCCAGGTTTGAAGCTGTGTCTCGGAAGCCTCTGATTGATGTGCTCCACGGGACACATTTGCTGGAGGATGTAATAGAATCAATTCACTTCTACAATAAATTTAAACTCGAAATTCTACCTTCGGCCTCAGTTTGAAGTCCAACACCAGTGGCCTCTCTCGGGCCAGACCTGCGTATAAAAAAGATGCGCAAACAGAAACCGACTGCATGGTGTGTGTTGTGAAGAGGTCCACCTCCCAGTTGTGGCTATCGATTTCCTCAACGATGCTCACTCGAACTGATTTGCTACGGATGAGAGGATGTCATTCGAGTCAGGAACATAGCTGCATACATAAAGAAAGTGTTAATACTTGTTCGTTATCTCCATTAGGAATTGGTTGGCCTCCTCGGTCCACTTCTTTCCGATAGGCACTATGTCACTGAGGGCACATCGTATGGCGGCGAAGGGTAGGGCGAAGAAACTTTCATCGATTTCGCACAGTCTACGACGAGAAAAGCAAATACAAGAACTGTAGCTAATTGGCTGGCTTCTCTTGTTTACCGCTGCCTAGGCAGTTCCAAACAAATTCCAAAGTCGAGAAGAAACAGCCGAAATTGATCTTTGCCCAATATCTTTTTCACTTCCGCCCTATACCACAGCTGGTCTTCGGCAGAGTAAGCCATGTAATAACTTCCCTCTGAAACAGACGTCTTAACCGGTACATGGTCGCAGAAGAGTCCACACTTGTTCGACAGATCCCTGATCTGGGGCAGCATATCCTCGATTTTAATGTAAAAGTCGGCCGGCGACGTCAAATGAGAGATGCGGGCTAAACAGTTATTTTTTTGATTCTTCATAGTTGAATCTGTGGGTGATCTGGCTTTCTCAATTCTAAAGTCTGGGAACCACGTTCGACTTTTGAGAGACGATTCAACGGAGTGAGTAGACGTCATCGATTCCTGTTTCCTTACTTCACTCCACTTCCTGTTGCTTTGATTGTAAATCTCAAAGTTCACTGATGGGAAATTTTGGCAAGGCCTGTTCAGATCTCCGTGGATAGGTTCGATCCGTATGTTTAATTCGGGATCCTGGTAAGAGTAGCTGAAGAACTTCTGTAGTTCCTTGCGAATTTCCTTTTCAGAACGAAATCTGATTGTATATAGGAAAGAAAGCATAGGAAAATAAGAATCTCGACTGAGTGAGCTGCTTACACTTACATGAAGGGATTTCGAGTTAACTTCGACACCTGGACCTGATATTGGAGTTCTTCCAATTCGTTGTTCGTGTCCAGAATGACGTCGTGGAGTAGAATATCTTTCGGGGGCTTGCGGTTGTAGAACTCGAGGTTAGATCGTATATTCTGCAAATGTTTATTGTTAAAATATATCTACGTTTCTTTCCAGAGGTTGCCCGATTGGGGATTTGGGGAGTTTGGAGAATGATTGACTCACATTTAAAACGCTTTGCGTCTGGTTTAACTTGGCGAACGCATCGCGAATCCCCTGTTGCATTGGCAGAGACATCGCATGGAAGTGGTCCGAAATGCGTCGCTCCTCCAGTTGCAGAAAGCTGTGCATTTGCAGAAAGAAGTCGGAGATGCTGCTCATCGTGTCGGAGGCGTATTGCTCCAATTGGCTCTCCGTAGATTTCACGTCCTTTGAAGAGATCAGAGAAAGTTCAGTTTAATTATTATCATAAAGAATTCGTTTGATAAAAATTTCAGCACATTGAACATACATATTTTAAGGAAGTCGGAAATATTTCATTAACGATTCGGACTATTTGTAGCATGAAAGAAGCAACCTAACCGATGAGTATGCACTTTTCCGCCTTCGACTCGGGCAACAACAAAAGACTTAGGGCACAAACTCGCCGGCTGCGACAGACGTTGCCATGCGCCGGTGACAACGACAGTGGAAACAACAAGTCGTTGCATTTACACCATAAGGAGCCAATTGCGACATTTCATTCGCAGTAGCACGCATTAACATTTCCTTAATTGCTTCGAATTGAATTGATTCACGTACAATTTAATTAGTTGCATAACAAATTAGCGGGCCAGTGGGTTGCGGCCTGGTCGAAGGCGCCGTGCGCTACATCTCCACCCATTGCTTTACTGAGTGCCCGGAAGTACATCGTGAAGGAATCCTTCGGAACCGTTTGATAGAACTTGCGGGTGCCACCTTGCGCCTGATGGTCGCTCTACATCTGGGAGTCGCTCACTTCGATACCATCGCAATTTTCCTAAGCTCGTGTAACGTAAAGTAGACCTGGGACTGCTGATGGAAGAAACAGTTGTTGCTCACATTGAGCGTCCACGCATGCGTAGCGCGCACTGAGGCACAGGCATGGCGGAGTCCGGGGAAACTATGCCATTAAGTTCATTAGTCCGAGCAGACCATCAGGAAGCTGGCGCGGCATAGCGTCTCTTTTATAGGCAATTAATATCAACAACTCTGGGTTAATTTCCAACATCGCCGACTCCAGACCCCGCTGACTGCGCCAACAATACACGGCGGCTCCGAACCGCGCAATCAATTGGGATCGATTGGTCGTTTATCAGACTGGCAGTCTGTCCATCAGCCGCTTGTCCGAAACTTTGTCTGTCTGTTCCACTGTCGGTCGGCCCAGTCCGACAAAGTGTTTATTTGCTGATGGAATGTTTCTGGAATAAAATGGCGTCGAATGGTTCAGCGACTTGGAGCTGCTTTCGGCGTCTGGCCGGGAATGTTGTTGTTGTCGATTGCTATTCCACAGATGCTGAAATCAATGTATTTGCATGAATCCAGCTCAGTCTTCTGGACGAGACCTATGATATTGCCGTATTTGAAGATATTGTATGAATACCACGCCAGCGCCCTAAAAAGTGACCATCGTGATTATGAAGTTGATCTGTTTAAACTATAGTTTTCAAGTTCTACACTCCGGAAGAGTCGGAGGCCTCCGGAAAGGAGCGGAAACCGGGAAACGGACATGGAAGACAGAAATGTTCTCTACAATTAATAATGAGATGAATCTGTTTTGGTATAGATCAACCAGAGATTGAATCGAAAACTTCTGCTTTAACCTTCAGACAGAAAGTCAAGGCATTCAATCCCGGATAAACTCGACTACATATCATATAAATATTTCAGCTGTATCATTGAGAATTTGTGCCTTTGTTTCTCTAACAGTCTCAATGAAAAGGCGAAGGTTGAATCATAAGGAAGACATGCCGAGCGTGGGAGCTCGTTTCTGCCAATGAAGAACATAAAAGTGTTATTAGCTCCGCTCGGCCAAAACAACCTTAAGGCCCAATTTATGGCACGCAAATCTCGGCGAATTAAGTCCAATGGAACAGAGTTTGGCTGCAGCCCTTTTCGTGAAGTCATTCTCGTCTGCTCACGCCGGCGATTGAGGCCATCTTGCGTCGCGATCGCAAAGTAGTTTCGCAAATCAACTGAACCCACTCCGGCCCGGCTGTGATTTTATATTCCAGATTTTTGAAGTCCAACATCTATTTCCGTGGTTGACCGTTCGTTGGCGACCGTCGTTTTGTCATCGGTGCTTGCATTGCGGCCCCTGCGAGGAGGGAAGAGGAGCGGGAAGAGCGAATGGCAAATTGAAAAATGGCGATGGCGGCGATGGTCGGAGCGACACGACCAGAAAGCGATGCTGACACAAAGCCGAGTTTATTACGGATCTCAACTGTCGTCTGCTCGGGGTGATCTCATAATTCATCCGAATAAAACCAAAGGCAAACCGCTGGCCGTACAATCACTTTCAAATTTGAAGCCCGCCGGAGGTAGGAACGCCGAAGAACAACTTGAAGCTGCAGCAGCACTTGAGCCAGGCGATCGCAGCGTTCTTTGACAACGTGCGAACAAATTTAATTTCAGTCTGCGTACTAGCTAAGTGTGTGTGTTTGTGTGCGAATAATTTGGTACAGCGGTGGATCGTCAATTCTGCCGGTCCGTCGCCTCAGTGGACTCGACGAGATTTCCTTTCTCTGCCGCGGCATTAGAATGCCTCGCGTTTGGTGCGAGACGCCAGGCATCGGCCTCATCCCACTACTAGCAAACCGCGAATGGAACGGAACAAACCGTGCGCGGGGACGCGGACGCGCTCAAGTCGATATGCGAACCATCGGAAGAAGGCCTCAGAAACGTGTGCCTTCACCTGGGCTAACTGACGACCATCCACTCTTCGATAGGGAGATCGCACGTCATGGAGCGTTCTCCACGCACTCCATTGAGCACGTCCCGAAGTCGCTCTTAATGCCTGGCGGATCGGGCGAGCTAGCAAAGGAAAGAGAGGCCGATTTGATTCAGGTCCGAGAGAAAAGTGCCGAGTTGAAATCAACTGCGACGTGCTTCACGACGCCAGCTCCATGCTTTGCTGCGTCCACATATGGCAGCCGACAATGCCCAGATTTGGAGCGCCCCTCGGAAGGGCTCACCCAGTGGAAGTGGGTCGCAAGCAGGACGGACTGCAGCAGCCGCCAAGGCAGCACGCCAGCCAGCCAGGCAAATGTTGCAAGTGAATGCCGCAAATTGCAGCGATTAGTTGCCCGAACACGCAACAAACTGGAGCAGCAGCAACAAGCGGAGCGACTGAGTGTTGACGTCGCAAATTGCAGCTATTCTGTCTCTGTCAGTTTTGGAAGGTCTATCCCCGGTCTGCCAGCTGGAGCCGGGTCGGATGACTCATGAGCGCGGAGGTGATTCCTAGGGAGACGCTGTTTGTCTGGCTTTTTGGCTGCTCCGCCAGATGCACCTCGTGTGCACGAGAGCAGCACTCGCTGCTGCTGGTGCTGGGCTGTGGGGCAATCGCGGTGGTTGCAGCAACATTTCAATTGCCTTTTGCGGGAGTCGGACTTGCGGCGGGGACGAGAGAGAAGGGATGGGGATGTCTTTGTTTGAAAAGATTTGGAGAAACGGTTGGTTGTGCGCCCGAACCAAACCTCAGAAGAAGTCGGGCGACCTCATTTTCGCGGATAAACACACTCGGAGAACGGCTGTCAGAAAGGGAAGTAGCAGACTGCAGATTGATTGAGATTTTTACACGAAATAATGATTGTATATAATGGAGCATGGAACAAAGGTTGAACAAGTCGTATCGGACTCAGTTTCAGCGCATGCGAAATCTAAATAAAACAATTGGCACTTCAAGGAGCCTCAAATGCGAAAGTTAACGAACCAGAAGCGCGGCCGGAGCGCATAAATAAATAAGTGGGGGGTATAATTGCACCCAGAAGCGCGAAGTGGGGAGGTCGATTCGGTTAATTTCGTACGTCTCCTGAATTAGCCAGTGGTTTTCAACCATTAACGAGCGCAATTCGGACCGTGTCTTCGGACCGAAGTGGCCGAGCGGCTCGCAAAATTAAGCTATTCACATTTATGGGGCCATAACGAATGCTGCTCCCCCTCTCGCCACTTCCCATCCGCTGCCCTCCCACAAGTCCAGACGATTCCGGTCAGCAGCTACACGAGCGCGCAACGGCTCCACTCGCGGCCCGCTGCTCCAATTTCCACAGCCTTCCTCGTCGGCATCCGCGCCCTGACAAGCCGCTGGTCGCCCGAGCGATTGACTGACTGAGCCAATGGGTGACTGGCTGCGCAGGCGAATGCGTGCGATCGGTCCCACCGCCAACAACATCAGCATCACAGACGTGCAGACAACAACACCATGCAATATTCATGAACCGCGAATTCATTGCCCATTGTAATTTGGTGTTGTGCTGTTGTCGCCAATTAGTTGCACGATTGAGATGCGGACCGCGAGGAACCCACGACGCCATCGGGCCAACCGCGATGCGTGAACGGAGCGACGAGAGTGCGATGATCAGAGTGGATCTCGCTCTTCCCACATGCGTCTGGCCGGCCGGGATTCCTTCTCGATTCTGCCCCACAACGACAACTGCTGTTGCGAAACACGATTCGAACAATTAGAATGCAATTAAGCGGGCGCTTTTGATTGATCGAGCGGGCTGGAGCTGACTCGAATGAGCCTTGGCCAGATGGCGGAACCAAACGGAAGACTTAAGACCCGAACCTGCCGATGACGTGATTCACAGCTTACAATTAAAATCTGTTAAATAAATAAATTCGCAACCGGAGCCAGTCTCTCGGCCTCCCTGCAATGGCCAGTCGGTCGCATCGGATGGAGCTCCGTGGATGTTGATTACTGCTGTTGTTGGTTGCTGTTGGTTCTTTATTAGATTACCACTCATTTCGGAGGTCTTTCGTTTGCCGTGGTTCCCAGTCGTATTGCGATTCAATTTCGCCGGCTCCCCGTCACACACCGCCGACAAAACCAATAACTAACGACGACTACGTGCAGCCATCGCAACACGGTCCACAATAACAGCACAATGGCAGCAACAACCGAAGACAAAGAACGGAGCGCCGAATGAGAAGCAACAACAAATCAAGCGGATCAGCTGATGTGAACAACAAGAACACGGGCGCCAAACATTCGGCCTCTCGGATCTCCGCGGCCGCTGCTTCTGCCGTTGTCGTTGGCCACTCAACTGACCCGCTGCTCGCCCTGCCCCGCTTCTGCAGCCCAACGACCGTCGCTTCTGGGGCCGGGCAATGAAGCCAACAACTCGCGAGCGCACACGGCGCGACCTTGTGCGTGTAATTACCGATGGCGAGGTGTCTTTGCCCTCTCATCAGCCGAACGAGGAGGCGACCACAGCATTAGCCATCAACAGCAGAACCAGAACCTCAGAGACCGCTGCATCAGCGGTCGGATCGATCTTTATCTGAAGTTCACAGAGGCAGCTCCGCTGGCTAAATCGGCTAAGTGTAAATTGGGCTGGGATCTGCTTTTGCCTGGCCGACGCCGCCAGCCTCGGCCTTCTACCTTTGCGATCGCCGATCAGATCGCACGATTCGATATAACATATACATGGGATACCGCGCCTACTGCCGAAACCAAAGCGACCGAACCTGGTCCGGGACCAAAGCAAAAGCCTGCCATGTTCCAGCGCTAAGTCGCGGGCGGCGAGGGGCTCGGAGCGATCCGTCTCTGGGCCGGAGAGCGAGACACTCAAGAGCAGTCAGCGAGCCGCCGAGAGCCGAAGCTCGATGCCGCTCTCTCGCCCTCCCTCGGAGGCACGGCCCGAGTCCATGACTAACTCGACTCGACTCGACTCGAGTCGACTGGAGTGGAGTGGAGTCGAAGGCTCCGTGTCGCAGTCGACGACGGGTGAGAGCCATGTCGAGCAATCTCTTGCTCAAGCTGCAGGTTGTCGATCGGCTGCGATCAGTTTGAGTTTGAACGTCCGACGGACCTGAGCTGCGCGCGACCCAACTCCGAGACACCCCTGCTGCGACTGGACGACACACGCGATCTCCAACCTTTCTAAAGCTACTCCGCGCGATTCGCGAACCAAGGGTGGACGTTGGCTACCGACCGACGAAGACAGAGAGTATCCGGCCTCCTGCCGATCGCCACCAGCCGCCACAGCGGGCCAGCCCAGCGCAGCACCCGACTGGATACTGGGCTCGTTGAGGGACGTTTTTGGGGAAACCACTGAGCAGGCATCGCCAACGACAGCCCCACGGACGCGGTCGAATCCAGCGCCCGACGCGTTGCACGACCAGCTTGCGAAACCTGTTGGCCGCGCTGCTCCTTCCGTGCATCTGGACCGACGAGACACGGGCACGGACCCAGCCATAGACACAGCTCCAGCCCATACGCCGCCGTCCCACCTGACGCCCCTCGCCGGACGCGCGCAGATCGTGACATGCAAATTCAGCGGCGTGGCCGAGGCTGAGTCTGAGACCGAGTCCGAGCGCCCGAACCCGAGTCCGCGGCACTGGTGAAACAATTGAATGTATCTGGCGGATGGCATGCCCGCCGTTGTATCGCTCAGATAAGTGTGTGTAATTGCACTGAATTCGGCGAACGCGATCGCGATCGCGAGCGCTTTACAGAACGCGCCGAACACTTACGCTTACGATTACAGGCGAAGAGGGAAAGTCGAAAAGCGAAACACTCGACCTGATTCCAGCCTCCGATACGTATGTATCAAGACACAACACCCTGGGCAGCAATTATTCAAACGGCGCAGCGGCGTGCGTGTGTGAGTGCGACTTAATTGAGTGCTTCGCGCGTTCCGATCGCGACGGCCTTTTCATTGATACGCCTCCGACGTCAGACGCGACCACCTTGTGGCTCGGGCCCAGCCCAGACCGATTCTGGGGCCGCACGACACGAGTTGGACCTGGTTGCGAGACCGCAGTTGCATTGCGTAAGTGAGAGGCGTAGCAGACGTTCCCGGTCCTCTCGCGCCCCATCGACCCGGCATCAGCCTCCTACCCCAGGGAGTAGAACCCGACGATCCCCAACAGGCCGGGGCCAGCCTCCCAGCCTCCCAACATGGTGCCCAGGATATGCTTCGTGCTGCTGGTCGTCTGTGGATACCTCCTGATAACAGGTGAGTGGGTCAGTCGTGCGATTAGGGTGCGGAGGAGTCACCAGAGTCCCGACTGCCCTGATCGCTGTATGCGGCCTATTCGGAGGCCGTTCAGGAGTGCGAGTCACACTCCATTTGAATGCAGTCAGATGCGCCACAACCAGAAACGCGTCGCCCGTAATCGCGCTAGCAGAAACTCCGCAAGCATCGAAAGCGGTTCCAGCATACGCAGCTCCGCCGGCCGTCGGTGGCCGGCGATGGCTGTCGTAATCGGGGAGCGCCGCGCAACACGCTTCTGGCCGACTGGGCGGCGGAGACGAACCAGAGTCTCGAGTGGTCGCACGGAGCGTATGCGTAACAACCGAGGCAGGGGAGGCGATCGGCGGCCCCTGACGGCGGTCGGTGTGAACTGCCAAACCGGCGGCCAGTCGCGTGAGAAGCCAAGAACCCGGGGACGGTCGTCGGGAGCGGCAGGCCGAAGCGGTGGTTCAAGCCGAGGTCGGGCTCCGGTAGCACGATCTCCCAGCCTTCGACTTCGGCGACTTCCGCGTCTCGCGAGCTGCCGCCGATGGGTCGAACAACAAGCGTCTTCCCGGCGCTTTGCGGCCGTCTCGAGCTCCTTGGTGGCGACCGACTCGGCTGCCCCCTCCCCTCTCTCGGAGCCGCTTGTCCGCATTCATTTTGCCCATGCGGTGGGAAACACACACACACAGACAGCCACCGACGCAGAGGCACACGATCGAAACTCGAAATCACAGACGTAACGACCGACAACCGGCAACCGACGACCGAACCCAACGAGGTGCCGTGGTCGGAGTTGTTTTTGCCGTGGTTGTAATGAGCACCTTGCGAAACTACGTGGGCCCGGCCCGGTCGTTCGATTGCCGGAAAATTCGCGAGGGACAGTGGGTCAAAGCGCCAGCGGACCTGGACCCAGAAGCCAAGTCGTCCTGGTGGGCAGGGCCTGGACGCGAATCCGCATGGAAGCACAGGACTCGCGCTCCTAGGGCAGACCGTCGCCGGCAGTTCTTCATTTTCAGACTTCCTCTTCTTCCCACTTTTCACTCCATCCGTCCATCCAGCCGCGGTCCGTCCGTCCACCCATCTGTCAGTCACTGCGAAGAGTCGCTCATTTGTCTCGCTGCCAGATGTGTAATTGTCGTTGCTTGTGTTTGTTTGTTGCTGGCGACGATGCCGAGCACGAAACGATTATGCAAACGTGCGATTTTTCGCATGATTGTCCAGCAACAACAACGAGCACCCATGTCGTCGGTTTCGCGAACCCGTCGTCCCTTATCGCTCGTTGTGCCTGGCCGATTGGTTTCTCCACCGGCAGCCGCCGATTCCTCGACCCACTCGCAATTAGTGGGTCGCGAGGGGCGGACCGACCAGCAGGAGGCGACGGCAGCCCGCCAGACCGCCGGGCACATCTCGCATCCGGCTCCCGATGGCTCCACTGATCCACTGGACCGAGTCCGATGAGTCCCCGGCGCCCAAATGAGCTCTCCCAGGATGGAGCCATCTCGGCCCCTCGCTCCCCTGTCGAGCGGCCACGCGGTGAAGCGACTGGGCCAAGCAAGAGCCGCTGTCTCGAACTTACGACTGTGGTTGGCGTCGCTGCCGCTGCCGCTCAGACACTTTGACATTTGGAAAATCGCGAGGCACAGAGCTGGGCTGCCATTTTGCGGTTGTTGGTGTTGAGTTGTTGTCGTCAACAACTGCTCACTCGCCTCGAGGCAGATCCGTGCTTGGCGCGTATCTGTGAGATACGCGATCCGAAGGCTGCACCGGTTCGGAAGAGACTCGCCCGAGAACGTTCACGAGCGCAGGCGCTACGGGGCCGACTTGGTTCTCGTCACCATGTGAGATGCAGCCAGCAGAGAGCTGTTTACCAGAAGCCTGGCCTCCACCGTGGGCAGGGGCGGCGGGGTGGAGGGGCCGAGCAGGCGGCGCCGACGATGGTGGGTTGCGCAACTTTCGAAAGTGACGGGGAGCGAAAACAAGCGCCTCGCCGCCGGATAATGGCCCCGAATTAAATGAAATTTATTTAATTTGCAATTTAAACAAAACCGCAAAATCGCACACACAAATGAGGTACAATCTGAGGGTGCAACAACAACAACTTCGATGAGCCATGCAGGATGACACGGGGATGAGTCGGGCGGCTGAGGCGGCAGAGGCGGCGGGAGGGAATCTTGTCTATTGAGACGAAGAAGCCAACAGCCAATTGCGAGCAACTTTCACTTTGTGCAGCGACGAGCACTGGAGCGAACCCGACCTGCCGGAGGGCCGGCAGTGGGGGTGGGTTGAGAAGCGGGTGCCGTCAGCGGCTTCCTTTCTCAACGCCCGAGTGACATCGACAAAAGCATCTCCTTCTGCCGCGGCCTCAGAAACTCCTTCCCCTACCCGGAACCATCCTCTCCTGGCTTGCTGCTCGATTTCCCACGCAAGGCCCTCGACCCAGTCAAGCGGACCACGTCGAGTGGGAATTCGGGCCACCAGACTCCGCCCACCGAACCCAGGCCTTCCTGCGTCGCTCCAAAGCCCGCGGCGGGTCCTGCTCCTGGCTTCCACACACTCGCTTCAAGCGGGCCGGTGGCGTGCGGACAGAACAGCATTCCAGCTCCGATGTCAAGACTCCGCCAAAACATGCCCCGAGTGCAAGTCCGCCAGGCGCCTGGTCTCCGACTTTCGCACACCAGGCTCGGGCTGGGACTCGAAAGAACCAGGTCGCTCAAGATCTGTGCAATCGACCGACTGCCGAGAGACAGACGCGAGAGACTCGTGGAAATGTCGAGCAGGAAGGCTGGCCGAAGGAGACTTCGATGACATTTGATGCCGACGTCGATTTATGACGCGGACTCGCTCCGCTGGTGCGTGCCGCAACAAGGCAATAAAACAACGACAATACGACAACGAGAAGCAGCATTTCAACCAATCATTGGAGTCAAGTGCTTCCCCTGAACAGCAACGGCAACAGCAACAACAACAAGAACTGCAGAAGCAGCAGCAGTCGCAGCAATGAACGACGGAGACTTAAAAAGACACACGGCGTCGTTTGGGAGATTTGCATTTGTCAGCTGCAGATACCATTGTGGGCCGTTTCCGCAGTATCTGGATAGAAAAACGAGCTGCGGATGCGCAACATTAGGCATCCGCTCGTCTGGAAGACATGGGTCTTGTGTTACATTGTTGAACGCTGCTGTTGCCGGGAAATCGCGGCCATTGCGAGAGGAAGCGAGGGGCCACGCAGCCCGCTGACTGTCTGTGAGCCGCATTCCGCATACATCCGCAACTGTTGCGTGTGCGGCTGGCGACGGACGGCGGCACCCAGTTGGGACGAGGCGCCTGCGACAAGTTCCGGACGGGGGGCGTCCAAGCCACTGGGTCGTGTCCTGGGAGTCAGGCGCCTGGTCGGCCGTCCGCAAGGGGACGAGCATATTGTAAGCACTCTCCGGTACGTCCGGAACGCGCTGCGGACCGATGCAAAAGTAATTAAATTCGCATCCATTCGTTATCGATTTCAATTTGTATCTCTTGGAACGCATTAATTGCGGTGAATCTGACAAAATAATTTCAATTAACAAATTTGTTACTTTGGGTTTCCGGCGCGCAGTGGATCGCGGTGGCCACGCAGCCTGATCCAGCCCAGGACAGACCCGACCCGGCCCGACCAGATCCGACCCGACCAACTCCATAAATTGCCGCCATACGCGAGACATGAAAATTAACCGAGAAATAAAAATAATGAACAAGGAAACCGCCGCTGCCGCCCCGCCACGCCCCGGAGAGGCCCAGCGGACTGCAGCGCGTTGCCAACCAATTTTAATGCAATTAAAATAAATCAAAATTTATAATTACATTAAAAGTTATGGAAGCGCAGGATGTTCTCGTGATGAGGTCCCTGACGAGGGTGGCAGCAAGCAACGGCAACAACAACAGTGCAATCATGCAACAATAACAACAATTAAAGCGACGTCTCCGCGCGAACGAGTCCGACTGTAAACGAAATTAATTATAAATCCGTCGTCCGAACGCAAAAACGAGATAATTACAATAATTTATGAAAAATTAATTTTGCTTTTCGATTAAAAAATAAAATCTTCAGTCGCGATTTCCCAAGTTTCCGCCCCGGGCCGGGGCTGGAGCCGGGCTGGGGGGGGGCTTCGCCCCGGGGCAATAAAACGGGTTTAATTCCTTTGCACATCGAGCGCATTTGTTAGCCACCACTGTAGCTCTGCGGCACTGTAATAACAACTAAATTAATTGGCACAATGTTTGCAAAATGAAGCTTTATTTTATTATCGCCGCCGGCCGCGTGACCCGGTGGTCCTTCGCGGGTCCTGGGCCGGCGGCCGGCGGGGCAGGAGATTTATGCGGGCCGAAGATGTCGCGCACCGACCGCGGTTTCGGAGTTCATAAAACATGCAGCTGCGGAGCAATGGAAGGCGGGAGGTAGGTGTTGGCTGGAGGAGCCGGAAGTGGGGGAGTGGGGAAGTGGTCGAGATTCCCGGGATCGACACATAATGAAATACCGAAATGAAATTATGAAATTTACGCACAACATAATTTGCAACAGTTTTAATGGGTGTCCGTGAGTGAAATATTAATGCGAATTAATTTAAAACACAAAGATCCGCGATCCACGTGTGCAGGAAAGAATAAATAAGCGGGAAATAATTTGCTTAAAAGAGGAATTAATGACCACCAGCCCAAGGCGGCCAGGGCGCCGCAGCCAGGTGTTTCCAGCAGGAGTCGGTGGGACGGCGGAGTCTCCAGATCGGCCGCGGATGCCCTCAACAACGACAGCGATACCAAAACCCAATGCTTTCTTCAATTCTTTCACTTCACCATACCGAAGGATCTCTTTCAGAATGGCCCTACTCTTGAGTGTTTTCGGCTTATCGCTCAATTGGAATTGAGATTCCACAAACGTAGATAGGTAGATAGGTCTGGGGGTCCTCTTCTGCCAGCAGGTATTCCAAGCGTCGATTCCGCTCACAACTTTCCGGTCTGAACTTTCACTTTTCGAGTCAATGTCTTTGACTGATTCCTCACCTCCGCTGTAGCTTCCAAGGGAGTCTCAGTGAACAGTTCTGGGAACATCCTTGTCTTGCAGGTGCCGGGAGAACCATCGAAATCCGCCCTGACGACTGCCCATTTACGACCGGACATTCATCTACGGCGAAATGTCGATGGCGGCGGGGTTCGCACCCGGACAACTGACAGGGCGCCGCGGGTCCTGGCTCCGAGTTTTCAATAAATTAAGCTTATTATTTAAATGTGTCCTTGATAGGCCTGATTATCTTCTGTTGACGGTGATATTCGAGTTGTTGCTTTCGGTGTTGTGGTGGGCGTCTGGACCGAAAGGACATGAAGAGTACGCCGCGCAGTATTGAGCAGTCAACCGAAAGGATACGCGCGAATTATGGGAATTATTTTCCGACGCTCCGATAAACGGATGGAGGACGGGCGGACGGACGGATGAAATGAACGAATGAATAATTCATAAATTCGCGGATTTCGCTGTTTAATTTATACTTGTTTCGGGTTTAATTCTGTCATTTGTTGTCGGTGCCGTTGCCGTTGCCGACGTCGCTGCCACGCACTCTATTTGTAGTGGTTGTGCTCGTAATGGGCAAGAGCGAACCGACCGCCGGGCCATTGGGGCGGGGCCCCGCGCGGACAGTCGGTAATTGTTTTAAATGATTAATGAAGTCAACCGGTGTCCAGGCGCCTCCCGAGGCCCGCGGCCCCGGCGGTTGGCGGCAGATGGATCTCGCCCTCGTCGGAGATCACTTCGAGGCTGTCCGCCGGCTGCCTTCGTGCCGTGATCGCAATCGAGATCGATTGACGGCTCGCTGGCAGCCCGGCGTATCCGATTCCGCAATGCGTCAATCAGCGCCTGGGGCCGATAATGAGCAGAGGATTACGACCGACCGGCTGGGGGGGGACCGCGGCGCCGAGAAACGATCGAAGGCGGACAATCGTAACGTGAGAAGATTGTCGAGGCCGCTGGGGACTCGAGCAAACACGGTCTCGAGTAGGGCCCAGGGTCCCGCCAATCGAGGCCCGGCCTCCACCTCCATCTCCGTCTCCACCTCGCACACGAAAATACTTCTATTTTATGGCTCACGAGTTCCCCACGACGGCGACGAGGCCGTTGCCGAAAGCTCGAGACAATCCCAGAACCCATAAACAGCCGGCCCCGATTGGATGTGGATTTGGACCCGAGTCGAGTCGGCTGCGAGGCGAGCCATTGTTCGGAGGAATGGAACCCGTTCGCCGAATATTGAGAACTCCGCGGCCGGAGGGGGATTGCATTCAATAAACAGCTCTCTGTCCACTGCATGAGATACTCGAGGCAGCCACGGACCGGGCGGACGACGGCGGCGGCGGGGACTGCGAGGGCTGTGGAGGCCGAGCGAGATGTGCCTGGAGGTGGTAATCGCCGAGCTAACGGTTATTGTCCGGCTAATGGTCATCATAATGAGTCGTGTCCAAGGCGACCAGCGAGAGGCGCTGACGACTGAAGACCGGCCATTTGCCATTTGGCTGCTGCCGCCGCCGGTCCCAGGGAGGTTTCCCCATCGCACTCGACGGTGGGAGCTGCGGCGCACCGAGCGTCCATGGACAACTTTGGAAAGGCGGCAGAAACAGGTTGTCGCAAGGCGAAAGGGACGGGGCAGGCGGGCGACCGGTCGCTGTAACTGTGCCATCTCGTGTCCACGCGAGCGTCCACTGTCGACTCGGCTATTTGGCAGTCTCGGGGGATCCCCGAATTTATGACGTCGATGGAGCCCCGATCGAGTGTTGACGGCCGCGCCATGAATCACTGGACCACAGATAAATCAGTGTCCACGACCGTCAGCATAAAAACGGCCTGAACATGGAGAAGCGGGCTCAGAGCCAATCCCTTGGGGAGAGGAGGATCTAATTTTGATGGCGCTGTGAATGAAATGCGTGCGTGTCCAGGGGGGAGTGGGAACAACAACGGTCGCGGCCTAATCGGGGCTGGCAGCCTCTAAATGGCGGCTGTGCCTCGGTCCTTTCGGGTCTCCGGAGGGTCGCGGGCCCTGAAAGGTGTTGAAGCGGCGGCGATTAAACGAGCTCAACACGTGGACCACCACCAACAACACCGTGAACGACAACAACGAGAACAACAACAACTAAAATAATAATGCCATTACCGTGGTGAGTCCACCAGCCGACAATTGCTGAAAACACTCGGTAATTAGTGGGCCATTGGAGGTGCGGCGCCACCGACGTCGACCCCAACGTCATCTAAGCACGAGGACTGCAATCGCACCAACAACAACAATAATAGCCAAAACAGCAACAACAGGGGCAGGAGCAGCCGTTACGACAGTCGTGGCCGAGATTTATGGTCGATCCGGGGGGAGCTGCAGGGCGATGATTGAGCGCGGCGCGCAGGTTCGGAGAGTAATTAAAATAATTGCGTTTGCAGGATAATCAGGAACAGCGGGGGTCGCTTCGAAAACTGTGACCGGCCGAAATTGGCGCCGGGTTGGTCTGGGCGGGGGCCGCCGGCTGCGCTTCGCACGTGCGGGCCGGCCGTTCGGAGGGCTTTACACGGCTTTAATTGCCGTTGTTAGCAGTGGTGCTCTGAGGTTTGGTCCATGGCATGCACATGATCCGCAGCCCACCGATGGACTGACCAGTTACGGGCGAACTAATTCCGATGGAGGAGGCGGGGTGAGCAGGACCATTCTTTGCCTCGCGTCGTGGACAGAGGGCTCGAACCATTATCTAAACAATCTAGTGCTCATGAGCCGTTGTCTTGGAGGACCCATTCGGAAACTCCTCCTGGCACTCGCTTGAAAGCGGACAGAGGATGGGTGAGCGGGAGCTCGCTGAGCCACTCGAGCTGCGAGTCCCACGAGACCGGCCGCTGGCGACAGCTCAATCCAGCCCAACCTGAGATTTATCGAAGTCGGCCAAACGCTTTGTGCCGTTCGAGCCCGGACCGCATTGCAGTTGCGGCTGGAAAAATCGGACCGAGCCGTATGCGTCGCATGCGACGGCCACCGTTTGCGAGGTGGTCGCAGCACCGAAACCAGGTGGAAACGGCCACAACCTGATCCGGCTCCTCGATAGAGGAGGGCGAATGAGGGCGGACGCAGTCGGGAGACCCAACGACGGAGGCGCTCGATTTGTTGTTGGGCAATTAATGGCTTCGGCACACCAAGGCGTGGCCCCGGCCGCTGCGAAGGGCCCACAAATTGCTCCACGCCGTATCGCGGGACTCATTAGCAATTCGGTTCGGCGGCGCCCCGCGCCCTGGATTTATTGGCAACAAGTTAAGGACTCGATGCCTCCCTCCTGCCTCCCTGTCCTGGCCTCAGCGAGGCTGCATCCTTCGACTCCAGCCCGGATGCCGGCGCATAAATCACATTTAATGCGCTTATCTGAAATTACAAGCACTTCCGCAACAAAGACTGCTTAGCACACACACCCACACGCACCAGTGCACACATGAGAGCCCGCACTCACACACACGTCGCCACGCCGGAGCTGCAGCCGCCACCGGTTGCTCCGGCCCGAAGACGAACTTCTTCGACGCACTCCAACCGCCGCCGCCGACGCCCTCCGCACTCGAGCCAATAAAATTGATAACGCCGCGATTTATGGCGAGTTCCCAGCGCCTCTTCGCCGCCCGTCCGCCCGCGAGTCCAGGGTCGGTGCTCAGAGACAATGGCAACAAGGTCTTCGGACGAAGGGCCGAAGTCATCCTGAAAACGCCTCCCCGGTCCTTCATCGATCCACGTCAGTGATCCGTGGCTGCCGTTGATTGCTGCCGACAGACAAGGCCAGGGCCGGCAGGCTGAGGACGGAGCGGAGACCGGCCCGACAACAAGAAAGGCGGAGGAGCCGCTGGAACCAGATCACGGTGGTCGCCCTTCCCGCAGCCGGCCGCGGTTCACCTTGCGCTGCCCGCGAGAGGCCGAAGGGACGGGGTCGGATTAACGATGAGAGCCGCGGCAGCATCGCCGCCACGGCACCAGCTACAACAGAAGCCACAGCAACAACAGCAGCAGTCCATTCGCGGAGCAATTTGTTTGATTCGCATGTAATTCGTGTAGACGAAAACGAGCTGGGGAGCTCGATCGGCGGGGGGACGCGATGGAACAAGGTCAACAACCAGCGGACCGTCGGCACTCGTCGCAAACGAGGCGGCGGCGGCTGTCGCAGCAACAACAGCAACAGCAACAGCACCGATTGCAACACAGCTGCCGGTGCGAAGGCAAGGGACGGAGGCTCGGGACAGAACCGTCGTGGGGAGCGCATGCGAGCCAGTCTTGCGAAAGGTTCTCGCGTTGCCACACACGAGAACAGCGACAGCAACAATGCCGACGACGACAACGACAAAGAAAACAGCGACGACGACAACAAAACAAAGCGATCCGAGAGTTGCGCATGCGCAGCGCTGGCAGCAACAGCGACAGAAAGTGACGGGGCGGAGCGGGTCAACGGGGGCGGCAGGTGTCGAGCGGGCGTCGGCGGGGTTCAGAGTTCGGCGCCGCCTGCTGTCCCTCGAACAGTTGCTCTGGCGTTCGGATTCGCCCCACCTCTTGCCGAACGCTCCGAGGCGCCACTTCGAGCGCGGCATCGGTTTCCATTGTCTGCGATCCATCGCCGCCCGTCGCTCGCCTGAGGGTGTGCGCCATGGCTGTGGTTGTTGCCACTGCAGTGGACGTTGTTGGTGTGTTGGGCGCGCACTCTTGACATCAATGCGTTCGAGAGGCGCCGCCATCGCCACCGCCACCAGGCCGCACGCAGTTGCGAGGCGTGGTTTTTGGGCTCCAAAAGGCTCGAGGTCCCCCCACAGAGCCGGAGTGCGAACCGCCGAACCAACAACAGCAACGACAACGTCGGCAACAATAATCCGCCGTAGCCTCGGATCTCGCTTTATTTGCATGCCAGCTGTGCGAACCTCTTTACTTGAAGTTGGATTCGAATTGAAATTCAAAATAAGGTGCAGCATCAGCAGCGAATTTCTCCGCACGATTTCGCTTTGCTCGCTCGACGGCCAGGCGCGAAAATAGTCCGAAAGGCCGTAAACGCGACCCGGCTTGCTTGCTTTCGACCGGGCACACACCAGGAACGGGCGTGGGTTCTCGGCGCTGACTCGCGACGGCGCGAAGGAGGGCAAGGCCACCGGAGGTGGGGCCGCCACCGTCACCGCGCGAGGGGAGCGACGGGATGGGAGCGGCTCCTCCCCGTGGGAAACCCCGTCGCGCCCTCGCCTCACACGCCCTCCTCAGCAGCTTGTCCAGCCAGCCTAATGTGCTTTTCTTTCCTCTCTCCGCAGACGGCAGCGAGACGACGCGTTCGAAGCGCGCCAAGCGGCCGCGCGCCCCCGAGCCCGTGAACTTCGAGCCGGAGCCGCAGCAGGACCTGGAGAACGACGAGAGCGGCAGCCAGGAGAAGGACATCCCGGAGATCCCGACCAACTTCCTGAGCCCCTCGGTGCGCGAGTACCTCGAGCTGGGCAAGTCGATCCCGGGTAAGCTTCGGATGGGTTCGGTTCGACTCGGGAGAGGCTGCCACGGTGACGGACCCGGGCCCCAGGGACTGCGAGGAGTCTTTAAGAGCTGAAGGCAGCAGGAGCCCAGGTGCACGAGGCGCAGGGTTGCGAGGGGCGTCGCCGGGCGGGCGAAGACGGCCAAACTTAATTAACGGCTCAACAACTGGACGCAATTTGCATGCACCGGGCGCCTCCCACGTGCGCCGCCGGGAAATGGATTCATGCATTTTTTCCGCCACCACTCACACTCGCGCACAAACAGACAAGGGGCACAAATCCAAATTTGTTGACAACACTTCGCCCGCTCCGGGAGGCGGGGGCGTCCATCAAATGCGCCGAGGCGGCGCCGTCGCCGTCGCCATCGACATCGGCGAATGCACCCGGCAACAGCGCCTTCCATAATAAATGAATTTACGAGCAGATGCACTCGGAGCCACCCTCTCCCCACTGTCGCCGGCCGACTCAAGCAGCAATCAGCCTCCGGCACGGGCGGCATAGGCGGGCCCGGCACCAGGGGCCGAATCGACCCCGTCCTGCGGGCGCGGGGGAGCCGAATGCAGTGAAAAAATGCGCCCGCAACAAATGCATCGACGGCGCGAGGCGGGGATCGGGTTTCGGGGCTGCGCGCTGCTTTATTGCCGACTAGTGATTGCGGGCCGTTTGTTGTTGGCGGGCCTTTGGTTTGTGCTGCTGCCTGACCGCAGGTCAATAGCTCGCAATTATGGGGTGTGTGTCGACGCTGCGTGTTTGTGTGAGTCCGAGTGGGCGCTCGAATGAGTGAGTGTGGGCGTTGCAAGTTGCAGAAGCCAAATTAATGCACCCTCTGCGAGCCCCTCCCCCACCCCACACACGCGCGCACAAGTCACTGGCGGTCCTCGCCTGCCGTCGACAAATAGAAACTCGCGGGGCAAAAAATGATGCAATTTTAGCTGCACTTGCGGCTAAAAAGGCGGCGCGGCGGGCCTGGGCGAGGGGAGGGTGGTGGTGAAGGAATCCGAACCGAACCGAACCGGAAACGCAGTCGGATCGCATGCGAATTTATTGTGGCTGTTGTTGGGCAGCGCCAGTAATTGCTGGCGATGTCACCAGCAGCCTCGCCAGCAACACCCACAAAAACACCACCAACAACAACACACACAGGCCGGGGACGCCGCATCCGAGTTCGATTCTTAACGCAAAATAATTGCATTTTTACCACGAATCCTAAATTTTCATTTCTTCCAACGCGCGGATCTTTTCAGTCGGTCGGACGCATTTTTTACGCCGCGGGGTCCGAGCCATCAACCGGCGCCAGGGAGGGGCGTGAAGGGAAGGGATGAGGGTACGAAGTCGATTCCTCGCTGCCGGGGGCCCGATCTGAAGACCGTCAGCGGGCGGACTGCGCGAAGAGGGGACCCACTGGGGGCTGGGATTAAGCGTGGCTGTCGCCCATTTAATGCACGTCATTTAAACCTGCTTCCATTTGCTTTCCGCGCCGATCGACAGGACGTCCGGGCGTCGACTACCCCATCCTGTCGGCCATCCCGTACACGAACTTCTACTGCGACGAGCAGCCGTACCCCGGGTTCTTCGCCGACATGGACACGAGATGTCAAGGTAGGAAGCGCCGCGGCCTGTCGCCGCTCACCGTTTCAATTAATGTAAATTAAACTGCTTCCTCTGCTCCTCTGTCCTCCCTCCCTCTGTCCTCCCGCTAGGCTGGCACTACTGCGACATCGACGGGCGGCAGGCGTCCTTCCTCTGCCCCAACGGCACCCAGTTCTCCCAGGCCGTGTTCGTCTGCGACTGGTGGTTCAACGTGCGCTGCGACCTCTCGCCGCGGCTGTTCGCGATCAACGCCCGCCTCTACCAGCGGCCGAAGGTGAACCCGACGCGGCCGCACCGGGTCATCACCAAGCAGTTGGTGGACGACATCTTCAACTAGGCGCAACTCCAGTCGGGGCGCGTCACATCATTGGAAGATCCCACACTTCAATAGGATAAGAGAAAACTACGTTCCGCCGAGAAATTGAGGCCCCAACCACATTTCGCAACGCACCCGATCGGCTCCGATGGCGAGGAACCGTTCCCACTTTGACATTCAAAGGACAATAGCTATAAGTGCTTTCTAACGAGACCTTGGTAATATTAGCCCCCTTTAAATTATCGTTTACTGTCTTGCATCGCGGTCTGCTGGCCTTCCACGTGCGATGGCCCTTTAGACTGTTCACAGCCGTAGAGTTAAATTCGCGCCCAACATCCAGAACCCGCTCATCTTCATCCAGTTGTCCGCCCATTCGAAAACACATTCAATCGTTTCTAAGAACTTTGTACAATATTACTTCTGCAATAAATTGATAAGACAAACACACACCGATTGGTTTTACTTTTTCGTGACCCTCCTGCGGAGCGGACTCCGCAACTCTCTAGGGGCAGGGCACATGGGACTGTGCAATCTTAGTATAGTATGCAAATCACATATGAGTTTAATCAGAAACTGGTTATCGCTATGTCGACTCAGAAGGCGACAAAGGGATGCAGAAGAGCTTCGTAGTAGCGTTGCAAAGAGACGAGGTGTTGGGAAAACCTTGCCCCTAAAAGCATACGGCGTTTTATTTATTAGTGCAGTACACGGCGAGCACTTGACCAACCGTTGCCTATGCTCGGGCGCAACTGAGCAGAAAGACGGCCGTGCCTCCTCCTTGCCTACTTTTAGCCTCTCTTGGTATTGTTGCGGTTGCCTTCGGCCAACTCAGCATCGCTCGATGAAGCGATGGGGAGTTCGGCAGATGAGCGGAACACATCACGGGAAGCGGGCCGTTCCTCGGCGTGAGGCTCAATGGTCTAGGGGTATGATTCTCGCTTTGGGTGCGAGAGGTCCCGGGTTCAAATCCCGGTTGAGCCCGTTCCTTATTTTGTTGTAGTCTTCTTTTCGTTTTTGCCGCTCTCCACGGCTTCATTAGCCAACTCAAACAGCATCATAAGGGAAACTGCGACGACAACAAAGAGAAGTCGCTGTAATTGTAATGCGGCGCAGACAACGCGACGAAAAATTGAGTTGGCGCACGACGGACCGCCAGACGGACGAGCCATGCCGCAAATATTGTGCCCGATCGGCGGACTCCGATAGTAGAGTCAATATTTACATCGCAGGTGACTTGGACTCCCCTAGCCGACCCCGCCGCTTGGGTGCGGAAACGTGCGCCGGGGAGGCCGCGAGATGGACACGACTGAGATGGGGCGAGGCAATCGCGTCAACAATCGGCGGACAGACGGGCCGGCGGACAGCGAGGCACGCGAAACGGAATCACACGAAAAGATAAGCAAATAATGATTCGCCGGCCAAATCGAAGGGCGGGAGCGGGTGCGGACCTAATTAAGTCACGGGTAGCCGCACAGTGGGACCAGGAGGCGAAGCCAGCGGCCACTTGCGCAGCGATCGATTGGCGTCGCGTCGTCGCAGGTGCCGCGGTGGGTTGCATAACGAAAGTACCGCTACAGTGATGACGCGACGCCCCAAACCGCAGTCGGGCAGAAGGGCGTTTGATCCCCATTAAATCACCTGCGTCTTTGTTGCGATGGGAAACCGAAGGCAGCAGCGGAGAAGTGGACGCGACCCATCCGATCGAACAGTGGTCACGGAGCGGTGGAAGCTGCGGATGCACCTGGTGAGACTGTGTCGGAGGGTAGGGCAGGGTTCGTTGCAGCAACAGCTCCCAGCGAAAGCCCCGCCATTGTTCTCCGCACCATTGTACAGAACTGGCCGGGAGCGGGTTTGGGTACGGCCTGCGACTCAAAACGCAGAACATGCGAAAGTCGTAAACGTTTGAGCATCAGGTGGGCGAGGTGATTGTGGTCGATCTGAATGTCACACCGAAATAAAAGATGAGTGCTCGGCTTTGAAGGGAGAGGCGATTGCAGCACGTTGAGGCAGGTTGGGTCTGTACAGATCACCGCGGTGTCGGTAAGTTGAGGGTTAAGACAAATTCGTTGAATAACAGATTCAGATAATAACAGATTCCATTTCTAGCGCACAACTCGATCCTCTTTGTAACGCCCTTAAGCCCATCCCCTTTGATGAGTGGATTTGGATAAGAAAATAATACAACAAAAATCGAATTTTATTGCGGACAAATGTTCATTGAACTGTGAACTAATTACCGATGGTCGATGATCGGTGATCGGTGAGCGCTGATCGATCGTCGAGATCTAGTGCAATTCCCGGAAGACCCAGCGACCCACGACGACACGCGACAAAGGAAATTCCTGGCGGCACGAACTCGATTCCAGCGATCAGATCAGGAATCGCACCCTTCATCGGACCACTTGGTGGAGTCGTTGCATCACCGACGTAGCATTGAACGACCAGTTCGGCCAGCAACACCAACCACAGCAGCGACCGCAAACACTCCAAAAGGAAAAACACTGGTCGAATTCATGGACGATTTAGCAGCAACTGCGACTGGTGCCGATGCCGACAATAAAAACAGACGCAGGCACAACAACACCGCGCCAACAGCAGCCAAGTGAATGTGCGAGCGACCAGCAGCGGCAACTCCAGCAAGAAGTGCACTCGTTGCAGACTGGTCGGCCGCAGCATCTGATCTGCTGGCGATCGCCGAGCGGCTGACGCAGCAGCGCGATCGGCATCGGCTGACAGTGGACGTTGTCGACAGGCGACGGACGGACGAGTGGGCAGGAGGTGTTTCAGCGCGAGTCCTCGAGCCAGTGAAAGTTGCTCGCGCCGCTGTGAGCAATATTTGGAGCCGAAAAGTTTGAATAATTGCCGAACGAATTTCGGCAACCGAATTTCCAACCCAACTCAACGGCCGGCAGGCAGCGAGTGCAGCTGCAGCGACTGAGAGGTCTCGATAATTATTGCAATTCGCTGCAATTTCGCGCTGAAATTCACAGCTCGCTTTTAATTGAGAGGCATTCGGAAATATTTGAAAGCTCCGCCATGGTTCGTCTTCATGGCTAGTTACGGGCCACGGATCGCTGCTGCGAGTTCGAGCACAAATTACTGAAATGCACTCGCAGAAGTGGAGGAAGAAGCTCGTAACAGCTCGTTGAATAATCAGAGAACGATTGCGAGATCGGCCACGACTTCGGCAGTTGGACCGATCGCAGCTGCTGCCGAAGT